>CM053587.1:159645974-159662614 GCA_028646515.1 Pseudochirops corinnae | reverse complement strand
CTTGTTTTATTTGGTTTTCAAAATCCTTCTTAAGCTGATCTATGGCTTTTAGGCAGTCTTCATGTTTCTTGGAAGCTTTTGGTGCGGGAGTTCTGACTGTGTTGTCTTCCTCCCATTCCATACTTTGATCCTTTTTGTCCCCCAAAAAAGGATTCTAGAGTTCGGTTGCTGTTCTTACTTTGCTTCCTTTGCCTGCTCATGTTGCCAGTGAAAGTACTTGATTTTTTAGCTCTGTGGAACTCTGCTTCCAGGCGGGAAAGCTCTGTCCCAAATTGCTGGGGTTTTTTCAGCTGCCAGAGTTATCGGGAGGCTGCTGCAGCCCCCAGCAGCTTTGGCTCACTGAAAACACACCCCAGGACCACCACCCAAGGCCACGATCTGGATCCAGGCTGCTCAACACAAGAGCACTTAGCTTCTGAACAATCGCTGGGCCCCCCTGCAGTCTGAAGGCCAGGAGCTCTGAAGCAGCCACATGGAGGCAGCTGCAGGGCCCCTACTTCTGCTGCTTCCTTGCCCTGGAGGTAGTTTGGCCGGACCACTTTTCTCCCCAAAATTTAGCTGAGATCCGCTGACCTTTCACTTAGTCCTTGTTTCTTATGGCTTGATAATTCTTGAAACTGCCACAGCTGCTGCTGATCCACTCTCCTGAAGCTCCAGCCGCGGCTCGTCCTGGCCTCCCCGAGGCCAAGCTGTGGTTTCAGGCTGGGCTGGTTTTGGCTCCCAGCATGGTGCCATGAGCCCTTTGTGCCGAGGTGCCTTCAGTGGGAGGTGTGTTTTTCTGTATTTTTATGTGAGTTTTGGAGCCCTAAAATTTGTTTAGAGTCACATTTTATGGGCATTTGAGGTGACTATGTGCGAGCTGCACAACCTTGCTGCTTCTATGCCATCATCTTGGCTCCACTACATGCTGATATCTAAATTAAGGACAGATGAATTTCATGGATAGGTATCAGTGCAATTAGCAAGAATGTAAAACTGTCAGAGTAACTAGGAAAAAGATGTCACAACCATGAAGAAGTATATGTGTATCAAGGACTGGGAGGTGAGGGAGGTTTTCCCATCAATAATAAAAAACTTTCTCTTACTATATTGTAAAGAACATTGTGATATCTATTAGGGAAAATGCCAGGAAAATAGGACAAATCCCTACTCTCTATTACTCATAATTTACCCTTGAGTCTGAGACCCTGGGGTATTAACCACTGGACAAAGTTAGGTAACTCACCCAAATCTCTTAGTGCATATCAACCACTATCCTCCTAACCGTCCCACTCTAAATCCCTGGGGAAGCTGTGTTCTTATTGGCCCTAAATCGTGCAAGCCTCCAGGGCTGGCCTCCCCTCCATTTTCCTGAATCAGCTAGAAGAAAAGGAAGGTCAAAGCTCAGAGAGATTAAGTGGGCTTAATCTAGCTATGATGTGCATGAAAAGGCTAATGTACTTGTGATCTTCATGAAAAAAGTACAAAAAGTAATGTTCTATCAGAGCTAGAGGGGCAGAGCCTAACAACTGTTTTCTTCCATCCTTCCCACCTTCCTTCCTTTTTCTTTCTCTCTTTCTCACTAATATACATTTACATGTTTGTAATAAATATGTATTTGTTGGGGATGGGAGGTGAGGGAGGAAGAGAAAGAATCTGGAATCTGGAGTTCCATAATCAAATGTTATGAATATGTATCTATGTATATATATATATATATATATATATGCAATTATTATTATTATTATTATTGAGTACATCCAACTGGAACTTGAGATACACAGGCACTGTGGTTGGGAGATCCATCTTGCCCTACTGAAAAGTGACATAGGAGAGAATAGACGGGGGGAGGGGGGACACACTCGGATGGCTGTTTTGGGGTGGTGGGGGGAGAAAGAGGGGGAGAAAATACGTAACTCAAAATCTTGTGGAAATGAATGATGCAAGCTATAATAAAATTTAAAAAAAGAGATACGACAGTCAAAGGTTTATCATACAGTGTCTTTTGCAAAATACAGCAGAGGAGAATGAGAGATGTTACAGTATTAGCTAACAAAAAAACGAAAAGTAGTTGAAGACAAAGCACAATTTGGCATGAGATCCAGTTAAGTTAGATTATTCTTAGATGAAATCATGAAACTGGAAGGACCACAAATAGACGTAAAATGAAGCAGATTTACCAGTGTTTATTTGATGCATTAGTTTCCTCAGTGTTCAAAAGGGAGTGATTACAGCTACTATCCAATGTGCTATGTTAATAAATGACAAGACACTCAGAAAAGAAGTTGGGAGAAATGGCTGCATTTGACCAAAAAGATACAGATGATATACAAACTGGTGGTTACATAGGTTTAAAGGGGATCTGAGACAGATTTTTAAGAAATATGGAAGAAGGGAAGGATTCAAAAGAATGTTAAAGATCCCAAATTACAAATTTATTTTTAAAAGCTACTTTTATTTTTAACAACTACTGACTCGACAATTTATGGTACTTGTCATCTCTATGAAATCTTTATGGTCTATTCTCTAGACATAAAAAATATAAATAAATAATATTTGAAAGAAGAGGTTTAGAAAGTACTGCCTATACACTTTCAAAATACGGTAAGAAAGATCTCTTAAAATAGTCATACTCAGACAAGCTGTGAATTCATCCAACCATCCTGAAAAACAATTTGCAATTATGCTTTTTAAAAAACTGATGAAAATGTTCATTCCTTTTCCCCTAAAAATCCCACTGCTAGGCATATATCCCATGGAGGACAAGAATCTAAAGAAAGTTTCCATATGCATGAAAATATTCATAGCAGTATTTTTTTTAAGGGTAGATGGGAAATGGGAAATGAAGAAGGTACCCAGCAAACAAATTGTAATACATGAATGTAATGGAATATTATTGTGCTATAAGAAAAAAAGATTAATATGAAGAATTCAGAGAAGCATGGGAATATAATACAAAATTAAGTAAGCAGAACCAGAAAAATGACACACAAATACATGACAATGTAAATACAAAGAACAAAAACACTTTTTTTTTTTTTGCTTTTTGGAGGGGGAAGGCAGGACAATTGGGGTTAAGTGACTTGCCCAAGGTCACATGGCTAGTAAATGTTAAGTGTCTGAGGCCAAATTTGAACTGAGGTCCTCCTGACTCCAGGGCTGGTGTTCTATTCACTGCACCACTTAGCCACCGTGAAAAACATTTCTAAATAATGTGTAATTATGTGACCAAGGTTGATCTAGGAGAGAAGTTGAGAAAATATAGCTCCTTCCCTATAATGCAGAGGTAGGAGGCCACAGATGTTGAATACTATTATATTGTCCAAAATAGTTGATGTGTTGGTTAATTTTGCCGAACTGATTTTTCCCCTTTTTGATTATGAAATCTTTGTTGCAAGAGATGCCTCATTGAATAAAGAAAGGGGAAGGTATTTATTCTAAAATGAAAGCAACATAACTACAAAGGGCATGAATAAAAGTAAGATCATTTTTTAAAAAAATATTTGCAACTTCACTGAGATGAGTGAGAAAAAAAATAACTTTAATATGCACATTTCATTAATTGTTTGGCTTCAAAATCACATCAATCTATAGTTGAAATTATGTATTCTGTTTAGCTTATTTCTTATCATTTTCCATTCCCTATAAACTCATAGGCAGTTAGAGATAAGGGATTTTAGATATCATCTAGTCTAACACTCTCATTTTGTAAATGAGGAAGCTGAAACTCATGATCACACAGAAAGATGGGAGCAGAACCCACACTATAAACCAGGTTTCCAGAATCTCTATCATGTCTTATAATCAATGTATCTGAAAATATGCATTGAAAGGTTTCATTTCACACCAACTGGCAACAATCAAAGATAGAAATGGTAAGAGAGGAGTGGTAGAAAGACAGGCACATTGTTGCAATATTAGTAGGGCTGTGAATTGATGCAATCATTCTAAGGGAAAAATAGAATTGTGTCAGAAAAGTGAATAAACTGTCCGTACCCTTTGACGTAGGAGTCTCACTGGAGGGCATATACTCAAAGGAGGTCAAAGATAAACAGGAAGCAAGGAACCAGATATAAAGAATATTCAAAGCTGTATTTTTTTTTTCTAGCAGCAAATAACTGAAAACAAAATGTTGTCTAATTATTGGTGGGTGGCTGAACAAATTACAGTCTATTAATTTAATGGGATACTTGTTATACCATAAGAATTTATGAATATGAGGGATTTAGAGAAAGATGCAAAGATTTGTATGAATAGATGCAGAGTAAAGACAGGAGAATATGTGCAATGGCTGCAATGATGTAAATGAAGAGCTATAATTAGCCATTCTGGCTCCCAAAGCATACTTTGCCAAAATTAGTATAGGCAAGCAGCATGAACTGGTCCTTCAAGTCAACTTTTTAATACAAATTCAATTAGAAGTGGAAGAAGAACCTGGCACATTATCTTATAGAGAGGAAATAAAGTCCAAGATACTTTGAGGATATTTAGAGGGAAGCTACTTTTAGTGGAAGAGAATAGGGAATACAGGAGGGCCATTGGGAAAAGGAGGGAACAGATCACATTGTAGGGGAAAACAGGTAGAAGCCCATCATCTGGCAGTTTTTTATTTTAATTGCTGACTAGGGGCTAAACTCAGTTATTTCTTGGCTATTGAACAACTGTACACTCTAAATTTAAATGACCTGGCAAAAAGTCCTCATATCCCATCTTAGTTAAGACCTGTGTAGTTGGAATAATAAAAGGCAGCTGGACTCATATTAAAAGCAATGACCAATATTCCAGAAGACAAATATAGCTAGGGAGTGGGAGGAGACTATGGGTACAATGCTACAGACTCATCAGACCTATAAGAGGCAATCACTGGTGTTGGTTTGGCTTTGCTCAACTGTTTTCTTTCTTACCACAGAGAGTTCTGTGAAAGGAAATTTTATTGGAAAATATCAGTAGTATAAAAAATAAAAGGTATCAATAAAGTTTTAAAAATAAATAGAAGGAATAAAAATAAAAGATAGATATATAAAAAATTTTTAAATAAAAGATAGAAGGAATAAAAGAAAAATAATTTGCTTTGCAAGAGACCATTATCTATTCTAGATTCTTCAGTTTCAGAAAATAAATTTGGAATTGTGGTTCAAAATACAAATGATGGGGTATGAGGATTTAAATAAATAAGATAGTTATAAAGGCAAGGAAGTAAAATGTCTCCTAATGTTTATTAAGCTCATAGTTCAAGAAGGTAAAAGGCTATTTTTCTGAAATGAAATTGAATCTCAAGTTCCTTTCTACCTTTAAGCATGTGCTATGTATTACATTTCTAAAAACACACAGAAATATTTAGCAAAGAGATACCTTAATTATGCTGCAGTCCTTTATGTCTGGGTAATGTTTAAGCATTAAATCATAATTTGATATTTGCTTTTTAGGAGGTAATAATTTTGAAACCACTAGTACTGGATTTTTAGTGTTTGTGTAGACAATAGATGTAAAGAAATACCTAGTGCAAATAAAGAAATTGAGCATACTATTATAAAAAAAAAAAACCCCAACATGCTTCATTAGGGTGATGATTATTTAGACCAGAGCAAGTGATCAACCATTTTTTTTTAGCGTCCTGTGGGATTAGTACTGTCAGAAATCAATTGTGGCCACTTTATGTAGTTAATCTTATTGAAAGTCCCAAATCAAAACCAACATTCAAGAAAGTGGGCCTGATCACAATCAGGGCCAAGTGATGGCTTTTCTCAACTCAGATATTGTGGCACTGGAGATAGTAGATGCCTTTGTAAGAAAAAGAGAAGAAAATCAATGGATTTCAGAAGCCCAAACTTATAATACCACATACCACCACTAGTGCATGGAGTCAGTCCCAGCCAAGCCATCTCTTGACTCTGTAGACAAGAATGAAGTAGGTCACAGCAGACAAGATCTAAGAACAGAACCTTAACCTGGGGGTGCATTGGGGGTAGGGGAGTTGTCTTTGTATAGGAGTGGCAGAGAAGTGACATCAGGAAGGGAATGTGAAGGTGAGATCTTTTTTCAAAATTTCTTTGGGTTTCTTGTTGCAGTTACCACTTAAAAAAAAAAATTTCTGGAACTGTACTTAAAATCTCACTCTAACTTTTTTCTGTCACTTCTCCCACAACAAGAGACTGAAGCAAAAGGCCTAATGAAGCATGAAGGTTGGGGGAGGGGGAAAAGAGAAGGAAGTGTGAATGGGGGGTAGGGAGGAGGTGAGTTGGCTGTTCAGACTCAAACCTGCTAATGTTTTGGAAAGTGTTTTGTAGTGAATTTTCAATATTAATAAAAAACTCTTTTCTGCTCTGACTCCTATCGGTATGAAGAGAGTCAGACATGTAAAAGTTCTCATAAGGCCCATTAAGAAGGGAATAAATGATCTGTTAAAGAAGCTTCTGCTGTTATCTAAAAGACTGGGATTGCCTGGGGATGGTTTCAGTCCTTTACTCTACTTCCTTATCTTAAGAGCACTCCAGGACCCTCATACCCCACAGCTTGAAAGTAGCCCTTCACATGGAGGCTAAATCCAGGCTTGCCAATTCTGGTCTGATTAGGGTTTTCTCAGTCTTTTCCCATTGCCCAAACTGAGAGGGAAAAGCTTTGCTGCTAAGCAACCGCACGACTCCCAGGAGCTCGAGGAATAGAAGCTTTCCCTATGGTTCACAGATCTGACACTCAAACATTCAGATCTGCTCTATAATTAGCCCTTGATAGGGCTAAGTCCACCTGCTCAGCGGTGTCGGTAACTTTCTAATGTAAACGACTTCAGGAACACCTGATGTCTCCAAAATGCAGTTCTCTTTCCTCTTCTTCAATATAACTATAGGTTTTGTTAAGGTTTTGCTTTCTTATTTGGAACCACTGCTACATGTACAGACTTTTTAAAAACCCTACTACAAACTTCAAGCCTCCTCTAGTGGACTCTGGGCACCTAGCTAATCTGGCACCAGTCTACATCAATTCCAAACAAACGAAAATGTGTTATGGAATTGGGAGAAGTGGGAAGTGAAAGGGGGAAAGTAGAACCTGAAGGTGAAGATATTAGAAAACACTAGCATTCTCTAGAAAAAGCTGACAAAGGAAAGCTAAACAATACTAACTTTCTCAGTACTAAAAGCTGTGATCAACTAAGCCTCTGCTGGCGGGTCACTTAGCGCAGGCCGGGCATACCAACTAAGTCAGACTAATTCACCAACAGTGAGTG
Organism: Pseudochirops corinnae; assembly: GCA_028646515.1. Lineage (NCBI taxonomy): Eukaryota > Metazoa > Chordata > Mammalia > Diprotodontia > Pseudocheiridae > Pseudochirops > Pseudochirops corinnae. The sequence continues at coordinate 159,655,413 of CM053587.1, read as the reverse complement.
CTCCACGGGTTCCCAGAAAAGGTCCTCATGAATGAGAAGCCGTTGCTAGGTTTCTTTCTTCCCTTCACTGTTTTCTCCTCCTCCCCAATTCTCCTCAAGACTTTTAAAGCCAAAAGAAATAGCCCAAAGACCCCTAGCTTGACAGACAAGGATGTACAGACACAGGTCTAGGATGAGCCCTGTACCTTCGAAGGTTTCAGGACCAGGGAGAGCGGCACCGCCCCCTTAAAGTTTGACCTAAGTAGCCCCAGAGCGCTTGGCACCCCGCTATCTTACAGTCAGGGGGTAAACCCACGGGCACACAAGCCACTTCCTTTCTACTCCATATTCCCTCGATTTCATGTTTGTTTACCAATGACCTTAGACACAGAAGACCTCAGTTTAATTCCTGGTTCTTTCCTTTCGTTTCTAAATTGACTAGGTGATTCCTTTCAGCTTTCCTTTCACTTTTCGCCTTCGTTTTGCTAGACAGTCAGGCTGGGTTGGATCTCCTGGTCTACGAGCTATATTTTCACCAACAGTTTATTAGCCACAGGAAAATACATCCAGTTGTTTGACTTTTTTTTTCTTTTGGGGAGAGGGTAGAGGGGAATATGCTTGCATGTGCAGATGGCTTGATTTGAATTTCTACAGATATGGATAGCCTGATAAGCCTTCTGCAGTCTTCTAAATAAAATACTTCCCCACATCAAGGACACCCTACCCACCACCCACCCCCATCGCCTAAGAAAGCAGCAAACAATGACCAGAAAGGCCAATGATTCAAATATGTTCAAGGCATGCCATGATGAGGAGAGGCCTATTTTATTTGTGCAGGATTTTTAGCTACAGCCCCAGCTGTGAGGCGAGTTCAGACCTCAATAATCAGGTCTCTTTTCTGTATACTACAACAAAAGCAGAGCCAGGAAAGCCTTTGGTTGCCAAGACTAGTCTGAGGTTGGTCTTTATTACTCTAGCAGGGCTATTATCTTGGAAGTGTTTCCTAGATGTCTATTCCTCCGGAGCCAGGTTGACCATTGCCAAGGCACCCTAAGGGTCATACATTCAGCTTACGGAGAGGTTGAACAAACAACTGCATGTTCTCCCATCCTCAAAAACTGAGTTGTGAACAGGCTTGTAGAAACACTGGAAAACTAAGAGAGGATAGAAAGGATTAAAAAAACAACAACATAATGTTAGCTTTGCCCCTTTTCCCTCCTCGGAAAAAAAGAACTGCAACGCTATAGGGAAATGAAATCTCTGCAAGCTGGTTTGACTGTGGCTGAAACCCATAGTAATGGTGTGTTTGTTTTGTTGTTTTCTTTCCTCATTCCCACTCCCACTGCCATTGCCCTCACCCTGCACAGCCGCCTCCAGACCCCTCTGCTGCCCCGAAAACTGCCAGGCTCCTTTTTAGCCTGCTCTCTGGCTTCCCTCGCTTCTTCTCTCATCTTCTTCATCAACCCCCACTTCAGGCTCACAGGCGGCGTCCTGACTTTTCCCCTCTGCTTCCTGCTCTGCCAGCTGCCGTCCTCACTCGCTGCTGCCCAGTTTCTTCAGGGCCCCTTCTCTCCTGGGGGGAGGCAGCAGCTCCAGGTCGCTTCAGAGTCTTGCTCTGGGTAGCCCTGGCACTGCCCATCCGCAAATCTTGGGAGAGTCCTCCAAGCCCTACATGGAAAGACGCACGGCTCGGGAAAGAGGATGGGACTACTTGGCAAACCTCGTCCATCCCTGTGAGTACCGCTCTTCTCAATCACGTTCCTTTACTATTACCAAATGATCTTAGTCTAGTCTCCTTCCCAGACAGCATCGACGCCAGCCTACAATTGCCCAACCCAACCTCAATTTTTCAAAAACTTCGCTAGTTCCAATCTCTACAGTAAGAGGAGGGAATCAACAGAAGGAACAACGGGAACATTTGGGGAAACTAAGACTAACCATGACCCAGTTCATTTAATAACTGATAAATAGAAACGTCTTCGACATCTCTATTTTTCCACGGACAGATTCGAGGCTATTTTTCCTGGTGCATTTCTTATATTTAGTTCCCTTCAAAAGCTGCCAACCACCAGTGCTATTCCTATGATCTGCTTTTAAAGTTCCTCCTCTTCTTCCTCCTCCTCCTTCTCTCATCTTTTCTATCTCCCTCTTTCTCCACCTCTAGTTTCCCTATCTGTCTTTCTGTCACCAGGGCTCCTGAGAAATGGGAGGAAATGACGTGATATTATTCATATGTCAGGTCAGTTTACAGCTTCAGAGAAATATTATTTAGTCCTTCTAGGTCTGGCACAAGCCCCCAAGCACACGCAGCTACTGGTTTCCAAATGTAAACTCTCTCAATTGGAAGATACTTCATTTCCTTTCCAGCTCCTTTACTGTTTCCTTTCCAGGACCAGTGCTGTTTCTGCAGGTGTGGGTGGGGAAAAGAGTTTTCCTTATAACCTCAGAACGACAGTGCTTCTTCCAAACTGGTACTCTGGCTCGTCTCTAATGTGTGTCTCAGGAGATGATAAGAGAAGCCTTTTCTCTATGAGATCTCTCTGGGGTCGATTTCTAAAGAGTAGGCTCAGCTCGATTCTATAAGAAAAGAGAAGGCAATGATTAAGGGCAGGAGTGGGGGCGTCAGGACAGGGCAACATGTTCCCGAACTGAGGAAGACGTAGGATGTAGCCCTTTAGACAGAGGTGCATCCTAGAAATTTTTTAAACTTAGTTTTGTTTTTTTTTTAAATTCTGAACAAGCAGAGCCTTCGTCCTGACTCCCAACCAACCCACACTCCGCACCCCAGTAGTTCATTTACCACACTTAACAGTACATAAGCACAGTCCCACATACTCTTACTTACACACACACACACACGCATACATAGAATGCTTTGTCCCACCCATCCACCCCATTCCTCCCTCACAGATGTGGCTCTGCGAACTCCATCTGTACATCTCCTGTCGTTCGAGTAAACACTTCCAGTATTTCATAATCCAAAGAGCTTTGGGTGAAGCATGAGTGGGGGAGGAGAGAAAGAACAACACAAGACAACACTAAGCACCTCCGCTCTTTTTCCTTTGGCTTGTCAAATTACAGCTGTGCTCAGCTTCCGCGGGGGAAATGATGCTGCTGTCCAGGGACTGGGTGAGGAAGAGAGCTGTTGTTACCCGCTGTCCTTTCCGAGGGGATACTTTTATTCAGTCTCCCTGGTGTTCACGGTTCACTTCTCATTTACTCCGATCTAACCCACGCCTCCTCCCTGTTTTATGCAGCCGCCCGTTGCCGCTGCCTCGGTGTTTGCCTCCCGCTCCCCACCCTAGCAGCAGCAACCCCAGCAGCAGCAGCAGAAGCTGGAAGCAGAGCCTGGGAAGCCCAGATAGTTAGCTGTCGGGGAGTAGGATTAACTGCAGCGGGGACCTTTATTTATTTTTGTTTGTAGTCAGAGAGGAAGGGAGTAGAGAGTAGGAGTAAAGAGGTGGGGGCGGGAGGAGGCAACGGAGTGAGTGGGATAGCCACTGTAGTAAGAATAACAATCATCAATATTAAAAAAAAAAAAAAAAAAAAAAAAGAAAAGAAAAGCTGGGGGACGCATGCGCATGGCTGGCGAGCCGCCGTCCCTGGGTGAGGAGCCCGCCGCTAACCCATACGATCAAGGCAAAGATTTCCATTTGTCTCGCGGTACTGATGGTGAAATTGTAAGTACCGATCGCCTCTCACCCCCGCTCCTTTGCTCCGCTACCGCCAAGCCCCCCACCTTCCTTACCTTCCTCTCCCTAAAGTTACGGAAGAGTGGACTACCTGCCGGGTGGGGAAGTTCCCAGAGCTGAAACTGGGAAGAGGCGGGGGCTAGAGCTCCTCCGCTTTATTTTTTCTGTTGGGGACGAGAGAAGCTTCTTGCAGCTTCTCTTTGTAGAATACAGCCCCCCTCCCCCTTTTTTTTCCACAGGGAAGGCACTTTTTACTCCTAATAAAAGAGATGTACGACGTCAAGGGGTCATTCTTTCCACCCTTTACTTTCCTTCATTCATTTTTAAGTGCTCGGATTTGAGTTTGGGTTGTATTTTTTTAAATGAGTTGAATGTCTGTGGGATGGAGGTGGAAGGAGGGGATCATTAGATTGATTATTTGTGTGGGTCCAGCTGGCGATTGCCGAATTAAACTGACTCTAGCCTAAGTGGATGACTAGGAAGGAGGTGGGATGGTGAGGGAAGCCGAATAGCTTTACATTTAAACTGCAAAATGCGTTTTTTACAAACTAAAGGACATTCCAGGAGCTCAGGAGGAATAAAAACGATTCTCAAACTTGACAGTCCACGGGGGTGGGAGAGTTTTGGTGCAACTGTTCGTAAGGGCGATCCTCCGAAGAATAAATTATAACTCCCCGGGAGTGGGGGTGGTGGAGGAGGAGGAAGCAGGTCGGAAAAGTCATGGAAGAAGTTAGATGCCTCTGATTTCAGGTATTCTGAGGAGGACGGGAGTCAGTTATTTCATTTTCAGAGAGCTCTACTTCAGGTCTCCAAGGAGTGAAAATCTAAGAACATTAATAAATTGAGCCCTTCCAGACGTGTGAGACTGGAGAGTTCCGGCAACCCCTCCTTGAACAAACCCATGAATTATTAGCCTTCCACACCCATTAGCTGGAAGATCCAGGAGCTGGGAAAGAGCTACCAGCGGAACTGCAGGAAGTTTGTAACTGTCAGGTGTAGTAGCTGCGGGGAGATGGCAGCTAATGAACTTGAAGTCACTGGCATGAGGGGATGGGGGCTCCCACTTCCAAGGAGCAGAAGTGGAATCTGCAATGCAGGAGCCTGTGGCCTCATTCTCCCCTGGGAAGAGTGCCCCACTCCCCCGAATTCTGTGAAACAGACAAGGGAACCCTAAGGACATCAGTGCCCAAAGTTTTAGGACTAGGGAGTGGGAGAAAGGGGAGACAGACGATGAGTGGGTTTCTGGAATTCAGAAGAGAAAGAAGGCTGATCCAAAGACGTCCAGTAGGAAAGAATCTTCCACCAGGAAACCAGAGACAAAAGTGAAAGAGAGGGGGCGGCTAGCGCTCTAATATGAACCCTTTAGCTGAAAGACAGGCAGCGGGGAAGATTATGGAAGGGGGTGGCGGGGGACGGTTGTTGAAGAGAGCGATCTCCTAGCGAGAGAGTTAGCTAGGCTTGCGGCAACTAGCGGCGCCACGGGAGTGGAGGAGATGGAGAAGTTGCTACAGAAACAGTTTTCTCTTTGGAAGAGTCAGTGGGGAAAACCCTTCCTCATTACTTTCCCTACTCAGTAAAGGGCAGAGTCCAATACTCATTCTTCTCCTCCAGAGGGTCACTTTGTGGGGCTTACTAATTGCAGCTGCCTTCTCCGCCTGCTTCTAGGCAGCCTCAATTACTGCGCACCATGAGGATTTCTCTCTTGAATTCATATGCATACACTCTTGCCCCTCACTGATCAGTGGGGCAGATCATTTATATTAGCAGTTATAAAATATCTTTTTTTTCCCCAAAAAACCATTTAGCATAGCATCCCTGGCACTTGAAATGTCAAAGGTGGAGAGCTTCTTGCAGAATTCATAGCAGTATTTTCAGTGGCTTTGCATTCTATTACCCTTGCTCTATTTGCATTCTGTGTATCAGCTTTTTCAGTTCAAGGCTGAAGATTTTATAGGTTCATAGAACTTTAACTGTGGGAGGCTAGATGGCGCAGTCCACAGAGCGCCAGGCCTGGAGTCGGGAAGACCCGAGTTCAAATCTTGCCTCAGACAGTAATTGAGTGACCCTGGGCCAATCACTTAACCCTGTTTGCCTCAGTTTCCTCATCTGTAAAATGAACTGGAGAAAGATACTTCAGTGTCTTTGTCCAAGAAAACTCAAAAAAGGGGTCAGGAAGAGCGGACAGTATGGAAAAAATGACTAAACAACTCTTCAGAACTGGAAGGGACTCTGGAAGTCATTGTGTTTGATCCATTGCATTATAGATGAAGCCCAGAGAGGTTAAGTGACTTGACCAAGGACACCAAGTATCAATTATCTCGGGCATAATTCAAATGCAGATCTCCCTTACTCCAAGCCCAGAACTTTACCCACTATACCATTCAGTCCTTCAAGACTGTCGTCCTTTGACAACTTGGCAGTGTTGGTTGTGATAAAATTTTTGATAGCTGTGCCTATCAACTGAAAGGTAACAGAGATATTAGTGGAAATTTATTATTATTATTATTATTATTATTGTCTTTTTTGAGGGGGGAAGGCAGGGCAATTGGGGTTAAGGGACTTGCCCAAGGTCACACAGCTATTAAGTGTTAAGTGTCTCAGGCTGGATTTGAACTCAGGTCCTCCTGATTCCAAGGTTGGTCCTCAATTCACTGTACTATCTAGTTGCCTCTATTATTATTATTATTATTTAAAACATTTTGCTCATATCCTAATTTATATCCCTATGCTTCTGTTAATTTGTTGGCTGGCACAACGGGTTTGAAACCAAGCTATTGAAATGAGCCAATATCATAAAAATACTTTTCTCTGAAATAGAAAGAGTTCTGCAATTTCCTCAGTATAGGAACATTTGAGATGGTTACACAGAGAGTATATATCAGAGATAGAACCTGAACACAAGTCTTCTTGATTCCAATACCCAGGCTGCAAGAGAGAGGAAGGGAGGGAATGCATGAAGCAGAGAGACGTAGTCAATATACTACTGAAATGTATTTTAAAGATATTTCTTAACCTACTGGCATTGCATTTATACATAGTATTTACTACTTATTTTGTAATTCAAATAAAATGACTGGAAGGGGGGTGACACTATTGTATCTTGTAAAATGTATTTATACATTTATTATATCTCCCTCCCACTTCCTCATTGAACAGTTTTTAAAATGACAAGAAAGTCTTCATAATAAATTGAGTAGTGCAGCAAAACAAATTCCTTGCGCAAAAATGTATTTCTTAGTCTGTCTTAAGTCTATCACCTCTCTGGCAGGAGATGGGTGTCATGCTTCATCTTCAGTCATCTGTTCTAATTGTTTACCATTATTTTGATTAGAGTGATACAGTCTTTCAATGTTATTTTCCTCTACAATGTCAGTGTCATTGTATAATAATTGTTTTAATTCTGCTCACTTCACTCTGCATTACTTCCTAGAGGTCTTCCCAGTTTCCTCTGAAATTGTCCGTTCATTATTGTTATGGTACAATGAATTCTATTACATTCATATACCATAATTTGTTTAGCCATTTCCCAACAAGAGTGCACTCCCTTAGTTTCCAGTTTGGTGCTAATACAAAAGAGCTATTATAAATGTTTTGTACATAGTTTTTTTTTTCTTTTTCTTGTATCTCTTTGGGATATAGCCCTAGTAGTGGTATAGTCAGTCAACTAGCATTTATTCGGCACCTGCTACTATATGCCCAGCATTGTGCCAAGTGATGGGGATACAGAAAGGAAAGGTTCTCAAGAAGCTCACAGTCTAATGGGGGAGACAACATGCAAACAACTACATATGAATGATATATACAGGATAAATTGGAAATAGTTTCAGAGGAAAGGCAGTAATATTAAGGAAACCTGGAAAAGGTTTCTTGCAGAAGGTGAGACTTGAAATTTGAAGGGATCCAGGAAAGTAAGAGGAGATGAGGAGAGAGAAAATTCCAAGGATGGGAGACAGCCAGTGAAAACCCTTGGAGCTGGGAGATGGAGTGTCTTGTTTGAAGAACAGCAAAAAGGCCAGTGTTAGTATATTGCAAAGTACTTGAAATGTAGGGCATAAGAAGACTGGAAAGGTTAGGAAGGGACCAAGTAATGATGGGATTTAAAAGCCAGAGGATTTTATATTTGATCCTGAAGACAATAAGAAGCTTTTGGAATTTATTGAATGAAGGTGGTTATGGGTGGGTGTGGTGTGGTCAAATATAGATTTTAGAAAGATAAATTTCACAGCTGAATGGAGGATGGATTGGAGTGGGGAGAGATTGGAGCTAGGGAGCCCAAACAGCAGATACTATTGTAATAACCTAGTTGTGAGGTGTTTATGGTCTGTGTCAGGGTAGTGTCAACTTCATTGAAGACTGCTGGGCATATATAAAAAAAAGCTGTTTTGAAGATTAAAATGGCAGACTGGATATAGGGAAGGAGTGAGAATGAGGAATTGAGGATATCACCTGGGTTGTGAGCCTGATGACTGGGAGAATGGTGGTATCCTCAACTGCAAGAGGGAAGTTAGGAAGGGAGGAAGTTTTTGGGAGAAAATGGTGAGTCCAGTTTGGGGCATACTAAGTTTGAGATGTCTACAGGGCATACAGTACAAGATGTCTAATAAGTAGTTGGAGATGTGAGATGGGAATCAAAAGCTGGGTCAAAGGGTGTGTATAATTTAGTAGCTTTGGGGGACAAAGTTCCAAATTGCTTTCCAGAATGGTTTCATCAATTCACAGCTCCACCAACAGTGAATTATTGTTCCTGTTTTCCCACAGCACTTCCAATATTTATAATTTATCTCTTTTGTCATGTTTGCAAATCTGATAGAACTGAGGTGCTTTAATTTACATTTCTCAAATTTTCAGTGATTTAGAGCATTTTTTTCATATGGTTGTTGATTCCTTACATTTTTTCCTTTGAAAACTGTTCATATCCTTTGTCAATTTATCTAATGCAGAATAGCTCTTAGTACTATAAATTTGAGTCAGTTCTATATAGAAAACTAATTAAATTAAATTATTAAATTAAATATAGTGGAAATTTTTGTATGTTTTTTTCCTAAAAATCAACAAACCTTTGGTGAATTCTTATGCTAAGCAATGTAGGATTTAAAGAAATATAAGAAATAGTCCTGGTCAAACATATTTGGCTATAGCATTACCTTAAAGCTGAATTTATATACACTTCAAAATATGGGAGGTTCAGGCTATGAATGCACATTTTAATACATTATACAGTTTATTAAATACTATGGATTCCTGAAATTTTTTTCAATTTCAAGATATTCTTAACAAATAGTCTTCCATAATAAAGTGGAAAACTTAGAGAAAGAGATGTTTCTTCCATGTCCATTTCTACTTCTACATCATTCCAAACAGAATTCATTTCTTCAGAATTTGAAATCTTTTGATTTCAAGTGCCTTGAAGTTATGTTAAATAATATTGGTTTACCCTATTCATGTAACTTCCAGAAACAAACTGATGTAGAAAGTAATCCATCTTTTCATCTGAAGAGGATCTACTCAGGATGGTGGAGGCCTGTTATGGGAATCTAAAGATCTTCCCTGCCCCTAGGCCCTTTGCTGGTGTGGCTACGTGACTCTGAGGACCCTTGGATATTTGAAAGTATACTCTGTTCCTTAATAGGCTGAATGTGGTCACATGGAGCCTGTGGCGCCAGGCTTGTTTTCCAGGAATGCCCGTGCCTTGTAGCTTTGTGATTGGGCAGTGGGTCCAGAGGGCTGTGACATTCTCCAAGCCAGGAGAAGGCTATATATACGCCCTG
>CM053587.1:159603506-159645474 GCA_028646515.1 Pseudochirops corinnae | reverse complement strand
GTGACTGATTGCTAGATAAGTGACTGATTAAGTCAACCTATGATTGCCCCATGAATGGAAGACTGACTATTGTATTTTGAGATGACTGAATGACTGAGTAAGGAGGCAAACCCCCTTAGGGAAACCAGATGATTGTTCTTTTGTTCTTTGTTCTAAATACTGTGACCACTTTGGTGAAAACTATGTGGCTGTTTTAAAGTTAAGCTGTTGTGAACACTATATTGTGATTTTCTGTGATAAGATGTAATGTTGTGAATATTATATTGTGATTGTGTGTGCATGTTTACCTTGATTTGTTATGGAATAAATGGAGTGTTCACTATACTGTGTAATCAGAACCTTACAAGCTGTTCACAGTAGCATTCTTTTGGGAAGCTGCTCGTGCATGGCATTACACCATCATAAAAAAGAAAGTGGTTAGCATAGTATCTGGCACATGATAAATGTTTAAATAAATGCTTTTTGCCTGACTGACTAAAAATATATTGGCAAGAAAGTAAAAACTAAAGGGTTATCAGTTGTACAGTGAATTGTCACTCTATATCCTGAATCCAGAAGCAGCAATGTACGAATTTTACAAGCTTAGCTTAGCTTCCAGTTTCTTTAGCATTTGTTTCACAGATGATTTTCTGAAGTATAGTTTGTTAAAGCAACAAGACTTAGTTTTTTACTATACCTAACACTGTGCTAGGCACTTTAGTAAAAGAAAATTGAAGACATTCCTTACCCTTGAGGAATTTTCAGTCTAAGCTAAAAAGAAAAAAAAAAACCCTTTAGACAAAAACAAAAACAAAAACAAAAAAAACCACTAAAGAATGAAACAATATTATTATTCAGTGCTACACTGTATAGTATAATCTATAAGTACTAAAACCATTAGTGTATCCTTTTATGCCTGTGTTCTGTTTTCATTTTTACAGGGTCACAATCCTAATATCTTTAAGGAGGCAGCCTGGTATATGACTGTGTTTCAACTTCACCCTTCTGTGATTTTAGTAGATATGTCCCATGGCATTTCTTGAAATACATGGACAGAAAGTGACCTACTCATGATCATACAGCTAATAGGTTGCAGAGCAGGATTTGAATCCAGATCTTCCTTACTCCAAGTTCAGAATACCATCCCACTGCTTAGCATTGACTCCAATTAAGTCAGTGTGTTGTTGCTTACTTATACATAGTTCAGAAATGAACCCTTGTTAACTGATTATATTTTTATTTCACTCTGCTATTATTAATCTTATGGAGTACTGAAAATGATTCCAACCTTTTTTTTTTTAATCATATTTAATTGATAAATATTGCACTTGTTACAGAACTGACCTAGAAGCTCTTTGTGTCATTTTGACAAAGTTATTTCATGTGTATGCTATAGTATGCCAATTCTGTTTGTATTAAAATGCAAGAATTCTTGACTTTTTGTTCTTACATAACCAGAGTAAGGAGATTTTCTGAGATAGTGGCAGATAAAAGGAAAGGTATAAAGGCACCTGGCTGACTAGTATTCTGCTTGCTTTAGCATCAATATTTCATGACATCTTCCTGGCCTTCTTTTTCACAGTAGGATATAAAGCTGCTCAGCAGGTTAAAACAAAAAGAAAAAGTAGAGGAAAAAATGGTAGGGAGTGATATAGGATTCCAAAAGGTTTAAATTACAACCATATAATAACCTATAATAAATGTAGCATTTAAGCCTTGAAATTATCTTTCCATGCAGTCATTTATAAGAGTACCCTATCTTAAGCAAGGTTCATTAATGCAGCATGTCTGCGTGAGGAGACAGAGACTGTATTTTGTTCTTAATCTTTACTTGTATGTCTATTCAATGTTTGTATGGGAGAAAGAAACTGCAGAGTAGGGAGGCAAAATGCAAGGACATGAGCATATGGTTTAAGAGTTGTGAATACTCTAGTGACACATTCTCTGATGTGACAAATATTTCAGTAAATTTCAAGTCCTAGACTTTCAACAAACAATATTCTCTTGGTTGAGGACTGAGGGGCTGAAAATTAATAAAGAGAAGGGAGAAGAGAAAAAGGGAGTTTAAGAACAATAGGGTAAAATTTGAAATAACCAGAGTCTCAAGAAGTCTCAGACTCATGTTTGTGACATATGCTAACACTTCTTTTTTTTATTGTTATTTATTTTTAGTTTTCAACAATCACTTCCACAAATTTCAAAATTTTTTTCCCTCCTTCCCCTTCCCTTCCCAAGACAGCTTGCAATCTGATATGGCTCCACACATACATTCCTATTAAACACATTTTTCCATTACTCATGTTGCATAGAAGAATTATAACTAATGGGAAAAACCAGAAAAAAAAAAAACAAAATGGAAAAGGAAATAGTCTGCTTTGTTCTACATTCCAGCTCCATATGTGACTGGCATTTTCCATAATGTATTCTTTGAAATTGTTTTAGGTCCTTGCATTCCTGAGAAGGGCTAAGTCTATCAAAATCAGTCCCTGCACACTGTGGCTGTTATTGTGTACAATGTTCTCCTGGTTCTGCTCCCCTCACTCAGCATCAGTTCATATAATCCTTTCCAGGTTTCTCTGAAGACTGCCTGTTCATCATTTCTTATAGCACAATAGTATTCCATTACATTCACATACCACAACTTGTTTAGCCATTCCCCAATTGATGGGCATCCCCTCGATTTCCAGTTCTTGGCCACCACGAAAAGAGCTGTTATAAATATTTTTGTACATGTAGGTCCTTTTCCCATTTTTATGATCTCTTTGGGATACAGCCCTAGAAGCAGTATTGCTGAGTAAAAGGGTAGGCACATTTTTATAGCCCTTTGGGCATAGACTGCTCTCCAGAATGGTTGGGTCAGCTCACAGCTTCACCAACAATGAATTAGCATTCCAACATTCCCATAGCATCTCCAACATTTACCATTTTTTCTGTTTTGCCATGTTATATGCTAACACTTCTTGCCTTCCTTTTTCTTCCTTCCTTATACTACCTTAAATGTTTCCAGGTTCAATCCCACAAATTCTCTTCCCTCTAGCCATCTCCTCCCACTCAAATCATTGTTTCCCTTCTCCTAAAGATGATGAAATTTCTTTAGAGAATAACTTTTGGAAACAGATATACCCAATAAATAATAAAGTTTTCATTGGAACCAGACACTTAAATTCTGATTATGTCAGAACAATACTTTCCCTTGCAAAGTAATTCTGCTGTTACTTAAAACGATGTCTTTTCATAGCTTAGTTCTAAAGAACATGTTGATAAATCATATGACTTTCATCACTAAGATAGTTTCACATGTAACTATATTACTATTCTGATGTTCTTTATATTGGGATAGAGTTAAATTTGTTAATCAGACTCCTTTCTGATATCAGTTTAGTAGCTTGGACCTCAGACAAAACATGGCCCAGGGTAAGGGTATACCTGGATTATGGGGAGAAAGATTACTTGAGATTAGCATAGAGTTGCTAGAGAATTGTTTATTAAGGATTGTGTGTGTGTGTGTGTGTATACACTCTCAGGTGCATACACACATGCATATGGACCTTCTTAGGGTTTTTACAAGCAATGATGATGTATGTTCATGGGTAAATTGTCTGTTTCTTTGAGGCCCAAGGAGAAATATCTCAGAAAGAGGTTGCTCTGTTAGGGTGAATGAATTCTTCATTTACTAGAATTTGAATATATATAACCCCAGTACCTGTTTTGAGCTAGGTAACAGAGATAAGCTAAGAATAGGTCTACACCAGAGAACAAAACGATAGATTTAATAATCGTCTGCTGGGGTAACTTGGCCTTCCAGTGCAAAAAAACATTTATTACATTGCCTACTATGTGTAAGTCACTGTGTTAAATGAAATATAACAGACAGCTTCTCAAAGCTCCTGGGGCATGGTAGGGAGATCAGTGGGATTCATGGCAATATTGATTGTAGAGAATAACAGTACTTCAAACTTGTTACTACCTTTGGTTATGGGGAAGATTCTAGTAGTCTAGAACTTCCTATAGCAAAAATAGTCTTTCCTAGCAGACAGGCCCTCTGACTGAATGTACTTGTTACAAAGGAGGGCTTTATTTCTTTTCTGGCAATGAACAAGAAAGCAGTAGTATTCTCGATGGGTGGCGCCACCCACCATCTGGCACATAGATAATCTTTTAATACAGGACTTTTTAAAATAGGCTTCATCATATTTCTCATTTTATATGAAAGTTTTAGATTGCATATCTTGGTTGGAAACCTATTTTTGTTCATAATTTTTCCTTGCCAAGAACTTATATTTTAAAGAAGGTTCCTCCATAAATCAAGACCATTATGGGACGTTTAATTTCAGTCATTTTATGGTATCCCGAGACAGTTGTTCTTAGAAAATGAGTAAATTTGAAAATTAAAGAATTGTCCTTCTTAAAGCCTGGACTGAATTCCCAGACCTTGAAACTGGCATAGATATAGAATGAGGGTTAAATCAAATCAGATTTTTAACTTTTTAAGCTGAGTTATTTTGAAATTCAAGTGAGTAAATTGTTTACTATTTTCAATATCTACTTATGCAAGAAATGTTGAATTGAGCCTGAATAGCTTGTAAAAATAGTTTTTCTTTATTCAGAGTCTTTAAGAATTAATATCATTTTGTCTGAAGATCAGTTGATGGAATTGGGTGCGTTTGAGCTGGAGAAGCAAAGGCTTAAGGGTAACATTATAACTCCGTTCAAGTATTTGAAGGGCTGTCATGAGGAAGGATCAGATGTGTTCTGCTTGGCCTGAGTCCAGAACTAGGGAGAAATTTTAAAAAGCAAATTTAGGCTTGATATAAAGAAAACTTCCATAACTGTCCAGAATTAAAGCTGTCCAGAAATAGAATTGACTGTCTTGAGAAATAATGGGCTCCCTTCAGTGAAGATCTTCAAAGAGAGGCTTGGCAGGTATGTGACTGCAGTTCTTTATAACCTAAATGGCACTTAGTATCACCACTTCCAACTGAGATTCTGCGATTCTAAACAAAGAAGTTTTTATTGACTTAACAATGACAAAGAGTCTTGGTTTCTATTCCTGAGAAATGAGGGCTTACCGGTCATCAGATCTTTGATTGCTCAACAGTAGGAATGGTCAAACAAACAAAAATAATTCTATCCATTTTATGTTTCCAATATGTTTGTTTAATCTTGAAGAGACTATTGAAGAGTTGCAAATTTGACTTAAAACTGGTATAAATTATTAAGGTATTTCCACCACACAAATGCATGTGTGTACTCATGTCTCATGTACTCAGTCATTCCTGCTAATGCATGTTTAATCATGTCCTCTATGGGCTTTCCCCCAATTTCATAAAATAAGCTTAGATTGCTCTCATCTTTAAAAACAAAAACAAAACACCAGAAAGAAAACAAAACATCCCTTGATCCTTCTGTTCTCATCTAGCTATTACATCATCTTTTTCTCTTTACTAGTAAGTTTATTGCAAAAGTAACCCAATCTCCATAGCCCCTTGTCTTCACCACCCACTCTCTTCTTTCTGACTCTTTTGTGTAGGATAGTGGGGAAAGAGGCTAGAGGCAGTAGGAACACTTAAAAGGTTTTCAGCTGGATTGTGTCTGTGGCAATTAAATGGAAGGGGTGGATTTGAGAAATATTGCTGAGAAGGAAATAGAACTGGGTGACAGATATGTAGGTGGCAAAGGAGAGAAGAGAGAACAAGATTGGTTTGGGTCTCATTAAAAGACAGTGAGAGTGTATACAAAGAGGAAGGCTACATTTGAGATAGAGGGAAAAGAAAATCACTGAATTATTCAATTCAACAAATATTTATTAAGTACCCATTATATACCGAGCATTGTACTAGGTAGTGGGGCAAGGGCTGGTGGTGAGAATATATGAATATAAATAAGGCAAGGTCCCCAAAAGGTCTTCCTTTATTATAAGGAGTGTTACAAAGAGTAAAATGCCAAAGTTAATTATTTTATGCATCTAAATAGTATTTACTGTGTCTCTAATGTCTTCTGGTATGTATGGCTCATGTAGTTATTAAAAATTCAGTTATTCCCTTTGCAAGGACAGTAGTATTCCACTTGGCATGCCCTGATACCTCAATGGATCTGTGACCTCATTAACACAACTCTCTTTTCTATTGGGGCAGATCACAGTTTATCCTTGCTTTCTCAATTTGTGTGGTTATTGTCTGTGTTCTCCCATAGATTATTCTCTCACAGATCTTCTGTAGACAAGAAACTAAATGTATTTGAATATTCCTCCAGGTCTTTTTATGTTTTGTAGGCACCAGTGCAGCACTTGGGCCAACCCAGCTGTTATTCTTTCTTCCCACAACATGCTGGCCTGCCTTTTCCATTCATACATTTCCTCAGTGTTCTCTGTCTCTCTAGCTCTCTCTGTTTTTCTCTCTGTCTCTGTCTTTCTCTTTCCATCTCTGTCTCTCTCTCTCTATATATATATACATATTTGTCTTATGCCATTTCTTACTTGTGCCCACTATATGTATTTTTTCTCCTTTAGTAGGCTATGCCTTTTATTTTTGAAGATTATTATATTCCAAGATTTGCAACCATAAAAATACCACTGGGAAAACATAAATATTAAAAATATGCATTTTTTCACTGAGGGTCTGCTTTGGCTCATTACAAGCACTGGGTAATTTCTCATCCTCCAATTTCTTCTGCTCTCTATCCAATTCTGGGCCCCATTCAATTCAGTTAAACAAACATTTGTTAAGTACCAGTATTAGACAGTCAGGGTGTAAAGACAAAAATGAAAAACTGACTCTACAACTTATATTCTATTGAAGGGATGCAATGCTTACAGGTAAATAAGTGTAAGATAATTTGAGGCAAGAGAAAGTACTTTGAAACAGTGGTGGTGAGATAGTTGGGCAGGTTAGGGAAGTCTGAGGAGGAGGCTGCATTTGAGTTTAGCTATGAAGAAAGATAATGGTTCTAAGAGACCACAGTGAGAAAGAAGTACATGGCGAACAGCTCACTTTGGTAATGGCCATGAAGTGAGATATGAAACACTGAATTCAGGAAAGTGTAAATGAGTCAGTTTAGGTTCAATGTGTAAAAGAGAATAATGCAAAATAAGTGTGGAAAGGTAGGTGGAATCAAAATATGAAAAGCTTTAAGTGACAAGCTGAGGAGTTTGTATTTTATTCTAGAGACAATAGGGAGCCAATGAGTATCCTTCAGTAAGGAGTGATATGTTCAGACATGTGTCTGTCCCTGATACATACGGACCCACTTCTTTACTATGTCCACAATATGGACAATAGGCATTTTTCATCACTTAGTATTTCACATGTGGATTTTCCAATAGATCTCCCTTGCGTAATCATGAATCTCATTGAAGAGGCCCTGTAATCTGTGTATAATCAGCACAATATAATCCGCAAACATGAGAATTGGGAGGGCCTTACCTTTAAGGAATTCCTCTTTTATTTGGACTCCACCTTTGTTATATTTGATGAGCATACAGTTACTTGTTTTATACTTTGTTTTAAATTAATAATGAGAAAATTGTTATCTTTTGTTCCATTCATCACAGAGTATAATCTTAGCATATGCATGGTTGGAAGAGAACCTTTAAGGTTATGTTATATGCATTTCTGTGTGTGTCTTGTGTGTATGTATGTAGTTGCTCATATACTGTCTCCCCCACTAGAATGTGTGCTCCTTGAGGGAAGGGACTGTTTTTGCCTTTCTTTATAACCCAACTAGTTAGCACAGGGCCTGGCGTATAGTAAGTGTTTGTTAACTGACTGAGACAGGCTGTGTCTAATCAGCAAATGATAAATGCAAGGGGATCTTGTATTCTCTGCATCTTTCAGCCATTTGTGTAATTCAAAAGATGCCGTTTATGGAGAATCACTTGCAAATGGCTTCCCTTCTGATATTTTTATCAAAAGCACCTTTGAGAACAGTCTTATGAGGAGATTCTAAAAATGAGAGAAATAGACACAAGGGGTGTTAGTTATATGTACCTCATTGGGATTACATCATACTTTTTTTTATTCTTTTGATATTTTTCCTTCCTGGAAATATGCAAAATTATCCCAAATGCTTTAAGATTGTGTTTTCCACAGCATAAGTTACTTTTGTCGTAGCTGATCTGATCAAGCCTTTCTTCTTGATCATGTTTTTTAAGTCCTAGTTTGACTTTTTTGTATAATACATCAGGGATTAGGATGTTAGGGTCCAAATGTTGTACTTCCTCAGACTATATCTTGTGAAAAGACACATAGAATCACAAAATTTCAGATCTGAAAGAGAACTCAATAGCCATCTGGTTCAACTCATACCTCCAAATTCCCAGTTCAGCATCTGACAAGTGACCATTTGCCTCTGTCTTTGAGGATGAAAAAAAGTTATAAAAATATTGACAATTTTTTTTCTCTTTTTCTGATTATGTTCCTGCCAGTTTATTATATTAATGCTTATACTGTGTGCCTCAACAGATATCCAGGCCATTTTCCAAGTATAGCAATATTGGATAAATAAATCTGCCATAAGAATCCTTAATTCTGTTTGATACTTGGACTCATTTTAGTTTTGTTTAAGAATAAAGAGGGTTTAATATAACAAAAAGTCTTTTAAAAAGCTAATTATCAGGGAGAGCTAGGTGGCACAGTGAATAGAGTACTGGCCCTGTAGTCAGGAGGACCTGAGTTCAAATGTGACCTCAGACACTTAACACTTACTAGTTGTGTGACCTTGGGCAAGTCACTTAACCCCAAATGCTCCTCTAAAAAAAAAAAGCAAAAAAACCTTAATTATTTAGTCTTTATGCAAGATTGAATGGAATGGTCTGTTACATGTAAATTTTATGTCATTATTGAATTATAAATGTAATTAAGGCTTGAATCAATGATATCTAAGGTCCCGTTGAACTCTAAATCAATACTTACAATCCTAATAATATGGCCATAGACACAAATTTTTTGTTTGTTTCGACCTGTGATTTCATCAAGTACAGAGACTTCACAGTGAGAAAATATCTTCTTTCTATAAACAGATCAATAACTGTATTGTAACTTATAATTAATTTAGGGAGTTGTCTGGAGTATGAAAGTACATAAGTGACTTGCCTAGGGTCACATAGCCAAGTATGTCAGAGGTGGGCCTTGAACTCGGGTTGTCCTGACTGAGGCTGACTTTTTATTCACTTTGTCATATTCTGAAAATGGCACATTGTACCATGTGTTCCAGTGAGAACCTGGCACCCTGAACCAATGCTTTGAGACTATATTTTAAAATATGGCATCCTTTCCCACCTTAAATAAAACCTCTTCCAAGTTATTTCTTTCCAATTCCACCAAAAATAATTACTATAGTTCTACTCAATTTTAATCCTAAACTAAATAATGGTATATTTAAAAGAAGGAAACCTAGGTAATTCTTTTAACCTCAGTTACTAAAATTTTCAATTTCAGCATTTTGATTTAAAAAATACTTTTAGGTTCTCCTGGTTTGTTTTTCAAAGAAGTGCTAACATTTCATAAGAAATCAGACTGTGAAATAGCATCTATTATGCTGATGTGCTACTGACATTTTAAAGAAAATGGCTTTTCTCCATTAGATGTATCATAAATATTAATGTTTTTCCTATGAAGTGTTGCATTAGAAAAAACACAATAGAATAAGATTTTCTCAGATTTCCATTATTCTATAAGAACACTCTGTTAGGCTTATTTCATTTATAAATAAATACATTTCTACACCTCTGCTCGGCCTGTCTTTTGGTTTGACATTCATTCAACTTTATTCTTTTAAGTTTTAGAGTTATTATAAGAAGTTTGAAAATGCAGTCTTAAGCAATGTGATGTTTGATGAAATCATATCTTTAGAACTATGACATTATATATCTGAACTAATTGAAGAGTATTATTATATCCTCTAGTCATCTTTGAATCTTGGATTCACTCCTATTTCAAATTTGCCTCAGACTACACACCACCAGAACATTCACACAGTAATTCTGGTCAGGTCAACTGTACACATACACACACTCACACACACATGTATACATACATACATATATACATATTATATATACTAGATGTACATACACACAGATATGTGTACATATATACATGCAAACACACCTTTATCTCTACAGTACACACATATTTTATATGTACCCACACACATGTATGTTTGTTATGACAAACAGCACATTTCAACTTCTTTGCTGCATACACAGAATTTTTTATTAAACTGGCTAAATTGACCACTTCTCTATCATATAAAAACAGCTAAAACAAGCCTTAGTAAGAATATGTCAGTATGGGATATTGGGAAGATTACTGGTTTTGGAGCCTGAGGATCTGGATTCCAATGTGTGGCCTTGGAAAAGTGTAATGTTAATGGAATATAAGATCTTCCCTGCCCATAAATAGGCCTCATGTGGAGCCCATTAAGGGAAACTTGCTTAGGGGAGGCTTGCTTGTAGGAAGGCTTTCACACCTTTTGTTAATTTCTAATTAGGCACTGAGTGATGCCCTCTGGCTCTAAAAAGAGTATATATGCTCTGAGGTTAGCATTTTGCTTTGGGGCTCACTCATTGGAAGAATATTCGAGTGATTTGGCCAGATGAGATTCTGGGTAGCTATTATGGAGCCCCTCGGCTTTGAAAAACCCAGATGTTGGTGCTTTTCTCTTTGGTAACTATGTATGTATCTCTTTGGTCAGACAGTTGGATGTCTGTTAATCTGTGCTAATTTCTCAGACAGTAAGTTGGAAGTCTCCTGTCTGTTGGTCTTTATTTCTCTACTTGTATTTTCTCTGTATTTTCTTTGTATTTTCTCTGAAGTTCAGGGTGCTTCACAAAACAAAAAGTATAGATTCAGTCAAAGGCCCACACTTGAGGACCTAGAGGGCCACATGTGGCCTTGAGGCTGCAGGTTCCCCACCCTGGTAGATTATCTCTAAGATTCTACAGTATAGTGCTATAAATTGAACCCTACTAAATTGAATGCAATGAGAACTATTCAGTAATTATATGTAATTGCTTTGTATCTACTTAATACCTAAAAGCTTGAAAATTTTTGTTAGCATAGCAGTACGTTCAAGATTTCAAAGTTCAACTTAATTTTCCTATAATCCTGGCACATCGTCTATAATTTCTCCAGACCTTTAATGGTAACAAAAAATATTCTGCATAACTTTATTTAATATTCCAACTAAGACTATATATCTCTATCAATGACACAGCAACCATCAACAAGAGGCTCTTTATTATAAATCTTGTGCGCTTTTCTCTCCACATTTTAAATAGTTTCCTTCTGAATTCATGTTAATGAGAGGAAAAAAAGAGAAATGTTGCCTTTGGCATTCACTCCATGATCTGTTTCTTTCTTTCCTGTCCTCACTTGACACTTCATGTTTGTAACAAGATTTTGCATTGATTGTTTATGATCCCACGTTGTTCTTCAGTTGTTTCACATTAGTAAATTTTATCTCTTTGCACATGAGGTTAGAATGTGTTACCTTGTGTTAGAATGTTACCCTTGATGGTAAGAATCTTATAATCTATTTCTTTGGTATCCTTCATCATACCTAGTACCAGTTAGGCATGTACCAGGTGTTTATAAAGACTCACTCAATTAAATTAAGGCACATGAATTTGTTCTATTCTGGGGTGCTATAACCCAACTGGTGTGAGTGTAGAAGCTGAAAAACATACCATGAGCAGCTACAACAGCAGCACCAACAGAAGCAACAGGCGTTAGATGCTCTATTTCCCACTTCGTGTTGGCCTGAAGTACAGTCTGTTGTTTCCTGGGGCACTGACATCTGCCTTTTACGCATCTCCATGCGCTCTGATCCCATGGGCTGCGAAAGTGATAACAAAAATGGGAAGTTTAATATAGAACAGTACTAGGAATGAAACCGTTTTGCTCATTGCACAGATAAAATCCTTTGCTTGGGAAACAAAACCTTGAGAGAGACTAAGCAAATCTGAGATAACTTATTGCTGATAAATGGACCACTTAGGTGACCTTGGAGTGGAAGGGAGTAGATCAGCTGGCTTTTCACTTTCCCAGAACTACAGGCTACTCAGAACCTCAAAGTGAGGAGAAGACAACAGTAACAAGCATCTTCAAGGGTAGCTGTTAGGGGTTCTATAACACTAGCTTTTTTCATACCAGCAGGTCCGGAAGCTGAGGAAATCTCAGTGACCTAAAGGGATTATTCTATAGCTGTTTTTGTGTCAGAGGAAATCACAAATGATGTCCCAAATGTAAGCTGAACTTTCTTGAGTCATAATGAGCTGTAAGGGAACTTAGAAGTCATAAAATCTAAATCTATAATCATTAAGTAAACTGGGACCCAATAATTAAATGACTTCCTTAAAGTCACATAGCTCTTTAACTGCAATGCCAAGTCTAGAATCCAAGACTCCTGACCCCAGACTAGTATTGCCTTACCAACACAAGAATCCTGGTACTGCAAAGGAAATGAAAGAGCCTCAGTCAACTAAAAGAAACTCTAAGCTCTTCATTCACATAAACTTGGAATTGTCAAATATATGAACAAATAG
Source organism: Pseudochirops corinnae (assembly GCA_028646515.1). NCBI lineage: Eukaryota > Metazoa > Chordata > Mammalia > Diprotodontia > Pseudocheiridae > Pseudochirops > Pseudochirops corinnae. The sequence continues at coordinate 159,632,951 of CM053587.1, read as the reverse complement.
AAATTAGTTAATAATGGTGGGAAAGGATCTAGCCTGGAAATTTCATCCATGTAGGGAACTCCTGGCACATAAATTCCTTGTACCAATGCAGATTGACAAACCATCTGTAACTTACAGTTTTAGAGATTTGCCTGAGCTGTTAAGAGCTAATACGTGTCAGAGGTGGGGCTGGAACCCTGGTCTTCTTGATTCTCAGGCATGCCTGCTACCACCTATATCATGGTTTTTCAATGTCTCCATTTACTTAGATGCAATTAACTTAAAGAATGAGTCATGTTTATAACACTTTAACATTTATGACTATTGATCTAGAGAAATACTAGTTTAAATTACCACCCATTCCTCACAGAATACCTCCCTTCTTTCCCACTCTCCCTCAGAAAGGAGATTGTGAGTTTACAGAACACTAAAGTTGCCAGCAATCTGTTAATGGCCAAATATGATGGCCTGTTCACATTCTGCATCTCACCTAGCTGCTGTATTTGACGCTTTTAACAACCTTTCTCTTCCTAGATACTCTCTTCTCTGAGTTTTCATGACACTATTTTCTCCTGGTTCTCCTATCTGTCTAATGGCCCCTTCTCAGTCTTCTTTGCTAGCTCGTCATCCATATCACATGTCCTAAAGGTACATGTACCCCAAGATTCTGTCCTCCACACTCCCTTTTGGTAACTTAATAAGCTCTCATTTATTTAATTATTACCTGTCAGTTGCTCACAGATCCAGTCAAGTCTCTCCTTGAACTTCATCACCTATTGGACATTTCAAACTGGGTGTCCTGTGGACATCTCATATTCAACATATCTAAAACAGAACTCATTATCTCTTCCCCTAAATCAGCTCATCTTCCAGACTCCCCCTTTTCTGTCAAAGGCACCACCATTCTTCTCAGGTTAATAAACTTGACATTATGCTCAACTCTTCCCTCTCATTCCCCCCATATACAATCAGCTGCTATATCTTGCCATTTCTACTTCCACAATACCTCTCTTACCCACCTCCTTTTCTCTACTATCACTTGAAGCCATCAACATCTCTCACCTGGATTATTACAATGACCTCCTAAATTGGTCTCTTGCATCAAGTCTCACCCATTTCAGTCCATTCTTCATACAGTTACCCAAGTGATTTTCCTTAAGCCCAGACTGACCATGTCAACCTCTCCTTTACTTAGTAAATTCCAGCAGCTCCTTATTGTCTCTAAGAATCTCTACCCCCCCTCCCTTTACCTCTCTCTCTTTCTTTCTCTCTCTTTCTCATTTCTGTGTTTAGCATTTAAAGCCCTTTAAAACCTGGCCCCAATTGTCTTTCAAATCTTGTACATGATTCTCCCTCCTGCACTCTGTGATACAGACAGATTGGCTTTTTCCCTGTTCTTCACTGATGTTCCATCTTTCCCATACCCTAAGCCTGTGAAGCACTTCCTCCTTCTGCCTACTTTCTAAAATCCCTTTTTCCTTCAAGACACAGCTTTAGCATTACTTTCAAACATAAAGATTTCCCTATCTTCTCAACTGCTAGTTCCCTCCTCCCCAAACTACCTTTTATTTAACTAGTTTCTATTTACTTGCATAAATTTTTTTTCCTGCATATGTTAATATTTGTATTGTTTCCCCTGTTAGAATGTAAGCTCCTTGTGAGTATGGATTATTTCATTTTTTGGAATTTGTGTCCTCAGATACAGTGCAGTATAGTACCTGACACATGGTTGGGGCTAAATAAATGCTTGCTAATTTATTGTTGATTCATTGACAAGAATTTTGTATCAAAACTGAGAAAGATAAAGGAAAACAGTCAGCTCCTCAGTAACTAAAACAGAAAGATTTTATAAAACAGGCAGAAATTCATAAACTATCTAAACAGTAGAAAAGATGTGTCATAGTAGATACATATAATACATTTATTGAATGTTTGCTATGGGCAACGCGCCATGTTTTTATTATTGCCTTTCTTTGGGAAAGGTGGGTGTGGTTCTTCATGACACATTCAGGGTTCATAAAGGAATAGAATTTCAGAAGCTATTTAAACAAGGAAAAAGGAGTGGCTTAGCAGACAGATGGAAGCAGTAGCCGTGGTTGTAGGGAGGGATCAACCAACATATTTATTGAATATTTATTATAGTCAAGGCCCTATATTTTGTTTGTGGTCCTATTTTGAGGAAGGATGTTTGTTGAAATAAATTGTTGAAAAGAAAGATCAAAGGTGGATGTGGGACGAACAATGAGAGGAGACACTGAGTTGATGTTCCTAGAGGCATCATTTAAAACACTTAATTCACTTTAACAGAAATTTATTGTTGAGTCCGGTGCATCCTGTTGTAAGACTTTGAAGCATATGATAAAAATTTCAGACTTGATTTACATGGCAAAGGGAAATCATTGAGGAATTTATGAAAAATATCTAACATTATGGGTGAAGGTAGAAGTTTTGGTGTGAGCTTCCTTGTGAATGCCTCCAGTATTTTTTTCTTGCCATGTGAGCTTTGGATTTTAGGTCTGACATTCCTGGGACTTTTCCTTTTGGGGTTCCTTTCAGGAGATGATCAGTGGATTCTATCTTCTGGCCTGTGGTGCTAGTAGATCTGGGCATTTTTCATTTATAATTTCTTGAAATACAGTCTCAACTTTTTTGTTATTGTTGGCATGGTTTTCAGGGAATACGATGATCTTTAAATTATTTCTCCTTTTCCTGTTTTACAGATCAGTTGCTGTTAATGTCAGATGTCTTAAATTTTATTTTATCAAATGTTAGAGATTTTCTAATATTTTTAGCTCTCTAATGAAGTCATTTATTTCTGTTTGAGTTATTTTCATTTTTAAGAGTCCATTTATTCAGCAAGGTTTACCACTTTGAGTTCTAGGCTGTTTATTCTCCTTCCCGTTTTTTCCTACAAATATTTTATTTAATTTTTTTAATCTCTTGCTTCATTTCTTCTAAGTATTTATGTAGTCTTTGTGGAGAATCCATTTTTTCCTTGAGTCTTTGGTTATAGTTGTTATGAAGTTTCTTTCTCCTTCTTTTGGGGGATTTCTAGATCTCTAGTAATTTTTAATTCCTGTTGGTGTTTTTTTTTTATTCACCCATTTCTCAAGCTGTAGCTCCTAAAGTTGGGCTTTAGGTAGGACCAGGCTTCATCCCCTGCTGTGCTTTTTAAGGCATTCTTCTCCTCATTGGCTTTTTGTAACTCTTTTGCCATTTGAGTTAATCTATTTTTTTAAGGTGTTATTTTCTTCAGTTAGGTTGTTGACTCTCTTTTCAAGATTTTCTTACATCATTCTCATTTCTCTTCCCAATTTTTCCTCCACTTCTCTTATTTGGTTTTCAAAATCCTTCTTAAGCTCCCCTATGGCCTGTAATAAGTTTATATTTTTCTTGGAAGCTTTTGGTGCAGGAGTTCTGACTGTGTTGTCTTCCTCCTATTCCATGCTTTGATCATTTTTGTCCCCAAAAAAGGAACCTAAAGTTGGATGGCTGTGCTTGCTTTGCTTCCTTTGTTTGCTCACTGTGCTTGCTTTGCTTCCTTTGCTTGCTCATGTTGCCACTCAATTACTTGACTTTTGAGCTCTTTGCCACAGTGGAACTCTGCTTTCAGAGAGGAGAGCTTTGTCCCAAATTGCTGGGGTTTTTGCAGCTGCTGGAGCTACTAGGAGGGTGCCATCTCTGCAGCCCCCACAAACTCTGGCTCACTGGTCACACACCTCATGACTACCACCCAAGACTGTGATCCAGATCCAGGTAAGGTAAGGCAAGAGTGCTTAGCCTCTGAATGTTCACTAGGACCCCTACGATTTGCAGGTCAGGAGGTAAGAAGCAGTCACATGGAGGTGGCTGCAGGGCTGCCACACCTCTGCCACTTCTAGCTTCTGGGGCAGGGGCCAGACCCACTCTTCCATCCCCCCCAGTTCCAACAGAGTTCTACACTGACCTCTCACTTTTTCTTTGGCATTTATGGGTTGATAGTTCTGGAAACTGCCACTGCTGCTGGTGATCCACCCTCCAAAGTCCACTCTAACCACTGCTGGTTGGGGCCACTCTGGGGCTAAAACCTCAGGCTCACTTGGGGCTGGGCTCAGCTCTTAGCACACTGTGATGAATGCTGCCTGTCTGCCTGCTGGGCTGCCTTCAGTGGGAGATTTGTTTTTCTCTTTCACTTTGCGGGTTATGTAGCTCTAAAATTTGTTTAGTGTCATATTTTATAGGTATTTGAGGTAGTTATGGGGGGGGGGAGCTCATGGAGTTTTCCTGCTTCTATGCCACCATCTTGGCTCCACCCCCTACTTAGAACTTTCAGTGTTAATGTTAGTTATGTCCTAATATTCACTGTGCTACTGACAAACTAATTTTGCACAAAATTACATTTAACATGTTATACTCTTGTATATAATAAAAATTTTTGTGTTATAGAAAACCATAAAATCTAATTATACGAATTAAAGGACTTTGATTTATGGAACCTAATCTGTCCAGTTTTCACATAGGAAATTTTGCATGGAAGCAACAAAATATACTAATATTTTTCTCTATTTAAATATTGATATATGAGCAATATAAATTTCTGCATTAATTTTTAGGCTCACTTGTATCCAGAGGGCACAAATAACTGGACAACTTTTTTTTGTTTGTGTTTTCCTAAGGGAGAAAATTTACCTTTTCCATATTGTGTGTGTGTGTGTGTGTGTCTGTGTGTGTGTATGTATGTGTGTGAAATGTATAATTCTTTGGCAGGGTGTCATGATTCATTTCACTGTATGATAGAAAACTTAATAAGTATTCCTTTTTTTTTTTTTTTTCTTTTTGGAGGGGGAAGGCAGGGCAATGGGGGTTAAATGTCTTTCCCAAGGTCACATGGCTAGTAAGTGTTAAGTGTCTGAGGCTAGATTTGAACTTAGATCCTCCTGACTCCAGGGCCAGTGCTCTAATTTACTGTGCCACCTTGCCGCCCCGCTAATGAGTATTATAATTGTAATTCTCCTTGTAACAGACTGTCCAAACTCGTGAATGTTTTGATGTTGTAGAGATAAATGAATATAAAATCAATGTAAGTGATTTTAGGTGCTTGGTTCTATAATTTATGACTTTTAAAAACAGACTGAAGAAATGAGGAGCTGCACAACAGACTTCAAATCTTCACCAAGAGAAAATCCCAGCTAAAACTGAGTTTTCTTCTTCTTTAGAAGTTCCTAGAGGGGCATCTAGACGGCTTAGTGAATAGAACACTGGCCCTGGAGTCAGGAGGACCTCAGTTCAAATCTGGCCTCAGACACTTAACACTTACTAGCCGTGTGACCTTGGACAAGTCACTTAACCCCAATTGTCCTGCCCATCCCCCCTCTCCCCAAAAAAGCCAAAAAAAAAAAAACCAGAAGTTCCTAGGAACCTTACATTTAAAAATGATTAATTTTATATACTCTATGTGATTTAGGATAATCAAATATATAAACAAATAGAAATTAATTAATAATGTATCCTTTACTGGAGGAATGGCATCCAGCCTCACAATTTTATCAGTTTAGGAAACTCCTGGCATGGAAACTTCCTGCTCCAGTGCAGATCACCAACCCATATATAATTTATAATCTTAGAGATTTGCCTGTGATAGTGAGGGGCTAAGTGACTTGTGTCTAGCTACTCATCTAGTTTATGTCAGACATGGGACCAAAACCTAGATCTTCCTGACTATAAGTAGTCGCTGATAAAAAATTGGTTTGACTGGTATGACCTCCATCCCTAGGATGCATGTATGTTGAGGTTCAACTCTCCCTCAAACCAGGCCTCAGTCATTTGCTTGCTGCTGCATTGCTAGAGGTGAGCACCTGCCCCCATTCCTCATTCCTTATTAAGCAACTCGGAAAATTCCTGATTATCCTATTGCCTTGACCCATGGCAGTGTCATGTCAGCTTTGTCTAAAACTCTCAATAAATTTGAGTCCTAAGTAGCTTTGGGGCCCAGGATTGGAATGTGCAGCTTATTGCATGTCTGAGCCGCTAGGTTGCCTTTAGGGCTGGGAACAATGAGAGGAGGGGCACTTATGCTGTTTCCTTATTGGTATCTGTCCCTCTCCTATGGTTGCCATCCCTGTGTGACAGTGTCACTCTTTGCCCTACACTAAGGCTGGCCTGTTATCTGCTATGTCAGGCTGCTTTTTGATATATTTATTTATCTAAAAGCAATTCACTTAAGGAAGCTATTTTTTTACTTTTTGTAAAACATTAATACAAATGACAGATGCAGAAATTTTATCGCTTCTTGGAATTGCCACCCACTCCTCACAGAACACCCTTTATTTTTCAAGTATTCCATCTCTCCAGAAAGCAGATTGTGAGGTAAGGCCTGAGAGGCAACAGAAGTGGCTGAGTTAAAATATGAATGTAGAGCCTCAAGTACTATTTAAAATACACAAGTTGCAAGGTCAAGATGGACCACTCTATGGAAGAACATTGACGTCTGGATGGTAAAGCCTACTGTATAGTCAAACTCAATCACACCCCTCTCTCAGAGCCCTGAACCCAGGGCCGCAGGGATGCATGATTTCAGAAGAGAATGATTTCAGTGAAAGGGAACCTGAAGGCTCTCTTTTCCTCAAGGCCAACCCTTTTAGACTTCTACCCTTGATCCCAGTGGATCACTGCTATTCTCATCCTCTTTCCCTCTCTCTTTCTAACCTCCCTAACTACTGGTTCCTTTTCTGCTGCCTGCAAACATGTCCGTCATCACCGTCCTTAAAAAAACTCTCATTAAATCCTACCATGTTTGTCAGTTTTTGCCTTCTATTTCCTTCCTCTTCACAACTAAACTCCGTGAAACAGACTCCGTAAAGTAAAGCGCCTATACTTTCTCTCCTTTCATTCGCTTATAAACCTTTTGTAATCTGGCTTTTGATTTCAGCATCCAAATGAAACTATTCTCATTCAAGGTACCAATAGCTAAAATGGCACAACAGAAAGAGTATTGGTGTTGGAGTCAGTTGACCTGGGTTTGAATCCTGGCTTTTCCTCTTAATACCTGTGGGACCTTGAGCAAGTCCCCCCTTACATTCTTTTTTACATGTAAATACAAGGAGCTGTATTAGAGGATCTCTAAGCTCCTCTCTGACTGCATAATCCTGATCCTTAATTGCAACATCTAATGGCTTCTTCTTAGTCCTTAGCCATCTTGGCATTATTAATTTACCCTCTCCTCTTATATACTCTGTCTGGGTTTTTGTGACACTGCTGTCTCCTGGTTCTCCTCTTGTCTGCTCCTTCCTGCCTTCCTAGTCTTCTTAGTTACTCTCCTCCACATAGTCTGTGACCCAGATCCTGGCACACACCACTCTTTCTTCTGACTATTCATTTTCACTGGCTGTTTCTTATGCCTGGACTTCTCTCCCTCCTCTTCTCTGCCTATTGACTTCTTTGGTTTCCTCCAAGTCTCAGCTAAACTTTCACCTTCTGCCAGAAGTCTTTCCTTGACCTCCATGAGCTTAGACCTTCCCTCTGAGATAATCTTCTTTAGCATATGTGTTGCCAAGCCAGTGGACAATGAAATAGTGAACCTCTGGGACCTGGGGAGTGCTGACCTCACTTTATCATGCTGGTTTATTGATCTGGGCCTATGATTGAATGTAGAGAACTCCTGTAGTGAAATTCTCTCCATTAAAAAAGATTACAACTTCTCTGTAGGTGAAAGTCTTAGAGATTTGACTGAGATGCTGAGAGGTTAAAGTTACTTGTTCAAGGTCACATGGCCAGTATGTGTCAGAGACAGACTAGATCCCAGATCTTTCTGACTCTAAGGCTTACCCTTTATTCACTATACCACATTATCTCATCCATTTTATTACACTTAAAATCTTAAAAGATATACATTTAGTTTGCTAAATTCATGGTATCCATTTGATCAGTGTCATAAGCAAGGTATTCTTATTTTGGTTGAATACACTATAATGGTCATAAAGGCAAATTGTTAGAGGAATATGTGAAACAGAAATGGTAACAATATAGGTTTGACTTGTAGTGAATCTGTAATGGAAACCAACTAACAAAATGATCTCTTTTTCAAAAAAATTGCAATTACATGTAAAAACAATTTTAACAGTTTAAAAAAAATTTTTGAGTTCCAAATTTGCTCCCTCCTTCCCCTCCCCCCCGACTGAGAAGGCAAACAAATATAGGTTTTATACGTGCAGTCATGCAAAATGTAATTCCATTAGGTTGTGAAAGAAAGTGCAAACAAAAAAAAAAACCCCACAAAAAATAAAGTGAAAAATAATGCTTCAATCTGCATTCAGACTCCATCAGGTCTTTCTCTGAAGGTGGATAGCATACAGAATTATCTCTTTAACCAGCCCATATCTGGCTTCACTATTGGAGATTGTGCTTTCAACTCAGAAAAATAAAGATATTAATATACACATTAACAAGATGCCTTTAAAATGATCTAGAGAATAATAAGGAAAAATATCACTAGAAAAAAAACAGCCAAGCATAATACATATTCATAGCTTCACATACAATCCTCTTTTTTTGTATATGAAATGCTCATCTTATTTGGTGTTGGTTAAATTCAAAATAAATTAAAGAATAAAATAAAAACAACAACCAGGGATTATTTCATGGGGGGTGGGAGAAGAGAAATGGATAGTCATGTGAAGTGACAATGCTGTGCAGCAAAAGAGCAACAATCAAAGGTTTTTTTCTTCTTTGAAAAATTATTATTTATTTATAGCATTTTTTCTTCTTAAATTTGGAGTTCCAAATTCTCCCTCTCCCTCCCCTTCTCCATCCACTTATGAGGCAAGCAAAATGGTATCAATTATACATATGAAATCATGAAAAATATATTTCTATGTTAGCCATATCACAAACAAGAAAAAATATAGAAAGTGAGAAAATTATGCTTCGATTTACACTGAGTTCATCAGTTCTCTCTTTGAAGGCAAGTAGTATTTTTCGTCATTGTCTTATCTCATAATATTGAACAAAGTAGCCCAGTCTTTCATAGTCGATCATCATTTCAAAATTGCTGTTATTGTGTACGATGATTTACCAGTTCTTCTTACTTCATATTGCATCAGTTCATATAGGTTTTTGGCATGTTGTTATTGTTGCTGCTTTTGTGAAACCATCCCCTCATTGTTTCTTATAGCACAATAGTACTCCATCACAATCACATGCCACAACGTCTTCAGTCATTCCCCAATTTATGGGTATCCCCTCAATTTCCAATTCTTTTTACCACAAAAAGAGCTGGTATTAATATTTTTGTACATATAGACTTTTTCCTTTTTCTCTGATCTCTTTGGGGCACAGACCTAGTAGTGGCATTGCTGGGTCCAAGGGTATATATATATATGATAACTTTGATTTCTTCTTCTGAAAACTCCCTCTTCATATCCCCTAGTCATTTATCAATTGGGGAATGACTCTTATTTCTAAAGATTTGACTCAGTTCTATACTCAGTATATATTTGAGAAATGAGGTCTTTATTGGAAAAACTTGTGGCAAGAATTTTTTGATATTACTTCATTGTCAGTAGTACCTTTTGACAAAATATAGTTTCCCTCATTATCTCTATTTTTGCTTTTGCATTAACTGAGATCATGATCCACTCTTGCTGCTTTTACTTCAGCTGAAACAAAATAGATTCTGCTCCACTCCTTTATTTCAACTCTGTATGTGTCTTTTTGTTTCAAGGGTATCTTTTGTAAATAAAATATTGTTGGGTTTTGGTTTCTAATTCATTCTGCTATCACTGCCGTTTTATGGGTGACCTCATCTCATTCACATATATGAGTACTAACTGTGTGTTTCTCTCCATCCTATTTTCTTCTGTTAATTCTTTTCTCCCTCTCTTTTTATTCTGTTCCTCCTCAAAAGTCTGTTCTGCTTCTGACTGTCACCTCCCTTAAGCTGTCCTCTCTTTTGTTACCTACACCCTCATATCTCTTATCCCCTTCTTCTCCTATTTCCCTAATGGGTAGAGTAGATTTCTATACCCAGGTGAGTATGTATATAAATTCTTACCTATTTGAATCAATTCCATGAGAATGAAGTTCAAGCATTGCCCACCCACCCCCATATTTCTCCCTCTAACATAAAAGCTCTGTTATGTTAACAGAAAAATTTTCCCATCTCCTTCTCCCTTCACCCTTCTCACAGTGCACCCCCTTTTCTCACTCTTTCTCTCTCTCTTTCTCTTCCTCTATCATTATCTATCTATCTATCTATCTATCTATCTATCTATCTATCTATCTATCTATTTTTGGGAGATCACCCCAATTTAATTGACTCACACACATGCCCTCTGTCTATGTAGACTCATTCTAACTGTCCTAATAGTGATAAAGTTCTAGGAGTTACATGAAGCATCTTCCCTTACAGGAATGCAAACAGTTTAACTTAATAATAAGTCCCTTATGATTATTTTTAAAAATTTTTTTTAAAAATTAAATTGGTTTATTTACTTTTAGTTTACAACATTTAGTTCCACAGTCCTTTGAGTTTCAGATTTTCTCCCCTCTCTCTCCTCCCCCACCCCCATCATGGAGGCATGCACTCAAATAGAGGATCTACAAATATTTTCACATTAATCATTAGTCAGGTTGTAAAGAAGGATTATAACTAATGGAATGATCAGTGGAAAAGAGGGAACAAAACAAAACAAGAAAAAGAAACACAGCAAGTAGTTTGTTTCAATCTGCTTTCAGACTCCGCATCTCTTTCTCTGAATGTGGATATCTCTTTCAATCATGAGTCTTTTGGAATTGTCTTATAACCTTACATTGCTGAGAGGAGCCCAGTCTATTGAGGTTAGTAGTCAGACATACATTGTGTCTGTGATTGTGTACAAATTTCTCCTGCTCTTCTCACTCAGCATCAGTTTATATAAGTCTCTCCAGGTTATTATGAAGTCTGTCTGCTCCTCATTTCTTACAGCACAGTAGTATTCCATTACATTCATATACCACAGCTTGTTCAGCCATTCCCCAATTGATGGGCATCCCCTCATTTTCCAGTTCTTTGCCATTATGATTACTTTTTTATGCTTATTTGGAACCTTGTGTTTGAATGTCAGATTTCCTCTTCAGCTCTAGTCTTCTCATCAAGAATACTTGAAAATCCTTTATTTCTTTAAATATCCATTTCTCTTCCTGAAGCACTGTACTCTGTTTTGCTCTATAGGTTATTCTTGGTTGTTATCTTAGATCCTTTGCTTCTGGAATATCATATTCCGAGCCCTCTGATTCCTTAATGTGGAAGCTGCTAAATTTTGTGTGATTCTCACTGTGGTTCCACTATATTTGAATGTTTTCTTTCTGGATGCTTGAAATATTTTCTCTTTGATCCAGAAGCTCTAGAATTTGGCTGTAAAATTTATGAAAGTTTTCATTTTGGGATCTCTTTCAAGAGGTGATAAGTTGATTGAATACCCTCCACCTACTGACGCCTGATTGCTTAAACCAGATGTCACCACTTGTCCATGACTGTGATGTGTCACCCCTGGACCTGGCATCAACCAAGCTCTGGATGCTAGCTAAAGAACTGAGCCCTCAGATGTAACCTCTTGGGGCAGAGATAGCTCTATGTCCAATTTCAGCAGGAAGTAGCTATAGAAGAAGAGACCTTTGCCCCTTATCCCAAGATTTTGGGTCCCATTTGTCCCATTGAAGGGGGAATGATGAAGTGCTTGCGCTCAAGTCCCACCTTTTATGTGCTCATTTTGTGTTATTCCTGTTATATTGTTGTAAAGCTCTGTTGACACCAATTATCCCTAAATTCCCATTAACCTATATAATGGATACGAAAGATCTTGGGGCTGAATGCAATGGTAATGTAAATGGGAAGATCTTTCCCATACATTAATAGGCCTATGTGACCTGTTTGAGTCACATGGAAGCCCAAGTCACATGAGTCTGTGGTGGGAGGAGCTTGCTGAACGGGTAGAGCAGGAAAGGTATAGCAAGAAGGGTGAAGAGCTCAGAGGAAGTTGGTCAAAACTGTTAGAGCTGAGGAAGAGAGAGGAAGCAGACAGCAAGCTGTGAGTGTTTATCTGTGTTAAGGCCCTAGCAGTGAGAAGGCTTGGGGATGGTGATGCCTCCTGCAGTGTTATTGTGTATAAGATTTCTTTATTGCTATGATGGATTCAGCTTTCTGGTGTAAGGATGTGGCTTTCTGGTATTTGAATGAATGTTTTGGTTCTGTCTTCCATGTGGAGAGTCTGTTATATTTTGTAATTCAGAATTATGCCGGGATCTTCATAGCTGCCATAGGCACTGTGAATATAACATTGGTGCTACACCACCCTGGAATTGCAACCCAGAACTGTTTATGGGCCATAGAATTGTCAGTCAATGCCAACTACACTCAGTGCCAGCAAAGGGTCCCCTGTAATCTCTTTTTGACCAGTTGTCTGACCCACTTGTCATCTTTGGACTGAGAAGCTCCTGAAGCTACTGCTCATAAAACTTTTTTTTTTAAATTAAAAAATGCATACCAGTGTAGTAATGTACTTTAAAAGAATTTGGATATCTGAAGGTTAAAAAGAAATAGGCAATCATTCAGAAAACTGATCAGTCTTTAAAGAATACAGTGATTTGAAAGTTTACTAAATTCCCATATTGATTAGTGATGTTACTTAAGGATTACTGTAACAAACTAATGAACTGAATTGAGTTTGGGGTAACGGAAGAGCCTAAGACCTGAAGTTAGAAGATCTGGATTCCAATCCTGGTTTAGTCACTTGTTAGCTGTATGAGTTCGTTGGTTATTATTCAGTCATTTTCAGTCATGTCCAACTCTTTGTGACACCATTTGGAGTTTTCTTGGCAAACATACTGGAGTGACTTGTCATTTCCACGTCTACCTCTTTTTATAGACGAGGAACTGAGGGAAACAGGGTTAAGTGTGTCCAGGGTCAAACAGCTGGTAAGTGAGTCTTTCTGACTTCAGGACTGGCACTCTATCCACTGTCCCACCTAGCTGCCCTATATGAGTTTAGGCAAATCATTTAGGCTTTCTAAGCTTCAGTTTCTTCATCTGTAAATTGGAAATAACCATACCTACATTATATATCTCACAATTTTGCTGTTAGAAAAGTACTTTGTAAAAAGAAATGAAAATAATTGTGGACTGCATAAGCTAATGAATGATACATGCATTGTTAACTGTACCGAGCATTTATTTGCTTTTTACATATATTTCAATGCTTTAAGGAACCACAATCCCTTCACTATCAAAACTCCTTCAGTGTTACAGATTGCAGCTCACTCACATTTCCTTCTCCTCTACACCTCTTGTGAATATCCTCTCCTAAATCTGCAACAAAGGATTCATTTAACACACCTGAGACTTTTCTTCAAGTCTCTTAAAATTACATGAACAGCAGAGCAGCACGGGGGTTGCCTGTTATTCCCCATTTCTGTTTCTGATTCAATATTTCCTGGATAATAATATTGGCTGATATTTATATAGTACTTTATATAAAATATGTCATTTCATCCTTATGACAACTCAGAGATTTATTATCATTATTCTGTTTTACAGATAAGGAAACTGAGGCTGAGAGAGATAAGAATAAGCAACTTACTTGGGGTCATACAGTTAATTCTGAAGCAAGATTCAAACATAGTCTTCTTGACTGTCTCCACTAAAATATGCTGCCTCCATCTTCTATGTCAACTCTTGCTCATAACATACAGTCTAACTGCTGAAGCCTGTGTATACCCATCATCTCTCTGTCTCCACTGCCTTTGGGTTACTAGTTTTCGTTCTTTAGATGTTGTAGTAGTCCATTTTTTGTAGCTGTTTAGCATTCCTGCAATTCTAGTGGGATTATAGTGATCAGTTTTATTTCAGGGAACAGTTTAGAATTGTTGGTGATGCTACTCAGTTTCCCAGATGTAATCCAGCTGTTTTTTTTTCTTCTCAGTCAATTCTGGACCTTGTTCATTGTCCATTTATCTGTCCAAATAGATGTACTAGTGGACTAACTCAATAAATGGCCTACCCAATACCATATCTTGGTCTGGACAAAAGGCATTCTTTATGCTCTTTCCCTCCTGTATGTATTGTTAAACTGAACTTTTGAGTGGCTGGAGAATATTATCAAGCAGGCTTTGTAGTATTCTGAGGCTCAATGCAATCAGAACAATACCATCCACTAACAGGAGCATCATCTGGAGGACCTTACTGTCCATAGAACAAAGGAATCCCTTTTCCATTTAAAACCTTCACTGGATGCCCCATCACAGGAGCAGACACTTATCAAAATCTATTCAGCCAAACTGTTTCTTCATCTGCCTTTTCCTCATTTAAAATGTCAACTAGGATGTGCCATTCCTAACCAAAATGTTTATTAAAAGATCAATTTTTATTATATTTTCAAGCATCAATTTTCTACTCACTAATACTGTAGTATACCATTGAATAATATAATAATAAATAAATAAGGTTGTTTATAAGTGTTGCTTCAGAATAACAAATATGACTGTTTTATGTTTTTTATAGTCCACACACACATATAAATAAGTCAATTTGAAAATGGAAATGACTCAACAGAGTACTTAGTTCCTAATCTCACAGAAATCCCTAATGTTTGCCCAGGGCTCCATTGAAGCCACATGGTATTGTTGAAAGAACTGTGACTAGGACTTAGGAAATCTGAAGTTTAGTTCAGCTCTATGAGTAACAAGCTTTGGGGTGCTGTGCCAAAGGTGGCATTGCCTAATGGTCAGAGTGCTAGACTCTTAGCAAAGAAGACCTGGGTTTGAATTCCACTTCAGACACTTAGCATCCATGTGATCATGCACAAGTCACTGAACCTCTCTGAGCTTCATTTTTCTCATTTACAAAATGAAACTATAATATAAATGAGGTAAACTGTGCATAATGCGCTTTATAAGTTTTAAATCATCACATAAATGTCTCTTGTTATGATTTCACCCTTTCTGATACTTAGTTTCTTTATCTGTACAATATGGAGACTGGGCTAGATAGTCTCTAAGGTACTTCTCAGCTCTAACAATCTAAGATTCTAGAATGCAGGTAGATCTTGACTATGCCCCCAACATACTGTTTCTTTATATCCCTTTTATAAGTATATTCAAAGTTTCCATGTAAGCTGATACAACTTAATTGTTAATGAACTTCTTGGAGTTTTCTTTCTTACAGTCATGCCTTTAATGATTCAATAGTAGTTTAGGAATATTAATATAATTTATCTTCCTGAGCATGGAATTCTCTAAATTTTTACTGGGGAATATATTCTTGCCATTCAAATAGAAAAGACTTTGACATTTGACAACAAGACTGTCTAATAAGCTAGGCAATTACAATGAAAATTTTAGACTGGATTAACTCTGTAGGGTCTCTTCCAGCTCTAAAATTCTATTAAATAAATTCTATAAAGTAACTTAAAATGTTAAAGAGGCACACAGAACAGTTCTGACAACTATTGTCCATTTTGTTTTTAATTTGTGGCTTTTGTGGCTTTTCAATACGTTTTATTGAGGAGTGTTTTCCTTCCTAAATGTTCCTTGCCTTGGTTCTATGGCCATTGAAAATGTGTAGCATGCTCACCTTGTTTCCTGCTTTGGCCTGATGTCTGGGTGAGGCTTATGGGAATTATACTATATAACAATCCTGGAGGTAGAGGAAACCAAACTTCCCTTGTTTTTGACCTCTGCTTTCCTCCATCTCTCCAGGGTCAGGTCTTCACATTTTTTTCAAAGCTCTTAATATCTTCATTGGATATTCAGATATGTGTGAGTCATGAATAGAAAAAATGAGGTTATCATTCTATGCCTGAAATCATTTTAGGAATTGATCCTCCCTCTCCTCAGCCATGTGTGGATGGAAGCAGAGAAAGGACGAATCTTCAGCATGACTCTATTATCTCTTCTGTCTTTACAGTTTGGTAGAGAGTTTGTTTCAATCTGTTCCATTCCTGGGATAAATCTCTTAACTTGTCTTTGAAAGACAAAATTTCTTCTTTGGTTTCCACATCTGGCATACAGATAAACATATGAATATACTAAAATATGCACAGCTTTGAAATAATGAATATTCACATTTGAATGCATACGCAGAATCATACCATTTCAGACCTGGAAAAAAACTCATAGATCATTTGTTCCAATCTTGTTGGTTTACAGATGAGGAAATAGATCCACAGAAATTGAAATCAGAATCACAGAGTTTCAAAGCTGGAAGAAATGACAGTGGCCATTTAGTCCAACTCATAACTACAAAAAAGAATTCTCATGACAGCCCACCTGATAAGTGATCATCCAACCACTGACTGAAGACCCCTAGTCAGGAGGAGCTAATGTTTATGTTTCCTACAATTCCCTGAATTGTTTTTAAGCCTGGTTTTACTTCTTCAGGAAAGCAGTGCTGCTTAATAGAAGGGACACTCTAAAGAACAGTAGATGAGACCTGAACTTGAGGCCTAGAGCCTACACATAAGAGCTCTGTAAGAAGGAAATGGATAGGGATATAAAGTCAGAAATGCCTGATTCTCTCTTCAGAGCATGTCTTTCCATTGGTTGTTTCACTATAAAGTTTAGGCTTATGTCTCGTAATCTGATTTCTAGGAATGTTACCATGACACAATTCGAACACATAGGTGCTTGTCAACTTGACAATTCCACAGCAACAAGTGTAAATGTCCTGGCAAGTCATTCCAGCTCTCCAAGCTTCAGTTTCTTCATCTGAAAAATGGAAATAATCATACTTGAACTCCTTCTTCCATCCTGGCATTGTGAGCAAGGTATTTTACAATCTTTAATGTATTATAGAAATGAGCACTAGTATTATTTTAAAATGCTTTTAAGAAGTCCAGGTTCTTATTTTTCTCTTTGCTTGAGAAGTTTCTGTTTATACCAATTTAGAGGTGAGTTAGTCTATTTGCAAAGAAGTTGGTTCCTCCATATAGATCATAAATCATTTTGTGGACTTAAAGATTATGTTTCTTTAGAAGGACTAAAATTTAAATCTCTTTAAAATGAATGGAGCATCCAAAATTTTTGTTTTGAAGTTCATTTTCACATTCCTAGAGATCAGATTCTTAGACTTAAGCATAAATTTTTTAGTAAATGAAAAGATGTGCCCTAAATGCAGAGAATCATGCATATATGGGTTTATCTCCATCCCTTTTCTCTTTAGAGCTTTGGCATCTTTTTTTGTCATTTGTTTTATGGCTAATTTGGGAATTTAATGTACTAGAAGGGGTGGCTAAGAGGTTTGACGTGGGAAAGAGGGTCAGAAAAGTTTAAGGGTAATCATTGCCTGATAAGACAAAGTTTTGAAAAGTTCATCTTTTCCCCTCCATAGAATCACAGAGGTAGAAAGTGTGTGGCAGGGAGAATGGGCTAGGGTCCAGGTGCTCAAGGATCCTTAATGTGGGTTCTGAAAATCCCCAAGGGGTCTATGGAGAGATCCCAAAGGATCTGTGAACTTGTTTATATATTTGGATAATTGTATTTCAACATTATTGGTTTTCCTCTATAATTGCATACATTTTATTTTCTGCATTTAAAAACCTTAATCTGAGAAAGGCACATAAACTTCACCAGTCTGTCAGAGGGGCCCATGGCACAATTAAGGGTAGTACCCCCTGTTTCAGTTTAGACTCACCTCCACCTGAAGCCTGATATGTTCTACAGTATCCTAGACATGTGTCTCTGAAAATCCACCTTAAGACTTTTAGTGATGCGAAACCTCCTTCTCTACTGCTTTCTTTTAGTACAAACAGCAAATCATCAGATTCTCTCCTTGCAGAGTAGCTGTTACATGGACAAGAACCCCAGAATGCATTTTCTGTGGGATTTTTCAGTTGTGGGGAATTCTTTATAACCTAATCAACAAAGTGATGTGCTAAGACATTGGAAACTGCTTCATTATTCAGAACGCTTTATTATAATAGAATTCTATAATGGGATTTTGCCTGGGTTCCCACATCCTCTCTGCACATCCCTGGCACAGCATTTTCTGTTTTCTCTTCTGTCAGCATGTAGCCGGAAGCAAAAGTGACACTTCAAAAGGCAGCTTTTGCTATTGCCAGGGCCACCTTCCCCAGGGGTGACAGATAAAGCATTTTCATTCTGGCAGCAGTTGGAGAGAAAAAGGAGCTGAAGGTTTTGCTTCTCCTCTTCTTCTGCCAGTAGCAGTAACAACTAGCCTCCTTAGGAGGGAGAGGAAATGGAAGAATAGCAGCCCAGCAGAGGTGTGCTATGTGTCCCTGGCAAGGATGAGAAAGGTGGCTTTTTGTGTTTGTTTTATCTTCCCAACTAGATTGTAACTTGCTGGATAGAAGGGAACCATGTTCTGTATTTCTTTGCATTCCTCACAATGACTTGCTTAATGCTATGCACAGAATAGTTGCTCCATAAATATTTGTTGATTAAGACATCCTCTTACATGTGTAGACATACCTACTTTCCTCAACAGAAATGTAGCTGGAATGGTGGCAGCATGAAATAGTGATTACATATAGCCTAGAAGATAATTAGTCTCCTGTCTTCAATCATGATCCATTTCATGCTCCTAAATATTCTGTGCCCTAAAGCTCTGTCCTGAACCCTCTTCTCTTTTTATACTTTCTCATTTGGTGCCCTCATCAGCTCTTGTGAATGTAATTAGTTAGCATATAATAGGTGCTTAATAAATTCTTATTGATTAACTTGTTGATTGTCTGACATTCACCAAAGATTTTGGTAGAACAAATTTCCATTAAGGGAAAGCCTAGGCAGCATTCCATGAAATAACATTCTTTAAAAAGAATGGTAAATTTTCAAGAATGAAATTCTGAAGACACGAAAGTTCTTTGTTGTTTAGTTGTGTCTGACTCTTCATGACCCCATTGGGGTTTTCTTGGCAAAGATACGTGGTTTGCAGTTTCTTTCTCCAACTCATTATACAGATGAAGAAACTGAGACAAACAGGGTTAAATGATTTGCCCAGGGTCACACAGCTAATAAGTGTTTGAGGCCAGATTTGAACTCAAAAAGATAAGTATTCCTGACTCCAGGCCCAGTGCTCTATACACTGTGCCAACTAGCTCTCTGAAAACAAAAATTCTATTGAGGAGGAAAAGAGGAGTTGACTAAAGAGATCAAAAGATGTTGTATTGGTAGGGCCTCTTCTAGCTCCAGGCAATTGCCTGCTGGTTCATTGTGTTGAAGTAAGACACCCCAATATTTGAGGAATGGAACAGAAAACCCTGAATGAATATATGTCTATTTATAGTACCTACATAACATTTAGAGTCTAGAGAATGGCTCTGGAGGACTAACAATTAAATCAGAAATTCAGGTCATGAAGAAATTTAATGACATGTTTTATTGTTTTGTATGAGATCTGTCATGAAGGCAAAGTATGAACTCATTGTCTCTAGGAATGCCTCCAGCATCTAGCCAATGCCATGATGTGCATTGAGAACATGGCCCAAAATTATCCATAGAATTAAGTAGACTCTCTTTCTGCTTTCTTCACCCAAACAACCTATTACAATACTCCACAATCCCAAAGTGTAAACCTGGCGGCAAAGGTAGGAGATAATGCCTTGCTTACTCACCAATTGCGGTTCCCAAACCCTTGGGAAGTGAGGAAGACTGATCATCATGTATCAAAAATGGAACCTTTCTGGGGTGGCTAGGTGACACAGTGAATAGAACATTGGCCTGGGAGTCAGGAGGACCTGAGTTCAAATATGACCTCAGACACTTAACACTTACTAGCCATGTGACCTTGGGCAAGTCACTTAACCCCAATTGCCCTGCCTTCCCCCCTCCAAAAAGAAAAAAAAAACGGAACCTTTCCTATATAAAAGAGGTAAGTGAGGAAACCATTTTTCATACACTAACATGTCTGTTGGTCTATAGATTTGGAGACTTGAAACATCTTCAGGAGTTGGTCAGCTGTTAAGACTATCTCTCAATAAATTTTATTGGAATAGGTAAGGTCTGTGTCTGGGTTCTCTGTATTTTTCTCCCTTACCTAGCATAGACACCAATTTAACAAAAGAAAAAACCATTCATTTGGAGGACTACTTGTTGTCAAATGTAGGAATTACTATGGGTAAGAGAACTTGTTCAATTCTCTTTAATTGAGAAAAAAAGTCTGTGGACCTTGAAAAGTAGCATTAACTTAGCTTTACAGGGAGTTTGCCAGTCATTTAAATACATAAAAGATATGCAAGGTAAATAGGTGGGAAGTGACTGTACTATAAAGAAAAAAGGCATCAATAAAATATATTTTTAAAAGGATATCTATAACTTGGTGGAAATATTACTTTGTCTAGATAGTCCCTGTAATAATTTGCATTGATGATAGAAATGTGACTAAACTGTTTATACCCTGGGACCTAGTGATCCCACTACTAGGCATATACCCCAAGGAGGTAAAAGAAAGACAAAAACATCTTTTGTAGATTAAAATATCCACAGAAGCACTTTTTTATTGAATGACTAGAAACAAAGTGATTGATTGAAGAATGGATGAAAACTGTGGCATATAATAGACTATATTATGATATATAATAGAATAGACTATTATTATACAATTAGAAATGTCAAATATTAGGAATGCATAGAATTATGGAAAAACTTGTGAGAGATGATACAAAGTATACAACAATTTGAACCAGAAGAATATCTATCTATCTATCTATCTATCTATCTATCTATCTATCTATCTATCTATCTACCATTACTATAATAATGGAAATGGAAAGAATACTAAATGGAAGCCAAACTCTGAGTAGATACAATGACCAATCTTGATTCTGGAGAACAGATGACATATATAGAACTGGGAATCATCTGCATAACTGAGTCCATGGGAGCTGAAAAGATCCCAAGACAGTATTGAGGGAAAAGAGAAGAGGACCCAGGACAGAGCCTTGGGGGACACCCATGATTACTGGGTTTGACATGGATGAAGAATCAGCAAAAGAATCTGAGGAGTATGGGGTGGCTAGGTGGCACAGTGAATAGAGCATTGGCCCTGGCGTCAGGAGGACCTGAGTTCAAATCCAACCTCAGACACTTAACACTTACTAGCTGTGTGACTTTAGGCAAGTCACTTAATCCCAACTGCCCTCCTTTCCCCACTCCAAAAAGCAAAAAAAGAAAAAAAATGGAATCTGAGGAGTGGTAAGATGAGGAGGAGAACTAAGAGAAGTAAGTCAAGAAAACCTAGAGAGCAGAAAATATCCAGGAAGAAAAGGTCCTCAATAGTGTCAAAAGCTGTAGAGAATTCAAGAAGAATGAGGATTGAGAAAAAAACCATTAGATTCGGTCATTAAGAAATCGTTGGTAACTTTGGAGAAAGTAGCCTCAGTTGAATGATGAGGTCAAAGACCATGTTTCTGAAAGTTTAGAAGAGAAGGAAAGCTCCTCTCCTTAGCTAGAATGATTTTTTTTCTGTTACTATACCCAGCCACTATAATTCTACTTTTTCTAGTTATGTTCCTATATATAATTTTTTTCAGTTCCTTTTAGACTTTTAAAATATTCTGATACAAATCAGAATCTTACCAACTTTTAAATCATGCTTTAGTTTCTTTTCTCATGAGCCAATTTTCCTAGTTTCTTTTTTTCTTTTATCTGAGCTCCCACTGACTTGACTGCACTTTTTGGCACTTACTTCATTGCATTAAAAAGAAGGTGATATTCTAGGAATACTTTTGCCACTGCAGCCTCAGGAGGCACTGTTATTTCCTTGCTCTCTGATACAGTGTTTCTCTGTGTGTATATAGCTCAGAATAGATTTGAAAATGCCGTCCAATTTGCTTTATGATTTTATCTTCTTGGAATTGCTGTCTTCCAGGTTTCCCTGCCTATGTAACTTTTTTTTTTGCTTATTATTTTCTATATGGAGATTTTTACAGGTGAAATTTGGTAAGATATATATTATGCTATGATAGTAGTCCAGTAGCATCCTAGGTAATTAACTTTTTGGACATGATGAGAAGTGACCTTAAAAAAAAAAGTCAAATATACCCTACCGATAAATCAAAAGATGTGGTTGCTGAGATATTTAGGAAAATGACAATTATTCAAAAACTATACCCACCCCCTTTAGCCTTGACAAATACATAGTCAAAATAAAGAAATGAATAAACATTTCATTATTACATCTACCCCAATAGGATATTACATAACAATATCTTTGTCAAATATTATACCACTGTGCCTAATCATTCCCAAATTTACCAGTAATACTAGGAAAATACTAGCAAATGGGTTGTTGTTGCTGTTGTTGTTGTTCAGTCACGTCTAATACTTCATGACCCATTTGAGGTTCTCTTGGCAATGATACTGGAGTGGTTTTCCATTTCCTTCTCCAGCTCATTTTGCAGATGAGGAAACTGAGGCAAGCAGGGTTAAGTGACTTGCCCAAGGTCACACAGCTAGTAAGTATCTGAGCCCAGATTTGAACTCAAGAAGATGAGTCTTCCTGACTCCACACTGGGCACTCCGTCCACCATGACACCTAATTTCCCAAGCAGCAAATGTATCTGATAATAATTTAATACTCTTTGATCATTTACTGTCCCACGATTTAGGCGAATGATTCACTTTGCCATTCTTTAAGGTGTGACTATAAAGCAGTAAGACTGAGTTATAAGCAAACATGTTAGATCAAACCTATCCAAATAAGGGCTGTCCTCTGTCACCTTGATAAGCTATATACTCATTCCAATGATTATCACTTCTTGAAACATTTCTAGAATTCCTCTTTTGCAATTGCTCTGAGAGTCAGTTTGTGAGCCTTATAAGAAAATATTTTTCTCCCTCTAAAACCATGTTGCTCTGCTCTTCTACTTACTTTTACATCACACTTAGTTCTAAATTATTTTGGACTATTTCCAGATATTAAGTCAATTTTTGAGGATATTCAAAAAAGTTTCCCCAGACCTTGAAGAAAATTTGAAAATAATATATTATGAGCAATGGTAACCTCAGTGGAATAAATTGCATAGATTCCCATGATGATTACTTTTACCCACTATGTTTTTCTTCATTACTTTTTGGTTAACCACAATTCAGATTCTTCAGAAATCATGGTATTCCATGAATCACAATGTAGCATCATGTGAAGAATATTGATTTTGAAAATACAAGTTTTTGTATTAGGGAACACCTTAGGCTTGTTGAAAGTGTACAGTTTCATAAATTCTGTCTATCCTTTCTCCCATACAATTTGGGGCACAGTTCATTGTCCATCTCTATTGCCAACTACATATACACACATTCATCTGGCTATTGATAATTGAGGCAATATTTATACTTTATCCAACTGTTTTTTTTTAAACTATGTAGATTGTTGTAGTATTCTCTTTTGTATAGTGACCGTGATCTCATTAAAGAGGCTACCAAGTATTCTGGGGCTTTGTGCAATTGTATTGTTAATGTATTTTTGCTTAATGGGAAGATCTTTCCCATTCATCAAGTAGGCCCACATAACTGCTTGAGTCACATGAAGCTTGTTGTGGGAGGAGCTTGCTGAACAGGTGGAACAGGAAGGGTAGAGCAGAGCCCAGAGGAAGTTGTTCAAAGTAGTTAGAGCTGAGGGAGAGAGAGAGGAAGCAGGCAGCAAGCTGTGCTGTTCATTTATAGGAAGGCCCCAGCAGGGGGAAGGCTTAGGGATGGCGGTGCCCCTTGCAGTGTTATTGTGTATAGATTTTTTTTGTTGCTATGATGTATTTGGCTTTCTAGTGTTGAGATTTGACTTTCTGGTGTTTGAATAAATGTTTTGGTTCTGTCTTCCATGTGGAGTCTGTCTTATTTTGCAATTCAGAATTATGCCAGCATATTCATAGCCATTCTCGGCACTGTGAATATTGCATTGGCACTACAGCAATCAACACAGTGTTACCTATAAAAAGGAGTACCATGTATAGAGAATACCTTTTTCCCTTGAATTTTGCACAGGAATTCACCATGGATGTGACAAATACCTTTGTCAAAATACCATCTCTGTGTTTTATGTCTCTTGTGATATTAATGTAGGATTTTAAGTATTATAAACATTATTACAGAATACCATAATGAATCTGTGGGGCCAGGAAGAAATCATGTCTTTAATTTACAAGGCTTGCATATGGTAGATATATAATATTTGCTGAATGGATGAGCTCATGCATATAGAGAAATCAAATATGTGTTTGGTAATGGTAAAGGATTATTAAGGAAAGCATTCATTTTAAAGTTGTTTTACTTCTTTAAATCTTGCTTTTTTTAAATAACTGACTTTCTCTCCAAGTATGTGTTCATTTATTCAACATGTATTTATGAAGCATCTGCTCCATTCTTCAAAGTTTTTACTTTAACATTTCTATTTTTGTTAAGCAGTTGTTATTGTTCAGTCATTTTTCCATCATGTCTGATTCTTTGTGACTCCATTTGTGGTTTTCTTGGCAAAGATACTACTTTGCCATTTCCTTCTCCATCCTCCATACATGAGGAAACTGAAGCAAAAGGGAATAAGTGACAGACCCAGGGTCACACAGCTAGTAAATGTCCAGATTGGGCACTCTATCCACTGAGCCATCAATTGTCCTTTTTTTAAGCAAGCCAGCTACAAAAAAGAAACTGCTTTTGACATGTAAATGTGTTGTTAGTCCCTGAGGATCTGAATTTAAGAAGTCTGATGATAATAGGTAGTGAACTTGCAGAGAACGAGAGAGTACTTTTTAAAAAATTGGGGAAACAGAAAAGAGGAAAAAGGTGAGGGTTTTTTTTGTCTGTTTGTTTTAAGCTCTTAACATTTAATGATACTTTATTAAGTTCAGTCTGTGATATAGGTAGGGGCAGTACTATAATCAGCCACTAAGGGACAGCAGAGAGCCAGCCACAAACAGGTGCAAGAGCAGTTAACATATTCAGTCTTGCAGTCATAGCAAAAAGTACCAGAATTGGAGAAGAAATTCAGGTGTAATTAGAGTTCTAAGCCATAGAGCAATGCAGTCATGGAATGATGGAAGAGACTGTGCCTTATTTATCTTTCTATATCCTTTCCTGTGTTTTGCACACTGCTCTCTACATCGTAGGCTGGGTGCTGAACAAATATTTGTTGAAGAAAGAGGCCAAATCAATAAACCATGAGACATAACAAAGAGGTAGGGGGTAGAGAGAGCAACAGAAGAACTGGCAACAGAAGCCAAAGAGAGAGAAGGAAAACAGCTCAGTTGGTGAGAATGGTTCCTTTTGGGACCGTGGTCTAAATTAGAAACCCCAAAGGAGGGTGCCAAGAAAACCAAGCAGGAAGATACTTTCTGCCTTCAAGGAGGCAAAAGTAAGTAGCTCACCTGGAGACTGGAGGGCGGACACCCAAATGGGAGGACCATCCAGAGGGACCTTATCATCATAGATCAGAACCAGGGAATTAAAAGGGCAGAGATCACTGGAAGATAGAATAATGGGGGACTGCATTAGTGATTCACCTATATCATTTATACTTTGTTTCCATGGAAATACCTTACACTGTAATCAAGTTTAGTTGTCCACCTGCCCCAATAGTATGTGCTGGTCTGTAAAGGATACGTGGGAAGAAAGTACTGCAAAAGAAGAGAGAGAAATCAGAGATAGCCAGGACCCACGGTCATGGTCTTGGAAGAAGAAATACCCTGCATCATGTAAGATGTGGGAAGTAATGAGATTAAATCATTAGCAAATTTATCAGAACCTACGTGTTTAAATAAGTACCATTCTTCAGTCACCTTGAGAGATTTTAGTTTTGTTTTTAGTAAGAGTAGAATCATCAGAATGATCGGATAGCCTTCCAGTGATGGCATTAAAGAAAGTTCAAGCATTCCCTAGGGCATAATGACGGGCAGAGAACAAAGCAAAGATCTGCTATCATCAGAGAAGAAAGATATAGTGACTGAAATTGTACCTTCTTCAACTGCATAATATACGCCAAAGTAGGCCTTAGCAGAGTCTTGTGTTTATAACTACCTCCTTTTAGTGGCTTTAGTTACCCACAAAGATTACAGTATAGACCATACCATGTGTCACATTTGCCCATATTAATACTTAGTGATAATGAGATATTTTCAGAAATTCCATCTTGAATATTCACTGGGGAATAGAACTATATGAAGCTAAAGTTTCAGTTTGAAGTGAACATGTATTTTCCAGTGATAACCTGGTGGGGATGATTTAAGTCTACTTTGTTTTTCTATTCCTTTAAACATAGTGTGGATATCCTGAGACAATGTTACTAAGACAATGCAGGCTATATTAGAGGAAGTTTTTTTTTTAATCCTTTTTGCTTCTTTTATTTTGTAGTTCTATCCAATCCTATACGATATTGAGATTTTGTCACATGGTTTCTTAGTGAGATGCTTATCAGAAAAATAAAGCCACATTTATGAAATCTGAAGTGAGGAAGTCTAAAAAATGGACACTTTATATTTACTAAAATACCTGCTAATACATACTAGTCTTTGAGACCATTGAGAAATAATGAAAAAAAGTCTTGTTTTATTTCTTCTCATTCTATATTGATGATCTTCATTATAAAAGAATGGAAACCACAAAGTTGACCTAAGAAATAGAGGTAGCTTTGTTCTCCAGAGGGCAGCATTAATATGAAGAATAAAGCAAATTTCATAGATGATTTCAAGGACTTTGGGATTACATGCCATTCTTAGAAAGCAAATTAATTGTCCCTTCAAAAATTCAGCCTTAGTTGTTTAGATAACCCTTAGCATATAGTTTTGTACAATTCACCAAGATAAACCTGTTGAGCTTGTATTATAAATTAAGATATTGGTCACTGAAAGCAATTAAAAATAATGAAAAAGGATTTGTTTGAGAGGAAGGAAATGAATAGAATATTTAAGCAAATGCATATCACTAAGCATCTCTAATTTCATTGTGTTCTCATTTGTAGAATGAGGACATTGAACTAGATGGCTTCTGAGATTCCTTTTGCCTCTAAATCTCTGATATGTTCTACAGCTTTGTTCTAATATTTGTTAGAAAATAAATCATGGCTACCTCTCCTCCCTATCATTATTCAACATTCTCAATCTGGTAACCTTCCCCCTCCAGAAGCGGCAAAACACAAAAATAACCTAGAGAGTTTCTGAGCACAGTGACAAGGAAAATCTGATGAAAGTCAGAAATGTAAAGTTTGTAAAGCATGGGATTTAAATATTCATCACCTAAAGGAAAGGAGCCCATTTATTGGAGGTAATGGCTATCAAGAAACAGTATAAGGGGAGGCTAGGTGGTACAGTGAATAGAGACCTGGCCTTGGAGTCAGGAGGACCTGAGTTCAAATCCAGCCTCAGACGCTTAACCCAAAAACTAGCCATGTGACCTTGAGCAAGTCACTTAACCCCAACTGCCCTGCCTTCCCTCCTCCAAAAATCAAAAAAGAAAAAAAATAAGCAGTATGGATCAATGAAAAGAGTACAGGGAGTCAGCGTGTTTTGGCCCCGCCTCTGTCTAGTATTAACTTGGGTAAATAATTTACCTTCTCTAGGCTTCGGTTTTTTCATTTGTAGAATATGAGTGGATTTGATGATCTCTTCTTTAGTTTTTTCTTATACTATGATCTTATGGCTATTATTAAAATCTGAGAAGCATCAGGGAAAGTAGAAAGAAACAAAGAGAACAGTGCATCCAACAGGGAAGAGAGTGGCACACAGCACTTTGAGAAATGGCAATTGACACAGCAAACAGACTCAACCAGCCTGTGATAAAAAGTGACAGCAGGGAAATGACAGTGATAAAAAAAAAAGTGACAGGCCGGTGGCTATGAGGAGGAGAGGAAAAGCACTAACTGAAATATCACAACAATCTGGGGGTATTCTGAGTAAAGGGAAGCAGCCCGACAATCTTCTCCGAATTAACATAGAAATGTCACATGATATGAATAGTTGCTAGGAACTGGATAGCTTCTGAAAGTATTACTGATGGTCTACTAATAATGTGGTAATTGATATTCATAATAACGACTTTCAGTAACTAGGAAATGGGTAAATTATATTTGCTATACTTTTTTTTTTTAATTTTTGCTTTTTGGAGAGGGGAAGGCAGGGAAATTGAGGTTAAGTGATTTGCCCAAGGTCACATGGCTAGCAAGTGTTAAATGTCTGAAGCTGGATTTGAACTCAGGTCCTACTGACTCCAGGGCTGGTGCTCTATTCACTGCACCATCTAGCTGCCCCTGTACTCTTTTCTATTTTTACTACTACTACTACTACTACTACTACTACTACTACTACTACTACTACTACTACTACTACTACTACTACTACTAATTGCTAACATGTATATAGGTTTTTAAATTTGGAAAGTACTTTACATATGTCATCTCATTTGATCCTCATAACAATCCTATAAAGTAGGTGCTATTGTTATTCCTATTTTACAGATGAGGAAACAGAGCTGGTGAGAAGTTAAATGATTTGTCCAGGGTCACATAGCTAGTACATATCTGAGACAGAATTTGAACTCAGATCTTGATTCCCTGTCCAGCACTCTGTCTATTATACCTGCTAGAGAAGTAGAAAGAGTTATATAGAGTTCAAAAATTTTTTTAAATTTAAGTTTAGATTTTCACTTATCTAGGATCCTTACTAATCCATAACATGTCATTTCTTTACCATACTATACTTGATCGTAGGGGTAGCTAAGTAGCACTGGGCTTGAAATCAGGAAGACTCATCTTCCTGAGCTCAAATCTGGCCTCAGACACTTGCTAGCTATGTGATCCTGGACAAGTCACTTAACCCTGTTTGCCTCAGTTTCCTCATTTGTAAAATGAACTGGAGAAGGAAACGGCAAACCACTTCAGTATCTTTGCTAAGGAAACAAATGGCATTACAAAGAATTGGACTTGATTGAAACAACTGAACAACAGAGAATCACTGGAATTTATTTAATGGGGGAGAAATATGTGAGTGATGTATTCAGATCTATGTTTTAGAAGAATCATTTTTGATATGAGTGGAAGATGGATTGGAATGGGGAAAGACTTGAGGTAGGGCAACCAATTAGGATACTATTGCAATAATCCACATAAGAAGTATTGAGAATCTGAATTACAGTGGTGCCGGAGGGAGTGGACAGAAGAGGACATATCTGAGAGATACTAGAGAAAAAGAAAAAATAATAATTTTTGACAACTGATTGTATATGTGAAGTAAGAGCAAGAGTTAAGGATGATACACAAGATTTTGAACCAGGGTGATTAGAAGGAGAGCAGTACCCTTGGCAATAACAGAGAAGCCTGAAAGATAGGTGGTGTTGGGGGTGGGGGAGAAGATGGGTTCTGTTTTAGATATGTTATATTGAATTTGAGATACCAATAGGATATCCAGTTTGCAGTGCACAGTGCTTGGCACAGGGTAGGTCCTTTTTTTTTTTAATTTTATTATAGTTTGCATCATTCATTTCCACAAGATTTTGAGTTACATATTTTCTCCCCCTCTTTCCCCCACC
>CM053587.1:159576516-159603006 GCA_028646515.1 Pseudochirops corinnae | reverse complement strand
CAGGTAATTATGAAGTCCATCTCCTTCCCATTTCTTATAGCACAATAGTATTCCATTACATTCATATACCATAGCTTGTTCAGCCATTCCCCAATGGATGGGCATCCCCTATATTTCCAGTTTTTTGCAACCACAAAGAGAGCTGCAATAAATATTTTTGCACATATGGGACCTTTTCCCACTTCTGTAATCTCTTTGGTCAAACTTCATTTTTTGCAGGAGACTGTTTCCAGTACATCCCACCACTACCCTTCCCTTTTCAGATTACATTTATCTATTCTCTCTATATCTTCTTTGTACCTAGTTATTGACATTTTGTTTCCCCTATTAAAATGGAAGCTAAAAGAAGGAGCTGGTTTTGTTGTTGTTTTTCTATATAGTCCTAGCACTTATTGCAATGTCTACCTAGCACATAGTAATAAATTGATAATTTAATAAATAACTTCAAATATATAATAAGTGGTAACATCAGAAACAGCTCATAAAACACCATTTGACACTATGATCCCACTATGTAAATATCGGAAAAGTCCAAGAGCTACCACAACATTCATAATGGCACTTTGTGGTAGCAAAGAACTAAAGTAGGTTACAGTAATTGGGAAATGGTAGAGTGAGCTACAGTTTATTAATGGAATGAATGTGCAGTAAATTATAACATATGAAGAACTGAAATGGATGAGATTTGTGTCAACTGATTCATAATGAAATAAGCAGAACCAAAAGAATATTACATATGACTACAGTCATGTAAATTAATTACATACTAAAAGGAACCTTAACCCTGAGCAACTGAAAAATCAAAAGTGATTCCAACTAATAATGGTTAATGAGACATAAACCTCTACCTTCCAGAAGAGATGCAAAGGATAACAAGGACAAAATGTTGCCTACATTATCAGATACAGTGGCTATATTGGTTTAATTTTGCTTAATCATTTTTTTTTTGTTACAAGGAAGTGCAAGTGGAAGGTAAAATATATCCAGAAATGTCTGTGGTGTAAAAAAAATCAATAAAACATTAAAATGGCTAAGAACTCTGACAATGCAATGACCAACCACTACTCCAGATAACTGACAATCAAGCATGCTACCCCCACTTCCTGACAGAAAAGTGATGGACTTCTAAGGCATAGAATGCACCTTTTTTTCAGATATGGCCAATATTAGCATTTGTTTTCCATTACTGTACTTATTTGTTACAAGGCAGGGTTTGTGTTTTTTTTTTAATTGGGGGAGGATTTGCAAGGTAAAAGAGGAATTAATAATCATGATGCAAAGAAAAAAGAAAAGATGGTTCTCTGATTCATTTTTTTAAATGCACAATAAATAGTTCAGAGAGAGGGACAAATAAGCTAGTCAGCTTTGAAGACTACCACACTAGCTACATTATATATATTTTTAAAATAGGCTAGACATAGTAGAAATGGTTTCACATATAATCTTTTTTGTTTGTATAAAAGTTTGCTGGTGTGTGTATGTCAAAGCTGGAACAACAAAATATAAAAATTATTTTAAAAAATATTGAACAAAAATTAAAAGACACACAAACTAAAATAAAATGATTTGCCATTTTCTTCTACAGCTCATTTTACATATGAGGAAACTGAGGCAAATAGGGTTGACAAGATACCTAAATTGGTAAATTGGGGAATGCTTTCAACATACTTTTTCTAGGTTTTAGCAAAGCACTTAATGTATTTCACATTACTATTGTGGACAAGATTCGGGGAGATATTGGTTAGATGACAGCATATTTAGGAGGAATTTAAAATGGGTGAATAGTTTGGACCCAAAGAGTAGCCATTAGTAGATTCATTGCCAACCTACAGTGTCACTGGTGGAGTTCCCTAAGGATCTGTGGTTGGCCCTAATTTAACATTTTTCTCAATGTCCAAAAGGCAGAGATGGTTCATCAATTTGCAGACAACACAAGCAACAGCTAACACCCCGGATGGCAGTCAGAATTCAGAAAGATCTGAATAGCAGAGAATATTTGGCCAAATAACATTTTTTAAAGATAAATGTAGTCTTCCATTTAAGTTAAAAAAAAATCAGCTCTATAAGTACAAGATAGGGAAAGTAAGACTGGTCAACAGAACATAAGAAAAATCTCTGGAAGGGTTTAGTGTGTTGAAAGATGAATGAGGGAACCAACAGTTTGTTTTTCTGTATACTCCTAGCACTTACTGCAATGCCTACCTAGCACATAGTAATACATTGACAATTTAATAAATAACTTCAAATACATAATAAGTGGTAACATCGGAAACAGCTCATAAAACACCATTTGACCCCAAGTGGCTACCAAGAAACTTAATGCAATGTTAAACTACAAAAAGAGTTTAAAAAAAGTGTTTAGGACTAGAGTGGTAATTGTATGGATATGCTCTGTCCTGATCAGATCATACCTGCTGCATGATGAAATTTTAAGTTTTTTAAGCTTTAGTGTCCAGAGAAGGGCAACTCAGTCGAAGGATCTAGAGGTCATGTGATATGAAGATCAGCTGAAAGAATTAGAAATGTTTAGCCTGCAGAAGAGACTTAGAGGGAAATATGAGTGGTCAAGTATTTGAAAGGCTGTCACATGAAGTGGGGCATTTGTCTTCCTGGACCCCAGAGGGCAGGACCATTAAGTTTGATTTATATTGAACTTTTATTCCCATGGGGAAGCATAATGGATAGAAATCAAAAGGATGTCCATTTGTTTTTAAACATGGAAAACTATCTTCAGAATTAGAGCTACCCCAAAACGGAATAGCTGATTTCAGAGGAAGTGGGTTTCCCCTTGCTAGAGTCCTTTTTTTCCCCCTTTGCATACCAATTTATTTATTTTTTTAATTTCTTTTTTTTTTTTTTATTAAATTGATTTGTTTATTTGCTTTTAGTTCACAAGATTCAGTTCCACAATCCCTTGAGTTTCAAATTTTCTCCCCTTCCCTCCCCCCCCCCCGGCCCCATGGCATCATGCAATCACATATAGGATCTGCAAATACTTTCACACTGGACATCAGTCTGGTTGTACAGAAGGGTTGTAACCAATGGAGTGAACAATAGGAAAGAAGAAACAAACCAAACATGGAAAAGAACGATTTGTTAGAGTTCTTAAAGCAAAGTTTGGATGACCAGTCATCAGGTATGTTATAGTAAGGATTCTTGTTTGTAAAGGGTTTCCTAAAAGATGATCAAGGAACAGAAAACCACAATAGGTGAAAAAATGGTAAGAGAACACTGGATACCTCCAATGTTGTTATTTAGTTGTCTTTGGTCGTGTCAGACATTTTATGACCCCATTTGGGATTTTCCTGGCAGAAGTACTGGAGTGGTTTGCCACTTCCTTCTCCAACTCATTTTACAGATGAGGAAACTGAGGCAAACAGAGTTAAGTGACTTGCCTACGGTCACACAGCTAGTGTCTGATGCCAGATTTGAACTCAAGAAGATGAATTTTCCTGACTTCTGGACCGGCACTCTTATCAACTGGTGAAGGAGACAGAATGCTGGGCCTGGAGTTTAGGAAGACCTGAGTTCAAATCTAGACTCAGACACTAGCTGTGTGACACTGGGCAAATCATTTAACTGTTTGACTCAGTTTCCTCATCTGCAAAATGAGCTGGAGAAGTAAATGGCAAACCACTCTAGTATCTCTGCCAGGAAAACCCCAAATAGGGTCAGACATAACTGAAACAACAATTAGACTATAATTGTAGACTCTTGAGGTCCTTTCCTGAGCTTCCTTTTTCCTTTACTTTATCTAGTATTCTGTAAATCAAGCCATAGGCAACTTTTTTTTTCTTTTTTGGAGGGGAGAAGGCAGGGCAATTGGGATTAAGTGACTTGCCCAAGATCATACAGCTCGTAAATGTTAAGTGTCTTAGGCCAGATTTGAACTCCGGTCCTCCTGACTCCAGGGCCAGTACTCTATTCACTGTGCCACCTAGCCACCCCCATAGACAACTTTTTTAAAAAATTTGACAGTGAAGGGAAAGAGAGAAATGGGATAGAAGCTGGAGATGGCCAAAGGGTCAAGGAGACTGTCATGTTTTTAAGTAGATGGGAAAGAACCAGTGGAAGAGAGAGACTAAAAATATATGAGATGGAATGACTGTTAGGGTAAGATCCTAGGGAACAATAGGAGAGAATGGGATCAATGGTAAAGATAGAGAGAGATATTACTCCTAGTGATTAGAAGGCAGCTTTCTGTGACCACTGGGAAGGAATTGAGAAGGAACAATGATGCAGAGAAACTCTGAAGAGTGGAGATGATAGGGCTCTCTTCAGATAGTTTCAGTTGATAGCTAAGTTTGGGTGCTCCAAGATTTAGGATGATACTCAGAAATTCATCTCTCCCTAAATTATTTCTTCATAGCCCAGCTCAGCTGTTATCTCATTCACAAAGCCTTCCTTACCTCCCACCTACTGCAAGTGATCACTCCCTCTCCAAATTCTCTTGAAGGACTATATCTGGATCTCACTTTTGCCCTTATGACATTCATAATTATTTGTGTACATGTTACCCCTTCTATCTCCAGTCAGACTAAATTCTGGAGGAAGACCATCACTTTTTCTTTTGGAGCTGGGAAGACAAGGCAATTGGGGTTAAGTGACTTGCCCAAAGTCACACAGCCAGTTAAGTATCAAGTATCTGAGGCTGAATTTGAACTCAGATCCTCCTGACTTCAGGGCCAGTGCTTATTCACTGTGTCACCTCGCTGCTCCAAAACCACCACTTTTTATCTTTACACTACAGCCCCTTTCAGTATCTTGAACATAACAGTGAGTCAATAAATGTTTTTTAAATTGAAATGAATTGAAGAGAGCTGCTGTGAGGCATGAAATTAGTTTAAATTATATTAAACTTGTATCCATGGGGAAGAGAAAGTTTATCTGTTCTTTAAACTGAATCCAATTCCAAGTTTCACTTCTGCCTATGTATATTTTCTTAACAATAAATGCCCTGCATTTATATATCTCATTTTAAGAAGGTGCACATTTATCCATGCTTTCAGACCTAACTGAATTGATTCTCAAACCGCAAAGATCTTTAGGGTAGTGTTCTTTTATAAAACAAGAGAAATGCAGAAAAAGCTGCAAAATCAGAGACTAAACAAATGTGATGCTTTTCTACCATGCTGTCTCTTAACAAAGATCTTAACAAGTCCTGTTGGAAAATAACAGATTTTAAAATGTATTTCCTTCATACCCTCAAGAGATCTTAGCATTCTTTTACAATCTGAATGCTGACTACCAAAAAAAAATCAAATGAACAATTCAGGATGTCGCTCAAAAACACAGCTTTCCTAGGCTTTTCAATAATAATTGACACCAATGGAAAACAAAATCTCTAACAACACTCTGACAGAAATTAAGCTGCTTTACCCTGTTATCTGACAAGTATTTTTCCTGTTATGGAAGGGCCGGTTCATTTTCTATAGAATGAATAGTAACATTAAAAAAAAAACCTAACAACAGGAAATCCAAAGTAATTATTTCTCTAAGGAGTCTTAAAAAAAACCACCTTCTAGAGTATTCTAAACACTACTACTCCAGGTCACAGACACAAACAGCCTATTTGCATTGCAAAAATGCTGCTGAGGTGAAAGGTAACCACATACAGATTTGACTCCCAAAGAAGAAAGTTTGCAGATAACTTCCTTGTGCTTTGATTCTTAGGTTGCCAGGGCACTAGCATGACTAATAAGATAAATTAACTAACAGGAAATCCTTTATGTCTCCCTATTATCCTTTCTGCTCACAGGCAGAATAATATAGAAATGTTGCACCTGTAAACTAGAGGGAAAAAACCTTGGGAAACAAATCAACTCTGCTGTAACTCAAGTAACCTAAAGTGTCCCAGTGAGGTACAATGATCTAAGGATTACCTTTGTGAAAGAAAATAACCGGATTTTGTGGAACGTGGCTGTTTTGTCATAGTGGTATCTGCAGTATTATAACATTAAGGTCAGGATACAGCTGTATGGTGACTAAACCCACATTTAGTAAGTGCTATCCCATCACCAGACATTACCAGACATCTGTTTCCTGTTTTCATTCTTCGGGTTGTCATTCTATTTGGGTTTCCCTTTCACCTGTAGGCCTCTTAAGGTGACCACAACAAAGTATATCCATCCATTTAGTTATGATTTTTTTTAATATCACTATTACTAGGAATAATTTGGTCATTCTGTCTCAAATAGGGGATCCAGAGTGTACATTCTAAGATTGCTACATGGCATAAACACTTTTGTTTTGGTCTTCATTTAGGTGACTAACTTCCTTCGTTACTTCCAACTAAAAAGCTTTCCTGTTGGAGCAGTACCATACCCTCCAGAAAATACAATTGTCAATTGATTCATAAAAAAGAGAAACCCATAACAGCACAAATAAGGGAAGGTAGTAAATAACCAAAACTGGATGCAGTAGTCTGCTTTTCAAAGAATTAAAAGGTATCTCTTGTAATTTAAAGTTTTATACTTTATAAAAGAATGAGGACGCAGAACAGGATGCAATAGGGAAGTTAATTTCTGTGCAAATAATTGAAAAGTATGTTTTCTTCTCCACCTCAGTCAATACTTTTAAAATGATGCCTTAGTTTACATTTACCCTAGGGTAAATGGTTCAAAATTACTAGCATAAAATTTTCAAGTCAAAAGGCATGTCAGAAAGTTGAGAAAAGGAGGTATAAAAAAAAATAAGGTAACTATTAAGTACTTCAAAAATGGAACTTTGGAAAAGTTTCCATTCTCCCCTAAGGGAAGGAAGGCATTATAGTATCACCTTATTTCTGCCTTTTTTTAACTTGCAAGCTAAAACTCATAATAGAAAAATTCCCCAGATGAGTATGCAGATACACTTAAAGAATTTTGTCATTTTTAAACACTGGACAATATATTGAACAAAAAATTCAATCATTCTGCACTGTCTCCACATTTACTGTTTGTTTGGTCTGTCACTTAAAATTTGTGCTATAGTTTAATCAGCCATCAAAAGGTCAATAAGAGAAAAAATTCATTAAAAATATTTCTACAAATACTGTGCACACTAGTGTATATCAGCTCTAATTATCTGAATTTTCCTAAATTAAAACTCAAACTTTGACCTCCAATTTCTAGAGCTGGAATTTATCTCACAGACTGTCTAATAGAGGCTTATTTTCCCTTTAGGTACTTGAATTCCTGCTAAATCAGCACACAGGTCAACAACACTCGATAAAAACATACCCTATCATATGCACTGGTGAAAAGGACAAAATGAGGTATGCAAGAAAATTTCTGAGTAAATAATTTCTTCTGACTGCTTAAAAGCATTTGGGATACATCTGATCTCTAAAGCCTATTTTGCAAAAGAGGATTTGTGTGTGTTTCCTTATGGTACATAGACTTAAGTTTTGTCCAAATGGTTTCTCACAGACATTTTATTTTATTTTACCTCTTAAAAAAAAAAAAAGGAAAAATGAATTATGCTAAAACCCAGCACCCAACATTTTGAGTCTGGCGGAACATGAAACCAAAACAAGAAACTGTGAGCATTCTAAGCTCATTTTCCCAGTATTCCTGAGGCTACTTTTTCCTCTAAGTTTAGAATTTATGAACTATAGTATTTAAGGAGGTTTTCATCTGTGGGCTTCAAGATTTTCTTTTCAGCCATATTTACTACCCAACCTGGAGCAAGACCAAAGAAAATCTGCCTTGGATCCTTTCGACTACTCAGCATTTTGAAGAGTTCATCCTTAGTGATGTCAGGTAAAATGTAACCATATTTCTTGGCTAGTTCAAGTCTTGCTTCAGGAAACTGGGCTGGATCTGCTAGGTAGCCACGGTTCCTAGCATCAGTGTAGTATGGCACCAATTCTTCAGGCGGGAGCATTCGCTTGGGAATAGGTTTTCCACGAAGAAAAAATGGAACAGGTTTGCAGAGAATCTCTATTTTAAAAAGAGATATATAAATATTAGATATGTAGATCACTAGCTTCTTTTATAAGCTACAAATCTTCTTTAATTCATCTTTCCATGACAAGAAAATTAAGAATAAATTTAACACTAACAATGCTTCTGTTTATTCAAGTAAGCAAACATAACTGGGTAACCTACCATCCAAAGACCAACATTTAACATTAGTATTTAAATGCACACTTTGCAGCAAATGAAAATGGATTTTAGGGGTATAGCTAGGTGATTCAGTGAATGAAGCACCGGCCCTGGAGTCAGGAGGACATGAATTCAAATCTCTGTGACCTTGGGCAAGTCACTTAACCCCAACTGCCCTGCCTTCCCCCACTTCAAAAAGGAAAAAAAAAAAAGGAAAAAGAATTTTTAAAAGGAGTAAGTTTATCTACCTCCTGAGAGAGAGGTGATGGACTCAATATGCCAAATGAAACATACATCTTTAGACAAGGCCAACCCAGAAATTTGTTTTCTTGATTATATAGTTAAAGCTTTCTTTGGTGGGGGACTGGTGGAAGAAGAAGGTGGGGAGAAAGGGAAAGAAGATACATGTTCCTTAATTGAAAAATCATTGAAAGAGGATTCTGGGAAGATGGTGAAGTAGGTCAGAAAATTCCAAGCTCTCCAGATTTCCCCCACAAACAGGACAAAATAGTGCCTCAGGGTGAACACAAGAGCCATAAAAATAAAAATAATTGGGGCAGAACAATGGTCCTCCTGGAACAACCAGAGAAGATCCAAAGAAAAATCCCAAGACTAAAGCTTGGTTCCTTGAAGAGTAAAGACCTCCAGAATAGTTCCACTAAAACAGTAAGGAGAAAATCGGGGGGCCAGGTGGGTTGGGAGATAAAATTCCAGCCACAGGAATTTTCACCTCCTGGACAGTGTGGGAAATTGGGATCTGAGCAGGAGAAGATTAAGGAAACCTCTACTGATAAGGGATGCCAGACCCAGCTGTGCTGCTGAGGCTTGGCCCTGGGCAAGAAGGAACCAGCAAAAACAGTGAAGCAGGCACATAGCTGGCTGGGGGCACTTCTAGGAGGGTGGAGTTCTTGGTTTTGGGTTCAAGACCAAAGGGGAGAACTGAAGGAGGATCTGAGGGCAGAGGTACCATCCCCCATACCCTATGACTAGAGGTGATAACAATAATAAGCTTCTACAAATAAAAAAAATAAAATGAGTAGGCAGTGGAGAAACAATAATGGAAAATTACTATGGAATAGAGAAGACTGGGTTTCATCTTCAGAGGAGGACATTGAAGCAAAAAAAAGCCTCTCCTACCACAAAGAGTAAAAGCAAATGATCACTTGCCCAAAAAGAATTCACAGAGGGGCAGTGAGGTGGCACAGTGAACAGAGCACTGGCCCTGGAGTCAGGAGGACCTGAGCTCAAATCCAACCTCTGACACTTAACAGTTACTAGCTGTGTGACCTTGGGTAAGTCACTTAATCCCAACTGCTTTGCCTCCTCCCCCCCTCCAAAAAAAAAAAAACAACAATTCATAGAAGAACTTTAAAAAGACTTTAAAAATAAAATGAGAGAGATTGAGGAAATTTTTTTTGAAAGAACAATCCAAGAAAAACAAGGAGATTATGAAAAGAAAGTCAAACCAACTGGAAAAGGAGATCCAGAATCTTAAGGAAGAAAATAACTCCTTGAAAAGGAACTGGCCAAGTGGAAGCCAGCAAAGTTATAAGAGATCAAGAAATATAAAACAAAATAGAAAGAATGAAAAAATAGAAGAGAATGTGAAACATCTCATAAGAAAGACAAATGCTCTGGAGAACAGAACAAGAAGAGAAAACATAAGAATAATCACTATCTGAAAACTACAATGAAAAGAAGAATCCTGCTACAATAGCAGTTCTCAACCTGTGGGTTATGTTCAATTTAAATACATCCTGCATATCAGATATTTATATTACGATTCATAACAGTAGCAAAATTACAGTTATGAAGTAGCAAAGAAAATAATTTTATGGCGGGGGTCACCACAACATGAGGAACTGTAAAAAATAAAAAAAGAGGCTGGAAAAGCTATAGGTTTATTGTGAAAGAGCAACATACAAAAAATCTTAATTAATTTCCTCAGCAATCTCTAGTTTAGAAGCCTAAATGGAAGAATCGTGGGGACATAAGGATTTTTATAATAATCTAAATAAATTGTTCAACTTAAAACAAGCTGAGTGACTGGAAAATGATGGCAAACAACTTGATACCTAGAAAACAGCTACCATGGGAAGGCAGGCACCACTGTGCACAGAGTGCTGGGCCTGGAGTCAAGAAGACTCATCTGCAAAATGAGCTGGAGAGGGAAATAGCAAATCAGCCCAATATCTCTGCCAAAAAAAGCCCAAAAGGACTCACAAAGAGTCAAACATGACTGAAACAACTGAACAAGAAGCAAAGAGACAACTACAAAAGTCAAACACAGGGCATGGAATATTTAGTTCCCTTCATGGTTCATGTCAAATGACAGCTCCTATTTTAGGCCTTATTCTAACCTGCACAATTGTTAGTACTCTCCTTCCCTTGAAGTTTATTTAATTACTTTGTACATATTTTATACTGACTTGCCCATGTACATGTTATTGCCCCACGGTAGAATATAATAAGCTGTTATTCCCATGTTAGAAATGCAAGTGAACCAGTAGAAGCTTCTTATGTTCAGGATTTAAAGAGACATGTGACATATGGCACTGGGCATCTATTATGAAGGGAAGAGGAAAACAACAGCTGAAACTTACCCAGGCTTCTTGGATCATAAAATGCTGTCGTAATCACACCACCATTTCTTTCAATTGCAGCTATTGCTAGCTCTGAAGCCATCTGAACTTCAATATTAATTTTAGCCTTAAAGGTATCAGCACCCTGTTGTGAGTTAAAACAACATCAATTATCACAGATAATCATAAAATATTTGGACCTGGGAGATGGGAATGGGAATTGACTACAACACACTTATTTTTTTTCTGCTTAAGTGCAATTTATTCCTAAAACCACTTCAATTTTAAAAAGGAAAGTCATACTAGCAGTTCCCATTCCAGACAATTTAAAGTAATTTTCCTATAAATTTAGTAATTCAGTATTTATTAAGCACATGCTTTATACAGAGGTTACAAATTAAGAAAGGCTTTTATGAAACAATCTTAGATGAACCTAGAACGAAGAGAAGTATTTGATCCTAGAGTTAACAAGGAGCGCTTGGAATTTGAGGAGAATGACATGGTCAAACTTTCCCTTCAGGAAAATCACTTTGGCAGGTATGAGTAGGATGGATTAGAAAGAGAAGAGTTGAGGTAGGGAATCAATTTGGAGGCCACTACAATAGTCCAGCTTGGAGGAGATAAGGGTCTGAACTAGCGTGGTGAAGAGAGAGAAGTAGACAGATATGAGATATAGAATTATAAGATTTGGCAACTGAAAGGATATGTGCAGTGAAGGAGAGTGAAAAGTTAAGGATGGTATCCAAGTTATGAACTTGGATAACAAGAAGGATGGCTCTTCAATCAAGTGTTAACAGAGAAGTTTAAAATAAGAGAGGTTTGGGAACCAGAGGTGGAGGAAACTGAGGGAAAGAGAATTTTCCCAATGGTACCGTCAAAGCTGCTGCTGTGGCACCCTGACTGGGGTTAGATTCTAAGTGCACTAAAGGTCTGACTCCTGGCAAAGCAGGGTGGAGGTGAGGAAGAGTGTGGGAGCTTATAAAGAGAAGAAGAAGCTGGAAGGATAAGAGGTGGTATGGCTATACTGGAGTGTAATGGTAATGAAATTTGGAGATCCCCCTGTGTTGGCTTGGTTTTTGGGGTGTGTGTTGAAACCCAGAGCTTGTGAATCCCACTTGTGGGATGGACTTGATGATGTGAAGAGAGAGAGCCAAACTGCGAGGAGTGGTGGATTTGGAGAGAAGGCCCAAGCAGAGAAGGCCAGAGGGACTTTTGGAGAGCAGTGTCATGGACTGCTGAGGGCCAGTTGGAGCTGCCCAAGACTTTTGAGAACCGCCACCCAGAGCTGCCAAGAACTGAGGAGGCATGGCTGTGATGCGGGTATTTTGTCTGTCTGTTTTGATGTTGTTTTGCCAGATTCACCTGATGGTGAAGGACAGTGCTGCTGTTGCAGAAGTCCTGGAACCTGGCTGTTAGTTCAGAAGCCCTGAAGGAGGATTTTCTTGTTGTATGTTTACAGAAATCCTGGAAGAGGGCCTTGCTGATGTTTTCAGGGGTTCTGGGACTATTCTGCAGGCAGAAAGTGACTTGATGAGGATACCGGCAATGTGTGTTGTGTCTTTGTTAGGCTTTGCCTCCCCAGGAACCAGGATTGC
The DNA here is from genome assembly GCA_028646515.1 of Pseudochirops corinnae. Lineage (NCBI taxonomy): Eukaryota > Metazoa > Chordata > Mammalia > Diprotodontia > Pseudocheiridae > Pseudochirops > Pseudochirops corinnae. The sequence continues at coordinate 159,590,742 of CM053587.1, read as the reverse complement.
TAAGTACTCACATCAGGTCAAAATGAAGACGGGACCTCTCCTTGGGCATTGAATGCAAGTGAAGATATCTTAACCTTGTTGTAGCTTAAAGGTGGATGGCCTTTTGTGCTCTCCTGCCCCTTTTGAGAAAGTGCTTGGCGTTAATGGATAGTATTGTAATTCAGTTGTGATCCAGGGGTGGGAAATTTGATTTTTTTGTGCTCTGTGATTGACCAAATGAATGTACTTTGTTTCTGATTGGAAACTAATCTCCATTTGAGAAGAGAGGGTAGATTGAAAAAGGGAAAAACTGGGATCAAGGAGAACAACCAGGGTACTATTAGAGTGGACTAGATAGGAGGTGATAAGGGACTAAACTATGGTAACAAGAGAGAAAGGTAAAAGACAAGAGATGAGGGATACACTATGGCAGTAGTTCTCAACCTTCCTAATACTGTGACCCTTTAATAGTCGTATGTGGGTGTGTCTGCATGTGGGCAGACCCACCTGGAGATGGATAGAGGAGGTTCCTAAGACAATCAGAAATAAGTGTTTTCCGACGGTCTTAGGCGACCCTTGTGACCCCAAAGGGGTTGCAACCCACAGGTTGAGAACTGCTGCACTATGGGAATAGGAGAGATAACTGTGTAAACAGGAGAGTCAGTACTTGGCAAATGACTGGATGAGGGAGAAGAAAGAGTCAAAGACGACACCAAAATTTGGAGCTGGATGACCAGAAATAAGATGGCGTCCTTAAAAGAAAGAAAAGGTAGGACCAAGGATCATTATCACTTCTCATTCTTTTTTTTTTTTTAGTCTGGTACTGCATGTCTTTATTCCTGTATGTTATGCCTCTCTTAATGTATGTAACGCCAACCTGATCACTTCTCATTCTTTATCTACATCTAGGGCTACTCTGCCATCTGCTTTCCCCAAATTTCAATCTCACCAATCCTCTTATCAAGAGGCATCTTATGAGAAGGTTACTAGTAACCTTTCTTCATTTTGTCAAATGTTGGAGGTACAGAATCAGCAGTTCCAGATGACAGGGAGGTTCTAGTATGAACAGCCAGAAGACGACAGGATTTAACGAAAAAGGAGAATGTGCCACTCCAAATTCAATAGGAATGTCACTGACCAAAGTCTTGGTATAGGCCCTACATTTTACAGACGAGGAAACTGAGAGCCAGAGAGTAAATGTCTAGCCCAATAGCATACAAGTAGTAAGTAGCAGATGATTTAAACCTGGGTCGTGTCACCAAATCAAGCAGTCTTTCAACTATGGTATGACTACACTATGAAAGGTCTTAAGTATGATAAATTAGTAATGAGTATCATAGATATCACATTAAAGGGTAAGTGTTTAACTGTTTCCAAACTAATACATTAAAACAACTGGGGGGGGGGGGGGAAGAAGGTCCTTAAAATTAATAAAATACTCCATATCACATAAAGAGAATTAATCTTATTCCTTTTGAGGAGAGATTTTAAATTAAGGGTTTTTTCTTATTGTCTTTGATATTCTCTTTCTACAATCCTTAATTCTGGTACTTTTACATTCCTGGAACTCATGTTTCCAAAGGAACCTGAAAATACTTTTAGTTTAACGTGAATACACAGTTCCCTCTAGTGGACAGTATTTGCCATCCACTGGTTAAGTAAACCTGGTAAGTGAAAATGCCAAGGTAGATAAAAGATAAATTATAGGGTGATTATTAGCTTTACAAAGGATTTAACAGTATACTTTCTTAAGTAGAAAACTTCATTAGTACAATTAAAATAGGATGATTTAGTAAAAATTTGATCTACATATTTTTCTTAAACATTTTTTTCAACTCTAGTTATATCTATGTGACCCGTTTGTGTTTGAAAAGAAAATAAATATGGGTGAATAATCTACACTGGATAAATGGTCAAAGGATACAAACACAATTTACACTAACAGAAAATGACCATTAGATCACATCTGAGACTGTAGATAAGTCACCAGTAGAAAATAGGTGGCTTGATCAGATTTTTCTATCAAGTCCCAGAACTCTATGCCTCTCAATCTCCCAAAACACAACTTACATACAAAGAAATAACAAATATTGCCAGCCAAAAAAAAAAAAAAAAAGCACAGCTTTCCTGGCAATTAAATGGTACCATTACACATCAAGGATCCTGTGACTGACAGGTATGGGTATAACCTCTCTTCATCTAGATCAGTGGTTCTCAACCTGTACATTGTGACTCCTTTGGGGGTCGAACAACCCTTTCACAGGGGCTGCCTAACACCATCAGAAAACACATATTTCCAATGGTCTTAGGAAGCAAGACATTGCTCCTCTATCTGTCTCTGGGTGGGTCCGCCTACATGAAGATACACCCACATACGAGTATTAAAGGGTTTCGGCATTAGGAAGGTTATGAACCACTGATCTAGATCATGACCTCTTTTCACCTCAGTTGCTGGGGTATCATCCTTAGCCTTGGACATTATCATCAGAAGATGAGTAACTCTGAACTTAGCTGGGCTAGTTTTGGGGGAAGACAAATAGTCCAAAGGCTACAAGTCAGATACTTAAAGACTTTCCAGTTTAACAGACATTTCCAGGGCTTACGTTCTATGGGTATAACCTTGGAGAGCCCCAAGACACTTCCATACCACTATCAAACATCAGAACAGGATGTTAATGGAGAAGAATGCCTCTATTTAATACAACTATTAAACTCACAGTTGAAAGAGATCTCAGGAAAATTATATACTGCTAGTGACATGGTAAAATGGAGTCATGGCTAGAGTGCTCTATTTGGAGTAAGGAACAGCTAGGTTCAAATCCTACCTCTGATATTTACTAGCTGTGGGAACTGAACAAATCACTTACCCTCTGTGGGCCTCAGGTTCCTCATCTTCAAAATAAGAGGGTTGGACTTGACAACCTCTAAGCAAACTAGCTCTGATTAATCCTGTAACTATAAAATTATTCATACTCTCTGGCCCAGCAATTCCTCTATGAGGAATATACCCCTAGGGAAATAACTCAAAAGGAAAAAAAAATTATAAAAAAATTTATAGTTTCACCATTCAGAGTAGGAAAAAACTGAAAACTAAAATGCCCATGAGTAAAATGTTTAAGGCTACTTAGCTATTAAAAAAAGTCAAGCATGTAGTCTATGGTGTCATATGCAAAGGGATATAACCACAGACTCTGAAAAATGGAAGGGGCCTCAGAAACTAGTTAATATACAGCAAAAAAGGCAGAACATGAACTTTCATGTAAGCACTCACTATGACAAAGTAAAAATATATGTACTTAGATCTTGCATGTAACAAAGATCCTAGGAGGATGTGGTAACTCTGATTTCAAGTGATTAGAATTTTACATTTCTTTTTAAAGAACTATAACTCAGAAGACAATGTTCATTAGTTCTTTTGGGTACAAAGTTGCTTAAGTTCATAATAAAATTGTGTGTATATAGATAAATATACATATATAGTCACATATATATGTCCAAAAATAAAAAAGGAAGCAGGGCATTAGGAAAATGTGGGCTCACATCCTACATCTGCTTTTCCATAGTTGTCCTCCTGCCTAGGATGTTCATTTTCCTCCCCTTTGCTTACTATATCCCCCAGGATAAGTTCTTTCCCAGCCCTGCCCACCCACTCACACCCACACCCACACACAATAACAACAATAACAGCTAACACTTCTGTAGTCTGTACCAGACACTGTGTTAAACTTTTTACAATTAAGATCTCATTTGATCCACATGCCAATACTGAGGCAGATGCTAGAGCTTTCCCTTGAGGAGTACCTCCCATTTATACTGTATATATCTTGTGTGTCGATAGAATGTAAGAACCTAGAAGGCCAGTCTACACTTTCTGGCTTTCTTTATATTCCCAGCACTTGGCACAGTGCCGAGTACATGGGAATTTTTTCAATACATGCTTATTGACTGATTGTGGCTATGTGGTCCTAAAAAATTACTTAATCTCTCAGGGTCCCAGGCAATTCTCTAAGATTAAGTTGCAGAATGGTTGTAGATCTGCACTAGTTAAGGGAATTTTATCAACAATAACTGAGGATACTAATTAAAGTATAGGTCCTAGTTAAAATATGCATACAAAAAGTAGTATATGCAGAATGCTAACCACAAAGGGACACAATAACGGTTTTATATGTATATATGTGCCCTGAGGGCAGGGACTTCCATTTCTTTGTTTCTGCATCCTCAGTTTTAGGTACAATGCAGGCCCCTTAAACCTGGGTTGAATAAAAGAGAATTTCTATAGCAAGATAAAACACATTTCATACATACCTCCTCCACCAGCTGTACACCATAATCCCTTTTAAGTGGTTGAATTGTCACACCTCTTCCATTAACAAGCTGGGTTAAATCAATAGGTTGGGCAGGATCCACTCGACCTAAATCGATCAGGTATTGTAGTCTATTGAGACTCAAAGGATGGTACTGACGCCTAAAGCTAAAAAACCAAGAGGTTGAAAATGGGTGAGAAATAATTATATTGGCTATACTGATGAAAGCAGTATTTTTTTTTCCTAAGGCAGTACTTTAAATGGAAATCACTACATGCCTATTTCTCCCCTGAGGTGCCCACTCCCAATCAAACAAATAACTATCAAGCTCTGATACCTTTATTTACAGACTAATTTAGGTATTTTAGGGGCAGCAAGGTGTTGAATTGGACAGAGTGCTGGACCTGGAGTCAGGAGGACCTGAGTCCAAATCCAGTCTCAGACATTTACTAGCTCCGTGACCCTGCGCAGGTCACGTAATGCTGTTTGCTTCAATTCCTCATTTGTAAAATAAGCTGGAGAAGGAAATGGCAAACCAGTCCAGTATCTCTGCCAAAAACAAACCACCCCCAAATGGGGTCACAAGGAGTTGGACACAACTGAACAACAAACAACTTAGGTATTTTAACTAAACATTTAATACTGCATTATAAGTTTCTATAATGTAATAAAATATCAGTAGTTTGCTAGAGAAAGATGGCTCTTCATATACAAAAAATTATCTTCTAGAATCTTAACTCTATTAATTTACATTTAAGAAAGATGAAAAAATTTCAGTAAAACTTCAGCCTAATTGCTTTGTCTGAATAATCCAATCAGTGAAGCCAAAGTAAAAGGGTCTCATTGTAGCACAAAAGCTGGCCCATGAAACAGTAGCATATTTTACCATTCCTTTAAAACATCAAGGGAATTTTAAATGACTCTATATCATGATGATTAATGATGAATTAGTCATTTCAATTTAAATAAAGTAGCAAAACTTACCTGTGTCCTTCATTAAATCCATACTTGGGGATCCGAAGATAGAATGGAGTCTGACCTCCCTCAAACCCTAATCGAGGCCTAGTTCCTCTCTGTCTTTCTCCTTTATGTCCTCGACCACATTTTCGACCTCTTCTCCGACCTCTTCTTAGTCTTTCCTAGAAAGTAAGAGTAATTCAATAACATACAATTTCTTAAAATGTGTATTTTCATCATGTTTATATATTTATTTCCTCACACCGTAAGTTGTAGATGTGCAAATCTGCACTCCTTTTCTTCCATTTTTTCACTCCCACACTTCCCACTTTCTACACATAAAAACCCAACATTCAAAATTGATTAAACTTCTGCAATCAAGTTAAGTCTGGACTGTTCAAAAGCAAGGCTCAAGGACAAAAGACAATTAAGAATGTGAACTGAAAATTAGAAATCAAACAAGCTCTTGGGCTGAACATCAAACCCCTGTCAAAACCGAGCAAAGTGTGTATTTCAATATGCTGCTAAAATAAAATGACAACTATATTTCCTATTATCTTGCTTTCTAATGTTCTACTGCATTCATATTTTTGTTTTTAAACTTGTATTTAAGAATACAACTACTTTAAGTCCTGTTATTTTGGTGGGTTTTTTTTTAAATTATTTGTCACTGATACTTTGTGTAAATTACCAGGTAACAGTTTTGTGTCAAACCATAAAGGGTATTTAGGTGAATGAAACAAGGTTGGGCTCAGCGCAATTCTTAGTGATAAGCTGGTTCAACGTAAGAAAAGGCAGAGCGACCAAGAGCTGAGCCAGTCAGCAAGGTCCACTTCTGTCATCCAGGACAAGACCTAACCTCTCAGTGCCCCCAGGCAGGTAAGCCTATAAAATGCAGAAACAGAACAGGTTGAGAGTGTTTTTTAGCCTCAATCTAATTTGAGGTCCGAAATAAAAATAAATTGCTAATTGCACAAGTCTTGGTCAAGCAAGGTAAAGGAAGAGAAGCTTAGATGGCACTTTTTATCTTCGAAACAATTCTGAGCATAAAAGCAAATGGTTCTGTTAGTCTGCTGAGGCCGGGCCACTTATCTAACCTACGCAAAGGCATAATGGGGAAGGAAGGGGAAAGGAATGGAGGTACTCTGTCATGCTTAACACAAGAACCTTAGTGCGAGCCGGGGCAGCAGACGCCAGAAAAGGGGGAAGGGGTTCAAACCCTAACTCCCTCCCTTCTCCCCGCCACCCCTGGAGATGGGGAGGGGGAGGAACAGGACGCATGGATTATCATAGTTTTCCATCTGCTGCCATTTACCGGTTTCTTGGAGCCAGGGTTGGGCTTCAGGTTGGCCAGGCTGACACGCGGCAAAGAGCGAAGAAGGCTCAGGGCCTTACCACCGCCGAACACTGGGCCCGTCATGGTAGCTCACCGCCCCGATTCCAAGCGCCTCCAAGGACGAGCGGAGAAGGCGCTGGCGTCTTGACCCCACGTAAGCGGAGCAGGCACTGCCGCTTTACGGCCAAGGCCCCGCCTCTGTCGCAAAACGAATCCCTCCGAATCCCGAGGCTGCGGCTGCTTCTCTGGCAGCTTAGTCCCTGAGCGGCCAAGAGTGAGTTCTGACACTGAGTTCTACGGCAGGTGTTCGGAACCTTTCCTAAAACGATGCTCCGCGGGGGGACGCACCTAGGCTCTTTTGTGCAAGCCCTCTTCACTTCATGCGTGGGCCACTACAATAGCCTACTGGTGGGTCTGCTTACCTCAGGTCTCTTCCTCCAGTCCCTGTTCCATTACGCCTCTAAAGTGGTTTTCCTAAAGCACCGGTGGTATCGTGTTACCCCTTACACTTAGTGAACTCCAGTGGCTCAAGGAGCAAATATAAAATACTCTAGCATTCAAAACCCTTCATAACATATCCCCATCACACCTTTGCAGATTTCTTACATCTTACGTCTTACTCCCTTACAGGTGTTCTTCAATCCAGTGACAGGTCTCCTGGCTGTTCCACGAACAAGACCCTCACTCCTTTTCTCCGCTCCCGCCATTATCTCTGCTTGTCCCCATACCTGGAACAGCTCTTCCTCCTCTGTTCTGATTACGACCTCCCCGGCTTCACGTCCCACATAAAATTCCGTCTTTTACTCGCAATCTTCCCCAATCCCTTTTGATTCCAGGGCTTTGCCCCTTTTTTTATTGTTCAAGTATTTAATTATAATTTAGTTAATAATTGATTTGTCCTGTAGATAGCTTGTTTTGCTTATATTTGTTTGCATGGTTTCTTTTCCCATTCGATTGTAAGCTGCTTGTGAGCGTGGCCTGTTCTGCCTCTTTTGTATTCCCAGGGCTTACTTAGCATACTAGCCTGGAACGTAGTAGAGACTTAATGTTTACTGAATTGAATTTATTGACCTAGGATCTTTTGGTCTTAATTCATTTTTAGCGACCAAGTAGCCCCCAAAGCATGGTCCTCTCATATCTTTTACCGACCGGACAAATATCAAGGACCCCAGGGGGATAAATCAACCTCTTTCTGTCTCTGTCTGCTGACCTTACCCTCTTTACCACTGTAAAGACAACCACTTCAGCTCTTCTGCAAATATTTCGTTTATTTAATCACTTCTGAACCTGTTGCAAATTCGTGTCTGTTTCCAGAGTGTCTACTTTAGATTTTGGGACTCCTAATAAGGCAAAGTAACTTTCTGTTTCCATTCTCCAATCAATCTTAGGATCTAATGTAGAAGGGGACCTTAGAGATCATCTATCTTGTATCCCCTCACTCTGGCCCCCTCTCCCACCCCGCACCCATTTTAGAATGAGGAAATGGAGGCTTTCATTGGAGAGACTGTGATTTACCCTAGGTGGTCAGGTAGAGCTAGAATTTTAACGCAGGTCCTCAAGCTCCAAATCCTGCTTTCAAAACTGAAGTTTTTTTGAAATCATGTTTATATTTCATTATTGGTGACAGTGATTACCAAAATTAAAGGCTAAAACATTTTGAAGTCACTTAACCTGTTTAATTAAATGTTTACCTTTTAAATATTTTAGTTAAAAGTTTTTTTTTTTTTACTATGTATGATATCATTATAAAGGTCAGGAAATTTCTAAAACAGAATGCATATTCTTTAAAGTGGAGAAGTTGCCTAAATACAGTGGAAACAAATTGCTTGAAAATTAGCACCTCATTAGGCATTGTGGTGAAACTGTAAGAAAAACAGAAATAAGTCTTATAAAATATTTGAGAGGTGAGCAGTGGGTATGGAGCCAACTTCCAAGCCAAGAGGTCATGGATTTAAGTTTTACTCCAGAAACATCTTGGCTTTCAACCCTGTGCTTAATCTTTTACTTAGTCCCTTAACCCCTCAGTTCTCTCTAAGATAATAAATTACAGAGAAGATACCAATCTTAATTGGCCAATGGAAGTTTCTCACTTGGGAGTTTCCCATACCAATGGAATCACAGTCCAGTTCCTATTCCTATACATTTGTTTTTGTTGTTCCTCCTTCCTTTCAAAGAGAACCAATGATGTCAAAGGGTGATACGTTGACTTGTGTGTGAATTGGATGTAAGTGAGGCAGAATATGTAGCCACCTTCCACCAGCCCCTGGAACAAATTGTTCTTGTCTGCCCATTCCACTGGGCAAAGTCTTCACATGCTTGGAGTACATATCCCCCTAACTCACTAATGGATTTGAGGCCCATCCAGGTGTTCAGGGAGACTAGTACCTCTTTAGGACTTGCTCATCCAATTTCGGTGTCTACCTCTCAACCAACTGTCATCTGTAGCTCCAAGAGGTGTTACCCCTGGTAAAAACCTTCTTGGCAGAAGGACTAAACCAAGATTCTATAAAATTACTATGAAGTTAGATGCTATATACTATGTGAAAACACTAAAGAGACAGGATTTACTTCTGCACTTAAATAGCTTTAAATTGAATAGTGTTCACAGATTTCTTGGCAGATATTTCATACTTTTCTTGAGAGAAAATGGGAGGAATTGACCAGAACGTATGCCCTTGGCTTACAAAGAAAGGTTGGGGTTTGGTGGTTTTTTTTAATTATAAAAATCTTGTTTCAGAAAAAAACTGAACTTTCTTGTGGGCTCCTTAGCAATATGTTTTTCAAAGAGGTGGGGTGGATCATGGGTAAGATTTACACTGAGCTAACTAGATGTTACAGAAACTTATATCCAGGTATATAAAATTATTTTTTTTTACTTTGGTCCATCTAATAATGTGAGGTTTTGTTGCTGTTGTTGGAAATAGACAATCTGTTGCACATTCATTCATTCAATACCTATTACTTAGTGCCTACTAGATGTAAAGTATTATGCTAGGCACTAGAAGAGATACTAAGATTATTAAGACATTATCCCTGCCCTTATAGAGTTTAAAATCTAGTGGGAGTAATATAAAATATATGTAAATAGACTATTGAATAATAATGCTAAAAATAATATAGGCATATAATAAAAGAACAAAAAGGCAGCATGGTATATTGAATAGAGAGCTGGCCTCTGAATCAGAAATGCCTAGATTCAAGTCCTGGCTCTGATGACATATTACTTTTATGATCCAGAGCAAATCAAATTTTCAGTGCCCTCCAGACAACTCTCAAAGGCTTGCAGAGAAGGTGCTGCCCTACCTTGGTAGGGGATTCCTCATGTCCTTTCTGGGAATTTCTTATAACAATGAAATCACAAGTCCAGCCCTATCCCATCTCAAGAAAGTTACAAAGGTGTTTACTAGGAAAAGTTCAAGGAAGGAAAGACAATTTTCAGTGGTAGAATCAGGAAAAGCTTTAGAGAGTGGCAGTATCAGTCTCAAAAGACATTTAGTATTTCTTTTTTTATTATTCTGAATCTAAACACAAAAAAGAGAAAAGGGGGCATTTCCATATACACAGAATTTTTAAAAAGAAGATTCTTTATGAAATCATGAATCTTCATTTTATACTGCTTGCTTAAAAAAAAAAGCAAATAATAAATTCTTCATATTACTTTCAAAGCTATCCTGCTTGTCTAGGTTTCCTTCAGTACTTCCTTCTTTTCTTTTCTCTACACTTAAAAAATGTCACAATGCCTGCCTGCCCCTCACCGTTTTTGGAATCATTATTACTAACATGCTCTCCTCAGCTTACTCTACTCCTGCTCAATTTACCAAAAGTAAAAAAGGGGTTGCTTTGGTAACAAATATAATCATAGTAGTGGCTATGTCTACAAAGTTATGTCTAAGCCTCTTGTTTCTGTCACCTCTCAGAAAGTGGGCAACCATCCTTCACTACAGGTCCTCTGTAGACAAACTAGGGCTATTGCATATTAAAGCAGCTTTCCTTTACAGTGTTGTATATAAATTACTCTCATCATTCTGTATGCTTCACTCTGCTTCAGTCATGGGAATCCCAAGGATTCTCTGAAATCTCTTTTGCTATTGCTTACAATACAATAATATTCTGTTGCACTCATGTACTAAAATTTGTTGAACCATTCCCCAACTGTCTAAGAAAGTCTCTAAGGAATTCCCTTAGATTCTAGTTCTTTTATTTCCCCCCTTTTAATCTCCATCAGGAAAAAAAGAATTTGCTTTCTTGTGATTCCTTGGTATTACCCTCCTTCTTAACTGCAGCTCCCCCCCCCCTTTAATTTCCTCTTGAGTTCAATGAATTTCTACACCAAATTGTGTACGTTTTCAACCATCTTTTGTCAGTTTCAGTTGAATGGTGTTTATCTGATGCTCTTCCCCCCCTTCCTCCATGTTTGTATATTCTTCTCAAATATCCCAATTATGAAAAGTAGCAAGTTTCACCCACTTCTTCCTCTTCTCTAAATTAATGTTACTCCTTCTACCTCTCTTCTCTTTCCCCTCTTCAAATGCTTAAAACAGAACCAATCCCCTCCCACTTTTGATGTTTTTTTTAAATTTAATTCCCCCAATACCTTTCAAAGAATTAAGTTTCTGAAAGGATGTATGTTCTTTTTTCCCTGTTAGAATGTTAGCTCTACATTATTATATATCTCCTTCTAGTTGTTCAGATAAATTTATGTTTTTAGGTTTCTCTAGATTCTCATTTTTGCATTTCAAAGTTCCTACTCAGCTCTGGTGTTTTCACTAGGAATGCTTGAAAGTCTCCTCTTCCATTAAACTCTTTTTTTTCTTCCCCTGTAAGCTTTGCACAGCTGTAAGTTATTTTTGGTTGTAAGCTTTATTTTTGCCTTTTAGGACGTGGTAGTCCAAGATCTCCTGTGTTTTATAGTAGAAGTTGCCAGGTCTCATGTGATCCTATCTTGCATTCTCCCATACCTAATCTGTTACCAAAGCTTGTCAATTTCACCTTTGCAACCTCACTTGAATATAACCCCCTTGACAGAAGAGAAGAGCTTTGACACTGCCACCACTCTGATATAGGCCCTTATCACCTCACATCTGGATTATTGTAATAGTCTCCTGGTGGGTCTACCTGTCCCAAGGCTCTCCCTACTCCAATATTCCAGTCACCAAAATGATTTTCCTAAAGCTCAGGTCTGACCACATCACACCCATTCCTCATCCCATTTAGTAGCTCTAGATTGCCTACAGGATCAAATATAAAGTCCTCTGTTTGACATTATTTCATAACTGATCTCCCTCTTACCTTTCTGGTCTTCTTACACCTTATCTCTACCAAGTATGTTTCAATCCAGTGACACTGGCCTCCTGGCTATTACTTGAACAAAAGACATGCTCTCAGTGGGCATTTTCTCTGTATATCCTCCATGCCTGGAACACTCTCCCTCCTCCCCTCCGATTACTGACCTCCTCGGCTCCCTTTAAGTCCCAAATTAAAATTCCATCTTCTATAGGGAAACTTCTCCCAACCTCTCTTAATTCTAGTGCTTTCCCTCTTTTATTTCCTACTTACCCAGTATATAGCTGGTTTGTACGTATGTGTTTGCTTGTTGTCCATTCATTAGATTCTTAAGTCCTTGAAGGCAGGGCTGTCTTTTGTTTTCTTTTTGCATACCCAATGCTTAGCACAGTGTCTGGTGCTGAATAAATGTTTGTTAACTGACTGACTTGACATGGTCAGTGTTTTTTTACTGTCTGACTATACAAAAAGGTTTTTATTTGGGGAGGGCATATAGATGAATTAGTAGGTAGTAACAGATAAGCAGAAAAGAAAAAATCAACAAAACATTGAAAAAATACACAGAGGAAAACAAAAACAAGTTAAGAAAGGGACACAAGTGACAATATTATTACAATCTTACTAAGTTTAATAATGATTTTAAAATAAAACTGTACATAGCAGAACTAATAAAAATAGTTAGCTTTTAAAGCCATATACAAACATACCAACTTACTTTTCCAGCCTCATTAGATACTGTTTCCCCTCCCACACACTGGGATCCAGCAACACTGGTATTTTTTCTCTCTTACTTATAGAAGGTGCCCTATTTCTCATCTCCTATTTTTTTCACTGGCCATCCCTCATGCCTAGAATGTACTCCCTCCTTACCTCAATTTGAGGTTCCCTCTATTCCTTTAAACTGTAGTTCAGGCACCATCTTTTGAATGAAGCCTTTCCTTACCCTTCCCCACCTCCAAACTGCTGGTGCCTTCAATTCGCCTTCAATTCCAAACACCTTTGTTAACTTTATATTTATTCAGTGTATATCTCTGTGTTAGATGTATTATTGTCTTCCCATTTGAATTTAGGCTTCTTGCAAGTAGAGATCATTTTATACTTTGTAACTTGTCCCATCAGGCATAGAGCCTGGAATGTAACAGGTGCTTAATAAATCCTTGTTGACTGATTGGCTGAAGAAAGATAAAGAATCTGGAAAGTGTAGATGAAAAGAAAGTGCATCCCATGTAAGAGAGCAACATACGTGAATAGTGGAAGGTAAGAGAGAGCATGCAGAGTTTAGGTAACAATGTGTCAAACATCCTAGGCTTGGGGGATAGTTTATATGATTCTTGAAAGGTAGGAGATGCCTGCAGAATTTAGGAAACTGTGCATTAAGTTCAGAAAGAGCTAATAGACTAATTTGGCTAGAACACAGAATGAGTAAAGGAGAATAATGTGAAATAAGTTTGAAAAGGTAAGTTGGAGCCAGATTGTAGAGGGCCTTAAATGATGAGTTTAGACATTTTATTTTATCCTAGAAGAAATAGGGAGCCACTAAAGGTTTTTGAGCAGAAGAACAAGTATTTTAAAATTATTTTGGCAGTGGTATGAAGAATGGATTTGAGAGAAACAGTGGTAATAGATAAGAAAGGACACATGTGAAAGACATATTAGAAATGTAATCAAGAAGACTTGGAAAATGAATAGATATAAAAAGGGAAGCAGAGTAAAGAATCCAAGTTAACACCAAGGTTTGGGATATGGACAGCTGGATGAATGATAATGCTATTGGCTACATGGTAGAAGAAACATCTACTAACGTCTCAGCCTTGGAGACTAGTCTGATTTTCCCTAAAAGGTAAAAATAAAACCATCTCAAGACTTAATTGGGCCAGGGGAACTAATGTTTAAACCAATGATGTATCTTCCTGGTTGCCTAAGTACAAAATCCCAGCCCACCAAGAATTGGGTACTTGACATACACTTTTCACTGAGGCATGACCCAACATGGAAAATATGAAGAGCTATACCTAATTGAATCAATGCTTTATCCTTGCTGAATATCCTTTTCACGATATTATTCGGTAAATTTCCTTTTGTTGAATGTTAGATGATCTATAAGTTGTTGTTCATCCTTCATTTTTTAAGAATACCAGTGACATCATGGGCAATGTCTTGATTTGTGAGTAAATGGGATTTAAATGATGCAGAGTTGTACAAAGTTGTCAGCCTCTCTCTTCCAGAGTCATCAAAGTCCAGTGGTGTAACAGCAAGCACCCTAGCATACCTAGGGTGGCTACTAGCACAGGTTCTTAGATCTGCTTTTCTAAAGGAAAGCAACTCAAAATGGGTTAACAATCTTACTTTAATCAAACATATCAT
>CM053587.1:159520275-159576016 GCA_028646515.1 Pseudochirops corinnae | reverse complement strand
GAAGAGCAGAACCAAGCAAAACCTGTACACAATCACAGACACATCGTACATGTGATGACCGACCTTGATAAACTGGACTATCCTCAACAACGCACAGCTAAAGACAACTCTACAAGCCTCAGGAGATATCTAAACTCAGAGAAAGATATAGAAAGACTATAGTTTAAATGGAGACTGAAGCAAAATACGCTATTGTTCTCTTTTGTGTCTGGTTTTGATTTTTTTTTTTCTTTTCCCAGTGATCACTCATTGGTTACAACCCTTCCAAATTATTGTACAATGTGAAAGTATTTGCAGATCCTATACATGATTGCACGCCACCATGGGGGTGGGGGGAAGAGAGGGGAGAAAATCTGAAACTCAAGTGAATGTGGAACTGAATCTCGTAAATTAAAAGTAAATAAACAAGTCATTTAAAAGAAAAAAAAAACAATGTAAGGTGATTAGCCATGAAATACTTAGTTATTCTCATCAGTACAGTAATTTAAGACAGTTTTGAAGGACTTGTAATGAAAAATGCTATCTATCCCCAGAGAAAGAACAGATGATATCCGAATACAGATTGAAGCATACTTTTTAAAACTTTATTTTTCTTGAGTTTTTTTTCTTATCTATGTTTTTTCCACAACATGATTAATATGAATATGTTTTGCATGTCCACACATGTATAGTCTATGTAGAATTGCTTGCCTTCTCAATGAGTGAGAGGCAGGAAGGGAGAGAATTTGGAACTCAAAGTCTTAAAAACAAATGTTAAAAATTGTTTTTACAAGTTACTGGAGGAAAATAAATACTAAATAGAAGCTTAAAAATTAAAAAAAAAAAAGAGAGAAAAGAATGTAAGCACCTTGAGGGCAGGAACTGTTTTGCTTTTGTTTTTGCACATTGTGTACTCCCTACCATACTTAATAAATGCTTGGTGATTGTTGATTGATGATTTGAATAGGGCTTGGACTAGATAACCTAAGAAGTCCCTTCCAGCGACAAGATTTTAGGATTCTATAATTGATCTTTAAGTACTAAAAGCTGTGATTCTTCATTGAAATATATTTACATAGGCTAACTGCTATGAAGGAGAGTGCTGTACTACAAAGGAAACACTAGGGGGAGATGTTTCCTCAGACTTTCTCAACTTAAGCCTGGGTGAACTTTGAACATAGCTACCACAGGTTATATAGTTTCATTAAGATTTTTTGACCTTGTAAACCATTGTTTTACTTTTTTGTTATTTAACAAGTGTGAATTAAGTTATTAAACAAAACTGAAGGGGAAAAAATTGAGGAGGAATGATTTTGGAGGAAAGGATTTTGAAAATGTATAAAAACCATCCCTCCTATAGCCAAAGACAATAACAGAAGACCAACCCAAAATAAATGTTTTTTAATTAACAGAAGATGAAAGTTGAATATTTTTCCATTGTTATTAGGGTTTAGTAAGGGAATATTTATTCAAAGGGATATTTGGTGGTTAAAATAGGGATTTATCGATTTATTTATTTTGCTTTGACGGTGGCTACAGTAGGTAGTCTCATCAGGAATTGCCTTCACTGAAGGAATTTTAATGAAAACGAATGAAAACAAGAATGGCGTCATCCTAATGACATAAATAAACCATGTTGAACCTTTAACCCATTAAAATATTGTCATCAAAGAAATTTCTTCAAGGCTACCAGTCAAAATGAGCTTCCTGTCTCTTTCTTTTAGATTAAACAAAGAAATATAGGAATTCTGACTTCAGGTTTAAAAGCGATGGTGGTGTGTAAGCCCTGATTTAGATGGCAGATGAGATGGCCTGCAGCTGCTCTCAGCTGACTACTTCAATGTAGTTCACTTTGTGTTCTCAGGCCACAAAGTAAATAGCTCGAAACTGCTCAGAAAGAGACTATTGTCTCCTTCAAACAGTGACCTCAGGATCAGTGCATACAGAGTAGTCCTCACACTTTGGTTGCTTCTTGGGGTACATCTGATTGACTTCTGAGACTCTAGCTTTAGTGGCAGCCCGCTTAAAGTTAGGAAGAAGTAGGAGAAAATCTATTTGTTACTGACCCCAAACTGAAAATATCTGAAGAACCTCTCAGTAAAGAGACTAGGAGTTTGTTTCCCTACGGCTTTAGGAGCAATTTTTATCTAGAGGAAGGCTACATAACACTTACCCTCAATTCAGTTTAGGGGGAAGGGACGTGAGAACCTGGTACACCAAGGCCTATGCTGGGGTGGCTTTTGAGTTTAAGGAGCCAGACTGAGTTGCACCATGAGAGGAGTTCACCTGGGTGTGGCTTCTGGGGAGAGTAAGCTGCCCTTTGGTAGAGTTCTACTTTAACTAATTGTTAATAATTAAGTGCAAAGTTCACTTGTTTCTATGCTACCAAAGAACTGAAATTTCTGTCTGAACCTCTTTAAATTTTACTGCCCTGGACAAAGATTCAGTTGGCCTGCCCTTGTTAAGACTTTGCTGAGCCTTTGTCAACCAAGAGCATAGATGGAGGAAATGATAGAATTATAAAACCTAATTGTTGTTCAGGGGATTTAGAACTCTTCTAGTTCAATCACTTGGCTATTGGAATTAAATAAGGAAAAGATACCTTCTTTGCTTTAGTGTGCATACTTAACACTTGTGTCACATTTTCAATTAAAAAACCATTTATTAAATATCTACTATTGATTTGCAAGATATTTTTCTAGTTATTCAAGATTCAAAGATGGAAAAAAAAAGTGCCTGTCCTTAAGGACTTTACATTCCACTACTACTACTTGTAAGATATATTTATATGTGTGTATATGTATATATGTACAAATATACATATATGTATATATATACATATATAATACACATAGATAGCTAGACAGATAGATGGATGTAGTAATACGAAGTAACTTTGAGAGGGAACAAGCTCTAAACAACTGGGAAAAAGGCCTCTAGGGACATTTTAAAGTTGTATATAATTCCTAATTTGAAGAGGCAGCATGGTATATAGTGGATAGAGAGCTGTCCTTGAAGCCAGGACAATCTGGATTCAAATCCTGCCCAGATATATATTACCTTTGTGACTCTGGGAAATTCATTTAATCTCACAGTGCTCTAGGCACCTCTAGTTTAGACTCTAAGTTGTAGAGAAGATGCAGACTTGTGTTGTGAAGTTTGAAGTCCACTCTTCTCTCCTCTCAAAAACAATGCATTTGAATAGAAGACTGGATAAAATGAAAAGGGAAAAAAAGGCTAGAGTTTTCAGTGTTGAATTGGATGAGAGAAATTATAGTATAAAAACTATAAAGGGTTGAGAGGGGAAATAAATTTGGAGGGGATGGTGAGATATATGTTCCTCAGTGTCCTTAAGAGGTTTATTACTTACTTCTCTAGATTTGTATGCCCAGGGAACTTATGAGTATTTCTTTTCCACCTGCTTTTCTCCTTCCTTTCTCACACATTCCCCTCACCCTCTCCCCCAAAAAACTGTCTGAGGACACAGGAATTGTATATTCAAGAAGGTGATCCTCTTTGTAATATCTAGGGCCCTTTTTTATATTTAATTAGTGGATTAACATGGGTTATGGCTGCCTAATTCTTGTACCTTTCTCTACAATATGAAGAAATTCAGTCTACTGAATGCTGATTCAATGTATGTGATTTCAATCCTTTGTCTGTCTTTTGAATCTCCTTACCCCATTCCTATACCCTTTTAATTCAACATATTCTTTAGAGGACTCCACATGAAGCTAACCAGGACAGTTAGGGCCTACCTAGAGCTTTAGCTGGCAGTGATCTCAAAGCCCTTCACTGTCTTGGTCACCCTTATCTAGATGCTCTCCAGGGCATATAGCATTGAATGATGAGAGAGTATAAGAAGCATTGCAGTGGGGATATAAAAATGAGTAAAAACTTATCAACATTAATAAATGTTTCTTTTTTTAAAAGGACTAAATTTGGGTAAGTAAAAAGAAGAGAGAGGATTGTGTTGTTAATGTTAACCGTTGATAGATGTATACCCTAGACCACTCTTGTCAGTTATACTCAGATCTGTGGGATTTGTTTGAGCAGCTCTGAGCCCCTCTTCAATGAATCTTTGTCAGACGAATTCAAATGACACAGGAATTCAGACCAAAAAAGCATTTAATGAAATAGTATATCAAGATAATATCAATGTTAAGTAGCAAGTTCGGGTAAGAGAATCTGTTGTGGAATGAACGTATAAGAATGTATAAGAGTCAGGTACAAGAATTCTCACCACTCATAAACGAAGAATGGCTATCACCTCCCACTCCCTACAAGGGAGATAGTGATAGCAAGAAAAATCCCCATGCAATCTTCTCTGTATCCTCCAAAGATCAGGATGACGAAGTCTATTTAAATTCACCGCAGGATATTAGTAAGCATCACCTGTGAGTGGTCTCTGCTCAGTCATTTCCCTTTCATTCTTGGCACAGCAGCTAGTGAATGTTGTTTTTTTTTTTAGGAGCTGAGACATCAGGGCCAAATCTATGCCACCTGTCTCCTCTATATATTCAATGTCAGCCTGGTTTATGCATCCCATTTCTGTCCTCTCAGCATGGTCTAAATGACCACTATTTCCCATTTTCTGCCAGCCCCATTGCCTATGCTGGGTCCACTGCTTGTGCTTTTTTTTTTTTTTTTTCTCATGTCTTACTGTCCCTAATATGAGAATCATATCCTCTTTTTAACTTATACATTCATTCCACAATAGATTCTCTAGATGGCCTTCATATTCTTGGGCTTCCCATGGCTAGAATGTTGGACAAGAAAGCAATATTCTATGGATTCAGCAATTCCATTCCCCTATCCATGTAGAGGTTCTCCCCACTCCCCCATCCCCTTGTGCTACAGCGGATGTGGTAGGATTCTTTGACCCTATAATTTTTTCTTTATCCAAATCATGCATAATCTGGATCCTGGGGCATCATCTGACTTGGAATGGTTCATATGTAGACTATGTAGACATTCCTTTCCTACAGCCCGCTTGACCAACTCTTTATTATTCTTGACCTCTTGATCACCAAGGAGTCCACAACTAATTAATTCTTCTAAGGTCATCAGGTTGTGGTCATGTATTATCTTTTCAGGGACCTGACCATTTTCTGGGGCTATTTTACAGACTGGCAGATTGTTTAGTTTTTCAACTACTTGATAATGGGTTGGCTGTCTACCAGTCGACTATCTTGACCTTGTCTATTCCCTCTCTATATTCCCTGTCTTGGTCATTTCATCAGCTCCCATAGGTTCAATTATCCTCTCTATGTGGATGGCTCTCAGATCTGTATATCCAGCTGTAGTCTCTGTAATCAACTCCAGTCTTGCATCACCAATTACCTATTAGATATTTGCCAAGGGAAATGTCATCTCAAACTTAACATTTCTAAAATAGAACTCATTATTATAGAATTTGAGAGTAGGAAGGGACTTCAGTAACAATCTAATCCAACCCAAACATGGAAGAAATTCCTACTGTAACATATCTGAGAAGTGGTCATCAATCTCTGCTTGAAACCCTCTAAGTTGGGAGAACCTACGGCTTCCTGAGGCAGCCTATTCTACCCCAGCCAGCTCTAATTGTTAAAAAGTTTTTATTCTTGACATCAAATATAGCTCACTGTTCTAACTTTCCTATTTCTGCAAAAAGTACTACCATCCTTATAATCACAAAGATTTGCAAATTCAGTTATCTTTGATTTTTTCTTTTCTTACTACCAATATTTAATTAGTTGCCAAGTTTTGTCAGTTCTACCTCTAAAATATTTTTTTTTGCTTCCATTTCCTTCTTTCCATTGATAGTATCCTAATTCAACCATCTTATTCATAGTTCAACTGCTTTATCACTTCTAACCTGGACTACTTTAATGTCTTCCCAGGCATTCTGCCTGCTTCTAGTCTCCCTCCTCTCCAATGCACTCTCTATACAGCTGCCAAATTGATATTCATTAAACATAAATCTGATCATATCATTCCCCGGCTCAGGAAGTTCTAGTGGCTCCCCATTGCCTCTAGAATAAAATTCAGACTCCTCCATTTGACGTTTAGAATTTACAGTTTGACTCAATGCTATGGTACTGTCTTTTTAGGACTGCACATTATTCCACCTCAGACATCTTAGATTCTAGGCATACTTGGTGTTCCCCATACACTTCCACGGCTTGAATCTCAAGTCTGTGATTTTTCACAATCTGTCTCTTTGACCTGTACTAGGCCTTATTAAGCTGTTACTATATTTTAGGTATAATACTTGGTGCTAGGGATACAAATAAAACAACGAGACAGTCGCTTCCCTCAAGAAGATTACATTCTAAGAGTAGTGGTGGTATAGGGGAGACAACATATACATGGATAAGAAAAATTTTATATATGCACATATATATGATATAGACATGTAATACACAAAGTAATTGGTGGAGGGACATGGATGGAGAATAATAAGAGTTGGAAGGACTGGGAAATGTGATTCATGGAGGAGGGGGCACTTCATCTGAAACTTCAAGAGAGACAGAGATTTCCAAGAGTCCTTTCTGGGTTCAAGTGAATAAAATTATCCTGTAATGCTTTCATGGCCATTGGGCAATAGGTCTCAGGGAGTACCAAATGCTTTGTTCTACCTCATGTTGGATGAATTATAGTCTGGTCTGATGAAGTACTGCATTGTATTATTCCAGTTTTTGGCCCTTCCTCAACAGTGGAGTGCTCTCTAGAAGGAAGCTTGCTTGAGTCCCTAAGGGCCATGCTCCCATAGATTAGTCATTTTCTTAAGTGATTCCTAAGGTCAAACATCACAAAATAGTCTGAAATCACTTTTGAAAAGGTTAGAAACTGGGGCTGCTAGGTGGCCAGTGAATAAAGCACTGGGCCTGGAGTCAGGAGGACCTGAGTTCAAATTTGACCTCAGGCATTTAACACAAAAACTAGGTGTGGGCAAGTCACTTAACCCCAATTGCCCTGCCTTCCCCCCTCCAAAAAAAAAAAACAACAAAACCCAAAAGGTTAGAAATGACTGTCCAAAGACACATTTCTCTAGATCTACTCTTAAGGTTAATGATTCAGTGCTCCTTTGACTGACTGTTACCACTGGCCCCTGCTTTCCTGTAATCTTCTCCACAGAAGGTATATATTGTCAGAGTGCTAAGGTATTGAATACCAGACTGCTACCTGTAATAGTCTGTTATTATTTTGGCAGGCTGGAATTAGTCCAAATCAGTACTCATATCCCTGGGTCTTTGTCAGGTCTGGTCCTAGCAACATAATATTACCTTGTCCACCATGGTGGTGATACCAGTGACATCCCTAAACAACTCTTAGCTCATCGTGATAAAACCCAAATATGATCAGTCCTTCCCATTTAAATCCAGAAGCCTAATCTTTACATTAGCCTGAAAGAGTTGGCTAGTTTTTCAGTGATCTGAGGGCTGATATAACCCAACATGTGACTTTCTTCTGTGAGATTGCTATTGTATTTTAAAACCATATACGTGCTTGTATAATGGCTATAATATTGCTTGTCTTCTCAGTGGGTAAGAAAGGATCTACAAGGAGGAAGAGAATTTGAAACTCAACATTTTTAAAAATTAACGTTAAAAATAAATTAATAATGGATTGGAAGAAAAAAAAACCTGTATGCATGGTACAAGGACATTTACACAATGACCATCGTCACAATAGCTCTCACAGAGCTCATGCACAGTTTTCTGGGATATATAGTTCAAAGAAACTCTCCTAGTCAGCAAAGATCTCTCTGGGCTCCAAGCATTATATAAATATGGAATCCTTACAAACTTCAAATTCTGAATTAGTTCAAGTCTTGCGGCCTCAGACGTTCTCCCCACCCTTTTTAGCATTATGAAATTGACTAACACAAACATTTTTCCATATAAAGAAGAACATAAAAAGAGGACTGTACATGAAGCCATCAATCTCTACTCCATACAGCTTATTTTTTTTGTTTGTTTATTTCAAATGTAGCACAGTAGGTCCAGCTGGCTAATAGACACAGAGCTACCTTTTACCTTGTAATTATGGAGGGGGAAGGGTGTATGAACTGGATGAGAATGTGCCAATCTTTGTTTTCACTCTTTATACTGACAGGCTATCCAGAGTCAGAAAAAACATGGCCTGGGCTTTTTCTTTCTCCAACTGTGTGGTGAAACATAGCTCTCACAGTGAGAATCAGGTGTATTAAGATGTCATGGTCAGAAATAGAATGTAGTGTTTCAAGTGAAATTCAATTGAACTGATTTCTGGCGAAGCATGGTATACCATAAAGGAGGTAGATTTAAAGCTCCCAAGTGTGAAAAATGGGAAAAACATTTAAATTTTGTCCTGAACTACCCAGAATATTCCTGCTGTGTTCTAACTATCCCAAGAAGTAGAAATGCATTTACATACACTAGGGAGAGAGTGGATTTCCCTGCCTTTGGTGACTATAAACCTAGGGGAAAAAGCAACCACCTGTGCCTGACCTCCATTTGACGCCCTCTTTCCAGAGAATGTTAAATGCCACATTTTTTTTTAAATATCACATTTTAATGAGGAAAACCATTTATACAACAGTTGGTATATAACACACTTGGATTTGTCTTTTCATGTTTTGTTATAGCAACAAATCAAGACACAAATTTCCAAGCTTATAAAGTAATTGGATTGAGATAATTATTCATATTCACAAAAAGGATTTTTAGTTTTGTAAAGAAACAGTTAAACTTCTTTTAAATAGTGAATTTCCCTGGTATACTTAGATCTTCATTTACAAACTTCTAAAGAAACTTAAATCTATTTCAGTGGGCATCGAGGTGATGCAGTAGATAGAGTGCCAGGCCTGGAGTCAGAAAGACTCATTCTTCCTATGTTCAAATCTGGCCTCAGACATTTACTAGTTGTGTGACCCTGGGCAAGTCACTTAACTCTGTTTGCCTCAGTTTCCTCATCTGTAAAATTGACTGGAAACAAAGATGGCAAAGTACTCCAGTATCTTTGCCAAGAAAACCCCAAATAGGATCATGAAGAGTTGGATGAGACAGAACTAAAAATATATTGCAAAAATGATGTAGACATTTACTGGTATACTTTAGCCACTGATGATAAAGCCATCTCTCATGTTTGCAATCTTTTTTTTTTTTTAAATCAGACTTCTCTCTCTTCTCCATAGATCGTTTCTGCATTCAGAACTCCCTTTATTGCAAAAGAACTACACTGCATGACCAATAAGAAGTGAATAATCCAATCGTTCATTTGATCTTGCCTCTGTGTCAAGTGAAGTAATCTTGGTGATCCTATTTATTTTACCCATATTTCTCACTCAACTTGGACATTTTTCTGTGGATATCACTCTGTGCAATATTAATGAGCTTTACTTCATTATTATTATTTACTTTATTATTAATGACAGCTGCAAAGGCTTGTCATAATAGTTAGCTGCATCATCTAGCACCTCCATCATAAACTTCATTTCCAGACTTAATAGTGACAACACTGTGTATTTAATACCTGGAATGCCTTCCAAATGGTCAAAGTACTTATATTAAAAACTTCATGATTCCCTAATATCCCTTTGAGATGGGCTGGATTTCTGTTTAACACATAAAGATTAGCAGATCATAGATTTAGAGTTGGAAGGGTCATTATTGAGTTCAACTCCTTTAATTTACACATGAGGAAAATGAGCCCCAGAAAGTTCAAGTGACTTGCTCATGGTAATATAAGTATGTGCCCATGGAGGGATTTAAACCCAGGCTTTTCTGATTCCAAGTTCAGTGCCCTATTAACCACTACCAAAGTGTCCCTGATGATTGTCTACATGGATATTGATACTAGTGGTGTTTTGCTTAGCATCTTACTTGCATTTAGTTTATAGGCTATAACTCAATTAAGAATTTTGGATCTATTTGACTTTCTCACTGATGTATGTCCCCCGGCCCTAAAATCTTAAAATAAATATCCAAGTGATGAGAAGAAGGAAACCTTTTGGTGAACACTATTAATAGGTTTAAAACCTCTTTGTGCTAGTTGAACATATACTTATTGTCTACTGTTTGCAATGTGCAGGGCAGCAAGAATACAAAGGAAAAGATGACAGTATCTGTCATCAAAGAGCTCTCAAGAAAGAGACTGACAAAAAGGTGTGGGAAAATTTGGGGGAGGAGAAAACAATTTCATCTGGGGTGTTCAGAGAAGCCTTTATGGAAGAGGTAACACCTGACCAGAGCCTTAAAGGAAGAACAGGGTTCTGGGAGACAAAGATAAGAAGAATACACTAGGTATTGCCCTCTGACTCCAGGTGGAATCAGCACTGTCCTAAAGGACAGCTTTGTGATGGTGGGTATATGTAGGGAGATATGTCTCTAATTGACTGAGACTTCTAGAAGAGGGGAAGGAAATAAACACTGATATAGTATCTACCATGTGCCAGGCATTGTGCTAAGCTGCTATAGTGAATTTATAAGAAGCTAAATGAAATAATATTTATAAATATTATCTCATTTAACACTTAAAACAAGTAGACAAGGTAGGTGTTATTATTCTCCTCACTTTGTAGTTGAGGAAACCAAGTAACTTACCTAGGGTTGAGGTTGGATTTGAACTCAGGTCTTCTGGACTTCAGGTTCTGCCCTCTGTTTACTATACCACTTAGCTGCTTTTAGAAGCAGAGGAAGAGGGAGCCATGGTAAGAAAAGGAAAGATATGAACTTTGAATGGTGAATCCCAGCCACAAGCTTGCAGGGAAAAGCTTGCATCTCAACCTGTCCCTTGATTCCTAGCACTTGAACCCCAAAGACTACTAGGAATGGCCTCCCTAGGTGAAATAATTTTCTTCCCAGTTAAGCTGAGATTTCATCTAGCTCCTGGGTTGCAGAATCCCCATAGCTCTTGTATATTCTACCACATAAAACATTCTGTTTGCCTTTGCCAATTACTATTTTACTCTTTTGCTTTGATAATTATGTTTGCTTGCAACTGTCATTGTTTAGTGTAATAAGTATATGGTGAGAGGAGAAGCTGAACTGAACAAGATTAAATGAATGTAGCTTATAGGAGTGAGGCAGAACTACTTCCCTTCTGGTTCCATCATGCCTTGGAGAGCTAGGCAGAGTAGAAAATAATTGAGCCACGAGGAAAGGTGACTTTATCTTAAGCCACCAAGGAATCATACCCCTAGATTTCAAATATTGATTGTAATAGATGGACATCATTCTAGTGTATTATCCTTCTTGAAGGTAAGAGAGTGAGGGAGACAGTGGCTGGCTACTATTATCCTCTTCCTGCTCACAAAGATGGAAATTGATTCTGTTCACAGCTTTGGGATAGACTTCATACACTCAAGCTACCTTGTAATTTGTTACATTGTATGTTGTTGTGTAGGCATGGAGGATAGCCTACTAGAATAAGAAAAAATCAGTCAAAATCAGCAAAAGTGGTAGTCCAGTTTGACTGGACACAGTACATGAAGTAGTAAAGGGGAGCAATGTGAAATAAATATAATAAAATTACATTGGTTTCCCCTAGTTATCAAAAGACAAATCTTGATATATTGACATATTAGGCTTTGAAAATGTTAAGGCATTTGAAAATATTAGCTATTACTATTATTATTACCCATCCCCATGAAATCTCCATGAAATCATAGGTTGACATGACATAATGTTGGCATGACTAATCTCCAATCTATCTTGGTCCATTGCAATTAGTGCCACCTCCTTGCCAAACGACTAATTAGAATGACCTCAGAATGATAACTAATCCATTATGGGTAAAGCACTGAAATGTCTGTTCTTCATTCCCCAATTCCAGAAACAAGCTGTCTTTTCATTGTCTGAAGGCTCTGCTATTTATAAGCCAAGAACCTCTGCCCCAAAGGTACTACTATCACTTCTGGGAAGACTAGAAGAGAATTCGAATTCTTTGGAGAATCAATCATCTTCAGTTAGTGTATTTTTTTCATCATCTTATCTGGTTTCTCACAAATTCTCACATGTTAGCATTTTCCTTGCTTCCTTAGCTATTGTTTCTATAATCCTTGTATATATTTTGGTCTTTATTGCTTTTCTCAAGTCAAACTCAAATGCCATCCCCTTTGTGAAGCCTCCCTAATTGCTCAGAGCAGTGATAACCTTCACCCTTGGATCTCCTATGACATTATTTTGCAACTACTTAATGTACATACCATATAATTTTATGTACTGTAGTATAGGGAGTATAATCACTTTGATGGGTTCCACAAGTTCCACTTGGCACTTTTCAGTCTTGCTCCTGAATTGATTTGCATGAAAACTAAGGGGCAACACAAAGGATAGAAAAGAATTTTTTTTTCCAGCCCCATCCAGTTCTTTTGCAGTTTGGCTGAATGGAATAAGTCTTTGAGATGATTTGAGTATGAACCAAGCTAATGATACCAAGATATGATCATAATCTAACTACCTCATTTTACTGATGAAGACTCTGAGGGTCAGGTTAAAGGACTAGCCCGAGGTCTCACAGGTAGGGGAAAGAATCTACATTTGAACCTAGCTCATCTGTCTCCAAATCCCTCCAAATCTCTCTTTTTACCCTGCAATATTTCAGACTGAGGAAATTCTTGAGTGGTAGCAGGAGAAAAAAGCTGAGACTGGCTAGGGTATGCATCACAAAAAGGTTAAAGACAGCACCTAGGGCTATGAAGCTGAAGCACTATCAGAGATCTACCTCTCTGTGGAAGAAGCCATAGATAAAGAGCTACAGATGGCAGTGGAGAGCAGCAACTCAGTTGCTAATTTCCCATAGATGAGCTGGGTGGAACGGAGGCCAACATGATGACATCACTTTATCTTTACCTGCTCTATAGCCACACACGTCCCTTAGGTATGGGCTCCTTCATATACACTCTCTGGTCACATATATTCTTTATGTCTGTGCCACTTCAAGGTGTCCTCTGGTGGTGTATGTTTGATGTGTGTCTCCTACCCTACAAGGGTAAACCATGATATAAAATCTTTTTTGCCATTTAGTTTGCCTTGTGATTTGAGTAAATGTTTTTTTCCTTTGAATTAATTGTGTTCTTTGGCTGGTCTAGTAAAAGTAGAGATTTTGGTTGGGCTGGTGAGCTATAATTTTGAGTGAATGATAACCCATAGCATGCGTTGAACCTGGGATAAGTATTGAGAGCCCATATATGAGGGAGGCTTCTAGTATCAAAATGGGTATCCACCCTAATAGATAGTAATCTTCATGAACACAGGGATAATGTCTAATTTAAAATTTGCATTTTCTAGTACCCAGCACAATGCTTTGCATTGAGTTATTCAATAAATGATTTGTTCATGAATTGATGAAAAGGTACCCCATGACCAGTCATGGAAAGTTAGAATTGAACAGACTTTAAAGATAATTTCTCTTTTCAAAAGATAAAGAAACTGAAATCCCAGAGAGTTTCAGTGATTTATGTCGGGTCACACAGCTAATCAATGACAGAGGCATAAAGCCAGGACTTCTAATTCCTAATCCAGAACAATTTTTCACTATAATCATTGCCTCTCTGTCCTGCCCCATTGTAAATATCCTTCCTGGATATTCTACAGACAAGAGGTCACTGCCTATACATTATATCTAAGTGAATATGTTCTGTGTTTGTAAATGTATTTTCTAATGGTTGAGCCTTTGGTCAGAAAACTGACTAAGAGGAAACTAAACAATGGATAAAAGTCAAGGTTGAACCTAGGCCTCTCAGGAAGGAGAAAATAGTGAATAATAAGAGAAAGGAGCAGGAAGTCAGAAGGAGTCATAGAAACAGTTATACAATGTGAGAAGTAAAGGGTCAGTCTGAGGATGAAATGGCTGGCTAATAGGGATACCTAGAAGAAAGAAATGGGGTTATCTGTGAGCCCCATCAGGCAAGTATTGATGCTATCTAAGGTATCAGGATACAGTTCATCCTGAAAGTAAAAGACATGATTCCTAGTAGAGCACCTAAAAGAAAAAGTCCTTATTCAGGGAGCTTAGAGACAGAGTGCTGGCTTGGAATGGAGGAGAAGTAATTTACAGAAATCTTTCTCCTATCTATCCTCTTCTCTTCTGTGACATTGCCACCACTCTTCTGAGACCTTCATCACTTTACTCCTGGACCCTTGTAATAGCTTGCTGATGGATCTCCTTGCCACAAGTCTTTCACCCTCCAGCCCCCATTCCAATTCATTTTCCATTGAGCTATCAAAGGAAAAGAACCTGTATGTTCTAAAATATTTATAGCATCTTTCTTTGTGATGGCAAAGAATTAGAAATTGCAGGGATGCCTGTCAGTTTGGGAATGGCTAAACAAGTTGTGGTATATGATTTTAATGGAATAATTCTGTGCTATAAGAAATGACGAGCTCAAGGATCTTGGAAAAACATGAATAGATTTGCATGAAATAATGAAGAGTGAAATGAGCAGAACCAAGAGAAATGTTGTATGCAGCAACAGCGGTATTGTTATAAGAAAAACTTTGAGTGAGTAAGTAATTTTGACTATTATAAATATCCAAATTAACTACAAAGAACAAATGAAGGAAGATGCTATCTGCATCCAAAGAAAGAACTGATAATGAGAAGTATGTATAGAATGATTTTACATATACACATGCCACACACATACATATACATATGTATTTGTGTCTAACGGTAGCTGGGTGGGAAAAAAATAAATTTACATGATAACTTTATTATATATTTAAAAAGTATAGTGAGTTGTACATAATAGATTCATAGTTTCATGTGCAATCATTTAAAAAAATTTACTATGTTATCAAAATGCTTGTTTTATTTCATAAATTAAAAATAAAATTTAAAAAGTGATCTTCCTTTCATATCAGCTTCCACATTCAATAAACTCCAGTAGATAGATCCCTATTGCTTCCAGGATCAAATATAAAATCCTCCCGCTTTTAAAGTTTCAGACACAGCTCGGTGGTGTAGTGGGTAGAGCACAGCTAGAGTCAGGAAAACCTGCCTCAGATACTATTTGTGTGACCCTGGACAAGTTGCTTAATCTCTTTTGCCTAAATTTCCTCAAATTTAAAATAGAGATAATAATAGCACTTACCTCACATTTGTAAAACACTTAGCATGTGCCTTGGCACACAGTAGTGCTTAATAAATGCTTGTTCTCTCTGTGTATAACCTGAGCCACTCCTACCTTTCTAGTCTTTTTATACTTTATTACTATCCAGGTGCTGTACAATCCACTAACACTGAAATGCTATCTATTCTTCCTACCAGACTTCAAGCATCTTTCATTGGCTGTCCCCATAACTGTAATACCTTTCATTCTCATCTCTACCTCTTGATTTCATCAGCTTATTTCTAGTCTCAGGTAAAGACCCATCTTCTGCAGGAAGACTTTTTCTGTCTTCCTTAGTCTTAGCCTTGGTCTTCCTTCTGAGATTATCCCCAATATATCCTTGTATATATCTTGTTCTTACATGGTTATTTTAATATCAGCTCTTTTATTGGACAAGCTCCTTAAGAGCACAGACTCCCTTTACTTCCCCTGCCCCCCAAATTTCTCTGTATTCCTAGAACTTTTGATATCATTGGTCCTCTTCAAGAATGGAAGGATGAACAATAACAACAGAATTTAGCACAGTACCTGGCACGGCACTTAAAAAGAGTTTATTGACAGACAACTTAACCACAACTTGGGGGATTGTCCTTGAATGAATGAATGGAGAGATTAGGATTGTGAAACTAACCTCCAACAAGGAGGGAGAGTCAGAATGTGGGGCCCAGGAAGGGAGGGGGCAACTAATCTCAGTATCTCATTGCCATCATGCCTTCCCCCAAAGTCACATTCACCCTCCATCCCTTGGAGACAAGAACCTAGAGCATCTGCACTCATACTCAATCCGTCCCTGTACCACCACCAGTTCAACCCCATTCAACTGAAAACATTCCTAGTTATGTTTCTGGGATATACAAAATCATTCTGACTCTCCCTCCTAACCTCTATGGAGCGAGGACTAAAAGCAAGGGCTCTTTTGTGTTCAATTGTACTTGAAATCATCCTGGGCAGTGACTGAAAGGTGTTAGTGGTGGGACCAACAGACTTAGGGATGGCAGTCTCAGGAGAAAGTGTGCCCCATATACTCTGCAATGTCAGTGCTTTGAGGCAAATTCCTGGTTGTCCAATGCTAGTTAGTGTTCTGAAGTAACAATGATTTTCTTGGAGGAAAATAGGTTGTACCCTAAGAATCATCTCACTTTAGTAAACCATTAGCTGCAATTCAAGGCACTAGCCTGAGTAAGATGCTTCTAATGACTGTAGCAGGAATTCTTTAACTTAATAATTTTTTTTCTAATTACGCATAAAGATAATTTTCAACACTCATTTTTGTAAGATTTTGAATTCCAAATTTTTCTCCTTCCCTCCCTCCTCCCCAAGACAGCAAGCTATCCTGATATAGGTTATACATGTACAATCATGTCAAACATATTTCCGCATTAGTCACATTGTGAAAGAAGAGTCAGAACAGAAAGGGAAAAGAATGAAAAAGAAAAAAAACAAAAAAAAATAGTATGCTTTTATCTGCATTCAGACTCCATAGTTCTTTTTCCAGACGTGGATACCATTTCCATCCCAAGTCTTTTGGAATTGTGTTGGATCATTGCTGAGAAGAGTATAGCAGGAATTCTTAACCTTAAGCTTGCAAATTTAAAACTGTACCAAGACTTCTGGGACACCCTACATAGTATTACAAAAGAAATAAATTAAAATGAAATAAAGTTATCAAAATATTTTTTTAAAAATTCAGAATCTCACATCATAACTCATAACAATTCATTTATGTAGCCCTCTAAATTTTGGCGAACAATCTTCCTCTGAACAACTCTGTGATTCTGACCATGTAGCTATTATTAAACTCATTTTCCTGAATGGAGTCTTTGAGAAGTTAAATGATTTGTCTAGGGTCTTGCTGTTAGCAAGTATTTGCACATTGCTGCCTTTATGTTTTGATGCAGCATAAGCCGTTTTGTTTAGTCTGTTTCTAAGGTCCAGTTCGCAGGGGTTTGATTCATGCAGAACAAGACAAAAATAGCAACCATGGAAGTGTATTCCAGAGACCTGTTCTTTGTGTAACCTTATGGCTAAAGAAAAAGGACATGTGGTAATAGGAGTGTAAGCATTTTTTTTTTCCTATGGGTCACCTTAGTTTTACTGTCAGTTAATAGATCTGGGAAAAGGGAATACCTCCCACTTTACTGCTGTTGGCCACATCAGGTTAGACTGATGATGAAAATAGTGGCTTTTCAATTATAGTGGCCAATTTTGTCTCCATGTACTCTTTAACCCTACTGCAAAATAATTTTCAGTCAGCACCCTCTAATACAGGTTTTAGTTCTCCCAGAACATTTTATGATATAGTATTTGAACTGCTAAGTATTGAAAAAAATATATTTATCTAGAAATAACTATGACATCTCTCTATCAATCTATCAACTGATAGATAGAAAGACAGAGAGTCTAGAGCAGCTAGGTGGGGCAGTGTATAGAGCAGTAGGCCTAGAGATAGGAAGAGATGAGTTCAAATTTAGCCTGACTCTTACTAGCTGTGTGACCCTGGGCAAGTCACGTAATCCTGTTTCCCTCAGTTCTCTCATCTGTAAAATGAGCCAGAGAAGGAAGTGTCAAACCACTACAGTGTCTTTGCCAAGAAAACCCCAAATGGGGTCATGAAAAGTTGGATATGACTGAAATGACCCAACAACAACAATATATAGTTTAATTTTTTTTCTTTCTGGCCCAGGAAAAGCACAAGTCATGGCCTTTTTGCACAGAAGGGAGATAAAATATGTGAAGGGATATATGTAATATAAGTTAGAAAATACAGGTAAACACTTGTAAAGTTGTATTATATAAATTTCATGAGGGCTTATCTTATCCAAACTTTGTATGATTCTCTATGCCTACCACAGTGTTTGGCACAATAGGGTAGGTACTTAATAAAGTTTCTTGAATTATGTTAAATAATAATATTGTAGTATAATACTGAATCACAATAATTATCCTCATAAAATCTAATCCAATGCCTCATCATAGCATGAAAATGACTGGATTCATGAAAACCATGCCACAGGAATGCAAACTTTTGGTACGATTTAAGAAACTAGAAAGATAAGTTAACCTAAATGATGAATTTTAGCAAAGTGACTTTGGAAGAATATTGACCAAGTTTTATGAGAATTGTGATCTGTGTTTGTAGATGAAATACTTTCATAGTTCCTTTAAATTTGTAGTTCTTATTTTAATACTGATCTGTGATTTCATTAATTTGAGGAACTTCCAGCATGTCAGTTTCTCCAAATGGAAATAGGCAAATTCCTTTATAATTTATAAAGATTAATTGGTCTTTTTTTTTGTTTTTTTTGGAGGGGAAGGTAGGGCAATTGGGGTTAAGTGACTTGCCCAAGGTCACACAGCTAGGTTTGTGTGTGTGTGTGTGTGTTTTAAGTGTCTGAGGTCGGATTTGAACTCAGGTCCTCCTGACTCCAGGACTGGTGCTCTATTCACTGCACCACCTAACCACTCCCAAGATTAATTAGTCTTAAAGAGTTGCTTAGAGGCTTCACTGTTAAAATGACAACACAGTGAAGTGATTTGTCCAGGGTCTCACATCCAGTACATCAGAGGCAGACTTAAACCTAGGGCTTCCTGATTCCAAGGGTAGCCTTATATTCATGATAACCATGTAGTTGGTCTGTTCCTATAAATATAATAATAACAATGATTAAAAAGCTAACCAGCTGATAGGGCTCTCCCATCCTTCCCTGCAAATGGAATCTCTTTCCTTTTTTCACCCACTTTCCCAGGGGCATTATAATGAATGAGCAAACCTGTTTCCCCCCAGGATTCTTTCTTACTACACGACTGGAATAGAAGAATGATCCTTTGGTGACCTTCTTTCGTTCTTCTCTCCCATTTGGATGTGATATGTTACCCAACAATATTAATAATGATGATGACAGTTCACAACACTGTTGCTCCTTGGAGTAAGCAATCTTTTTTCCTCTTCTCTTGACTCTGAGAAGGTATAAGGATGCTTACTGTCCTAGACCTAGAAGACATATCATTACTTACCTACCATTACTCACCAACATTTCCTTACTAGAGTTTACTGCCAATCATAAGACTCAGGTTGAGTCCTGCCTGGCTCAATTACTTACTAGCCTTACTAGCTTTGTGATCTTATAGAAATCACTTAACCTTTCAGCCTCTATTTCCTTAGGAATAAATGATATTGCCTGTCTGGACTTTAGTTTCCTTATGTGTGAAATGAAGGAATTGACTCTCTGGGCTTTAGTTTCCTCAACAGTAAAATGAGAGAATTGCACTAAATAATCTCCAAGATCCCTTCCAACTCTTGTTTTCCCACCTGTAGAAATGGTTTCTTTGCTTGTCTTCTCCCAAAATGTTTCTATGTTCCATATTCTTTGCTTTTGTTAATTGCATTCTTCATTGGTTTCTGGTGAAAATA
Organism: Pseudochirops corinnae; assembly: GCA_028646515.1. Taxonomy (NCBI): domain Eukaryota; kingdom Metazoa; phylum Chordata; class Mammalia; order Diprotodontia; family Pseudocheiridae; genus Pseudochirops; species Pseudochirops corinnae. The sequence continues at coordinate 159,556,547 of CM053587.1, read as the reverse complement.
TTAATATACCCGGAAGAGAAACATTCACTTTTAATAAAAGGTAATATCTCACAAATGGTCATCATTCTTTCTTCAACCATTTATGTCAAGATGACAAGTGGATTTTTGGTGTGGAGTCTGTATAGGAAATCTCCTCCATGGCAGCAATGAGAATGTTTATTGTAGAAAGGGAACTTTTGCCCTGTGAAGTCACCTCCTCATAGTCACCAGCAGCTCTCTGATATTCTATCACAGGAAATTCCTGGTGGTCCACAAAAGCAGTCTCTGGAGTGCAGCTGCAAGGAGGGGAGGAAAAATACTATACTATAGAGTAGTATCTGGGCTTCTAAGTTGGGGGTGGGGAAGAACCAAGCACCTGCACCCTGTGAAATGCAAACTGGGAGGCTCTCTGAACAATGTGAAAATGAACTATACAAGGAACATAGGTCAAGTGACCCTTCATTGTACAAAGTTTTATGCAAGGAGGAAAAAAATGGTATTAGAGGATGTCCTTTGTATTTTTTAACAAGGTAGGGGGAGGGGTCATATTTAGGTTTGGTTTCTTTGAAGCTGTAGCAACATCTCTCTATTACAACTCTTTATGCTAATGAGCACAGAGGGTCTCCTAGGTCATAGGGAAAGAAGTATTAAGCTTTTTGAGAAGACCTAAGAGCCATTTGGGATGAAGTGGGAGAAAAAGGGGTAGGGGAACCTAATAGATCTTTAATGGACACGTGTTCATGTGAGGTCATTGAAGCTTCAGAGTCTGAATGACAAGGTAGCCCACTAGTGCCTACTAGTGCTGGGAATTGTGCTGGCAATACAAATAAAGAGAAAGGCAGTCCCTGTCCTCAAGGCACTTACAATCTAATGGGAAAAATCAACCCCAAAAAGAAAACTGAAAAGGGGAGGCAGCTAGGAGGTACCCTGAGTCAGGAACATATGTTCCATGGAGTTGAAACCAAGTAGAGCATTTGTTGGAAAATGGAGAATTATTTGCAAAGTAAAGGAAGACCTAGGTTTAAGTCCTGGCTCTGATAAATACTGACTTTGTGACTCTGGGCAAGTAATTTTACCTCTAAATGCTGTAGAGAACTCTTGAAGGTTATAAATTAGAGAGAAGGGAGCAACCTGAAGTGGCAGAGAGAATTTTCTCATCTAGGCATTCCCTACACTAATGAAATCAGATCCAGTTCTTATCCCTGTCCTATGTACAAAGTACTGTTAAGCACTGGGGAAACAAAGACAAAATGAAACAACAGTCTTTTCCCTCAAGGAGCTTACATTCTAGTGATGAGTTACAAAAGGTAAATTTATGTGATACACCAGATAACCTAAGGAGGGAGAAAGTCCTTAGAAGGACTGATATAGTAGAATGAGTACTAGATTTGGAGTTGGGACCCATTTTCAAATACTGACTGCCATTTATCACTACTGTGATCTTGATTAAGTGAATTAACCTATAAGCCTTAGTTTTTCTCATTTGTAAAAAGTAAAGGAAGTAGTTGGATTGACTAATTTTGGAAGTTTCTTCCAGATCTAAATCTATGGATAATCAACTGCGTTGGCTTACAGAGAGATAGGCCCTGAGTCTCATGGGTACCATGCCTGACTGTAGTTCTTCAGGTAACTAAAGAAATGGGTTGACAAGGCTTTTGAACTAATTTTTCTGTCATCACATTGAACCTGGATTTGAATTGCTCGTTGTTGGCCCCCGATACCTGGTAACTGGTACCTTACAGGCAAATGTACCCTGTACTATAAATCTCAGTTAGTCTAAACTAGAAACACCATCTATATTCAATTAAAACATACACACAGCCACCCCCCCCACACACACCAAAACTAACACATGGTTTGGTTTGGTTTTTTAAAGCAGATTAACTGAACTGGTTATTAATGATACCAAAATGGAAGCTCTAAGAGTTGCAGAACATTTCTGGTTAACCTAAAGCAATCCAATACTATGAATTAGTGGGGCTGGGATAATTGTATGGAGAATCTTTGTTGGCAGCCTGCATGTTTCCAGCCATACATGAACTGGCGGCTGCTGCACACCTCCCACAGGCCACAACAATTCATGGAAATTAATAAATGCATTTATTGGGAGAGGTCATGGGTGAAACAGGAAAATCAGTCCCCCAGCTTCCCAGACAAGTCCTCTGAGATCAAGCTCCTTCAATGGAAGCCAGCAGGCTTCTTCTCTGGTCTGGGTATTTATGGTAAACAGATAGGGTTCAGGTTCTTGGGAGTTCAGCAAGGTTAAGTATGGTTCTTCTATTTGTTTAGTCAACAGCTATGATTTCTGTCTGACAGAATAGTACAAACTGAATAGTACAAACTGAACATTATTCTGGCTTGATTGAATTAATGAAACTGATTCTGTCTTTGAATCTGGGAAGAGCCAGCTTCTAGGTTGAACTCTCACTCTGTTGCCACGGTGGCTAAGAAAGAAAATTTTCTTTGCATTGGAAAATAAGCAGACAGAAATTCAAATTCTGGGGAGTATTGGGTGGGAGAGAGAGAGAAAGAAGAAAGAGCTCTATAGTGGAATTATTAGGATGGGAGCACTCCTTGCCCTGTTCCACCTTGCCCTCACCCCACCTGTCACATCCTACTTCAGATCACGTCCTTACACCCTGCTATTAGGTCCACAAAAAATGAGAGCTGGGGAACTGAAGAAAGGCCACTCCCCAACTCCTTCTGTGTAACTATACTATGCCTATTCTTTTCCCACCATAATTTTCTCTGATTCTAAGTTCTTTGTCTTACAATGCATCTGTTGACCACCTGTTTCTGTGCTGTTCCTTGCCCATAGTCTTCTTTAGGGAATGTGCTATCTCCCTTTGTGCAAGATATTCTATATGCTTCCCCCCTTTACCCTCACTATTTAATTTTCTTAAATTCATTATAATTCATATTTATTAAGTAGCTACTATGTGCCTGGTACTGTTCAGCTCTGGGCATACAAGGACAAAAAGTCTCTCCTTCAAGACCCTTACATCTTAATGGGGGGATAACCAATATGTACACCTATACGTAAATAAAAATCTACACTAAGTGATTTGGGGGGGGGAGCACAAGTCTACTATTCAAGGCAGTTTGTTAAAAATGAAACAAGGGCTCTAAAAGACAGAATGGAAGGATAGGGAAGATTGAAAAAGGAGCACAGGAGGGATGGAGATGTCATGGATAATAAATACGAGGCAGTGTGGAATGGTGGCCAAGGCCAGGAGCTTCAGCCTAGGATTTGGAGTGTAGCTATAGAAGAGTAAATTGTTGGGACTTTCCTGGTAGCAGAGACAATGGTGATTTGATCATCAGTCTTTGACCAAGAGACTTTCAACAAACATCCTTTTTTTTATGTCCATCCATTTCTGTTTTTATAGAAATTTTATGCACTATTTTTGTCACTTGAAAAAAAACAGGACATTTATTTCAACATTCCAAATATGAGAAAGAATGGAACAGGTATTATTCCCATTTTCCTGATAAAGAAAATCAAAGTGTAACATTTCCTTTTGGGGAGCACAGTGGGGAATACTTAAACCAATTTAGTCTGCATTATATATGATCTTGATACTTTTTATTCTCAGATTTTTGAGATGATACATCCAGCTAGGTGGCAAAGGATACAGGGCTGGACTTGGAATTTGGAAGACCAAAGTTCAAATCCCACCATGGACACCCACTAGCTCTATGACCCTGTGCAAGTCATTTAACCTCTCTTAGGCCCAGTTTCCTCACCTGTCAAATGGAGATAATAATAGCACCTACTTCATTGGGTTATCATAAGTATCAAATGAGACAGAATATGTAAAATGCTTTACAAACTTCAAAGCACTACAGAAATGCTAGGTATTACTATTATTGTTCCTCGTACAGTAAGATAAACAACATATACATATTAGCATAAACATATATACTGCATATTGCTGGAAGCATAATGCAGTGGCATTCACTACAGAATAGTTGGACACAGAAAGTTTAGTAACATTTATTTTTACAAGAAAAGGTAGCATTTGGTGGACAGAGAGAGTCACTTCGAAATCAGGAAATCTGGGATCAAGTCTAGTATCTTATACATAATGACTATAAGATCTTGGGCAAGCCACTGAATGCTGTGCCTCCGGGAAACTCTCTAATACTATCTACTTGCAGAGTATTTCCCACCTCCATTAGTTTCTTTCTTTTTAAAAAAAATACTTTATTTTTTCCAATTACACATCCAAACAATTTTTAATGTTTGTTGAAAATTTTCTTTTTGAGTTCCAAATTCTTTCTCCCTTCCTTTCCTTTTTCCTCCCTGAGATGGTAAACAATTTGATATAGGCTGTACATCTACAACCACGCAAAATATATTTTCATATTAGTCCTGTTGTGAAAGAAAACAGAGACCAAAAAAACCCAAACAAACTCCACCACAAAAAAAAGTGCCAAATATTATGCTTCTATCTGCATTCAGGCCCCATTGGTTCTTTCTCTGGAGGTGGATAGCATTTTTCATCATGAGTCCTTTGGAATTGTCTTGGATCATTGTGTTGCTAGGAATAGCTAAGTCATTTACAATTGATCATTGTACAATGTCACTGTTACTGTGTACGATGTTCTCCTGGTGCTGTTCATTTCACCTTGTATCAGTTTATACATATCTTTCCAGGTTTTTCTAAAAACATCCTACTCATCATTCCTTATAGCATAATATTATTCCATTACAATCACATGCTACAACTTGTTCAGCCATTCTCCAATTGATGGGCATCCCCTCAATTTCTAATTCTTTGCCACCACAAAAAGAGCTACTATAAATATTTTTTTGTACTACTAGGTCTTTTTCCTTTTTAAAAAAATCTTTTGGGGAGTACAGACATAGTAGTGGTATTGTTTGGTCAAATAGCATGCAGTTTAAAAAAAATTCTGTATTTTCTTAAAAAATTATTTATTTATTTTTAGGTTGCAACATTTACTTCCATAAGTTTTAAATTTTCTCCCCCTCCCTCCCCAAGACAGCATGCAATATGATATGGCCCTACATATACATGCCTATTAAACACATTTTCACATTAGTCATGTTGCACAGAAGAATTATAACAAATGAGAGAGACTATGAGAAAGAAAAAACAAAACAAAAGAGAAAATAGTCTGCTTCACTCTGCGTTCAGATTTCATAAATCTTTCTCTCGATATGGATGGCATTTACCATCATGAGTCCTTTGGAATTTTTTAGGTCCTTGCACTGCTGAGAAGGGCTAAGTCTATCAAAACCAGTCATTGAACACTGTGTCTGTTTCTGTGAACAATATTCTCCTGGCTCTGCATCAGTTCATATAAGTCTCTCCAGGATTTTCTGAAGTCCACATGTTCATCATTTCTTATAGTGCAATAATATTCCATTACATTCATATACCACAATTTGTTCAGCCATTCCCCAATTGATGGGAAACCCCTCAATTTTCAGTTCTTGGTCATCACAAAAAGAGCTGCTATAAATATTTTTGGGCATGTGGGTCCTTTTCCCATTTTTTCTGATCTCTTTGGGATACAGCCCTAGAAGTGGTATTGCTGGGTCAGAGGGTATGCAGTTTTATAGCCCTTTGGACATAGTTTCAAATACTCCCCAGAATGGTTGGATCAGTTTGCAATTTTACCAATTAGTGCATTAGTGTCCCACTTTTTCCACGTCCTCTCCAACATCTATCATTTTCTTTTTCTGTCTTATTAGCCAATCTGATAGGTGTGAGGTAGCGCCTTAGAGCTATTTTAATTTGCATTTCTCTAATCAATAATGATTTAGAACATTTTTTCATATGACTATAGATAGCTTTGATTTCATCTGCCTGAACTGCCTGTTCATATCTTTTGACCCTTCTTCTAAATTTGACTCAGTTCTCTATATATCTGAGAAATAAGGCTTTTGTTAGAAATACTTGTTGTAAAAATTTTCTCTAGCTTTCTCCTTTCCTTCTAATCTTGGTTGCATTGGTTTTGTTTGCGCAAAACCTTTTTAATTACTATAAACAAAAGCATACATTTTTCATCTTATAAAGCTATCTCTTGTTTGATAATAAATTCTTCCTTTATCCATAGATCTGACTGGTAAGCTATTCCATGTCCTCCTAATTTGCTTATAGTATCACCCTTTATGTCTAAATCATGTACTCATTTTGACTTTATCTTAGTATATGGTGTGAGGTGTTGTTCTATACCTATTTGCTACCAAACTGTTTTCTAGTTTTCCTCAGTTTTTGTCAAATAGTGAGTTCTTGTCCCCAAAATTTGAATCTTCGGGTTTAATAAAAACTAGATTACTATGGTCATTTATTATTGTGTATTGTGTATCTAATCTATTCCACTGATCCACACCACTCTATTTCTTAGCCAGTATCAGTTTTGATTATTACTGCTTTATAATAGTTTGAGATCTGATAGTGCTAGATCACCTTCTTTCACATTTTTCTTTCATTAATTTACTTGATATCCTTGGCCTTTTGTTCTTCCAGATTATTTTTTTTCCAGTTCTATAAAATAATTTTTTGGTAGTTTGACTGATATGGCACTAAATAATTAATTTAGGTAGAATTGTCATTTTTATTATATTGGCTCAGCCTACCTGTGAGCAACTAGTATTTTTTAATTGTTTAGATCTGACTGTATTTGTATAAAAAGTGTTTTGTGATTCTGTTTATATAGTTCCTGGGCTTGTTTTGGCAGGTAGACTCCCAAGCATTTTATATTGTCTGTGGTTATTTTAAGTGGAATTTCTATTTCAATCTCTTCCTGCTGGTCTTTGTTGGTGATATATAGAAATGGTGATGAGTTATGTGGGTTTATTTTACATCTTGCTACTTTGCTAAAGTTGTTAATTATTTCAATAAATTTTTTAGTTGATCCTCTAAGTAAACTATCATATCATCTGTAAAGAGTGATGGTTTTGTTTCCTCATTGCCTATTCTAATTCCTTCAATTTCTTTTTCTTTTCTTATTGCTATAGTTAGCATTTATCTTACAATATTGAATAATAGTGGTAATAATAAGCATCCTTGCTTCATTCCTGTTCTTTTAGGGAAGACTTCTAGTTTATTTTCTTTCTTTCTTTTTTTGTTTGTTTTTTTTTTTTTTGGAGGGGGGAAGGCAGGGCAACTGGGGTTAAGTGACTTGTCCAAGGTCACACAGCTAGCACGTGTTAAGTGTCTGAGGCCAAACTTGAACTCAGGTCCTCCTGACTCCAGGGCTAGTGCTCTATTCATTGTGCCACCTAGCTGCCCCATAGCTTATTTTCATTACAGATAATGCTTGCTGATGGTTTTAGACAGATACTACTTATCATATTAAGGAATGCTCCTTTTATTCCTATGCTCCCTGGTGTTTTTAATAGGAATAGCTATTGTATTTTGTCAAAAAGCTTTTCCAGCATCTGTTGAGATAATCATATGATTTTTTTTTTCAGTTTTGTTATTGATATGGTCAATGACACTGATAATTTTCCTAATATTAAAACCAGTCCTGTATTTCTGGTATAAATTTCATGTGCTTATAGTGTATGATATTTGTGACATATTGCTATAATCTCCTTGCCAGTATTTTATTAAAAATTTTTTGCATCAACATTAATTGGGGAAAATGGTCTATAGTTTTCTTTCTCTGCTTTTACTCTCCCCAAGTTAGGTATCAGCACCATATTTGTGTCATAAAAAGGAATTTGGTAGGACTCCTTCATCTATTTTCCCAAATAGTTTATACAGTATTGAAATTAACTGTTCTTTAAATATTTGGTAGAATTCACTTGTGAATCCATCTGATACTGGGGATTTTTTTCTTGGTGAGCTCATCGTTGGCTTGTTCCATCTTTTTTTCTAAGATAGGGTTATTTAAGTATTCTATTTCTTCTTCTGTTAATAAGGGTAATTTATATTTTTGTAAACATTGATCCCTTTTTCTTGGGTTGTTAGATTTATTGGTATATAATTGGGCAAAGTAGCTCCTACTAATTGCTTTAATTTTATCTTCACTGATCGTGAATTAAGCAATGGTTTATCTATTTTATGTTTTTTCCCCCATAAAATAAGCTCCTAGTTTATTAGTTTAATGGTTTTTCTTATTTTCAGTTTTGTTCACCTCTATCTACTTTGAATTTCAGGATTTCCAATTTGGTGTCTAACTGGAGTTTTTAAAATTTGTTCTTTTTCTGTTTTTTTTTAGTTGCATGCCCAATTGATTTATCTGCTTTTAAAAAATTTTTATTGATGTCAGTAAGCATTTAGAGATATAAAATTTCCCCTTAGTACTGCTTTGGCTGCATCACATAAATTTTGATATTTTGTCTCATTGTTGTAATTCTCTTTAATGAAATTATTGTTTTTATTATTTGTTCTTTGATACACTCATTCTTCAGAATTATTTATTTTCCAATTAATTTTTCATCTCTTTCTATGGCCCTTTACTGAATATAACCTTTACTGTCTTATGATCTGAAAAAGATGCATTTACTTTTTCAGCTTTCCTACATTTGGTTGTGTGGTTTTTGTGCCCTCACACATGGTCAATTTTTGTATGGGGGCCATGTATTGATGAGATAAAGGTATGCTCCTTTCTATTCCCATTCAATTTTTTCCCAGAGGTCTATCATATCTAACTTTTCTAAAATTCTATTCATTTCCTTACCTTCTTTCTGGCTTATTTTTTTTATTAGAACTATCTAGTTCTGAAAGCAGAAATTGAGTTTCCCCGCTAGTATGGTTTTATTGTGTATTTCCTCCTCTAACATTTAACTTTTCCTTTAAGAAGTTGGATGCTATACTATTTGGTGCATATATGTTTAGCATTGATATTACTTCATTGTATACAGTATCTTTTAGCAAGATGTAGTTTCCCTGCTCCATTATATTCCTAAGAGTTGCTTGAATCAATGAAATCAGATATTTGGACTCTCTTTTCTCACATCAGACTTTTATTCCTAACTACAGGCTTGATTCTATTTCTCATAAACCTCTCCAAAACAGCATATAGATCCTTCCTACATCAATCAACCTTCTCCAACTGCATTTAACCTTTCCTCTCCCATTTTGACCCATCTTGCAACTCCTGTCTCATAAGTCTTACTTAACAGTCTACTCTTTGGAATCTAAACAATTAACTAACCACATTCGGTGATGGAGATGAGGTTCAGGCTCTGGGAGCCCCCTTGAGCTCTCCTTGAATCTTCCCATTCAGGGATTTGCCTGAGGCCATGGGCCTTTCATTGTGGCTCTGCCCAAGTCTTTAACTAGCCCTCAAGTCCAGTAATTTCCCACCCTTGAACTAGCCTAGCCCATCATTGTCTGTGGTCTCCAGGTAGCCTCCAGCAACTTCCCACCCTTACTGGAGTCTGACCTCATCTCACTCCTCCTGAAGACCCTCCCCAAACTCCTCCTCCAGACCACCCCTAGATTCCTTCCCACAACGCTTCTGTATATAAGACACCTTCTTGCACCCATGGGTGGGTGAGGTGGGAGAGTGCCATAGAATGACCTAGTACACACTTGTTCTGGCCTGCTTGCCTAATGCAAGCCTTATAGATACCTAGGCTCCTTAAGAGTCTATCCAACATGGTGAACTTTCAACAAACTTTGCCTTTCTTTGACTGAGAGAAGACTTGAGTCGAATTCTTTTGGCAGGACCCAGTGTGTTGGTATTTTGGGGTCTCCAGAGCACCCCTAACCCTAACCACATCAGTGGTTTTATAGATACTTTATTTTTAGGCTAAAATAACTACCAAGGTAGAGCACTCACCCAACTGGGATGTACTGTTTGAGGGGTTGGAACCTTTCGGTACTAGAAGTAACCCTGTAGGACTGAGCTTCTGGAACTAATTTTTTTTTTTTAGCCCCTAACAGTGTGATCCCTGTTGACAACCAGACAGACAGACTTATTGAGCGCTTATAAATAGTACTTACTGAGAAGGCATAGCAAGAATTTTTCATATTAAAAATTTCCCTCAAAAACTAGAACATACTCTCCTACAAATACACAAAAAATCCATGGGAAAAGGGGACTTAAACTTAGAATGCAGTGGTAGTGAGGTACACTCATAGAGAGCACAGAACATGTCTAACAAAGGAGTACTTCCCAGGACCTGGCTCTGTTAAGTCCGTTTCTCCTTTTGTGTAGTCCTTATAAGGTTCCCCTCCATATAGCTCTCAGCCAGTTGGTCTGCTCAGTTGTGCTTCTAGGAACCATGCTTTTTAGGGTCCATAACTAACTTCTTTCTTCTACAAGGTGTCACACTTCATGACACACTGACCCTGGCCTTTTTTTTTTTTTTTTTTTTTGCCTTTCCTCAAACATGATACTCCCTCTCCCAAATATAGTCATTTTCATTGGCTTTTTCCCATGGTTGGAATGCTCTATTCTCCTCATTTTTCCCTCTTGGACTTCAGGTCTCAGCCCAAGTCATGTTTTCTATACGAACTTATTTTCCTGTCCTCCTTAATTTTAGTGCCATTCCTCTGAGACTATTTCCTATTTATCCTATAATTGCTTACATAGTTTCCCCCATTAGACTGTGAGTTCCTTGAGAGGAGGGACTGATTTTTACCTTTCTTTGTATTTCTAGTTCTTAGCAACAAAAGAAGTGCTTAATAAATATTTGTTGACTTGACTTGGCTTCACTCAGGTGATTATTGCTCTGCATCCAATTGTCCTCCTAATGTCTGTTCCTGGTACTTTTGGCCACTAACTACCTGGGAAACAATGCTACCAATTCTAGCAGATAGACATCCTGCTACCATTCAGTGCTGATTTGGCCTCTGATTTGACAGAGCTCACAAGACTGCTGACGTCTGTCTTGTAATACTTATTAACCAAATATTGGGATATAAAACCCAAAAAGAGCCAGAGGTGGCCATGAACTCAGAGCTACCACGTCTGGTAAGAGATGGGGTCAACCTGGCCCTTTGGAGGCAATCCAAAGTCACTGCCTCACTCAAAGCTGTAAAGAAAAAGTGAGTGAGGAAGGTGCAGGTCACGTATTCCTATAGAATACTTATTGGGTTCAGACCTAGCAAGTTCATCATTTCTTGCTCTGTAATAATTTAGAGAATTTTTCATCATCATCCAGTATAAATTTCAAAGTCATGCATAGCCAGAAAGAGACACATACTCTCTCTTCCTCACTCTTTTTTTTTTAATTTTATTTATAGAAATGCTAGAATTTATTATTGAGATTTAAGATCAGATCATTGATACTAGAAATTACAGAAAGATAATCTGTAAGTATGAAATGAAATGGTAGAGACTGTGTAGCATATCACTTCAGACTGAAAATATTTAGAACCTACTGACTCAATCAATAAACATTTATTAAGTGTCTACTATGTTCCAGGCACGGTAGTAAGTGCCAGGGACACAAAAAAAGGTCCCATTCTCTTCCTCACTCTTGCCCCTAAATTTCCACATCTTCTCTTGGACTGGAACCAGACAAGACTATCTACACATGATCCAGGAGGTCAGTCCACCCATGCTCTACTAAGAAAAAAGTAGATTCCTGGCCCTCTGGGGAGAGAGTTCAGAAATTAAATGACCCAGAGTTGGGCAGAGAATCCAGAAAGCTAGACAAGAATGTCTCTAGATGCTAGAGAAGGCCTGAAAGTCATCACAACATACATAGCCTGAAATGAGAGAGTAAAAACAATACTCAATTCCTTTATCCCAGCACTATGGTTTAAGACTATATTGAAAGCCTTGGGGTGACAAACTTTCATCATTGTGGTTCCCCTTTCCACTATGACCTCTAGCCCTTCTCCCAGCCCAGAATTTCCCAATTCTGCTAATACCAGATAACTGGTTTAGTGATAACTACAGTTAGTTGATAAGGATTTCAGGGTGTGAAAGGGAACATTTACATTTTAATTGGAGACCCAAGTGATCTTTTCCCCTTTCATCTTCAAATTTCTCACAGCAAACATAGCTGGAACCATTCCCTAAAATTTAACACAATCTCCCTTACTTAATAGTTATTTGCATACTGTCATTAGTTTGTAAACTTTAAAGAAAGGTTCTAACTCTCAATCCTTAGTATCTAGCACAGTATATTTATAGACTCAGATTAAGAGTTAGGAAGCATTTTTAGAGGACATCTCGACAGATCTTTTCATTTTGCAGAAGGGGATACTGAGGCCCAGAAAAGTTAAATCAATTGTTCAAGGTCATAAAGATAGTTAAATGAGAAAGGCAGGATTGACTTTCCATTGAGCTACCTTTAGAAATTGAAAAATAAAATGACTAGCTGACAACCTCTTGAAAGAGAGATGTTGAATTCGTTTGCAGGATGAGACATACACACATTTTGGACTCAACCAGTGTGGGAATTTATTTTGCTTGGCTATGTATATTGGTTTTGCAAGGGCTTTGTTTTTTTGTTGTTGTTTTTCCAATTAAGGAGGTAGGAAAGTGAGGGGAATAATGTAGCCAAAAACCAGAAATGACTGAAGGTAAATTGATAGATCCTACCAAAGTCACTAGTCTGCTTCATAGCTGCAGAACTCATTGCAAAACCAGGATTATACCACCCTAGCGAGAGTGGTAGATAGGGCAGAAAAAGACACTAGAGGCAGTGAAACTTTGGTTATTGGTCCTTATCATTGCATATGCTATCTTAGTTTTCCCTTAGTAGTTCAATTTCCTTCATTTCAATTAAATGAGACTTTAAGTGCCTGTTAGGTTCCAGATATAGTGTTAGGTACTGAGAGTACAAAAGGACCTACCCTCAAGGAGCTTATATTCTATTAGAGGAAAATCACATGTATACATCTAAGTAAATACTACATACATAAATAAAATTGCATATACATATATACACATACTACATATGTAATTCAAAATATATAAAAAGTAAATGGGTAAGTAGATTAGGGTAGGAACAGGTAGAATATGAAGGGGCAATGTGTTAACACTGGGTTGTCACAGGTGTAATTATAGATATAATAGTGATGAGGTGCAGGCTTTGGGAGCTCCCTTGAACTCCTTGAATCTTTGAGGTACAGGCTCTGGCACCCCTCCTTGAACTCTCCTTGAATCTTCCAAAGGGAAGGCATTTGCCTGAGGTTGTGGGCCTTAAGTTGTGGTTCAGCCCAAGTCTTTAGCTCTCCTTTGTTCCAATAATTTCCCACCCGTGAACTGGTCTGGCCCACCATTGTCTATGGTTTCCAGGTAGCCTCCAGAAACTTCCCACCCTTAATCACTCATTACTGGAGTCTGACCTCATCTCACTCCTCCTGAAGACCCTCCCCAAACTCCTCCTCTAGACCACCCCTAGATTCCTCCCACAACCTTTCTGTATATAGAATCCCATCTCCCCTCCATGTGGTGTGAGGGCATCCTGGAATGGCTTGGCAGGCTTTCTCTGTGAGAGCCCCATGGAATGACTTAGCGCAGACTTTCTCTGTGAGAGCGCCACAGAATGACCTGGCACAGACTTATTCTGTGACAGCCTTACTCTGTCCTGCTTGCTCAATGCACGCATTACACATATCTAGGCTCCTTAAGAGTCTACTCAATACGGCGAACTTTCAATAAATTTTACTTTTCTTTGGCTGAGAAAACTTGAGTCGAATTCTTTTGGCAGGACCCGGCGTGTTGGTATTTTGGGGTCTCAGGCAACCCTAACCCTCTGTGGGTACCCTCTTCAATAGGATGGAGGCTTCAGGTGGCACAATGGAGATTTAAGGAAGAGTGGGATGGGGGGAGGGTGGCTCCATGGGTGTGGTTCACAGGCTTGGTATCTTTCCCCAGGTTTCAGCAACCTCCATAAGAGAACAGTCTCCCACACTTAGTTGCACATTTCTATATCTGACTTTCAAATAGATAGTGAATGGTCTCAGAGTCAGCTGTTGTGCCTTTTTATAGAAGCCCTACAAAAGGAAAAACTCTGCTGAGTGATGAGATGTCCAACCTCCCCCTTCCCCTGCCCTCTGGTCCTGCTTTAGAGCAGCTCTTAACAAATTTTCCTGGAAAAATCAGCACACCCAACCATTAATAATTGTGATGAAATGAAGATTCTGACCCTCTGTCACCTTGATAGGAGAAACTTATTTAATAAGTTCTGGGTGGAGGTGAGGGTCACCTGCCCAGCTAACCTAAGCTTGTATCTTTGCAGGAAGGAAGAGGCCTATCAGAAGTTAAGAAGATAGGAATGCAGAACATGCTGAGAATTTCTCAACCTTAAATGATAGTACAATTCAAAGCCTTTCCAAAGGTCATTATGAGGCAAGAGGTTAGGGAAGTGTTTTTGGCAAAACTTCCCACCGTCCAAACCCTTAGAAAATGCAGTTAAAGTGAAGGCACAGACTCAACTCAAACCCTATACATCTAGTCCTAAGCTGGCTTTTGAACTCCAGATCTGCATCACCAACTGCATGCCGGAATCTCCACTTGGATGTCTCATTAATGACTCAAAGTCAACATTTCCTAAATGGAATGCATTATCTTATCCCTTAAATCTCAATTTCTGCTGATACCAACCTTCTTCCTGTCACCCAGTTTCAGAGGGAGGCAAGTGGTGCAATGAGTAAGAGCATCCTGGATTTGGGAATCTGGAAGATCAGAGATTACACTCTTGCTTCAGATATTTCCTAGCTGTGTGACCCTGGTCAAATCATTTAACCTCTCCCAGCCTCAGTTTCCTCATCTGTAAAAGTGGGGATAATAAGTGTCTACCTCACAGGGTTGTGTGAGGATCAAATGAGGTAACACATATATAGTGATTGGTAAGCCTTAAAGCACTATATAAGTGCTAGTCAATGTAATAATAATATTATTATTATATTTTAAATTCTTCCCTCTCTTATAAAAGTCATTCCTCCAAGTCAAAGAGCTATCAACTACATTAAGACTTTTGGGATAGCTGTTCAATCAGTTGTTACATCTTGTTGCTTCAACCTCAATAACATTAAAAAAATTTTTTTCAATTATTAAACATTAATTTTTTAGCTTTTCTACCTGCCCCCCCCCCACTACCACTAACAGAAATAAAATAAAACCCTTTTAAGAAATAATCATATATACTTGATTGCATGCCGCCATGGGGGGAGGGGAGAAGGGAGAAAATTTGAAACTTAAGGGATTATGGAACTGAATCTTGTAAACTAAAAGTAATCAAACAAATCAATTAAAAAAAAGAAATAATCATAGTCAAGTAAAAAAGATTTCCATATTAAGGGAAAGAAATAAGCATTTATATTGCACCTACTATTGCCATGTGCTCTGTTAAATGTTTTAAAAATATTACAGCATTTGATCTTCACAGCACCCCTGTGAGGTAGGTGTTATTAACCCCACTTTACAATTGAGAAAATGAGTTAAGTGACTTGCCCAGGGTCACATAGTTAGTAATTATCTGAGGGCAGATTTGAACTCTGGATTTCCACACTCTAGGCCCACTGCTCTATCTGCTAGGCTGCCACATTGTCTTCCTTGGGCTCAGCTATATTAGTCTTCATATTAGTTCATTCATTCATTGCCTCTACCAGAAGAGTGGGTAGCATTCTTTAACTGTCCTCTGGCATCATGGCTGATCATTGCGTTCAACAGTATCACTCCATCTATCTCCTTTCTACTAATATTACCAAGATCCTTGGTTGGGCCCACATTAACTCCTTTCTGCACAGTTGTCTTAATTTCCTAATTGCTCTCCCTCCTCTCAGATCTGTCTTCTACCTAACTGTCAAAATAATATTCCTAAGGCCTGAGATTTTGTATATTTTGTAATTATTTTAAATGGAATTCCTCTTATTGTTTCTTCCTGGTTTTTGTTAGTACTGAATAGAATAATAATTTGTGTGGATTTATGCTGTATCCTGTAGTCTTGCTATAGCTGTCATCTCAATTAGTTTATCTGATGATTTTTTTCCCCCTCAAGAGTACCATCATGTCTGCAAATAAAGATAGTTTTGTCTCTTCTAGGCTGTCATTTATACACTTGATTTTGTTTTCTGCTTGTATGGCTTTATCTAGTATATCTGGAACTATGTTAAATAATAACGGGGAGGGAGAACTCTTAAGGTCCAGATCTGACCATCTCAGGCCCTTGCTTAAAAAATCTCTATGACTTCCTGGATAAATACAGATTTCTTAGCATTTCAAGACCTCCATATGCTTTCTCCAACACCTACCTTTCCAGACTTATTTTGTACTTCTTCCTTTCAAATATGGTGTTCCAAAAACTCTGACCTACTAGCTGTTGCTGAACTCCACAGGCCATCCATCCCCTGCCTTTGTTTAGTGGCATAATTGGTTCAATGGGTATAGAATACATACCTTCCTTATTTGAGTATCAGAAGAACCTCCTCTGGCTAATCTGTCCTGATGCTCTTAGTATTCTCTTCCTTCCTCAAACTATGTTGTATTTACTTATCTGTGCTAATGTTCAAGCATAAAGCTCATGTAGAGAGTCTCCCCGTGTTTTGTCTTTGCATCCCCAGCACATAGTACAATACCTGCCTTACATGTGGAAAACATTTAATAAATACTTGCTGAATTGAACTGAATCAGTGCTTAACTACTTTAGAACCCCAGTATTCTGTAGGGTGATTATCATCCTCATGATATTATATGAATTCAAATAGGTTGAGTTCCTATGTATCAACATATTATATGAACTCAAATCCCATATTTTCTTTTCTTCCAAATTTTCTTTCAATAGTCACAATAATAATAACTAACTTTTCTATAATGCTTTAAGATTTACCGAGGGTTTTACATATATTCTCCTTTGAGTCTCATAAAAACACTGAAGGTAGGTACTATTCACTCTAGTGTATGGCATATAGTAGGTACTTAATAAATATTTACTGGCTGATGCTGACTGTGTCCAAGAGAGGTTAAGTGACTTTCCCAGAGTAACATAGCTAGTGAATGTCTGAGGCAGGATTTGAACTCAGTTCTACATTATTCCAAGTCCAGCACCCTATCCAGTAATGTTTACTAAATATTCAGATTCTTGAATGTATACATTTCTCCCATTTTCTAATGTTGGTCAATGCATCAGAATGGTCAATTCTGATGAACAGGAACTATGCAGGTCTCATCAAGTTTTGGTATCTGCAAACTTATTTACGTCACCAGGGTTGATTGTTTCCAAGACTCACAAGTGATGCCTATATTTCGTATTTTCCCCCAGCTTATAAAGGTCACTATTGCTGTAGCCCAAAGGAACAAGTAACTCTGTGAACCTAACTTTCATGATTCTGTTTGTAGACTCACTCTCCTTCAACCCTTGGACCCTGAAGGAGAATCTTGACTTTGATGATAGACTTGATGGGAGGCTGTAATTAACCAACTTCTTTAAACTCTTGCTATCTAGAAGGAAAAGTACCTTTCAAATGTTCCTTTTCCCTTTACCATCTTGAATTTTATGCTTTGCAAGATTTCACCTTGGAATGTAATTCCCAGTATCGAATTCATGTTGATTATTAACCCAAAGAATGAAACACCAACTGCTGTTGCAACCATCTATCATCACTAAGAAAAGATTATGTTTATTTTTATCCATCTCCAGCTTCGCTGTACAACTTTTTGGTGGGGGTGGGTGTATATTTATATTTGTGTATGTGCGTAAGTTTTTCATAGAAATTTTTCATCAGTTTGTGGCTGTGATTGTTTTGAGGTCAGGGATTAGGTCTTATTTCGCCTTTATATCTCCAACCCCTAGCCAAATGCATTTGACTGAATAGGTTTACTGAATATTTGTCGAATTGAATGATGTAGTTAAAAGAGTTCTTGAGTTGGAGTCAGAGAACTTTGCTTGAAACACCAGTTCTGAGATGAAAGGCCAGAAAGAATCATAGCAAACAGGAAAGATTTAAAAGTTACATATGGAATTTATTACATATATGTATATGTGTGTGTACATATATTTATATATAAATAAATGTGTGTGTGTATGTGTGTATTTAAAGCACACTACTCAAAATAGAGATTTGAAGGTTTAGGTACAATCCTATTTTTTTCTGTTCTATGTAAATAGAAATGTTCATTTTATTTGGTGTTGGTTAAGTTCAGAAAAGAAAACATTCTAATTTTAAAAAATCAAATGCCAGTTTTGCTGCTGTACCCATGGACAAGTTACTGATTCTTTCCTCATCTATAAATTTAGAATGTTGAGCTAGATGATCTCTCAATTTCCTGCCAGGCCAGAATAAATGATTCTATGATCATATAGATCTATAAAAGTGCTTCAACCACTCTTTAGGGAGGAAAGCACATCTCCTTTCCTTCTCTCCATTCTATTGCCTGAATTCTTAGGTACCCCTTAAAGCATTAGTTATTAGTCTTTCCAGTCTGGCAAATGCTTTCCAGAAGAAATTCCTCACTTACATAAGGGAACCATATTACTCATGGTTTACTCATGAGTTTATTCATTACTCATAAACAAATTGAATGATGATATTTGAAAATATTTTGTAGGCTATAATTATGGGCCTAAACTAGAAATATTTAATTTGTCAGGGATATATGTAAAGTCATGTACCTAGGATTAAAAAGAAATCAATTAACTTAGGTACAGGTTGAGGGAGATATAATTTCATAGCAATTCACATGAAAAGGACTTGGGAATTTCAAATATAAAGAGACATAAGGGAACCATATTACTCATGCTTGCAGCATGAGTGCCTAAGGAAATAGCAGGGAGGAGAGTCAGTCTAGATAGTACTACTAGAGGGTAGGAAGGATATATACACATTGCCTCCTCCTTCATCTTGAACATGTTGCTTTTAGAATCCTTCTGTAGGAGCTGAACCATTATGGAGTGATACAGTGCCCCACTGTAGAGCAGGGGAGGGACTCTCCTCTGTCTTCTCAGGTTCCCCTTTTAACTGATGGTACACAAACATTATCACCATAAATGGTTATTATAATCTCCCTTTTAGGTGAAAGGAAGTTGCTAGTTCACCGCAATGCTGACCACAACCCTTGTGTAGCAAGTACCATTACATGGACCATACACGAAACAGTCACAGCTTGGTTCAAGTTTACTACCTGGAAATCTTAGGGCTGTTTCTAGTCATGTGGTGACTCATTGCTGAAAGCATTTGGCATTTTAATATGATATGAGAGACCCCTATAGATCTCTTGATCCTCTTTCTGCCTAGTGACAAAAGTGGGAATGCGAGGTATCCTATATCTGATAAAAGATATCATCCATACTCTTTGTTCTAGTGAACTATATACCCCAAAGAGGATAAGGACTCATGGAGGAAATTTTTTATGTAGCAAAGCACTGGAAACCAAGGGATACCTATTGACTGGAGAATGGCTGAACCAATTATAATGTAATAAAATATTATTGTGCTGTAAGAAGTGATGAAAAGGACAACTTTAGAGAAACCTGGAAGACTTATATAGATTAATGCAGGATGAAATGAGCAGATGCAGAAGAAGAATTTACATAATGACAACTGTACTATAAAAACTGAACTTTAAAAGTCTTAAGAACCATGATGAATTCAATGACCAATTTTCTTCTGACTAGGAATTTATCTAATGACACTTGTTTTTGACATTTTTTCAGAATGTCACAGATACGTGACATTGCATTATTGTTAAAAATATTCGTGGCTCTCATTGCTGCAGTCTTAATTGGGTGATATTTTCTAACAAAATTCCAAAGTAACAATGATTAATGCTACTGACCTCTTAACAGAGGGACAAGGGATTCAAGACATAGAATGAGATGTACATTTCTGCACATGGAATTTGTTTTGCTTGACAATTCATATTTGTCCTTCTCCCCCCCTTCCCCAAGGTGGGAGGAAAGAGGAAGAGAAAATAAATACTTCTTAATTAAAAAAATAAAATGTTGCCTTATAATGTCATAATATCGAAGAGTAATGCTTAATAAAGATGTTAACTTTCATCATAGTGACATTCTGCAAAGTACAAATGGAAGAGAATTGACATCAATCTGGAGAGTAGTTTCTATTTTTTTTCTTTTTGGAGGTGGGAAGGCAAGGCAATTGGGGTTAAGTGACTTGCCCAAGGTCACACAGCTAGTAAGTATGTCAAATGTCTGAGGCTGAATTTGAACTCAGGTCCTCCTGACTCAAGGGCTGGCGCTCTATTCACTGCACCACCTAGTTGCCCCAGGAGAGTAGTTTCTCTATTGGCAGATTGTAGGGCTCTATTCTGTTTGTTATTTTTTTCAATGGTTTATATGAAAATATTAGCATGATAATTAAGAAGTCTTATTAGTAAGACCAGCAAATTCATCTATGATAAAGCTAAGAGTGATCATAAACAAATTGAATGATAATATTCGAAAATATTTTGTAGGCCATAATTATGGCCCTAAATTAGAAATATTTAATTTGTCAGGGATAAATGTAAAGTCATGTACCTAGGATTAAAAAGAAATCAATTAACCTAGGTACGGGTTAAGGGAGATGTAATTTAATAGTAATTCACATGAAAAGGACTTGGGAATTTCAAATATAAAATCTTGATGTTAGAAGGGAACTTCTACTTTCCCACCATAGTGATTGAATTCTTTCTATGACTTCCTTAACAGATAGTCATTTATATTCTACTCAGACACCTTCAATGAACAGGAAACTCCTAGTTGACCACAGGTTTCATATGAGAGATGTTATACAATAGTATTATATAATTAAAAAAAACTAATCTAGTCTTAGATTGCATTAACAGAAGAATTCTATTCAGATCAAGGAAGTTAATATTCTCACCATACTCTGCACCTGTCATAACATATCTGGTGTATTGTTTCTATATTTGGATACTCTAAGAGACACATTGGTAAACGTTATAAAAATGACCATGATGATAAGGAAATAATGTCTGGAAATAATGTCATATGAGAAAGAATAAAAAAAAAAATCTTTAGTGTGGAGGAGAAAGGACTTGGTAAGGGTGACATAATCTTTCAGATACTTAATGGAATGTCAAAAGAAGCAAGAATATCAAGACTCATGTGATTCAATTCCTTCAGCAATAAATCCATTCCTTAGTCATTGATCAGGTATCACATTCAGATTACTAATAATCAAAATAAAGTTTACAGATGGATCTAAAGTCTATGTGATTCTTAGTGTCCTCTGCCACCATCACTGCGGAAGTAGAAGGGAGTCCCATAGGACTGTGATTAATATTGTATTTTTCTTTGTATCGTGGGTTGCCAAGGCCCCAAAATTCATTGATAACTATCTGGCCTGCTGTAATGTGTCTCTCCTTAGTTAGCTAGGCTAGTTCTTAAAAAACAGAGTAGTCTGTTGCTTAACTCTACTTGAAGACTTTCTAGCATGATAGAAACTGCCAAATCCTGTAATTTGTTGATGTGGCCTCAAGAACTCAACATCACGTCCATGCCAACATGAGGTATTAGAGTGGGACTTTGTGGAATAAATAGAAGAAATAAGGAAGTAGATACTCATTGAAGAATCAAAGCAAGGAGTTGGCAAAATGCGTTTATAATGTGCCCAAAGTCAGAAAGAAACATTATTTCAAGGGAGATCTCTGGTCATGATGTATTGCAATTCTAATGATAAGCATTTGCAAAAAGACTACCATGAAAATAATTGCAGTTTATGCACCAACATCAAATATCAGTGGCTAAGGATGAAGAAGTAGAGAAATTCTACAAAGAGTTTAAGATCCTCCAAATTAAATTAAGGTCTCTCTTAAGAACTTTGGAATTGATTGTGTGACATGGGAGACACTGGCATAGGACCACGCAGTATGGCATGCCCACATCAGAGAAGGTGCTGTGCTCTATGAGCAAAGCAGAATTGAAACAGCTCAAAGGAAATGCAGGATGCACAAATTTACAGAATCCACCTCAAATGTTCACACAAACTATTTGTGCCCTACCTGTAGTAGAGCATTCTGAACTCATATTGGTCTGATCAGCCGCAGTCAGACACATTGAAACTTGACTCTGGCATAGTGAAGAACGAAGGACAACAACCAAAACCCTTTTGAGAAAGAGAAACAGACCCCCTGTTACAGACACTTATAGTTAAGCAAAACAAATTCCCCCATCGGCCTTTTCCAAGAGAGAAAACTACAGTAAAACCTTGGTTTATGGGTAATCTGGTTTACGTATGCTTTGCTGGAGAAGGAAAAATTTTTACAAAATTTGTCTTTCAGGATGAACAAAAATTTGCAGTACAAATACCATGTTTGGACTTCAACGGCTCGCTAAAGGGTGACGCTCAACTAGGGCAATGTTGTTTTTTTTTTTTTTGCTTTCATATGTCAAACAAAAGAACGTTAGGTCAGTATACTGGCCTAATTGACCTCATTCAGTGTTGACCCGATGGATGAACTGATGGATCTACATGAGGAGCAACAACAAGAGATTGTGGAGATCTCATCTGAGCAGGAGGTTGAGAGGTCAGAGGAATCTCTCATGTCAAGTGAGATTAGGGAGGTTTATCAGTTATGTGGAAAAAATGCAAAATTTTGTTGAAAAACATCACCCAATTAAGACTACAGCAATGAGAGCCACGAATATTTTTAACAATAAAGCAAGGTCACATATCTGTGACATTCTGAAAAAACGTCAAAAACAAGTGTTGTTAGATTCCTAGTCAGAAGAAAACATAAAGAAAAAAAAGTCAGTGAGTCAAAACATGAAAGTGATTCTAAAAAAATGAAAAATAAGTGAAGGCTGTAGTGTTAGTCTTACTTTTAACGAAAGCACAAGAGGACACTTCTGATGTTGAAATCCTGGATATTCTCATGGAAGGAGATTCTCCTTCCAAGCAATAACCCTTCCTCCTTCTCCTGCCTCTGGTCTCTCTTCTGCCAGCCACACTAGCCACGCCAGCCAAGACTCTTCTCAAAGGTAAAGTGCAGGTTAATTTGTTTTATTTTTGGTTTATATTGTGTACTAATCATTGCTATTGTATTTCAGGTGCATTACAGACAAAAAACTTACTTAAAATTATAAATAATTATTTATATATGAATATTTTTGGGGATGTGGTACTGGTCATCCAACTTTACATTATTTCCTGTGAGAAAATTTGCTTTGCAATATGAACCAATGGCATGATGAACAGAATCTTGGAACAAATTAAATTTGTAAACCGAGGTTCTACTGTATGTCTCATTCTACACTAAAGATTTCATTATTTCTCATTTAGGAGGTGGGTATCCTGTTTCATCCCGACTCCTCTTGAATTGCGGGAGGCCATTATCCCTAAGTGTTTCAAAGTTTGTCTTTGCAGTGTTGCAGTATAAATTGTTCGCTTTGTTATGCATCAGTTCATTAAAATCTTTTCAAGTGTCTCTGATACCATTCCTATCATTGTTTCTTATAGCATAGTAGTATTCTATTATGGTTACATACTATAACTTGTTCAGTCATTCCCCCCATTAATGAGGACCCCTCAGTTTTTAACTCTTTTTTTTCTCCACAAGAGCTGTTATATTATTTTAAAACTTTTTTTTTACATTTTTAGAGTTTGTTTTGATTAGGACTAACCCCTTCCTTAATTTACCCTTCCTCTTACTTCTTTTTCTCTTTTTTCACCTCTTCCTGTTGTTTCTGTTTATTGATATGTATTTCTGTACCTAACTATGTATGTATTCACCCCTCCTTTGACCAGTTGTAGCACCAATGCTATATTTACAGTGCCCACGATCATGATAAAGACTATGACTATAGGTATTGCATGACGTTCAATCACAAAATATACCAAACTCTCCAGATAGAGGATAGAATTGAAGCATTTATTCAGACACCAGAAAACTGAATCCCAAAACTAATAAGCCAATTCCATCCTAGTACCAAAGATATTCAGAAGCCATAATGCTGAGAACCACAGCATCCTTTAGCCCTCCCAAAACCTATATGAGATCAATATTTACTCACAAACCTCTCTATCTCATTGCCTAAGTGTCCTCTCTCTCCCCCACCATCTGGCTAGCTCTGAACCAGCTTCCTGTGGGCTGTTTCCCTTCAGCAAATTCCTCCCACCACAGGCTCCATGTGACCACATTCAGCTTACCAGGGGGCAGAGTTTCCTTTCAAAGCAGGGGAGGTCTTCAAAATCCCCACTAGGTCTAGTAAGGGGCAGGGAAGATCTTCAAATTCCCATTCCCACTACACTAGTACAGATGAAAATGAGTGCCACCTTCTCCTCTGTCCCTTTTTCTTTATTTATATAGACTTTTCCTTGCTCACCCTGATGATATGAGATATTTCCCAACCTTCTTCTCCCCTTCATCCACTGCAGTGTATTCCCTCTTCCACTTTTTTCCTAAGATTAAGACATTTCAGAACTACTCCCTGGCCTTCTGTCTGAGCAGAGTCCATCTATGACTTCTGCCGATGACAAAGTATCAGCTTTCCATATTAGAATGCAAACATTTTTCCTTGTTTTGTTTCTTAAGATTCTTTGCTCATATTTATCTTTTTGTGTTTCTCTTGACTGACTAATTTACATTTTAATGTTTCTATGGTATTTTCATCAGGAATACTTGGAAGTCCGGTACACAGTCTCTCACTGCAGTTAAATCCTCTGCATGCTCCATGCTGGCCAGACCTCATCTCCAGTATCTGTTGACTTGTCTATCTCTCTCTGCTGAGTTAGACTGGAAAAATGACCTGCTCTGATTTTTTCCCTTAGATTTCCCATCATGCTTTGACTTGGTGGATTTTCTGGATCACTTTGGGGGAGCATGCCATACTGCTTCCTGCTTCTACACCATTTTGGTCAATCTCTCTTAGAAGGTGGAATTTAAAAGTTGAGTTTTCAGGGAAGTCAGGTGGTGGAGGTGAGAAGGGAAAGCATTCCAGGCAAGCAGGATAGCCATATTAGTCAGGAGATGGAGTGTCCTATATGAAGAACAGCAAGAAATAATAAAGTACTACTTTAAGGTTTGTAATGTGCTTTACTTATGTTATCATATTTGATTAACATAGCAACCAAATTCCCATTTTACAAACAAGGAAACTGAGGCATGTATGTTTGCATACGTATAGTGTACATAGTGCCAATGCAATATTCACAGTGCCAATAGCGACTGTATAGTGCTCAATTGTAAAATAGAACAGAATCTCCATATAGAAGACAGAAGCAAAACGTTTATTCAGACACAAGACAACCAAATTTCAACACTAGGAAACCAAATCCACCATAGCAACATAGAAGTTAATATTTCACAGCATAGCAGAGAGCCACATCATCCTTTAGCCTTCCCACAAACAAACATTTACTCACAAGCCTGTCTATCCTTTCCTCCCTCCATCTCTAACTGCTCTGACTCCCAGATTCCTGTGGGCTCTGCTCCACCCTTCAGCAAGTTCCTCCCACCACAGGCTCCATGTGATTACATTTAGCCTATTAGGGGCAGGGAAGATCTTCCAAGCAAGGAATGTCTTCAAATTCCCTTAGGCTTATTAAGGAGCAGAGAAGATCTTCAAATTCCCATTACCATTACAGTACATGGTATTTATCATAATATAATCAAGAAATATCTGAGTCAGGATTTGAACCCAGATCTTCCTGACTCTAAGCCCAGCACTCTCTCCATTATGTGATGCTGCCTTCAAAAGGTAAAGGACAGACCAAAGAGTAGATATTACAGTCAAATATTAAGAAAAAAATAACTTCCTAACAATTTGAAAAGTCCAGTCATGGAATGGGCTCTAAAGTAGCAAACTCCCAGTAACAAAAGTATTTGAGCTGAGCCTGGATGACTAACTGGTGGGTCTAGAAGAGAGGATTCTTGCTTTGCATGGGATGCTGAACTAGGCGGCTCCTAAGATTACTTCTAAATCTGGGTCTCTGACTCTACTCTATGGGTAGAGTACTATCCTCTACTGGAATATCCATCTAATAAACATTTCTGATGTCAGACTATAGTCAGTCAGAAAAATAGTGATTCTTCCCAATGAAAACCAAGATATTTTAAGTGTGTCATTTTTCCCCCAACAAATTATGTCCTTTCTGTCAGGGCGAGGAGGAAAGAAATAAACAAAAGTAGGAAGAAAGTACACCAAGTGAAGGGAAACTCAGGAAAAAAACAAACCACAAAACCCAAAGCTATTAAACAGGCAGTGTGCCTAGGAAGAAAGGAGAGCAAATGACAATTGTCACTGGAAAAAAATTTTAAAAGAAGCAATTTGAAAATGATATGAGAACAAAAGAAAACTACAAATCAGAAGGGGAAAAATGAAACAGATGAAGAGGAATAACCAAAACAACAACAAAACTATTATCTAGGATACTTAACAAAAGTAAACTACAAAAATAAATAAATAAATAAATTAAAAAAAATTTTTTTAACGGTAACTACCTTAATTTCTACACTGTCTCCTCTTTTCTGGTTCATTTAGATTGCCCTGATTCTATGAAGAGAAGTTTTGCATTATGTCTGATCTTGTATACAGTTAGCAGATGGCAGGACTAGCAGAGTAACTTCATAAAGGCTACATTTTCAATGTAAGTATATATACCTCAGAAATTAGCAAGCCTACAAATCAAGACTTGATTTATTGGTTTGTTGTTTGTCTAGACTTTAAAAAGTAATGGAGAAAATGTTAAGAATGCAATTTAAACAAAAATAAGCATTGAATTTTTTTTTTGGAGAGCTGGTTGTTAAATATTTGACACTATACCATGAGAAGGTAATTGTTACCTTGAAAAGACAGTTAAACAGATATTTCCAACCAATAGAACTAGCGTATGTGAATTGTAACTTGACCAAGTTTAAAGCCTTTTCAATTATCTTTTCTCCTCTGATGCAGGTTATAGCCCTGCAGAATACCCAGCACTTTTATTCAGCCTTCTCTTTTATCCCTTCATCCAACTCCAATAGCTCTCCATGACTGGTTTACCCCATTAAGGACCTTCTTCACAATGAGCAGCATGATAAAGCCAAGAATGGGCTGAATTTAGAGTAAGAGGCTCTAGTTGCAAATCTTGGTTCTGCCACATGTTTGTTACCTATGTGATCACTCTGGGTGCCTCAGTTTCCTCATCTGCAAAATAAGAGGCTTGGATTAGATGATCTCTAAGGATCTTTCTGGTTCCCTATTTATGATTCCATATACCATTCATACTTGTTGCTCAACTCTATCAGAATTTGCCTGAATGAACAGATTTCAGTCTGTGTTCATACATGGCGGCCACCTATTTTACTGAGGAGACTTGATCTTCAAGTGTCATCCAATGCTAATGCTTCTAATATATATATATTATTTTTTAATCATTCCGTACCAACCTCATTCTTTCCAATAAACTGTTTTCCCTGTATGATAGAAGAAAATTTGATATATTGTTACATATTACCAAGTTGTTCCCCATTATTTCAATATGGAGCTACTTTAACGTTTTAACATTATCATTTAATCAGTTGACCTACATTGAGAACATATTGTCTCTAGAAGGACTAAAGAGAGAATGTTTCTTTAGCCTCCAAAGTAGACTGGTTGTATAAGTATGGAATTAGTTCAGAGCTAAGTAAGGAACCTTTTTTACCCCAGAGGTAAAAGTCATAGTAAATTGCATTGCTAAGCCCTACATGAACTATTATCCTGAAAAACCCTGAGCAAGAAAAGTCTTGTAAAGGGGACTAACCCGTTTAGAAATCATAGCAATATAAAAAGCCTTTGGAAGTGAAGGCTGGACGAAGAAATGGAACCTTTACCTGTAATCAGTTCATCCAATTTCTTCTGTCAAACCTTAATTGCCTGTTATGGAAACCAGGCTATTTGTAAGAGCCTTTACTGAAAGGAAGCTTTACAAACCTAACCTTTATCTTTAGCTGAGTTATGGACAGTCCACTTTTAACCCTAACTTCTCAGAAGCAGCTTGTCCTATCCATCACTACTTGGCTATCCAGTTCAAGTTCACAGTGATAAATCTAGCCTATAAGAGTCCTCACAAAGGTGGGTGTGGTGTGCTGATAGCATTCATGATTAAATGCTTTCCTGTGTCAAATATAGCTGTAATATACTACAAACAGGCAGTCAATTTTTATACAAACTGATCTGGCTGCTATCAGCCTCTCTGACATTTTATACTAATACTTAAAATAAATCTAGAAACAGGAAAGAAAGTACAGAATTATTGTTTTAAGCTGCCTGTGAGAGCTTATCTTCAAAGTGGCAGAGGTTCTATTGTATTTAGAGAAACTGCTCACTCCACTGGCATAAAGGTTAGTAACTTGGAGGCCACTTCGGTTAAACTCATATTCCCTTGTATATAATATGCCCTGCTATTCTGCAGATGAGTAATTTTGGTAGATGTCCCATGGCCCTAACTTTTCATTTGAGAATACTCAGTAAGTGCTGAACACTATATTCCAGACCTCCTCTGTTTAAATTTGCCTAAAAGATATTTTCAATTTCTTCTTAATCTTCAGGCATTCATTAAAGCACATGAAAAAGAAAAGGAGATTTCCCCCTACACACACACTCCAAAACAGAAGTGGAATTTTCAGAAATTTCCCCGGTGACAGTCTATACTTTGGGAGTTGGTTGATCCCTTTTCTTCATCTTTCCTTATTTAAAAAAAAATATTGTGATTCTGTCATTTATTAGTAACCCCTAGCCAGGGATATGCTAGTGAAAAATTAACAGCTGGCTTTCCAGGAAAAAAAAACATAACCTAGGACACACTTACTCTTCATTATTAAGATTTTCTCTATCAAGTTTAGATAATCAAAACAATAAACTAAGCCCTTACTTTAACAATTAGTTTCAGCATACTCTTGCCCCAGCTCTCTTATAACAAAAATTAATATTGCTAATGATAATAATAATAATGATAATAGCTCTCATTTGTATAGAATTTTAAAGTTTGCTAAGCACTTTACATACATGACCTCATCTGATCCTCAAAACACCCCATCTATGAAGGTAGGTTATTATTTCTGACTTTTTGTTATTGAGTCATTTCAATTGTGTCTGACTCTTCATGACCCCATCTGGGGTTTTCTTGGCAAAGATACTGGAGTGCTTTGCAATTTCCTTCTCCAGCCCGTTTTACAAACAAGGAAATTGAGGCAGAGTTAAGTGACTTGCCCAGGGTCACACAGCTAATAAGTGTTAGAGGTGAGATTTGAACTATCAAAAAGGAGTCTTCCTGGTTCCAGGCCCAATGCTCTAGCTTCCAATCACCTAGCTGCTTCTATTTTTAGTTTACAGATGAAAAAACTGGGACTTAGAAGAGTTAAGTATTTTGCCTACGGTCACACAGCTAATAATGTTAAAGAAAAGCTTTGGATTGAAGTCTCCCCCATTAAAATCCAGCACTCTACTATATCAATAGAGTTAAGCAAAAGAAATTGACACGTTGACCATGTGAGGCACCATAAGCCTCATTCCACTCTTGTAACACACCAATCTCTATCAACTTTTCTTCTTTTTCTTTCAGATTCTCTATGCCATGATTTATATATGGTGTTTCAGAGTATGAAAGTTCCATGGTGCTAGACAAATGAAGACAGCAAATCCTGTTCAGAATGCTCCATTTGAACCAGAATTCCAGGAGGGAAGTGCCTTTAACATTTAGTATCAGATCATGTTATAGCTAGAAGGAAGTACAGGAGCCATCTAACCAATCTTACTGTACAATTGAGGACAAATGGAATGACCTGATCAAGGCGACCCAACCAATGACATAGCCAGGACTAGAATTCGGGTCCATCAGTGTTTCCATCATACTGAAATGTCTCTGTAATTGTGAAGAGGAATAACTTTTATATTATATTCTTCACAGAAGGCAGAGGTGGGAGTATGTGTACTTTTCACAAAGTGAATCCTAGTCTAGAATCACACAGATTGGGTTCAGTTCTGGGGATACCTGACCCCTAAAAAAAGGTGAGTTAGGCTTTTTCTTGTCCTTTCTATCTCATTGAAGCCCACTCCAGCTTGCACTGGGGAAAATGTCTATGACAAAATTTAGGGATGGTTCATGCCTTTAACATTTATCATTGCCTTTAACATAGGGTCTCTCTTAAAAGGGATCTCCTTAATTGTCAAAGGCTACAAATCAGGGCTTGATTTATTGTTTTGTTGATTGTCTAGACTTAAAGGGATGGAGAAAATGTTAACAATGTCAATTAAATTAAAAATGTGAAAAAGTAAAAAGGATTTCTTTTCTAGAAAAGGTATTTGCTTTGAACAAAGTAGTAGATATCAGGTATAGGAAAATTGTTTATTTCCTTATTGATAACTATGCTTAGGGAAAGAAAGACAAAGCAGAAGAAGCAGTCAGGTATTTTAGGTCCAGTCTTGGAACGGCATTGGCAAGCTCTTTCGCACTAGGGGCCAAATGCTCACACCTGCCATGGCAGTTGGAGGGTTAGGGAGGGAAGAGAAATCGCTTCAATGTAATGTGGGAGACAACAAAAGGCTTAAGAACTCTGATCAATGTTATGATCAACCACAACTCCAAAGAATCTATGACAAACCATACTCGCCCATTTCTCAAAGGACCTAAGGTGTGGAATTATACATTTTTGTACATGACAAATGTGGGAATTTGTTTTGTTTTACTTGACTAAATTTATTTGTTACAAGGATTGTATTTTTCCATTTTTATTGAAAGAGAGGAGCTAGAAACATTGTTGTCTGTCTCTCCCTCCCCCCAATAAAGAAACAAAATAAGGACATTGAAACATTTTAAAAATTGCATGCAATAGAAGTTCAGAAGGGAGCACAAACAGAATAGCTTTTTTTTTTTTGAGGGGAGAAGGCAAGGCAATTGAGGTTAAGTGACTTGCCCAAGGTCACACAGCTAGTAAGTCAAATGTCTGAGGCTGATTCTGAACTCAGGTCTTCCTGATTCCAGGACTGGTGCTCTATTCACTGAGCCACCTAGCTGTCCCCAGAATAATATGTTGAATTTATTGTATACTATTGAAGAAAGTAAGTGAATAGAGATTATCAGTTTCACATATAAGCCTTTTCTATGTTGCATATGGAAATGTTCTCTTTTTAGTGAAAATAAAGTAAAATATAGAAATACTGACTGCCTTAACTTTTAAGTTTTCTAGAAAACTCTAAGACTATACATTGCAGTGAAGGGGCCAATTTGCCTTGGTAGAGTGTTGTATCTGAATAAAATCTCAGGTCCAGTTCCTATTCCTATAATACAGAGAAATATATTATATTGGGTTGATATACCCAATTCCTCTCATAACTTTATAACCTAGAGTAAATGTGTTAGCCTCTATGTTCCTTATTATTCTTTATCACACAATGAATAATAATACTTATCATGTCTTTTTTAACCATAAATACGACTTCGGGGTATATGCTGAATGGCTTTATGTATAGAGTACTGGGCCTGCAGTCAGAGAGACCTGAGTTCAAATTCAACCTCAGACACTTACTAGGCGTGTCACCCTGAGCAAGTTACTTTATCTCTAACTGCCTCCGTTTCCTCATCTATTAAAAATTGGGATAATAGTAGCACCTCTCTTTCAGATTTGGTATAAGGCTAAAATGATATATTTATAAAGTGCTTTGTAAACCTTAAAGTGTTATATAAACTCTAGTTACATAAATGCTAGTTTTATCTAACAGTGGAATGTCTAGATGAAAGAGTATGGACATTTTAGCTTGCATTATAATTCCAAATTATTTACAGAATGATAGTGTTGATTCAAATAGCTCCTCCAAAAACGCATTAGCTTGCTTGTCTTTCCACACCCCTTCAACATGGACTATTCCTATTTCTTGTGATCTTTGCCAATTTGCTGGATGAAACCTCAGGGTTCTTCTTCTTCTTATTATTCTTTTTGGTGGCTCTTTCTCTCATTACTGACCATTAGTGCTCTAATAGTATTTTATCAGACCTGGGTTCAAATCCCAGCTTTGCTTATTTACCAGCTGTTAAACCTATGGACAAATAATTTTACCTCCCTGAGCATCAGATTCCTCTTCTTTAAAATGGGGGTGATAATGCATCCTTACTTACTTCATTAATTATTTTGAGAAAATTGCTTTCTGAGCCTTGTAGCACTGGTAATAGAAGTCATTACTATTCAGATGGCTTGTACAATTAGAGAGTAATTTATGACTTAGGCGAATCTGGCTTAAAATATATAAAACACTTTGAAAATGATGCATATCTATGTCATGATTATAATAATAAATACATGACTAAAGAAGGTCCCACATCCTAGACCTAATGACAAACTGAACTATGCCTTCACAGTTTCAGTTATGCTTGTCTCCATAGTGCAATTTAATTTGGAGGACATGCCCCCTAGTGCTTGAAGGAGGTAGGATTTGTTAAAGATGTTTGATAGCCAGTCTCCCTGAGCACCGCTTCCTCCAAATCCCAGTCTCCTGCATTCTATATCTCAGCGAGAGCATAAATTACTTAGATTCCCCAAACCATGTACACATATGAGAGGCAGTGTGGTGAAATGTATAGAAAAGTCAGACTTGATATTAGGAAGACTCCCCAGGAAGAAATCCCACTTCAGTATTTATTAGCTGTGTGACCTGGGCAAATCACTTGACTTTAGACTCTGCTTTCTCATTTATAAAATGGGCTAATAATGACTCTAGTATTTACCTTGCAAATCACTCACACTCATGTCAAATGAGATAATGTATGTGAAGTGCTTTACTTAACCTTAAAAGTGCTATAAATATTGGTTGTTATTGTGATCTGTCTCATGAAAGTCACCAATTCCCCCATTCTTTCTTTTTCTCTTTTCTGGGTCTACATGCTCCATGATTGTCTAGAGATGGATCTGGCATATTTCAAATTGGCAGTATCTTAAAGAAGGTGTAATGATTTAATCAAAATTCATTTAAAAGAACTACTGAGTTCATTTATTTGTTAAACACCAGTCAAATACCAGGTACTGTTCCAAATTCTGTCAACACAAAGACAAATGGCCAGGTTAAGACACTGAATCATGATGTTGGAATCAGTCAATACTTCTGCGATGGGAGGTCATCTCTAGATTGCAGTAGGAAAAAAAAATCACGGCTCTGGAATCAGAGGACCTGGGTTCAAATCTTGCCTCTTCTAAAGACTATTTGATCTTGGGCAACTCATTTCCCATCTCAGTAAAATAGTCTCAGTAAAATGAGAAAAATTGGATCAGTAATCTTGAAGATCCCTTCTAGCCCTCAATCTATAATCCAATGATTAAAAGTAGCTTTCCTGGCTGAATGACATGAGTTTTGATTAGAGATGGCCCAGGGAAAATTTCCATTTCATCTTTTCACTTATACCTGTGACTAGATGGGTAAATCCTGAATCATGTGGGAAGAAGATTGTTGTAAACTGGGATGTCTCAGTATTTCCTAAGCAGATCAGAACTTCATAAATGTCCTGGGAGGCCCTCTGGACTGACAATTGAATGGGGCTAGCTATTTCCTTAAATGATGGGTTCCCTTTAAGCAGAAACTGGATGACCTCTTCCAGGATGAGTGCTAGAAAGATTTCTTATTCACTTGTTATTTGGACTAGATTTTTTTTCTGAAGTTCTTTCAGACCCTGGTAGGATGTGATTCTAATAGAAGGTAAATTCTTTGAAGGGAGAGGTTTTCATTTTTGTGTTTGTCATATTCCCAGAACCTAGCACAGTGCCTACTTAATAAATGCTTGTTGATTGACTCATTTCCATTTTTCAGATGAGGAATATGAGCTTCAGAAAACTGAAATGACAATTCAAGATTATATATCTAGTAAGTGGCAGTCAGGTTTTGAACCTAAGTCTTTTGATTCCAAGTATAGAGCTTAGAACACAACCTCATGGATATTTAATTCATATTTTCTTCTTCCTATTCTCTCATTCTCTCATCACAGGTGAATACTTCTGACCCTTCTCTGTGCCCTGACAAATATATCCCTTATTGGTGCTGTTTAGTCATTTAGTCGTATCTAACCTGACCCTGTATGAGGTTTTCTTGGCAAAGATACTGGAGTGGTTTTGCATTTCCTTCTCCAGCTCATTTTCCAGATGGGTAAACTGAGGCAAATAAGGGTTAAGTGACTTGCCCAGGGTCATACAGCTATTAAGTGTCTGAGGTTGGATTTAAACTCAGAAGGATGAGTCTTCCTGACACCAGGCCAGGTACCCTATCCACTGTGCCACGTAGGTGCCTTCCTGGCGCTTAAGTGGCGCAATGAATAGAGCACCAGCCCAAGAGTCAGGAGGACCTGAGTTCAAATCTGGCCTCAGACACTTAA
The DNA here is from genome assembly GCA_028646515.1 of Pseudochirops corinnae. Classification (NCBI taxonomy): domain Eukaryota; kingdom Metazoa; phylum Chordata; class Mammalia; order Diprotodontia; family Pseudocheiridae; genus Pseudochirops; species Pseudochirops corinnae. Next base: position 159,522,402 of record CM053587.1, on the reverse strand, counting down.
CACTTACTAGCTGTGTGACCTTGGGCAAGTCACTTAAACCCCAATTGCCCTACCTCTCCCCTCCAAAAAAAGCAAAAAAAAAAAAATAAATGCTTATAACTAAGCACAATGCTATTCAATCACTTGTACATACATTTATAAAATGCTAATACATGTATGTGGGAGATGGATGGATTCAAGTTATAGAGAATATTTTTCCTCTTTTACTTCCCTGGGGGAGATATTTTTATTGTCAATATGAATCAAAATGACAATATTTGGTGTGCACAAGTAATCTGTGTCCCACATACTGGGAACCACTGTCCTAGATGACTGGATAGCAATTCATCCCATTTTCTGTTCTGTTCAGCAGCCTTTGAGATTGATGATGATAAATAAATGTTTAACAGTACCGTTTTATTTATTTAATCCTGGAGAATTAATTGCTATCTACAGAGAAGACCAGAACAGAGGTTATTATAGTAAACTCTAAAGGAGACACTGCAATCTATGAGAGAATATATCAATTTGAAAATAAAAGTAAGGGAAGTTCTAGAGGAGAGCCCTTTTCTTTGGAAAATGGGGACTTTATCTTTTAAGCCTAGCTGGCTGTGGCCCCAAATAACCTGGTATAATGCAATGGATGACTGACCAATAAGTGCAGAATGAGACACGCAACAAAACTCTGCTGTGGAGATAGTCTCCTAGTACTGAGAGAGCCTAGCACTGGCTTCACTGGGACAAACCCTTCAAAACTGCTCTCCCAGCCTCCCTTGGTTCTTTGATATTGAAAACCCACTTACCTCCTGCTCCCTGCAAGCAAGCATTAAGCATTTACTATATGCCAGGCCCTATGCTAAGCACTTTACAATTATTTTCTCATTGTATCCTTACAACAACCCTGAGAGGTTGGTGCTATTATTACCCATGTTTGACAGTTGAGGAAACTGAGGCAGATAGAAGTTAAGTGATTTGCCCAAGGTCACACAGTGAGTAAGCTTCTTAGGCCAGAGTTGAACTCAAGTACTCCTGATTCCAGGCCAGGCATTCCATCTCCTTAGCTACCTAGCTTTGGAAAACATTATCCTCTTGGAAACAGCTTTCTTACCATCACTTCTCACATTTCCCCCTCTTTGCTTCTTTCAGTGTCATGTCTCTTATGGCTCTGATCTCAGCATGAAGCAGTGAAACCTCTCTCTTAGAGTCTTTGCCATTGAAGGCCTTCGAGTCCCTACCCCCATTTTGCTTGAGGTTGGAGTCCATGACAAGAGTGAACTTCTGTCTTTTACAGATTCTCTTACATTTCTGGGTCTATCTGTATTTCTATGCTCATCAGGCTTTATATAATATTCAAGATGCCAAAACCCTCCCCTAGCCTTTTGCAGATATAAATGAGGAAAAAGTCTTTGAGGTGAATGAATCCCTTTGTTGTTCTATTGTGTGACCAATTGTACTTGAATGTTAGTAGAAACTGGACCAATCAAACTGGTCATTTAATAAATCAAGGATGGATGGGTGTAACATTTGACTTTTATGAGTATTAGCTGTCATCTCGGGACTTTAAGAGAGTAATTCAGTGGATCAGTTAAAGCATACTGATAGTTCATGTTCTTGGACCATCGATATGGAAAAGTTGTTTCATACTCCCAACCTCCCCCAAAAAATGAGGGTTAGAATTTTGGTTAACAGAAGAACCTTCGACTTTGATCTTAAAGGACTGAATATTCAAGAAGAACCTGGATAACTGTAATCAGTGCAGATCAACAAATATTTGTCGAGCACCTACTTAATAGACCATTGTCCTGGCTTCTAAGAGAGATACCAAATTCAGATAAGGCTTATCCTTGCTCCCAAAGACCCAAGAGAATGTTGGAGCTGATAGAGACCCTTGAGGTTATTGATACTCTTACCCCACCACCCCACCTTTTTTCATTTTATAAATGAGGAAACTGAGACCTATTGAGTTTAATTGACTTTCCCAAAGTTAGACAGCTAGGAAGTGGAAGAATTAGGGTTTGACACCCACCTTCCAAATTAGTTACAGCTGTAAGCAGCTTTAAGCAAATCTATATTTTCAAAAGATCGTATTTAAAAATATTTCAGGAGGGGAGGGCAGGGTGGGGGGGGAAGGTTGATGAAAGTGCACAC
>CM053587.1:159486816-159519775 GCA_028646515.1 Pseudochirops corinnae | reverse complement strand
GGGGAGGAAAACAGAGGGGAGAAAATCTGAAACTCAAGGGACTCTGGAACTGAATCTTGTAAACTAAAAGTAAATAAACAAATGAATTTTTTTTTAAATCTAATTGAAGTTTCTTGAATGCAGCCTTATTTGATTACAGCTAAATATTAATGTGACTTTCCAACATGAAAAGGTACCCCCACCCCAGACTTAGGTTATGAGTCAAGTGAGATAATCCAATGAGGAACTTTGCAAACTAAAAACAATATATAAATGATAACTAGTGTCTTTGGCTTTGGTTCTGAAAGACTAGACTAGGGGACCAAGAAATTGGGGTTTACTAGAGATAGGATTGGACAAGAGGTGTTACCTCTCTTATCAATGGCTACAGCACACAGTATCTCCTCCAAATAGGGTTCTCTCCTAGGCAGAAGCAACTTTGACCACTTAAATTATCGAGAACTTCAAATAAATGCCTATTCAACAGCATTGAATTCATCTAGCAGCACATATTCACTCCGCTCCAGCAACTTATAATACTTTAAGAAATATTTAAATCAATTCAGCAAGGAGCTAAAGCAAGTCAAACAAGCACTTATAAAATGCTTAACTATGAGCCAAGTACAAAGTTAAAGTGTTAGGAATACAAATACAAGAAGAAAAGACCGTCAATGCCTTCAAGGAGATAATGTTATAATGTAAATGAGGGATTCTAAAGGAAGAATGACACCACATAAAAGGAGCCTGAAAGGACAGTGGAGAACTAGAGAAAGTTTGGAGACACTGTAGTAGAAGCCTAGAGAAATGAAGACTACATGGCTGGCCCGGATACTTTCCTTAAAACGAAAATTGTAAAAGGAGTGGACCAATTCAAAAAAGGGGTCCTAAGGACCAAGTGAACTTTCATAGTGAGAAGGCTGATATGGCAGTGAAGAAAGTCAAGGGAGTAAAGACTAAAGACCACAGAGGAATGTACAGAGCACAATGCTAGGTGTTTGGATTTACAAAGACAAAAATCAAAAGTCCCTATCTTCAAAGGGTTTTAACTCTATTCTGTATATATTGTATATATATATATACAATTAAGATCTATTTTAAAATGTATAATTATATGAACATATAATTGTATACTTATATGTATAAATATATGTATACTAAATGTATGAAAAAACACCTCCCACCTTCTTTACAGAAGTGAGGGAACTATGGGGGCAGAACATTGCATGTAGTATCAGACTCGTTGATTAGAGTGTTGATTGGTTTTGCTGAGATTTAAAAAAAAATTAGGAGGTGGCTAGGTAGCACAGTGAAGAGAGCACTGGCCCTGGAGTCAGGAAGACTTGAGTTCAAATTTGGCTTCAGACACACTTACTAGCCATGTGACCTTGGGCAAGTCACTTAACCCCAATTGCCCTGCCCTCCTCTTCAAAAAAAAAAATTTAATTGTTTCAAGGAATGGCTTTGCTGGGGAGGATTATCTTCAGAAATGAAAACAAAACAAAAACAAGCCACTAGTAAAAATTGTTTTGTTTTTTGGTGAGGCAATGGGGTTAAGGGACTTGCCCAGGGTGACACAGCTAGTATGTGATAAAAAAATTTTTTTTAAGAATTTAAATATATATGTGGTAGAATGTGATTAGACAAAGTACCACAAGAAAACTTGAGCAGGTAGAATCAAAGAAAGTCCCATGATAAAGGTGACACCTGAACTAGACCTTGAAGGAACAGAAGAATTTTAAAAGGATATGAAAGAAATGTGGTCCTGGTATGGAGAAAGTTCTGCATTAATACATGAAGGCAGGAGAAAGAAAAACAAGATCAGGGTCACAGTAAAGGATGGAAAAAAAGTGATTGTAGATAAAATGGAGAAATCTTTGGACTGGGAGTCAGAAAACTTCAGGTTTACTTCAGGCTACTTCCTCGCTGTCACCTTGATCAAGCCATTTATCCACATTTTCTAGGCCTCATTTCCTCATGGTACAATGTGGTAGGTCTGTTCCAGCTCTAACATACTGTGAGCACAGAAACTAGGAAAGATAGAAATAAAAACGCTAAGAGAAGTAGAAAGGAAAACAAGTGTTATTCTGGGCTTTTGCTCTGAAAGATTGGATTAGGGCACCAAGAAGTTGGAGTTGCTAGTCATGGGATAAGAGAAGTACCAAGCAGGGAGAAATTTGCAAAATAAATATATAAATTCCAAGCAGACTTATAACTAGGGTAGGGTAATCAGGGCTCTGATCCATGGAATTGAGATTGAGAGGGCACCAATAACACTATCTAGTTATGAGCTTTACCTCTCCAGGCAAAGTAATAATAAGCTTTACACTCCAGGTTATCTCCTCTCTGTCTGGCTCTTCCCATGGCAGCAGCAACCTTGACCGTGTATTGGTCACTTCAAATAAATGCCTGTTCAACTGCATTAAATTCATTTGGTAGCACATATGACCAGATATTCTTCCAGACATAGTGATCTACCACTGAAGCTTATGGAGGACAGCAGTGCTTTTGGAGGGAGGGGGGATAGATACCAAGCCATCAACCACAAAAGTGTGAAGGAATCAGAACCAGAATGAGAAAGTATGATGAAGGTAGTAAAAGAGAGAAACCTATTTTCTGCATATATTTCTCAGTGCTTTAAAAAAAAATTTTCTTACATGGTATGGCTTTCTGGGTAGATGGGGTGGGGAGGAGATATACTTGAAAATGAAAGTGATATAAAAACAAATAATAACAATAATTGAATTATCATCACCAATACTAATTAACAGATTCATCTCTGAGTACCAGAGTATTACCTAGAACAAATCAAAGAAATAAAATTACCCTGACCATAGAAATGTCTTTGCTATGAATAACTAGTTGCTTGCTAACTGTGCACTAATTAAAAACTTTTGAAGCATAATTCTTCTTTACTTGGAACCCTTCTGCAAAACTGGGTAATCACATTTTAAAATGAGTGCTTTTTGAAAATTTAACCATGTTCAAAATTTCTGCTAACTGCTTCTTTTAACAACTCTCAGTTTCATTAAGAAGCAAGAGTGACAGCTTTTGTAAAAACTCAGTTATGGAATAATCCTCAAGTTATATCATCAACTTTATCATCAGGAATGAATAAAAAATCCTGAGGCTTCCATAGATTCTCTTACTTGGGAAATCCTTTAAAGTAGCTGTTAAAATAATTAAGCCAGTGTCCTCGATTTAATCTTTAAGGCCGATCAGCCAGCATTGAGTCACTATAGTCTTTCAGGTCAGACAGGAAAAGAATTGACGTCGTTGCAAAATACCACTACGTAAATCTCCCTGAAAAAAATGGCAGCCTAGTATACACAGTCGGGTAATCAGATGCCCTAAACAACAGTTCCCTGAACAGGTGAGTTGAGGAACTTGGCACTTAGGATTTGGGCCTCTAATGATGTCCTTGTGTAAACTGTCAAAGATCCATGACACACTTTCTCTGACATAACATATGCCACTGAGTTATCAAGATGTTTCCTCTGTCCAGAAAACCAACGAAACTATTAGGCATGATCATTTGGCACATGCTATGCTCAAGGGACAAATACGGTAAGGGATGTTTCACACAAAAGGGGCTTCCACCACTGGCCAGCAATGTCAGTCTGTAACTAAAAACAGAGCTATATAAAAATAAACTTGTAACTCTTCACCCTGAACAATGAAAATGTTTTCGAGCAAACCACACGATTTAAGCAGCTTAGGAGTTTTCCAGCTCCTTTCTCCAGCTTTTACTTTTTAAAAAGGAAAAACAAAACAGTAGGTCTGCTGATCTAGCAGCCTCAGCCCATTAATTCTCAGCAACATTGCCATCAAGAGATAAAGGATGAAATGGTTCTCCAAAAGGGCCAGTTGTTTTATCTATTTTTCAATAAATAGAAATAAAGAGGTGTCTAGATGGCACAGTGAATAGAGCACCTGACCTGGAGTCAGGAGGACCTGAGTTCAAATCCAGCCTCAGACACTTAATACTTAATAGCTATGTGACGTTGGACAAATCATTTCAACTTAATTGCCCTGCATTCCCTCCTCCAAAAAGCAAAATAAATAAATAGAAATAAAGATCCAGTGAATGTTAAGTTCTCTTAGGACAGTGTTTTTCATTTTGTCCTTGGTAACCTCAGCACTTAACTAGCACATAATAGGTACTTAATTACATGGATGTTGGATTGCCAAACATAATAAGTAACATTATTAATCATTAATAAAAAAAATTCATCCAATAAGCATTTAAGTACCGACTACCGTGCCAGGATTCTATGCTAGGTGCTGAGGATACAAAGACAAAAATGAAATACTCCCTGCCTTCAAGGAGTTTACCTTCCATTGAAGGAGGAAGCATGTACCAGTGCATATAAAATATATCACATAAAAGTCAAACTACATTTTATGAACACTTATTGTTGTTCAGAAAAATCAATGCTATTATTATACCCAATTTCAGAGAGGCAAACTAAGGCAATTCATGATCCAAACTTTTAAAAGGAAAATAAAATTAAGGCAATTCCCTGGATGTTTTGAGTAATACTTTATTTTCTTTTTTTTTTTTCAGATTTTAATTAAATTTATTTTTAACCTTCTGTTTTTTTTAAATTTTGAGTTCTAAATTTTCTCCCTCCCTCCTACTGCTTACCCTGCCCACTGAGAAGGCAAGCATGATATCAATTAGAGATGTAAAATAAAACTTCAGTTTGTACTCAGAGTTCATCAGCTCTCTCTCTGGTGATGAGTAGCATGTTTTTATCATGAGTGCTTTTGGAACTGTCTTGGATCATTTTATTGATCAGAGTGGCCAAGTCTTTTCCAGTTGATCATCATTACAAAATTACTGTTACTGTGCATAATTATCTCCTGCTTCCTCTCTTTTTACTTTGCTTCAGTTCATATGGGTCCTTCTGTGTTTTTCTGAAACCAACACTCTGTCATTTCCCACAGTATAGTAATCCTCCATCCCAATTGAGTATCCACTTGATTTTTTTAGTTCCTCACCACCACAAAAAGTATTGCTATAAATATTTTTTGTACATAAAAGTTCTTTTCCTTTTTCTTTGATCTCTAAGATACAAACCTAGTAGAGGTATTGCTGGGTCAAAGGATATGCACAGTTTATAGCTTTTGGGGCAAGGCATAGTTTCAAATTGTTCTCAGGAATAGTTGAATCAACTTACACAACTCCACCAGCTGTTCATCATTATACATATTTTTCACTCACCCTTCCAGCACTTATAATTTCTGATAAATGTGAGGTGGCACCTCAAAGTTACTTTAATTTGCCTTTCTCTAATCAACAGTGATTTGGAACATTTTTTCATATGACTATAGAAAGCTTTGATTACTTCTTCAGAAAACTGCCCTTTTATATCCTTTGACCATTTATCAATTGGGGAATGGTTATTATTTTTATAAATTTGACTCAGTTCTATACTCAATATATATTTGAGCAATGAAGCCTTTCTCAGAAAAACTTGCTGTAAAATTTTTGATGTTACTTCATTGTCCATGGCACCTTTTAGCATAATGTAGTTTCCCTGAATATCTCTCTTAATTATGTCTAATTTTGCTTTTACTTTGTCTGAGATCATTATTGCTACCCCTTCATTTTTTTTTTACTTCAACTGAAGCATATGAAATTCTGCTCCAAGCCCTTTTTTTTTTTGCTTTTTTTTGGAGGGGGGAAGAGAAGGTAATTGGGGTTAAGTGACTTGCCCAAGGTCACATGGCTAGTAAGTGTTAAGTGTCTGAGACTAGATTTGAACTCAGGTTCTCCTGACTCCAGGGCCAGTGCTATATTCACTGTGCCACCTAGCCATTCTGTGTGTGTCTGTTTCAAGTAAGACTCTATTTTCCCCTTTTTTTCCTGAGAATATATGGCAAAATCTTAAACAATATTTTCTCTAAGAGATTTCATTGAAAAGAAAGAGCCCTGACAGCAAGGTAATTTGAATAAAAGCAGGTTTGGTACCTAAGCTTTAGGTACATTAGACTTTATCCATTCTCTCTTTGGATTGACTGCTGGAGTCCTGATCAACAACACAATCAGAATTTTCTCTGCATGTATTCCATGAGTTACCATCTGAAATGGGCATGGTCTGGTTAACCACTCCTAGATAAATCTTGGTGAGGGCTTCCTACTAAAGAATGAAGATGTCAAATTCTTGGTTTTCCTCTTCTCTACCACAAATTCTAAGAAGAATTAGTTACCTCCTTCCACCACTTCCATTCCAGCAACTAGTTCCTCCTTTTTTGGAGAGAATTGGATCCAAAAAAGGAGCTTCTTTTATGTTTTGAAGGATGAAAACATTGTCAGGGTAAGAAGTTAACTTTGGCAGAGAAAGTACTCCAGCAGATGTCTGGATAATTGAAATCCCCCATCAATAATATATCTTACTCTGTGCATGACTCAAGATCTACTTTCTGAACTCTTCATCTATCTCCTCTTTCTGTCCAGGTGGTCTATAGACCATCCCCATGCCAATGCTACTGCTTCTCCTTCTGTCTCCATTTAGCTTCACTCAAGTGTTCTCACCTTTGACTACTAGATTTTTAATATTAATAAATCCTTTTAATCTAAGATGCTACTTATAAAGACTTATAGGAACAGATAAAAATTGAATTAAGTGTGAAGGAAGAAGAGAGAAACACCATTTTAGAAGACTAAATGATGACCTTGTTCTTTTCCCTGAAACGGGCTTTCCAGTTCATTAAACAGCCCTGCTGATAAAGCAGATTACAGAAGAAATTTCTCAATCTCATGTGAAGTCCAACAATCAGTTTTCCTTGTAGAGTAGAATAATAACCCTGCTGGTCCAATTAAATAGCACAGAATACTGCTCATTGGCTATGTACTCTAAGCAGACCTAAAAATTATGTAAAGCACGTGTGTACCATTGAGGAGGATTGAGAAGGAGAATTGTTATCAGCAACTACTCTCCCTTAGAATGCTAATAATTTGTTTTCTCTTCAGTTTGGCTATTCATTTTATTTGACTTCCAGTTTTTTGGACCTGCTGGTGGGTGAGATACTCTTCAGGATCTCTAGGAACACAGGCTTAGAAATAGCCCAACAAAAGCAAAGCCAGGAAAAGAAGATAAACTATGACTACAATAAAAAAAAAGAAAGAACAAACACAAAACCATTAAAAAATTTAATGTAGGAAAATTATTTTATTTTTAAAAACAAGCTTGGCCCCAAAGAAGAAATATAAGAAGACATATCCTTTGTAGATGTGGGATCCAAAAGTATAAAGTGTTGTACATAATATCAGATTTTTTTTTGATGCATTGGTTTTACTTAATTTCTTCCTCTTCCTCTCTTCCTTTTTTCATTTTTAAAAAAATTCTTTTTGAAAAAGTTCAGTCTGCTTGGCTTTGCTGGGACCCTTTCATAGACTTTTTTTTTTCTCCCTATACCACTGCCCCATATTAATCTCTGATCTGTCTATCCGCACACTGTTCCTTTTATCCACAGCAGGATAATGTACTGAATCTCCCAAAAGACCACACAAGGCACTTCCCAGTCAGGATAGGAACAGATCATGATGATACAATATTCTCAAAAGAAAAATACTAAACTAGCAGATCTGTAAACAGTCAGCACAGAGGCCCCCTGTGCCACCTCAGGCTGTCACTGTACCATATTTTCAATCCTGGGAGACAACAGGTTTCAGAAGGTATCCATGAAGCCTGCTTTCAACCCTTCTTCAGTGGTGAATGAGTTACTCCTTCCACTGCTCAGCTTGGCTGCCTCCTTGTAGGTCTTGATGCCTCAGCTGGAGGAGCAAATGCAAGGTATCTCAAATTTTAAAGAAACTGACCTGAAAAATAGATGAGGGAGATATAATTTAAGAATCATCAGACTATCTGCAAGTCAAGACCAAAAAAAGAGTCTAGATATAAAATTTCAAAACATCATGAAAGAAACTTCCCAGGGGCGGCTAGGTGGCTCAGTGAATAGAGCACCGGCCCTGGAGTCAGGAGGACCTGAGTTCAAATCCGAACTCAGACATTTAACACAAAACTAGCCATATGACCTTGGGCAAGTCACTTAACCCCAATTGCCCTACTTTCCCCCCTCCAAAATAAAAAGCAAAAAACAAGAAACTTCCCAGACTCAAACCTTCAGAGAAATGTGGGACATCTCCTACTCCAACTTCAACATCAAATCAATCACTAACATTTGTTCTTATAACATTACTCACTTCAGGATCTCACTCCCATTACAAAAAATTTCCTTCCTGGTCTCCCTGCCTTCAGGCTCTTCCCCTGAAATCCACTCTGCACTATTCCTTCTGGAACTTCCCACCTGAAGGCTTGCCCACCTCATGACCTCCACTTCTATTTATGGAAATCCCTCCAAAGTTTTGTTGTCCAGCTCAAAGTCACTTTTTCTATGAAGCAACCACTGCGAACCCAGGCGAAACACCTGTCACACTCTGCTCTGTGTTCTGCTTCAAGTACAAGCCTCATCTCTCTACCAGAAGGAAGGCAGCACTAGGACCCTGATTTCAGAAGTTCTCAGGCTGAGGAAGACAAAGTAGTATGCTGAGAGTCAGTGGTTCTCTGTACCTCCTCTCCTTCAGTCCTAGAAACTTTCACTCGAATGGTCATCAAGCATCTTTCCCTTTCCCTAGCTATAGTCAAACATGTTGGCTGTCCTCTCCAATGATGTCCCAAGGAAGAATCAACTCCCTTTGCTCTCCCTTAATCCTTGGGTCACAGATGGTGGGCCACTGGTTATTACTCATTTGAGTAACCCTGATTGGGAACTGGAGGCTTCCAGGTGCTGCTTGAGGGATAAGTATTCTCAGGTTCTTACTACTCAGGTCATTTAAAGGGGAATTCAAGCTTCACTGCTGAGAATTTGTGCCTAAGAGGTTGTGTTTAAAGAGGTTGTCATTCATGTTGGTTATTTTAGGAAGGAATTAGCACCCCACTAGGTAACGGCTCAGAGGGAGTTAATCCTACTAAGAGACAACTTAGAGACTGGGTGTTCACACCTAGGCACTGAGGCTCCACCCCCTAATTTAGGATATAAAGAACCAACCCACACACCAGGATCCCAAAGCCAACAGGCTGAACATCACAGAACATCTGAGAGCTAAAGACTGGAGAGCTGACAAGGTACTTGGAGATCTCTGAAAATCTGGAAGCTGAGACAGCTGGCACCCTGACAACATATCGAAATTGGTAAAGATTGGACTCATTACCCCCATCAATGGAATACAAGGGTATACCTAGAAATTGGGAGTCGAGGAAGGAGAAAGTGATAAGCTCCTTCTCCTTTCAAACTGGAACACTCTGTGGCATCCAACCTTTACTGCTCCCCTCACAGACACCACCCATTCAACTTTTCCAGCAGGAAAATGCCCACATTCCTCCAAGAGGCCCCACCAAGAACTTCCCATCCCAGAGGTGCTCTCATTATGCTCAGGTGACCCAAGACTCTGAGTACAAAAAGCTAAGCACCTATTTGAAATTGGGAGTGTCCATCTGGAACTATGTTACTGCAGGGCCAGCCCAGGCGGCCCTTGTGCAGTGGTTTAGACCCTGGGAAACAGGACCAAGGACAGTGGCTGATGAGGAACACAGCTGGACTACAGGTCACCTCCTGCTTCCCTTGATAATTAGTCAGATCCAGGAGGCAGCAATCTGTAGGATTCAGGAGGCAGAAGCCTGCTCACCTCCCAGAAAGGTAGTCCTACAGTTCCCAAAGCAAAAATCTGCCTCCCTGCCAACTATGCACTCACCCAGGCCACACTTGAAGACCAGGAGGAGACTTGTTTTTGACTCTTGATCAGCCTCTTCCCTAGCCCCTAGGAAGACTGGCTGGCTTAGACCATTAATGATTTCATCATTTACCCTAAGCCTCCGTTTCCTTTTCTCTCCATCAAGGGGCTTCTACTAAATGACTCTTGGGGTTCTGAACTGCTCTAAATCCATAATCTTTTATATTTTCACCTTTGAAATTTTGAAAATAAATATCCCCAGGGGGGAAAAACATATATGATTATTATATATCTCTTAGGATAGTGGGGGAAGGGCAGAACACAGGGGGAAATCTAATATATAAAAATAAGATATCAAAAAAATCTAATTTAAACATATGTATATATGTGTGTATATATACATATTTACATATATTTAAAATGCTACTTCACTAACCCCATGTATACATTGTGTTCTTTTGAATAAGGTATCCCCTTCTTAAGCCACATTTTAGTTATTGGTCCTATTTACCAGGTCTCAGTGATATCTAAGAGGTCAAATTTGTCTAACTGAGTTAGTTATTTCTAGTTTGCTTTGCTTGTTGCTCATACTTTGTACTGAGGCCATGAGTTTTACTATGATCTTACTTCTTTGATTTTGCTTTTATTGATTTCTATGTATCTCAGCTGTGATTCCTCTTTTCTATATTGTGACTCCTCTCTATGGTATCTAAATAGTTGGTTCTCTGTAGGTGGGTTTTCTTTCCTTTTTCCTTGTCTTTTTAAAGCCTTTTTCATTAGATTCGTACTTAGCTATCATCCATCCCTACCCAGGAATCTACCATTTCTATATGGTAAACTAACCCATTCTCAGACACTATCTTCTTTAACAAGCTGTTCACTTCTCAAATTAGCTTTTCTTTTGTACGTTCCTTGTCCTTCATGGACACCCCATGTGCCTTTATAATATTTAATCTCTTCCCCAGAATACTTTCTAGCTTCCTTCTGGCATCATCTTTTTTGCCTACGTGAATTGCCAAAATTAAACTGTAGTCATCCATTTTGACTAGTCCTGAAACATTCTGTCACATCTTAGATACAAGGATGAGAAAGATAACAGGACTTTTCTGGTATTAGCCAACATTCCTTGCCTCAGTACTCCCTTAGTCAGAGGTCACTATCCTCCATTATTCTTCTTCCTCTGATCACTAATGGATGATCTCTCAATTAACAGCTCTTTATTCTCAGAATAAAGACATTCTGTTCTCAGAGGTCTAACTCCTTTTTTTTCCCCAGAAAAGGCTTCAAATCTGTCTTTGAGACCCAAAAGTTTAGTATGTGTGTAGCAGGCATTTAATAAATGTATACTGATTGATCCTTCTTCCCTTCCTCTTCTGTGTGATATTCTTCTACTTATCAGTTTCCTGGCAGAGATTGTGATTCCTTTCTATCCCTTCAGATTCTTTGCTTCTTTAATTCCCCACTTCTGTTTTCAAAGGAGTGATTTATTGTCTTCGATAATCTGAAATGTGGGGACAGCTAGGTGGTGAAGAGAAGAGAGCACTGGCCTTGGAGTCAGGAGGACCTGAGTTCAAATATGACCTCAGACACTTAACACTTACTAGCTGTGTGACCTTGGGCAAGTCACTTAACCCCAGTTGCCCTTCCCTCCCCCCTCCAAAAAAAGAAAAGACAAAAAAAAAAGATAATTTGAAATGTAGTGAGTCATTCCTTGAGTACCCCGACATCCTCTTCTTGAAGAAATTCCATCCCATACTGTGAGAGCAGATAGCAGTTCCTTGGCCCTGGGTAACAGAAACACAAACATTACATACTGAATGCAAATCATTTAAAATGTCTGCTGTCCATAGTGATTGAGATTCTTAGTCATTGTCTTTCATGCTGTTTGGGGGTGATTACAAATCATTAATATTGATTGCACTTGGCAGTCACATTCAACTTCCTTTTTCCTTCCCTCACTAACCACTTATTTTGTCTCATCAGTTTATCTTCTATTTCTTGCTTTTTTTCATACAAAGAACCTTGTCCTTAAATTCTTTTTCTTCTCCTTCAGTCTTTCCCAATCCTCTTCCTTCTTCAGATTAAATTCTTTTTCAGACTGAGACTTTCTCCTTCTCCTTGGATTTAACTGCTTCTCCTTCAACTTTTCCTCAATTTATCCCAAGTTCCTCCCCAAATTTAATGCCTAGCCTTCTTCACAATTCCACCCCAATCCTCTCAAATCATTTTCCAGTTTCCTTCTTCTTCAGCTCATCTTCCCTCTTGAGTTGCTGCACAATTTTCTCTACCAAAAGTATGTAGGTTTGAATCATATGCCTCTGGAACGTCCAGCCACATGATTATGGGCAAATAAGCTCTGTAAACCTTAGTTCACTCGTGTGTATAAAATGATTAGAGTATTACCTATCTCATATGAATATTGTTAGAATCAAATGCGATACTGTATGTAAAGTGCTTATTTAAGGAGGCTTCTCTGGGCCTAAATTCACCTAACATGGAGGTGCCTTGCATTCTGTATCACAGTAAGTGGGTGTATCCTCCTTTAGCTGCAAATCTGAAAAGGCTGCGCCTTTGAAGTTGACCAGGCTAAGATCATCAAATGCATTTTCCTAATGCACTCTTTTCTGTTTGTGTGGGGTACAAAGACCCTACCCAAATCGACTACTCGGAGATGTCTCAAGGTGAAAGTAGAAAAGTCTCTTTATTAGAATCTCAAGAGAAGCCGGTGGTCCAACCACTGAAACACCCAGAGGAAAGAGGCCACCTTGCAGAAGCAGAAAGTTTACTTATGCTTACTAGGTGGGCCAGGGTGGAGTTAGGGAGGAGTTTAGGAGTGGTCAGTGCTTAAAGGGACAAGCACTTTTTATATCAACTGTGTAGGCGCATTGCCCATAATTCACTGGGACATCCCCCTAAAGGGGACTATGGGGAGGTGTGGTTTTTGCCTCAACACATCATTAGGTTACTTTTGGTCAAGGATGAATGAGATAGGTCCATTATGGCTGTTTGGGAGCATTGGTTTGATTGTTTCAGGAGGTGCCAAGTCTGTAAGCTAGACTGATTAGGGATTTAGGAGGTACCATATTAGGAGGGAGTTTTCTCTTCTGATAATGTTCAAGGTTTTTGGGTGCAGCTGGCCACTTGGAACAAAGGAGGTCTCTAAACTAAGGATTTGTTTGTGAAATGCTTGGGTGATATACTCATAGGTAACTGTATCTAGGCAGACTGCTAGCTCAGGAAAAGACTTTTAGGCTAGGGGCCTATAAAGGAGCAATAGCTGCTCTTTACACAGCATATCTATCTCTTCCTCCTAGCCCCCAATCAGCATATCTTTGCGTTAGGAAGATAATTTTGATAGTTAGCCTAAAGAAGGGGAAGCTGATGAGGAGGTTATTACAACAATGATGCTAACAATAGTAGTAACAATGGGCGTTTATATAGGCTTTGAGATTTGGAATATATATGGCTTGACTTCTAGGTCCAGTCATCCCTGAAACTGAGGGCAAGTGGAAAAACCAGAAACACCACTAGGTCCCTTCAAGGAATGAGTAGCTGTCAAGTGATATAGCATCCATTAATGGTTAGAGGAAGAAGAAAAGATGGTGATAATTGGTGATGCCCTACTTAGGGAGTACTGAAGCAGGTGGTTGTTGACCTGATAATGATAGAAAAGACTTGTCTTAGTGGAACACAGGCCCTGGAGTCAGGAGGACCTGAGTTCAAATCCAGCCTCAGACACTTAGCACTTACTAGCTGTGTGACCTTGGGCAAGTCCCTTAACCCCAATTGCCCTACCTTAACCCCTCCAAAAAAGACAAAAAAAAAAAAAAGAAATGATGAAAGAGACAATTTCAGAGAATCCTGGGTAGTACACAGTGATGCAGAGTTAAGTGAGCAGAACCAAGAGAACTATCTTACAAGGACAACAACACTACAGAGAAAAATAATTTTAGAAGACTTTAAGAATTCCAATCAAAAAATAAATAAAAATAAAAAAAAAAGAATCCCAATCAAAGTAAAGACCAACCATATCTCCAGACCAATAATGAAGCCATTTACTCACTTCCTAACAGAGATGACAGACACAGGAGAAGAGATGTATATTTTTGGACATGGCTATTGTGTGTAATTATTTTGCTTGATTATGCTTATTTATTAGAAAGGTTTTTTTCTTTTTTTTCTTTCATGCTCTCTGTTAATGGGGAGGGTGACTCCCCAGGTGTTGCTGGAAAAAAAAAAAGTCCATTGTACCATGTTTTGAAAATGCAAAGAAGGGAACAGAAGGAACTTCAAAAGGAAGTACGGTCAAGCAAAACAGTTCTAAAAGTGACATGTAGAATTAATTCTTTTTCTTTTTCAAAGAAAGTGATATGAAGTGAAGATTTACAATTTCATAGCAAATTCTAAGCAAATACCTTTTCTGGTATTTAGGTCCAAAATAAAAAAAAAAAAGAAACAGCACGATTTTAAATTTTAAAAAACATGACTGGATTAGTAACTGTTCCAAATTTGCCCCTCACATCTCCAAGCATTCTTGCAAGTCAATTTTCATGCCAGGAGTACTTTCTCCTCAACTCTTCTTTTTGAAATCCTTATTGTTTTCTATGGCTTAGGTCAAGGGCTAGTTCCCTCCTCCAGGAGATTTCTTTTTTTTTTTTTTTTTTCTTTTTGGAGGGAGGAAGGTAGGGCAATTGGGGCTAAGTGAGTTGCCCAAGGTCACGTGGCTAGTTTTTGTGTGTTGTGGCTGAGGCCAGATTTGAACTCAGGTCCTCCTGACTCAAGGATGGGTGCTCTATTCACTGTGCCTCCTAGCCACCCCCTCCATGAAATTTCTTAGCAAACTGTGTCAGTGTTGCTTCTTTACCCTGTCTTGTCCTGCCAAGTATCATGCTTATTTGTGTATCTGTGCCATCTACTCATTAGATTATAAACTCTTGGGGACTACATTGTTTTCTTAATTTTTCTATCATCAGCGTCTATCACAGGCACTTGCACAGAGTGGCCATTTAAGAAGTGCTTGTTGAATTTGACTTTCATGTATCCAGTCCCCACTATATCATATTAGAGCAAGTATAGTTGTACCTTGAGACTATTTAAATTAAGGGAACAATTTTATATACGTAACAATTGTGTAAAGCAAAGTAAAACTGCAAAGAACACTAGAGAGGGTATGAGAAAACCCAGTTTCTTTCAACTAATGAGATGCCTACCTTTGAAAAAGTCGTTAAACTTTCTGGACACCAGTTTCTTTGCCTGTAACCTTTTTTCTAATAAGAGGTCTCCTTGCAGCTCCAATACTTCTATTTTTCTAATTTCATTGCAGCTTCTTAAGGATAGAACTAATTATAGAGATTATCTAATTTAATCCTTTCTTTTTGTAGATGAGAAAACTGAGACCTCCTCTAAAGGTATCATGATGTGTTGTGGATAGAGAGCTGGCTAAGGTTCCAGGAAGAGGTGGTTTCAAGTTCTGCTTCTGACATATACTGACTGAGTGACCTTGGGCAAGTCATTTAACTTCTCAGTGCTCTGAGCAAGTCTCTAACATGATAAAGTTGTAGAGAAGGTAGCAACCCGCATTGTTAAAGGGAATTTCTTCACCTGGGCGTTCCCTATAAGATGAAATCACAAGCTCAGTTGCCTAGCACAATCTATTTGATTCAGCTGCATTCAGCAATCTTACTGTCCAGGAGTTTAACACCTCTTTATAGTGTGGAAAGGGGTATGATTTTTAATGAAGCTGGAAATATAGGTTGAGTCCATAATGGTCTTTAAGACCCAAACAGAGGAATTCAAGGAATATGATCCTTGAAACAATAAAAAACTACTCAACTTTACTGAATAGTAGTGATATGGTCAGATCTACTATTAAGGAAAATCACCTTAGCAATTCTGCAGAGATTCAACTGGTGTGGGAAGAGAATTAAGGTAAGGAAATCAATTAGAAGTCCATTTCAATAGTCTAGGCAAGAGGTGATGAGGGCATAAACTAAAGCTATGGCTCTTTGACTAGAGACAGGAGATTGGATGCCAGAGATTTCAAAGAGATAGAAATGGCAAGATTTGGCAACTTGAGTGCAAATGTAGAATGAGGGAGAATTGTTGAATCATGTTACAAACCTGGAAAACTTAAAAAATGAAAGAAATTTCCTACAGAAATAGGGTGGTTTTTTAAAATTGTTTTTTCCAATTACATGCAGAAATAATTTTAATGATTTTTAATATTTTAGATTTAAAAAAATTTTTAAGTTCCAAAATTCTCTCCCCACCTCCACATGAATTAGCCTCCTTAGAAAACCAAGAAGCCATATCAATGTGGCTTTTC
This sequence comes from Pseudochirops corinnae, assembly GCA_028646515.1. Lineage (NCBI taxonomy): Eukaryota > Metazoa > Chordata > Mammalia > Diprotodontia > Pseudocheiridae > Pseudochirops > Pseudochirops corinnae. Next base: position 159,503,735 of record CM053587.1, on the reverse strand, counting down.
TAGAGGCCACTAGAAAACTGTATCAAAAGAGGTGTAGCTTGAACCTTAGCCCCCTGGGCTAATCAAATCTTAGGGAGAGTTTCCTTGCCTTTTTGATTGACCCACTTGGCAGTTTAATGGAGAAATGCTGGTAAATAATGATTTTATCATCCCATCTCCTTGGTAACAAAATCCTAAGAGTCTTCTGAAAGCAATGGTGTCCAATTCAAATAGAAAAGGGGAAGATGGGGGCTAAGAGCACTAAACTGAATATTAAGATCCCCGTGGCATATATTAGCTTAGAAAACTATATGTTAACTTTTATGTTCTGTTACAGTTTTATTTATTTTGTTAAATATTTCTGAATTACCTTTTAATCTAATTTGAGCGCTGCACATGGCCCATGGGACCCTCCACCATTTAAATGGCTTGAGAGATTTTACTAAACACTGACTTCTAAATGTGAAAAACCTGGTATAGGCAGTATTGGGAGATGGGTGAGATGAAACTTCTCAAAGAATAGCAAAAATAAAATAAGTATTTTTAAAAATTCAATGGCCCCTTCTGTGACCAAAAAGGTAGAAGAGAGTAAAACTCCCAAGATTCTAAGCTTTGTCTCCACACTTCAAAAGACTAAGTGCCAGATCTCAATGATCTGTTCTGTGTGGTGAGTGATACCAAAGCTTTGCAGTTCACAGTCGGTTTTCTGATGTGAGGCAGTGATTTTAGTAGGAGCATTATGACGAATTTCAGGGCCACAGCATAGAAGATGATACATCTAGCATAGTCATTGATTGCTCCTAATGGGTTAGGTCACCTATAGCAATGTAACCAAGAGGTCATTTCCACCAAAACATTCTCCTTTTTCAGAAGTATAAGAGGGAAATGATAGCAATTTTTTCTCATTTAGAAAGGCTGCCCTCTTCTTCCACAAGGATTAAAAAAGGACTTCCCCTCACCTTCATACACATATTCTGGGTTGCTACACCAAGTCAGAGGATCCCCTTTTTTCCAGGTAAAAGCACATTCACCATAGTTATATTTCAACAGTTTTACCTCCTCCCATGCTATTAGAAAACAAGACACTACCCAACAATACTGCCCCTTTGTCCCTCCAGTCCCTTTCTGTGAAGGAGTTGTCTGAACCATTCCAAGGAAGAAGAAGTATGCCAACTGAAGGAATTTGAGCTATGAACCTTCTGATAGGGTAAGGACAACAAGGCAATTCTATACCAAGGAAGGAATTAGGAAAGACCAGAGAAGGTCAACTCAAATTATGTTCAAAAGCAACCTATTCTTATCAAGTAAGTCTTCTGGAGATAAGGTCCAAGAAATCACAAGACCAGAGAGCTCTCCCCCCTTCTTAGGTTATTATTGATCCATCACAATATTATTGATCCATCACAAACATGGCTTCTGGGAGATAGATCACCTGACCTGGGCAATTGATGCAATCAATTCAGGTAGTCAACCCGGGAATGATGATGCAACTATTAACTAGCAGGGGCAAATCTTTTGCACTGGGGTAAAGGAATAGGGCCAATTTGCCATTTGAGGACATGTAAAAGGTCACTTCAGCTATGTTTGTGCTCTGACAAGCAGAAGGTGCTCAGGTGGCCAGAAAAGGCTGCCTTGTCCTTAGATAGAAGTACCATATTTTACCATGCCTCGAACAAGGCATCACAGTCACCATATTCATATTGTTGATAGACCCACTCCTCAACCTCCTGCCACTCTTATTATAGCTCCAATCTAATTATTTAGATCAGCCCAAGAACATATGACATCTTAATAGCTGCTAACATGACCCACAAGTAACTGTATGCTGTGAGAAGCATTGGCAAAATTCCTCAATCCATTCTGATTTCAAAAAGGAAAGTATTTGATTCTCCATTTCTGTGCTCTTCAAGCCTTAGATCACTTAGTCAGACTCATTAGCCATGAGTCATTGTAAATAAAGATCTTCTCTCTTCCATCCCTTAATACTACATGCTGGCCATGCATCCTGAAGGTTAGCCTACTCAAGAGGATTTCCCAGGATCCCTATTCCCAATGATATCCCCTATTACAGGATGGGATTAATGACTTTTGAAGTCCCCCTGCATATGTCTCTCCATTGTAGATGGAGCCACAGATAAACCAGGCCAAGCACAATCTTCACAATCCAGGTGCTAATAGGTGGGAGCCCATTGAGCTAACTCAGGAAGCATGTTTCCAGGACCTGGACTGGAAGTCTCAGTCTTTGCCAGAGTTATCACCTGTTTATGAATCACATTTGACATTGGAGTGACCCAGGTAGCACTATTATTTAGAATACACCATTTCTACTTAACAATTGAAACCTCTTGTCTCCTGCCTACATGGTAAGAGAGGCCATCTGAATTATATATAGGTGATTGTATGACCCTATGTCTTCTGTTGAGTAATGACTAGGGCCCAGTAACAAAGGAACAACCATTTGTCAAAATGGTTGTCAAAATAGTATAGTGAGTAGTCTCTTGGAGGAACTTTCAGCTTCAGAAGCCTTTTAGTCACTTACTCTGGCCACTCTCCCGTACCTGCCAAAAGCTCCACTTAGCTTGATCTTTATGAAGAGAGATCTCCCAAAATATGGGTCTGCAGAATAAGTGCCCAGGGAAAGAGATTTGTGGGTGTCTTGCTTTTGCTCTTCTAGAACAATAGCCTTTCCTGGACCCTACTTGAAAGAGGCAGGTTTACAAGGGCCATCAAGATTCCCCTGGTGGAGAATTCAGGTTTTTCCAAAGGTTTTCTGGTCTTTTAGATTGTAGGAAAGCAAATGTCTATAAACTATTTCAAACTGTACCTTCTATCATCTGAATTTTCCCCACCCAATGTATTACACCAAACTTGACTGAGACCTAGATTTTTGTAGGATTGATTTCCCAACCCTTGCCTCTCATGTGGGAGACACCATCTAATCTAAGACCTCACTCACCTTAACCTTGTCCAACATGATTAAAATTATATCATTAATCTAGTGGTGTCCATCAAAGTCCTCAGAAGGAAAACCCCTTTTAGTTCTATGCCCAATAGAATGTGGCAATTTGAAGGAAATTGAAGGTAGCTCTGGAGAAAGATGATTATACTAGACTCCTTTCCAGGTGAAACCAAACTATTCCTGACTAGTCTCAACCACAGGAATAGAGGGGAAAAGCACTGATAATGTTGATAATCCCAAACCATTCACTCTGACATATATTTACTGACAAGAGATCATGATACCCCTTTCCTCCAAGATCTGCCCTCTCTAACACCATTCCTCAGGATCCAAATGAGCCTAGGGATTTAAGAGATTAGCTTTAGACTTGAAGGGAGCTGAAGGTCCCCTGCTATCCAGGTGCTTGATTTCAAAGTACAATTTTATTAGCACCTTCATAGGCTGGTCATCATTTGCTCTCTTATCGACCAATCTTTTAGGAGCCACACCCAAGGGTCCCTTATGGGGGTAGTTATGGTTACCCTAGGGAGTTGGGGGTTCTGCGCCTCATCAACTCTATGGATCTCCTGCTCAAATTTCACCAGTTCATAAATCCACATTCGCTCCTATATAGGTGTGTACTCAGAAACCACAGCTAAAATCTCAAGTCTCTGGGATCGATTTCACCCAGAAGACAGGACCTAATTGCCCACAAAGCAAGCTGGTCATAGAGTGGGGCAGGCTTGGGAGTGCAGAAGAGATTTCATCTATCAACTCTTTTTCTTTGGGAACTTCACTCCCTTCCTTTGTAGGTACTCATGAAGGACCCAGCTGCAACAGGAATTCATCATTATAGGACCCAGAACCCACGACTACTCATCTACTTAAAATTAGGATAAAGCCAGTATCCATGTAGAGTGGGTGACTGATTCATATCACTCTGCAAAAATAAATCCTGAGAAGAGTTCTCCTAGCCAACAGAACTCTGCTGTGGAGATAGTCTCCTAGTATTGAGAGAGCCTAGCACTGGCTTCACTGGGACAAACCCTTCAAAACTGCTCTCCCAGCCTCCCTTGGTTCTTTGACATTGAAAACCCACTTACCTCCTGTTCCCTGCAAGCAAGTATTAAGCATTTACTATACGCCAGGCCTATGCTAAGTACTTTACAATTATTTTCTCATTGTATCCTTACAACAACCCTGGGAGGTTGGTGTTATTATTACCCACTTTTGACAGTTAAGGAAACTGAGGCAGATAGAAGTTAAGTGATTTGCCCAAGGTCACACAGTGAGTAAGTTTCTTAGGCCAGATTTGAACTCAGGTACTCCTGACTCCAGGCCAGGCATTCCATCTCCTTAGCTACCTAGCTTTGGAAAACATTATCCTCCTGGAAACAGCTTTCTTACCATCACTTCCCACATTTCCTTCCCTTTGCTTCTCTCAGTGTCATGTCTCTTATGGCTCTGATCTCAGCATGAAGCAGTGAAACCTCTCTCTCAGAGAAAGTCTTTTCTACTAGAGGCCTGTGGGTCCCTACCCCCATTTACAGGATCTCCTCCAATAGATTACCAGCTTCATTAGCTGTTATTTCACGGTCCTTAAAAATTAAGAGCTCTGTCTCTTAAGGGCTGAATGTGCTGGACCAGTTGATTTCAGTCTCACTCTGACAGCAGTCTAACTTCTTCAGGAATAATAAAGAATTCTAGAAGCCAGCGGGTAGTCCGTGGATTTAGAATCTTTCTCTTAAGTTGTTTCTCCATCTGCTTTTACCCAGAAGTAAGAATTATACAACAGCCAAGCATCAGACCAAAATCTGAACCGCCTCAGAGGGCAATTTGGCATTTGCCAAGAATTCTGTAGGGTCAGCTGAACATTCTGTATTCTTCTCATGCAGAAGAGGGAGGAGTCATGGCTTACCAACCTTGGAAACTGGCATTAATGGCCTAGTGACACATACATTTCCAAATCTGCCATAGGAAGGTTTTCAAACTTGCCTGCTACCCTATTGGGTAAGTGGTAGCTCTTCTCTCCTGCTAGAGCTAAACCATCCTGATTAACTGGGTAAGCATTCATAGACAGCATTCTTCAAACTTGTGCTACTTACCAGCTAAGTGACCTTGATGAAGTCACCTTACTTAACCCTTTAGATTTCAGTGTCCTTATCTGCAGTCAAAACAGCTAAACCTAACTTTTATTCTAGAAGCAGATAGAAAAAAGCATAATTACCCTCATTTTATAGAAGAGAAAATAAATTCAGAGAGAGAATAGGTGAATTTTTCATGGTTTCTTAGCTAGTCAGTGTCTGAAACAAGGTTAAAATCTAGGTTGCTTGGTACCTAGGTGCCCCCTTCAATGTTCATCCTATTAAACCATCCTCCCTGTATAAAATGAAGGATTTGCCTTTGACCCAGAGATTTCACTGCAGGTCATATTTTCCTAAAGAGGTCAAGGGCAGGGGTAGCTAGGTGACACAGTGAATAAAGCACCAGCTCTGGAGTCAGAAGGACCTGAGTTCAAATCCAGCCTTAGACACTTAACACTTACTAGCCATGTGACCTTGGACAAGTCACTTAACCCCAAATGCCCTGCCTTCCCTTCTCCAAAAATCAGAAATAAAAGGTCAAGGACGGAAAGAAAGGTCCCAAACATGTCAAAATTTTCATAGGAATATTTTTTGTGGTAGTGAAGAACCGGAAAAAAGTGAGTGCCCATCAACTTGAAAATGGCTAAACAGAGTGTGTTATAAGAACATAATGGAATATTATTTCACAAGAAATGATAAATTCAGAAAACCATGGGGATATTTATAGGACGAATATAGGGTGAGGTAAGCAACATCAGGACAACAATCAATATAGTGACCACATGAGAGAGGGCAGGACACATCTGGAAATTACAGCAACATGCAAACAAAAGTCAGATAAAAAAATGTGAAAAGAAATAAAAGTATAAATGAGGAGTACGAGCTAAATCTAAGAGATCCAGGATCTCTTCTTCCTCAAACAGTAATTTGACAGTGTTAGAGACCCATTCTACCAAGGGCTTGAGACAACAGCTTATAGATTAGAAATTGTTTCTGTTTAAAACGGGAACACGTGACCACTGTACATTTTTTAGTACCTCAAAGGACGAAGATACATGCATTGACCTTGTACATTTTTAAAATATTAAGTAGATAATATAGAACATTTTTATTTCAAAGTAAAATTATAATTTTTTTGCATCAATTGACATGCCTGGTGATTCTAGTGTTAAAGGTCTTTATAGAGAGAAGGCAATAGAACTAGAGAAAGCTAATATTGAATTTCTAAAAACTTCCCTAAGACTAACCAAGGCTCTGAAAGGTTGATATTGTCTGAAATGGGGTGTTCAAACCCAAATGTCCTGGTGCAGTGCTCTAATCAACACCCATGATGCCACTCATACCAGAACACAGATGGTAGCTTTGATTTCATCAGTAAGGGAACTAACCCTATCTTTAATTTTCTATGCCTTAGTAGTAGATAAATCCAAGGTGTTGCCTCAAACTTGAAGCATTTACTTGCTCCCAGGGTCAAATAATTAGTGCATGGGAATGAGAGAATGGATTGGGATTTGAACCTAAGTCCTTAAGAATTCAAGCCCAGCACAATGTCCACATGATTTCTTATACATAAAAGAAGTGGCCATTTCCATACAGTATACTTTTTATACTTTATATCTGGAAATTTGTTTTGCTGGACTAAGAATATTGATTACGAGAAATTTATTTTTCTTTTCTTTTTCAGTGGCGTAGAGGGGGAATAGGGAAGGGAAAAGTTTCTCTTAATTTTAAAAAACAAAGAGATGAGGGTTGCTAAAGATGTGAAATGTTACATGCACCTTCAGATGAAGTCACTGTATCATTAGTTTTTTTAAGTGTTTTATTTTGTTACAAGAGACCTCTCAGGAAGTAGGAGTAGTCTGTATCATAATACAAAAGCAAAACACATCAATACCATTTCAATATATATTTATATCTGTAAAGTCCTTAAGAATGAGAAATGACCTTAGTTACTTGTCTTCTTCCCAATAAGAAGGCAGCAAGTTTGGAAGTGGGCTACTTCTATATGAGGAACTATCGGAATATAAAGTAATTTATTATTAATAATAAGAATAACAGTATTTATATAGCACCTTAAGATTTGCAGATACTTTACACAAATTATCTCATTTGAACCTGACAAAACTCTGGGATGGAGGTGCTATTTATTATCCCCATTCGATAGATAAGGAAACTGAGGCTGATAGAGGTTTAAATACCCAGGGTTACAAAGGATTTGCACTCCAGTGTAGCTTGATTCCAAGTCAGGAACTTGAAATTTTAAGTGAGATATCTTCAAGACTATCCATACAGTCCTTTCAGATCACTTAAAAATGTCCCCAGAGAACACTCTCAGATAGTTCAGTCTTGTCTGTGGAGCCCAATAATTCAAAACCCAAACCCAAAATTTTAGCAGTTGCCACTGTGACATCCACCTGTCCCTTACTGGAATCTTGGAAGCAAAGAGCAGGTACTGCAAAAGGGAGAAGAGAAAGATTAAGAGGAAAACAAGAAGGCTGAAGAAAATACTTTGTCACACAAGCATTGTGTGCTGGTAGAGTAAATTAAAGCTGAGCTCTAAGAACAAGGATTCAAAGCTGCCTTTCTGAATGGGTATTATGTCCTATCAAAGACTATTGTCTAGCAGAGCCCATTTCTAACAATGCCTCATTGTGGCCCTTGCAAAGACTAGTTAGTTAAAGTCCAGTTTTCCAAACCCCTTCCTACATTTTCAGGGCCTTCCAGGGCTGGGTGCACACATGGATGTTTCTGCTCCTACCAACTCAGGCTACCAACCTGCTTGGGCTGTGTAAGTAACCATGGTTTATGCAATTGATGGATCTAATGCCTGGAACATTGATTTGATTTCTCTAACCCTGAGGATTTTGTTCTGCCCAGATTTAGAGAGATGGTTTGAAACAGATCTATTCAGGGGAATTTTCAATGTAACTTCTATTGCAAAACTAGGCAGTCACCTTTGGACTCACAAGGAGGTTTAACCCAGATGGATTGAAGATGCTTTTTCTGGAATACTTTAATCCATGAAGAGATTGAGATTTCTGTTTGAAAAAAACTGATATGACAACTTCAACAGTAAGCCATGATTTTGTTTTAGAGGAGGTCCAAATTATTTATGATTCAGGAAAACTTAAAATCACTGGATGAAAAAAGAAATATTGGTGCTATTGGTATTAAGATGTTTCTGAGATGTTCAAACTTTGTGTATTACCAGGAACTGTACTGATATTTGAAAATGGAGCATCTTCCAAATAAACTAGGTTTTTAAAAGTAACTAGGTATTGTGGTGATGTCGTAGCAGGAGTGATGGTCTTTCTCATGGACAACCTTTAAATTGCTGTTTTCTTCTATGGAGAGACCAAAGACCTATAATTGGGCTACTTTTCAGGCCAGATTCTAAATTGGGAAAATGGGTGTTTCTCCAGAAAGGCAAGGGAAGGAAGCTCAAAGTGGTCCAGAAAAGGTCTTTCTTCCTGTAATCCCAGTAAATAGTATGACCACATTCTCTTTGCTTTTTTCTTTTTAGGGCAGGTATTTCGTAGTCTGATGCTTCCACCTCTCTTTAACCTCATTACTTTTTTTTAAATCTATGTTTATTTGCTTGTCTGTATACGTGTAATGTTGCTCTCTGATAGAATATAAATTCGAAAACAGGAATTGCTTCATTTTTGTCTCTTTATCCTGAGTGCCTAGCATTACAGTACTGGGCACATAATACCTGATAATTAGTGCCTGATGTTTAGTCAATGTTTGTTAAATGCCTGAACAACATAGCAGTAACATCTATTTGCACAGTACTTTATGTTTCCAAATACTTTAACCTGTGAGACAGGTAAGACAGCCATATTATCTGTATCATACACCTTGGTTTTCCTTGCCCAATATCCTGAGGGAAATTAGAATTCACATCTTTTCTCCCCTACCTAATCTAACAACAAAGTCAAGACACTTTCGGGGGATCTCAAATTCATTAAATAGGCTAGGTCTTGCATTTCTTGAACTAATCTTTAGCAAAGATGTTTGGGTAAAAGTCACAATTTCCTTTTAGTCATTATCCAACCCCAGGTTACATGTCTGGCATCTAGAGGGATGCATCGGTGGCCCTTTCTGGTGAATACAAAGAAAATGACCTCAACAAATTCACGATCTCTTTTCTTAATTGTTCTTTTATCGTATTGGAGTTGTTTTACAATTCCTCAGCCTTTTTAGCCAGGAAGGTTAGAAATTGGTTTCACATAACTTGTCAGAGTTTTATTTCTTACTTTTCTCAATTGAAGCCCAAGCCAGATCAATCATTGACTTGGGGAGGTGGTTCCAACACAGGACATGACTAGCACTGATAATTTGCTTTATCCCAGCAGGGAGCCCATTGATTCTAAACTCTTTGTTAGGGAGGGAGATCAGCTACTCTAAGGTGGGGGATTTGATGGGAGCCAAAGAGCAATAAACAAGCCTTCTGGCTGGAGCCTTTGACCAAACTTCCTCTTCCAAATTGGGAAGACTTTAGAGGGCAAAAATGTAATGTCATTTCCAAAGGCTATTCAAGTCTTCCTAAGACATACTGCCGAGTTTATTTGGGATGGTGGTGAGGGTTCTTTCAAAGATTTGGAGAATTCTATTCCCCCTTATCTTTCTTCCCCTCCTCATCTTCTATCTATGAAAGGAATGAAGTAGCATCTTTGTAGGTGAAAGCCACTCCTCACAAATTTCTGTTAGCAATTAGGAAGGACAGATAAACGTCATGAAATATGTAACTCATGGTCCAGGAGAGGAAGGCACTGGGCTTGAGAGTCAGGAGATCTGAGTTCTGGTTTTGATTGTGCCACCTAAGTAGCTGTGTGATAGTGACCATTTACCCTATTATTCTTTTTCTTCATCTGTAAAATGGAAGAGTGTCGTATAGAGGGCATTCAGTCAGACCCAGGTTTGCCATTTACTCACCACGTGACACTTGCCAGGAAAGTCTTTAGAGTGTCCCTCTAAAGACTATTTGAGTGGAAGGTAGGTGGCTCAGTAGACAGACTGTTGGGTGTACAATCAGGAAGACTCATCTTCACAAATTCAAATCTGACCTCAGACATTTACTAGCTGTGTGACCCTGGACAAGTCACAAATTCTGTGGACCTCAGTTTCTTCATTAGTAAAATCTGGGGGTTGAACTACATGTATTCTCTAAAGCTACGATCCTGTAATGTCCAAGGCCCCATCCAGTGAGGAATCTATGACGCTCTAACTCCAGGCCCAGTTTGTTCTTTCCACTAGGCCACAACTGCTTCTAAACCTAGCTTAAGCCTGTAGTGTATAAGAGCCATGTAATTCATATGATTTTGTGATCTGGTATGAATGAATGAATGAATGAATGAACGAACAAATGAATGAAAAAATATTAATTAATTAATGAAAAAATATTTAGTGCTGCAAATCCTGGAGATATAAACAGAAAAGTAAGAACTTCCCTGCTCCCAAAGGGCTCACATAGTAATAACAATAATTAACACTTAAATAATACTTGGTAAGTGCCCAGCACTATGTTAAGTGCTTTAAAATTATCGTCTTCTTTGATCCTTACAACAACCCTGGGGGAGGTAGATGCTATTATTTTTCCCATTTTACTGATGAGGAAACTGTCTGTGGTAAGTGATTTGCCCAGAGTCAGTAAAGATCTGAGACTGGATTTGAACTCGAGTCTTCCTGGTTCGGGGTTCCAGAGCTGTATCCACTGCGCCACCTAGCTACTAATGGGGTAGACAACATACATTGAAGGTAGCTACTAGCCAGATAGAAAGATCATAGGTCTCTAGGGTGTATCATTTGTATAAGGTCATTTCCACAGATAAGAGGCAGTGTCTGATGTTGCAACCTTTGACAGTACAAGGACTTTGGTGGTGAAAACTTTCTTTTCTAGGTCTTCAGCAGCTGTGCTGTATGTAACTATGCAGAAGGAGGGCTACCTCTCAAGATGAAGGCTCCAGGTTGGAAGCTGGTCTGGTCTGATGCTTTGGAGGGTAGTGCCATTATTCCCAAGCCTCTTGGGTTCAGGATCCTGGACTATCCCCATGTCCATGGTACTGTTCTATGTTCAGCTTATTCCCAGTGAAACTTCAAATAGTTGCTTTTACTTTCTTAAGTTCCAAGGTCTTTGATTTCAATTTTTTTAAAGGGAAAGAAAATAGAAACAGCTCATTTGAGGCTAACGATCATATTTTGTTAATATATCTATTTGTATTGAGATGGGAGAAATGCGGATTTTTTTTTTTTTACCACTTTTAGTTGAGTGTGTAAGTTCTCCCAGAGTCTGTCTCTATTTATTAACCTTCACACAGTGAGGTGATAAAACCCTCCAAGGAAACAATGTCTCTGCAGTCAGTCTATCCAGCATTTTCTAAATCCTGCTATTTTTGCAGGTACTCAAGGAATCCTGTTAAGGAGTATCTTTCAGGCTATCTAGGCAGTATGCTTAAGGATTCATATCTAAGCTTTAGGAGCATTTTCTTGACCATATATGCAGTGGTTCCTCCTTTCTCCTCAAGTCATCCCAAACCCTAGCCCTACCTAATTAAGGACTGGACAAGCCAAAGTAATCTCTACATTTGTCCCTAGGCTAGAGGGTCACTTTACAGATTCAGGGTAAGAGAATCACTCTCGTTGTGAGCCAGATCTTCACATGGGGTTCCACTTGATACCGATAAAATGTTGATGTCAAGTCAAGCCAAAAAGTATTTATTAAGTGCTTACTGGATGCCTGGCAGTATGCCTAGAGACAGTAATACAAATACAAGCAGGAAAAAAGAATCTTTGATCTCAAGGAAGGCAACAAACAAAGGGGGCTGGCTAGGAGGAAGAATGGTGAAGAAAGAAGCCTAAGAGAGTCAGGAGCAGAGCCCAGAGAAGAATGAAGTAGTGAACGATGCTGGCCTGGGAACATTCCTTAAAATGGAGGTTACAAGCAGAACTGGACATCTAAGAGGTGGTGGCTAAATGCCTAGTGGTAGAATGACTATGGAAACCCTTACCCGGAACTGGGACTGTGTTTAAAAACCAAATGTAGAAGGGCAGGTCTCCACGTGATTACTTACACACACACACTTTGCCATAATGCCCATGTTGGAATGGTTGGCTAGTACAACCATGTGCTGTTCTCTACTCTAGAATCTCTTGCTCCCCTGACCTATTGTCATTACTATGTTGCCAAACCAAAACCTTGAGATAACCCCTATCATCCAGCTTCTCAAAATGGTTACTAAAGAAAATCACAGACTATGTTTTCTAACAATTTATTTTATCTAATCTCAACTGGGCCTTGAAAGTGATAATCTTTTTACTTTTTCCCTGATAGTAGCTATTACAAATTCATCCACAAGCCCCTCATAGGACCTCACCTTTATGAGTAGAGGCCATCAACAACAAGCTTTCCCTCTCTTCTGCTATTCCGTACCTCAAAATCCCACACCATGCCCCATTTCCTCCCATTTCTACCAGTGTTTGAGGAATAGATGGCTTTTGTCAGTTCCAAGGTCAATCCCTCTACTACTTGTGTTCTTTTTTTAATATATAATTATTTATTTACTTTTAATTTACAACATTCAGCTCCACAGTCACTTGAGTTTCACATTTTCTTCCTTTCTGTCTCTTCCCCCCTACTCCCTATGGTGGCATGCAATCAAATATAGGATCTACAAATACCTTCACATTAAACATTCTACTTGTGTTCTTGATCCCATTCTATCCTGTTTTCTCTAACAGGCCCTTGGACCATTCCCTTTCATCCAAAGTCTATCCCCTTATCCCCTAGTTCCTTCCCTGACCTCTTCAAACTTAAATCCCTAAAAAACTCCTTGACCCTGCCATTCCCTCAAGCTATCAATTTTGATATCTTCTCTCCTTCATAGTCAATTTCTGGGAATGTCATGCATGTTCCTTGCCTCCACTTCACCTTTAACTCACTTCTCAGACATCTTGCAATCTAGATTCTGACCCCCACCATTTTACTAAAACTGTTCTTGCCAGGGTTGTCTACCCCCTTAACAGTTAAATCTAATGGACTTTTCTTAATCTTCATTATATTTGACCATTTCTGCAGCTTTGACATTGTCAACCATACCGACCCTTTCTTCCTAGACACTTTCTCCTCTCTTAGCTTCTGTGGCACTGCTCCTGTGTCTTAGATTTTCCTCTTTATTTGACCAGCGTCTTGTGGTATGGTAGAAAGAGTTCACGACTTTAAAGTTAGAGCCCTGGATTCAAATTCTCACCTCTGACACTACTATGTGACTTTGGAGAAGTCAATTATCATCTTGGATTTCAGTGTCTTCATCTGCAAAAGGAGGGGGCTCTACTAGATGGCCTCAGAAATCCCTTCCATCTTGAAAACTATGATCCTTTGCTAGATAAGTTTTGAGGCTCCCCAGGACTCTATCTTGTACCTACTTCACTCTTTACATTGTTTTTCTTGTGGCTAGCTCATCCAGCTCCCATGGGTTCAGCTCTCCTCTCTATGCATATGATTTCCAAATCCATAGATCTAGACTTAATCTACCTCCATATTGCCAAATCTTGGCTGTATATATTCACCTGTGTATCCTATAAGCATCTCAAACTCAACTTGTTCCAAACGGAACTCATATTTTTTCAAAACCCTTCCCTACTCCAAACTTCCCTGTATCTGTTAAGGGTACCATCATCCTTCCAGTTCCCCACGTTCATAACCTCAGTCATACATACTTGACTTCTTTCTTCCTTATTTCCCCAATCAAATCATAAGCCTTGTGAATTTTACTTCCACATCTCTCACATCCATCCTCTTCCACTTGTGGTCTAGGCTCTGACAACTTCTTGTATAATTCCTTCCTAATTTACATTTTAGGACCTAACCACTTCTTCCTTCCTAATTAGTCTCCTTGCTTCTAGTTTCTTCCTCCTTCTACCACACAGTTGCCAAAATAATCTTCCTAAAGAAGAGATCTAAACATGTCATTTCCTTCCTCAAAAATCTTCAGTGGTTGCCTATATATTGCCCATGAATTTCCAATGAATACCCTCCATAAGCTAGCTCTTGACTACCTTTCCAGCCTTGATTTGTATTATGTCCCTTCACGTACTCCATGCTGCAGACAAATTTGATTACTAGCAGTTCCATAAAGGTCACATGCCATCTCCCATCTCCATGCCTTTCTACAAGCTATACCTCATTCCTAGAGTATTCTCCCTCCTCACGGTTGTCTCTTAGAATCTTATGTTCTTTTAAGGTTTCATTCAGGTGTCACCTTCTGGAAGTTTTTCCTGATTTCCCCCAGACATTAGTGCAGTCTTCCTGCAAAAATTACTGTGTATTAACTTATCTGTGCACATATTACTCAGTGGAATGTAAACTCCTTGAGCCCAAAAACTGGGTTTGGTTCCCCCACCCCTTAGCTATTTTTTTTTTTTTTGCATTTGTATCCCTAGCCCCTAGCAACTTAGTAAGTGCTAAATAAATACTTGTTGATTTGAATTTGTTTTCAACAAGAATTGAGCATAAAGGGGTGGTGAGGTGGCACAGCCAATAGAGCACAGGCCCTGGAGTCACTATGACTTAAGTGCAAATGGGCCTCAGACACTTAACACTTAATAGCTGTGTGTGATCTTGGGCAAGTCACTTAACCCCAATTGCCCTGCCTTCCCCCCCTCCAAAAAGAGGGGGAAAAAATGACCCTAAGATATCCTGCCCCTCCCTTCAGTGAAATCCCACTGTAACTCACACACACATGGGATCTCATTCATTGTGGGTTCCCGCCAATAAACGTAATATAAGTCGTCCATTCCTACCCACCCCTTGTCCATACCATCCCATAAGTTTGCCACAAGGAGTCCACCCAACATGCTGGAGGCCTTTCTTCCTTTTCCTGACATTCTGAGGGAACCACTGGAGCAACTGGCTGTCTGTTTGTCATTTAAGGATCAAAATGTCATTTAAGGACAAAAATGTTTTACTAATTGCTTCAGAAATCTATCTTTAATCACACTAAACTAATGCTAATTGAATTGAGAGCTTTTTTCCTAAGAAAAAAAAGAAAATTTTGTATCTTAAAGTAATAAAAACTACCAGGTTAAAGCGACATTAAGATTTGTTGCTTTTTTTTCCACTGTAACTCAGCCTTTAAAAATTAAAACCTGGGGGTGGCTCAGTGGTGCAGTGAATAGAGAGCACAGGCCCTGGAGTCAGGAGGACCTGAGTTCAAAGCCAGCCTCAGACATTTAACACAAAACTAGCAGGGTGACCTTGGGCAAGTCACTTAACCCCAATTGCCCTACTTTCCACCCTCCAAAAAACAAAAATAAAAAAAATAAAAACCTGGAACATCAGTTCAGTTAAATACAGGGAATTTCTAGGTTCTGTTAATGTCTTTTGTAACCCCTCATTCTTTGCCTTTCTCCTTTAAAATCACATTTTAAACCTCCCTTTATTCTGCATTGTTTCAGGACTGACGGCTGATGTGATTCTGTATTGCATACCCATGATCAAATTGCCCGAATTCTCTGAATCAATCTCAGTTTCTTTCTCTATTTCATAAAGTTGTCGTGAGTGTTTTTTTAAAGAAATCATACTGACAGGAAGAGCAAAGAAACAAACCTCTCTGTTCCCTTGTAAAAGGTCGTATTTGTTCCTTCACTAAAATTTGTTTTCATTCTCTGCTCATTTCTGTGACAGGTGATCACTCAATAACTTCCTAATCCCACAAAACACAAATGATAAAGTAGGAAAACTGCTCGCTTCCTTTCCCATCTGGCTGAGGTATTCAATCTACCCAATTCAACTCAACAAACTTCCTATGGTCCATAGGCTGCCAGGCAGCAACTGGGACCTGAGCAGGCAGGTCCTGTAATGATAAAAGCACCAGCATTAGAATAAGGAAAGACCTGGGTTTGAATTCCACCTCTAACCCTTCCTCATTGTGTCTCTATGGAAAAGTCATTAAAGCCTTCAGAGTCACTGCTTACTCAGCTGCAAAGTGGGCATAATATTAATACCAATTGTACTCACCTCAAAAAGTTGCTTTGAGAATCAAATGAGATACTCAGCACTCACACACACATGGGATCTCATTCATTGTGGGTTCCCTCCAATAAACGTAATATAACTCGTCCATTCCTACCCACCCCTTGTCCATACCATCCCATAAGTTTGCCACAAGGTGTCCACCCAACATGCTGGAGGCCTTTCTTCCTTTTCCTGACATTCTGAGGGAACCACTGGAGCAACTGGCTGTCTGTTTGTCATTTAAGGATCAAAAGAAATAATTCTTGTTTATAATGTATATAATGCTATATGAATATAAATTAATATTATTTAGTATAATATACCTTCTATCCTTAAATGGTTTCTGCATTGAGGGCACTGAATTAAAATTCTGGGTCTCCAAGCAGGGTTTTGAAATGATAATTCCCCCTCATCCCACTGGCCATTAGCCATTCTCACTATATTTACAGGGTGTTCCAAAAGCTTTGGTGCAGTTTTAAAGCTTTAAAGTTTAAAACTATTTAGGTGTGGAATAGAGGTAGTTCTTATATCAGCAACTTCACTTTAACCTTGCTGGAGCAAATGCGTCTTT
Source organism: Pseudochirops corinnae (assembly GCA_028646515.1). NCBI lineage: Eukaryota > Metazoa > Chordata > Mammalia > Diprotodontia > Pseudocheiridae > Pseudochirops > Pseudochirops corinnae. Next base: position 159,487,149 of record CM053587.1, on the reverse strand, counting down.
CCCTTCTTCCACCTTCTCTACCTCACAAGAAAACGGTGGTGACTTTTTCAAAAGAAACTACAGTACTGACCCCTTAGGTACAAATCCTTTAAAGTGAGAGAACCACACTATTTTTGAAACTTGGAGGGGAAATATTTTTATTTTTTTTAAACTTTTATTCATTTTAGTTTACATCATTCATTTCCACAAGATTTTGAGTTACAAATTTTCTCCCCATCTTACCCCTACCCACCACCCCAAAACAGCCATCCTGTTGTATAACCCCTCCCCCAACCTATTCTCTCCTATGTCCTCCTCCGTTGCCCCTCTGACTTTCCAGTAGGGCAGGATGGA
>CM053587.1:159469189-159486316 GCA_028646515.1 Pseudochirops corinnae | reverse complement strand
TGCTGATGATGGTTGGCCAATGTTTGATCAAGGAGGCTAGTTTCCTTACCTCTCAGCATGCGGCCCTTGGCTAGCTTGGTGACAACTCATCAGATTTTACTTTAATCTCTTAGCTAATCTGACAGAAGTGACTGAGAAACTGTCTTTAGGTTTTGCTTAGGGATTCTGGCACCTCTGATACATGGATATATAAACTGTAGGCCATACATGGGGCCCGATTGCATCTTTTAGAAAAAAAATCCTTATGAAAACAAACTCTTTGAAACTTGAAGGCAGAATTCTAGGCTGTTAGAAATGGTCAAATTTGAAAAATATTCTCAGGAAAAGTATCTCCCACTATTCATTTTTTTTTTTTTGCTTGTGATTTCCATGCTCCTCTGTAAAACTGAGACAGTATTCTATTTTCACTGAATTCCTGCCATATCCAGGTATCAAGCAAAATATGGATGAACAATTGAAAATATAAGCAGCAATTAGAGGAAAAAGTCCAGAGACTTTCCCAGTAGATTACCTGAGAATGTCACACAGAATTGAAGCATCATGTGGTAGCAAGTGGGAGAATGAATACTTGACAGATTTGGAGTCAGGAAACAGCTTCAAATGCTCATTTTCAACATTTAAAAGCTATGTGACTGTGAATAAACCACAACCTTTCTGAAGCTCTGTTTTCTAATCTGTAACATGAAGATCAATTAATCAACAAGCATTTATTAAGCATTTACTATGTATGGGGTGGGGTGGGGGGTGAAGCTGCCAAGTGGTACAGTGGATAGAGTACCAAGCCTGGAATCAAGTTCAGATCTGGCCTCAGATACTAGTTGTGTGACCCTGGGCAAGTCACTTAAGCCTGTTTGCCTCAGTTCCTTATTTGTGAAATGAACCAGAGAAGAAAATGACAAATGACTTCAATATCTTTGCCAAGAAAACCCAAAATGGGTCACAAAGAGTTGGGACATGATTGAAGCCAACTGAACAACAACAAAATAGTTCTTGCTCTCTAGGAGCTTATATTCTATGTAACACATTGTCACACCATATATGTATATGCACATGCACGCATATGTATACATATATACACATGCGTGTGTACACACACACACACACACACACACACACATGAATGAAACAAACATTATTTCATTGGGTTGTTGTGGGGACAGAATTTTGGAAACACCTAAGTGGCATATAGATGTAAGTTGTTTCTACTTGCTGGATCTCTGAGAATTCAGCTAGTGGCATTTTAGAAAGAGTTTTGACAAACTCGAGTCCATCCAAAGAGGGAGACGAAAATGGTGAGAAGACCAAAAACCATGTTATAAGAGTGTCCATTGAAAGGATGAGGATTATTTAGCCTGGATAATAGAAGGCTTAAGGGGACAGGAATTATTTTGAAGTGCTTGAAGAGTTGTCAGACAGAATAAGGAAGAACGGATGAATGTGGCATATTTCAGCTTGATTCAAGCTTGATGTCAATAAATAAAATGATCTAAAGTGGACTGATTTACACTGAGATGTAGTGGTATCCCCATCCCTTTAAGATGTGAAAGCAGCAGCTCAATGACTTCTAGTTAGAGCTCAGAGAACTGGGAACTCAAAGTCACCTTAGAGATCAGATAAGTTAGTCCCTTTATTTTGTGTGTGTGTGTGTGTGTGTGTGTGTTTTTAAGTCCCTTTTATTTTGTAGATAAAGAGATCAAGGTCAAAAGATGTGGAATGATTTCCCCAAAGTCACATCAGCAGTAAATGGCATAACCAGGGTTTGAACTCAGAGCATCTGATTCCTTATCCGTTATTCTTTCCAGTCTACCATGTTGTAAGGTAGCCAGGGGTTACACGTGGAGAGCTGGGCTTACTTGGGTTCTGCCTCTGACCTATGATCCTAGGCAAGTAATTATACCCTTTGGCTTCTCCAGTTAATTCTATAAGACTAAAAAGGCTACAGAGAAAATGATGATCCCATTGGGAAAAGAGAAAAGTTCCTCTTCCCTAGTGCTCTGTTCTAATGAAATGATGGATTCTGACATGCCAGCCCAAGTTGTAGGAATAGGTGAAAAAAAAAGAACTACATTCTCACTGGTGTCATCAACATTCAACTGCTTTAATGGCTAGAGATCATAGACATAGGGATTGGACCTATGATTTCATTGGTCTTGGGACCCACTAGATGAGAAAACTCACCCTACCAATGCAGGTCAGTATTTTTTTAATACTGTAATAACTATATTACAAAGTTATTTATTTCCTTGGCAATCCTATTATTTTATTCCATATTTAAAACTATTATTCTGAGAAGAGGTCTATGGGCTTCACCAGATCCCAAAAGTGTCCATGACACAAAAAAGATTTGGAAACCCTGCTCTAGGACTAAAAGTTTCAGACATCATCAGTTCTTTCTTTGAAGATGGATATTGTTTTCTATTATAAGCCCTTCAGAGTTGTCTTGGATCTTTGTATTGCTGAGGAGAACTAAAGCATTCACAGCGGATCATCTTACAATATTGCTGTTACTTTTTACACAGTACAATTCACTTTGTATCAGTTCATGCAAGTCTTTCCAGGTTTTTCTGAGAGCATCCTGTTTGTCGTTTCTCATAGTACAATAATATTTCATCATAATCATATACTACAACTTGTTCAGCCATTTTCTGATTGATGGGTTCTCCCTCAACTTCTAATTCTTTACCCCCAGAAAAGAACTGCTATAAATATTTTTATACATATAAGTCCTTTTCCTTTTTGTTTCTTATTTCTTTTGGGATACAGATCTAGTAGTAGTACTGCTAGGTCAAAGGGTATGCATGGTTTTGTAGTCCTTTGGGAATGGTTCCAAATTGCTCTACAGAATGGTTGAATCAGTTCACAACTCCACTGACAATGCATTAAAGTCTCATTGCCATTTACCTTTTCTGTCCTTTTAGCCAATCTAATAGGTATGAGGTAGTACCTCAGAATTGTTTTAATTTGCATTTCTCCAATCAATGGTGAGTTAGAGTATTTTTTCATGTCACTATGGATAACTTTGATTCCTTCATCTGAAAACTAATTCTTTAAGGTTCAGCTCATTTCTCATTTCTCCTAAGAAGATTTCTCTAGTTTTCTCAGCACCTGTAGCAAATATTTATCTAATTGAAACCTGAATATTTTTACTATTTGTTTTTAGTGTACAGTACATAGTATGGTATAGTACTTACTTTTTCTTTTTTTTATTCCAAAGATACTGATTTTGTCTCCTATATAAAGATTATAAATTCCTTGAAGACACAGATCAGATTCTATGTCTCACAGAATTTCCAAGTTGGAAAGGACCTCTTCTAGTTCTACTTTCTAAACCATGTAGGAGTACCATCTATATATAACATCCTTAAGATTCAGGTCAAACGGCCACCCAGCTTTGTCTAGGGAATTCAGTACCTTTCAAATCTATTCCATATTATGATAGCTTGTCCTGCTTGATCTCAAGGAGTTGTAAATGGAATAAGAATGAAGACAAGTAGGCTAGTAAGATGATTACAGGGAGAGGAAGATTAGGTGCAAAGAACGGGTATAGTCAAACAAAAGCTAGGGGAAGTTTGAGGAGGGAGAAATTACTTTCATTTTCTAATATTTAGCATCCTCTCTCAGACTAGCTCCCCAATTTGTACTTGTATTGGCATTGCATTCCTCCTCCTCTTCCTCTTGTTCTTTCTCCTCCTCCTCCTCCTGGAACTTGGACTCCTATCCTGGGACCCAGGGTTCTAATCGGTGAGATTTCATCTTATCTTACCTGGTCCTAGCTACAGAGGTACTTCCCGGTCATTTCTAAGAAAGGTAACCTCTACTTTGTTGCATCTTCTCCTCTCTTTCTAAACCTTGCTTACCTGTATCTTTTCCAATTATTATTATTTTATCTTATTATCCTATATTAATATTATCCTATTTTATTATTATTTTTTCTTATTATCCTATATTAATATTATCCTATTTTATTATTATTTTCCTTGAAGACAGGGACTGTTTGGCTTCTTTGTGTTTTTATTCCCAGTACCTACCCTAGTGCTAGTTATGCAGTAAGAGCTTAATAAATGCTTTTCCATTCATTCATTTATTCAGTTTCCATTGTTTGACTGTTGTTTTTCTTTACATTTACTACCTAAGGTTTTTGTGCTTCAAAGAGTGATGAGATCAGACCTATGCCACAGGAAAATTACTTAGGCAGAAATATGAAAGAAGGATGAGAAAGGCAGGGGATGAGAGACAGGGAGATCAGTGAGGGGGAGGATATTCTAATAGTTTAGGTTCCAAGTAACTAGAGGCAGTCAGACAGCAGCAGAGAGAGTGCCTGGCTTGGAGTCCTATTCCCTGAGTTCAAATTTGGACCCAGATACTTACTAGTTCTGTGACCCTGGGCAAGTCACTTAACCCTGTTTGTATCAGTTCCCTGATCTGCAAAATGAGCTAGAGAAGGAAATGGCAAATGATTCCAGTGTCTTTGTCAAGGAGATCCCAAATGGGGTCATGAAGAGTCAGACAGGACTAAAAATGACTAAACAACAACACAGATGATGAGGAAGTGAACTAGGGGGGAGACAGTAAGAGTGGAGAGAAGGGAGCAGATAAGAAAACTGTGAGGGAAGAAAAATCAAGAGGAACTGGCAACTGATTGAATGTGGGGAGTTAGGGGGAGGAGGAGGAGACAAAGATGATAGAAAGGCTTCTGACCTGAATGACTGGGAGGAGGGTAGGACTCTCAGCAGGGGAGGGACAGAATCTATGGGGAAGGATGGTACTTCATTTTTAAAAAAAATTTTAATTTTTAGCTTTTTGGAGGGGGGAATGCAGGGCAATTGGGTTTAAGTGACTTGCCCAAGGTCACTCAGCTAGTAAGTGTTAAGTGTCTGAGGACAGATTTGAACTCAGGTCCTCCTCACTCCAGGGCCAGTGCTCTATTCACTGCACCACATAGCTGCCCCTGGTACTTCATTCTGACGTGCAGTATCTGAGGTGCAGGGCATCTAGGTGGAGATATCATTACTGGAATGTACAGCAAAACAAGGAATTAAGATCAGGGCTTCAGTTTTGGTGGAGTGGACAAGAGATTGTATTTGGGGTCGAAGGATCAGGGTTCAAATTCTGGCTTAATACTTACTAACTGCATCACCTTTAACTTTAACTGTCTATCAAATGAAGTGTTGGACTAGATGACCTCTAAGGGCCAGGCCTTCCTGCTCCAAATCAACAATCCTATAGACTATATAATCTGTTCACTCTCCTATGCTTCTGTGGTCCAAGGCCAACTTCATCACTATTATCACCATCAACAATTATTTACTAAGGATAGACTACATGCAAGGGTTTGCAGCAGAAGGCTATGTAAGGGTGTTCCTTTCCTCAGCTGGCTTACATTTTGGTAGAGGAGAGAGCTCAGCACTCCAGGCAGTTTATGATTAGCACTAGATGAGAAGTACAGGTCAGGATTTCAGAAAGGGAAGAGGGCATTAGATCGATTAAGGAAGACTTCACCAAAAAGTGTGCTGCACCCTCAAGTGGAGCAGCGATTGAAAAACGACAAATTTAAAAAGCAACAACAAAACTTATCTCATCTTTCCTCTTTTTTCATTGCCAAGCTTCTTGAAGAAATATTCATTCCTCACTGTTTCCTCAACTACTTCCAGACTGGCTTGCTTCCCTACTGCTCTATTGAAAATGTTTTCTCGGAGATAGAATAGCTTTTTCTCTCTCTTTGGTATTTATCTTTCTTGATTTCTTGGTGGCCTCCGTGATTATTCCCCCCTCACTATGGTATATTGGGTAGGGCATAGACCTAGGTCCAAATGTTGCCCCAAACTCTTACTAGCTGTGTCATCCTGGGTAAATCACTTGTCTTCTCTCAATCTCAGCTTCCGCATCTTCAGCTTGCTCATCAGGTCCAGGGCTAGACCTGATCACTTCCAATGTCTCTTTCAGTTCCAAATCTTTGAACCATGATCTTTAACAAGGTAAATAGAAATAACAGAAAAGTAAGATTGAATGCTATGTAATTGTAATAAGTAAGCTTGGTTTTGAAGAAGAGTTGGGAAGATGAATTTCTCTACCTTCTTGCACAGTCAAGGGACTATGTATATAGAATATTATATACATTGTCAGGCACTATTAATGTAGGGCAGCTAGGTGGCACAGTGGATAGAGTGCTGGGCCTGGAGTTAGGAAGACTCATGTCCCTGAGTCCAAATCTAACCTCAGATACTTGTTAGCTGTGTGACCCTGAGCAAGTCACTTAACCCTGTTTGCCTTAGCTTCCTCATCTGTAAAATTAACTGGAGAAGGAAATGGAAAACCACTCTAGTATCTTTGCCAAGAAAACCCCAAATGGGGTCACAAAGTGTTGGACACAACTGAAAAATGACTCAACAACAAATGTTAATGTATTAGTTTTACCAAAGTGTTTTCTTTCTTTCAAAGTCAAAAAAGGGATGGAAGAAACCAGGTCATATGATTTCAGAGACAGAACTCTTCCTTGTACTATCCTACTTCTTCTTGAGACAGTGTACTACAGTGGAAGGGATGTTAAACTGAGTCAAAGAAATCTGAGTTCTGACATAAATTAGGTGCATGGCCATGAGGAAGTCATTGAACTCTCTGTTCCACAGTTTTCTCAGTAGAGTTAAGACTCTATAATTCTATAGAGTTAGACATTTTCTGCCTGTTGGTTCAACTGAGCCTTGCAAAAGCAGCTAGGTAGAGACAGTGGCTAGAGTGTCAGGGCTGGATTCAGGTAGACCTGAGTTCAAGTCTGCCCTTAGGTACTAGCTGTGTGACCCTGGGCAAGTCACTTAACCTTTGTTTGCCTTAGTTGCCTCAAATGTAAATGGAGATAATAACAGGACCTACTTTGCAAGGCTATTGTGAGGATCAAATGAGAAAATATTTATAAAATACTTAGCACAGTGCCTGATATATAGTAGGAGCTATATAAATGCTAAAGTCCTATTCCCCCTACTACATTTCCCTAGCTATATCTAGGGATTGGGGGTAGTATGAATTTAGTAATTCCACTTCTCTTCTGCGTTAGTTTGGGTCAAGTGACTCTATTCCCTTTTTGGGCCACATAATCAGTTAATAAACATTTAGTAAGTACCTACTATATGCCAGGCAAAGAGTTAAGAGGTCCCCTTACTTCCACTTGGTGATACTTTGAGAATGAAGAGAGCACAGACCATTTGCCCCTGCCCTAAGGCTGCCATTAGTAGATGAGAAGGGGAACAAGCAATACTTCAGGAAGACCTGAATTGAATTCCAGGGTCTGGATCTCACTAGCTTTTGACTCTGGGCAAGTCATTGACCTCTGTTTGCCTCAGTTTCCTCAGCTGTAAAGTGGGCATTACAAGAGCACCTACCTCTCGGTGCTGTTGTGAGAATCAAATGTCGATCATATTTCTAAAGTACTTAACACAGTAGGCCCTTGATAAATACTCATTTCCTTACTTAATGTTATGGGAATCTGAAGATCTTCCCTGTCTTTAGGCCCTTTGATAGGCTTAAGTGACTCTGAGAACCTTCCCTGATTTGAAAATATACTCTGCCCCCTAACAGGCTGAATGTGGTCACTTGGAGCCTGTGACAGGAGGCTTGTTTTTCAGGAACACCCACACCTTGTTACTTTGTGATTGGGCAGTGGGTCAAGCACGGTTGTGTCATTGTCTGATTCAGGAGAAGGCTATATATACACTGGTGTGAGGTTTTGCTTTGGGGCTCACTTTGGAAAGAGTTGTGTGATTTGGCCAGACGAGACTCTGGGCAGCCATTGAGCCTTCCCCCCCCTTTGAAAATCCAGATGTTGGTGCTTCCCTCTCTGGTAACTAGCTAGGTATGGATGTGATGGTCAGACGGCTGGAAGCCCTGCCTGCTGATCTGTTTCTCTGTGTGCTTTTAACTTTTGTTTGCATTCTCTGAAGTTCAGGGTGCTGACTTTTTCCCCTGAACTAGGTAAATGACACATGTTTGATTGATTAAAGTAAGATTGTTAATCCATTTTGAGTTGCTTTCCTTTAGAAAAGCAGATCTAAGAACCTGTGCTAGCAGCCATTCTGGTATGCTGGGGTGCTTGCTGCTACACTTCCTTAAAAAGAGCCTTGAACTAAGATTCTTGGGAAGAGAATAGATTTGTTATAACCTTCTAGAGACTAAAAAAAAATCCTTTAAAAGAAATCTAAGGGGCAGCTAGGTTGTGCAGTGAATAGAACACTGGCCCTGAATAGAACACTCAGGAGGACCTAAGTTACATCTGGCCTCAGACGTTTGACACACTTACTAACTGTGTGACCTTGGGCAGGTCACTTAACTCCAATAGCCTTGCCTCCCCCCCTCAAAAAAAAAGTAAGAAAGAAGATTTCTTTAAAAAAAATATTGTTGTCTGTTGTTAAATTAGTCACTTCTCAGTACTGCTAACCCAGCTTCTGACTGCCCACTCTGGAATTTAATCCTCTGCTTTAACTGAGAAAAAATAGCTCAAGTAAATCAGTTCGAAAGAAAGATTCTGTTGGGGGTGGGTGGTGAGTTAGTGTGGGATTTGGAATAAGAGGAATTAGATTCAAATTCTGGATTTTTCTGCTTATTTGCTCCGTGACCTTGGGTAAATCAGTCTACGTTCCTGGACGTTAGTTTTCTCATCCATAAAATCAGGGATTGAATAAAGCCCCTTAGGAAGGACTCTGAATCTGTGATCTTGAATTTGAGAATATATGCAACATTGTGCCCTTATAATTCCTCATTTCTCAACAGAAAGGAGAGAGATGTGTTTCATTATCTCTTTTCCCCAACCAAGACTGGTTATTTAAATTATTCAGTTTGGCTTTAGCGGGAAGGTTTTAGTTTTACTTTTGTCTCTGATATGTATTCCCCCCATGATATGATTATTTCAGAATAATTTGTTCAATTTGAAGGGCTGACAGTGTTTTTTTTTTTATCTGATTTCCCATTGTTATACAATTCAGACGTGTTTGAGACATTACCTTAAAACATATAATATTTGTAAAAGAGACTACATTTTTATCATTTGTAGGGTGTGGACACACCCCATGACACTTGGAACGGTTCTGAACTTCCCCCTTCTTGTCCTTTTGTCCAGTGCCTAGATTCCTGTGGTAAGAGCAGGTTAATATTTTGCTGTTACTACAAATAACACCCAAAGTGTAACCATTTTGCTTTGCACAAGTAGGTCATTCATCAGTCTTCCAGGGGATTTGGGGTGAGGGAGGATGATTGATAGTGGCAGGTAATTTTATTCATTTTTCTTAGTGAGGTTGAGTAATGGTGGAGCCTTTAACATGAGTAAGTTTCTTGAACTCTAACACTTGGCTTGACTTAACCTCTACAAGGTTTGGTAGGGGCTGCTTATTTGGTTTTCCTAGAACCTTTGAACTTTGTCCTTTTTCCCTCTGATAACTTTATCCTTGCAGTTCTGTCCAGCCCAATTGGGATTCACAAATGATAGGTGGGATTTACTTTAGAAAATTTATTCATGTGCATTTTCCAACTCCTCCACCCAATGATTACGGATCTAATCACAAAACAGATGTCTTAAAATAGCCAGTTACAGGATAAAGGAAAGATAAATCAGTGGAGTTTGTGTCTCCCTGTCATGAAACTGAGCTTTGACCCAAAAGTTAAGAAACCTCACCACCACCTATTACTGTATGCTTGATCTGTGATTCCCTGAGCTAGAGGCCAGCACATCCAATTCTGTTCCATTTCAGTGGCCAGCTTGATTTTGACCCAACAAGGTTACCACGGTAACAGTAGGCTTCCAGGTATTGATGTGGGTGGTGTGAAGAATTGGACAAGGTCCCAAATTCTGCTTAGTGTTCCATTACCACCCTGAGATGTGAGTCACTCAGGGCTGTAGTCTAGGTGAGGCCAAACCCAGAGAGTCAGAGGGTCTAGATGTGTGTATAGTATTCTCTGGTTTCTGAGTTGCCATTTTTGTTGCAAACTATGGTTTTTATATTTTCAAGTGGGTATAATTTGGAACATGTTCTTACTTTGAATTCTAGGGGAAAATTTCACCGTTTTTTTGATTGTACGTTACTAATAGGAATAACAGGATTGAAAGCATATTAGAAGTATATTTCACTCAGGTGTATTTCATATCCCTGTTTGTGGACTATTCTGTAGTATAATGTTGGGGGTAAGCTAGTAGGATGAGAAGAATAAAAGGTATTCCCTTCTCTATTCCAACCAGCTTCTTTATTCAAGGACCTTTCTTGGTTGTGAACTAGATTGCACTAGTGCTAAGATTTTCAAAGTTTAGTCTGGGGATCTCTAGAGGGCCTTAAGACCCTTTCAGAGGGTCCTAATCAAGCCCCTATAGCCATCTTGAAGGAAAGTAACACTTGTAGAGGAGACCACCATCACTAACCACCACCAATATCAACTGCTAAACCAGTGGTTCTCAACCTGTGGGTCGTGACCCCTTTGGAGGTCAAATGACCCTTTCACGGGGGTCTCTTAAGGCCATGGGAAACATTTATTTCTGATGGTCTTAGGAACCGAGACACTACTCCTTTATCCACCTCCAGGCAGGTCTTCCCACATGCAGATACACCCACATATGAGTATTACAGGGTCTCGGCATTAGGAAGGTTGAGAACCACTGTGCTAAACAAAAGCCCCTAATAGGCAAGTAAACCCAAGAACTAAGGGAATAGCAGTGGCCAACAGACCTCAAACTTGGTACCAACCTGGTCTTTGTGGCCATCAACTAGGAGAGAAACCCTTGTGAAGATGTAAGCAGTTGACTCAGGTGCTGAAGCCTCTCATAAACCACAAGTATTGAACACCCAGAAAAGAAAGTTCTCAATGATGGAAACAGATAAGTTAGAAAATGGTATCATTAATGGAAGTGTCATTAGAGAAGATGTATTACTTTCTGCTTTGCTGTTGCACCCTAAGCACTATGGAACCTTTCCATCTGACTTGGAGCTACAACTTTCTATGTATTTTGTTTCTCCCATTAGAATGTGAAATTCTTGAGAGCAGAAAAAGACTGGCTTTTTCATGTGTATCTCAAGTACTTAGTAGAGTGCTTTGTACAAAGCAAGACTTAATAAATGCTCATTCATTTGTTCATTCATAGGTTCCAGAGGAAAGGTTATGAGGGTCTGAACTCAGGATGATTGATCGTGAGCCTCAAGAGAAAGGGCTAGATGCTAGAGGTAATATTAAATGTCAAGTGACCTGGGAAAACAAAGTGGTTAAAGAAAAAAAAGTTTGGTAAATGTAAAAGTCAGATCTAAAAGGAATTGGATGGCCTTAAGGGATATTGCATCTAGATTTGTTGGGACCTGATGATTTTTTTTTCTTTCCATTGTGAAATATACATTTCTATTGATAGGAAATGAGTCAGTCAGGATCTTTTTTTTTTTTTAACCTTGAATAGTCCTGGGCAAACATGGTTATGTTCTTATTCTTAAACTCTTCTTTTCCTAGAATTCATTCTAAGCATCCCCTTTTACTTGTATAAACCTTTCTTCTTCAAGATTCCTAAAAGTAAAAGAATAATAGAACAAGACAAACACGCTTAATGTGCAAGCTGGTGGCATATGTATGTAGAAATACACATATCTTAGTCTGCACACACACATCTGCACACATATACACAATCTAACAAGTAGCATGATACATGCACACACATGTTTACACACACCAACACATACATATAGGTACACATGTGGACATTTGTGTATATATACACATATGTGTGTATATGTGTAAAACACAACTGATTTGTATATTAAGCCTATTTTCTTATTCTATGATTCTCTTTTTTCCCAGTAATCCTGAAGAAGAAAGTGTTATCCAAGTGGAAGGGGACATTTAGTATGAGTTATAGAAAAAGTATAGTTAAGATATGTGTATACATATATAGCAGACAAACACATACATGAACATATATGTGTGTATTTGTATACATGTGGAGATAGGTATGGATGGATAGGTAGGTAGGTAGATAGATAGATAGATAGATAGATAGATACATAGACAGATAGAAACTAAGCCTATGATTTCATTGGTATATGGAATTCCTGAATGGGGAAACTCCCTTTACCAAAGCAGGTCAGTGCCTTCTTTTTGCAACTTATGGTCTTAGAGAGTTGCCTAGAGCTGGGCCCAAGTGAGAAGTTATGCCATCTACCCAGAAGCACACAGTCGGATTTTATCAGAGGTGGTACTCAAACCCAGGACTTCCTAGCTTATCCTACACCATACCATCTCTATATTTAGATATAAAACATTAGAATCATAGAATCTGAGAGTTGGAAGAGACCTTAGCACCTACTGAGTCCAAACCATATATAAAAGGAATCCCAACTATAAAATAGACAGCAAGTAGCCATCTAGCCTCAGTTTGAAGACTTCTGAAGAGGGGGAATCTACCACTTTTAGAAGCAACCCATCCCACTTTCAGGGCTGCTTTTATTATTAGGACTTTTTGTCCCCCTGGCATCAGACCTAAACTTGCTTTTTTAACTTCTGCCCATTGCTCATGGTTCTGCCTCTTGGGACTAAACAAAATAATTCTGATGCCTCTTCCACATGATGGTATTTTAAGTCTTTGAAGAAAGCTACCTGTCTCTCCTGAATCTTTAATTATGTCACTCTAAACACATCCAGTTCCTTTACCTGATCTTCATACAACATGGAGTCAAGTCTCTTCAGCATCCTGGCTACCCTTCTTTAGACCTTTTGTATTTTATTAGCATTCTTAAATGGTAGCACCTAGAACTAAACATAGTGCTCAAGATGAGGTTTGTCAGGGCAGGGTACAGTGGAACTTGTTCAGTCGTTTCAGTTGTGTCTGACTCTTTGTGACCCCATTTGGGGTTTTCTTTGCAAAGATGCTGGAGTGATTTGTCATTTTCTTCTCCTGCTCATTTTACAGATGAGGTAACTGAGAAAAACAGGAATAAGTGACTTGTCCAAGGTCACACAGCTAGTAAGCGTTTGAGGTCAGATTTGAAGTCAGGAAGATGAGTTTTTCTGGCTCCAGGCTGGGTGCTCTATTCAATTTGCCACTGAACTGCTCCTGTGGGATTATCACCAATTTATTCCTGGGAGTTATGTCCTTATTCATGTAAACTGAGAGCAAATGAGTTTTTTTGGCTCCTATGTTGTACTACTGATTCACATGGAACTTACAGTTCACCAACATCTCTAGATCTTTTCAGAATAACTTCTATCTCATTATGCCTCCCCTAGTAACTTTTACTTATTAGATTAAATCCAATGTTGAACTAAGATCTTGTCAAGATCATTTTGGATTCTGATTCTGTCATCCATTATTTTAGTTTTGTCTTGTAGCCTTGTGTCATCTGCAAATCTGATCTGTATCTTTATTCAAGTATTGTTAAAAATATTAAACAGCACAGGGCGAAGCACATACCCCTGGGTCACTCTACTGGGAATCTTCTGCCATAGTGACATTAACAACTACTTTTTGAGTCTGGCCATCCAAATGTGGTCTGAATCCATTTATATCATCTCATCCATATCATTCTGTCTTCTCCATAAGCATAGTATTAGATATTTTATGAAAATAATTTTAAAAAATCTTTTATTGAATTTTTTTTGGTGAAAATTCAAGTTATTAGCTCCTCTGGTTCAATCAACTAAGGAACTTTCAGTGATAAGAGTTATTCATGGCTGGAAGCCTATCTCTGAGTGTTTTCCCAAAGGTGGACCCTAGCCACAATATATTAAATATACTTATAATATTTAATAATAATAAAAATTATAATACAATATATTAATAACTAGAATAATAGATAGAAATATAATTATAAGATTCTTAACTACATATTATGTCCAACCAAGGGGTATGTGAGAGCAAGCTCCTACTGGCTAGAAAACCTGACTGTTAAATTTTCATTGTGGGCATTTATGCCTCAGAATTCAGCAAATGCTATGAGTCAAGATGTGATTTACTGTTTTGCTGTCTATTCAATTAAATAAACATCAATTAAGTGCCTCTTATGCACTAATCTAAGTGCTGGGGATAAAAAAAGAAGGTCTTTGATAAAGGATAGGCAAGTTATAATCTGAGAGTCAAATCTGACCCTCTGCCTGTTTTTGTATATCTTCTGAGCTAAAAATGTATTTTTTAAAATATAAAAACCATTCTTAGCTTAAGAGCAAAAAGGTGATAGCCCTTTCTGTAGTTTCTAACCACTGGTCTAGGTTTAAGAGAACAATAGGAAAAATGGCAATAATACAGGTTAAACTTAAAAGTGTATCATGCATTCATTTTCTTTTTTGGAAAGCTGATTGTTAAATATTTACCAGCACACCCCTATTCTCAAATGTCAGTTTCCAGATTGACTTCCAGAATTTGTCTCTGTACTATACAGCACAGTCCTAGTTCCAGGTTCAAACCCTTCCTGTTAATGGAGTTTCAAATTTCAAGAAGTATAAGTAATAAAGTTGAAACAAAGAACATACAAGAAGTATAAGAAGTAAAAAAACCAAACAAACCCAAAACTATGTGTCCCATGTTGCTACACCTTTAAATTGGGAATTTCAGGTTTCATTGAAGCCTAATTTAACCATGAATTTAGAAGAAATTAGAGCCTTGTAGATAGATGGTCTAGTTAGACTGATCTAATTGTTTACTGATTTGTGGTAGAGTTTAACCAGCCTTTGTGTTTCAACTTTGCTACCTCAAGTTTTAAAAATTGAAAAATAAATAAATGAGAATGTGGCACATGGATAGATTTATTAAAGCCTACCAATGCATAAATCTATCTGCTTCAAGTTAAAATCAGGATTGAGACTGCCTGACTGTGCTATAGGGCGCAGTCCTAGTTCCAGGTCCAAACTCCTCTTCAGGCTCTAGTCCCAGGCACCCTGGTTTGGGATGACTAACTGTACCACCTCACCTACAATCCTGGCACCAAGGTTGCCATGGCTCAATCCTGATCAGTGGGGATAACTTCTGGCACCTGAAACTGAGGAAGACAAACAACATGAAACAGAAACAAATATCCTCAGGCCTATTTCTCAACTGGGGTTCAATTTAGGGCATCCATGCTGGGTGCAATGGACAGGAGTCACTGAAAAGAGTGTACGGCTCGGGCTCACCACTTTTAAATATGCAGGCAACCAATCAAAGGTGGTTACTCCTACCCACATGGTAGAGGAAGAAGAGGCCTCCATTTTACTCCAAATGGGCATGCCCACAACAGCCTGAGTTATAGTGAGAACAAATGAAAAAGTGTTTATTAAGCATGTATGTGCAAAGTATCATTTTGAGGTTGGGGATACAAATAAAAAAGCAAAAAGGGTCTTGTCCTCAAGGAACTTATATCAATAGGGGAGATGACACATAAAAGAGAACTGTATTGTTTGTGGGGTTTTGATTTGTAAAGTCATAGGGATAATGAATAGAGTTATAGGGTAGTAGAAAGGGCCATTATTTTCCACTCTTGAAGCTGAAAGCCAGAAAACCCATGATCCCTTCTCTCTCAAGCTCTCCAACTCTATACCTCGTACAGGAATGGAATATTAAATAATAAATCTACTCCAATAAGAAGAGTTTTATGTAAATGGACTTGAAACTAGTGTTGTATTTATTTCACATTATTCCACTTCACATCCTCTATGTTCTAGTTGAACTGGAATAGAGTTTCTTAGAGCTAACATTCTATCTCTTTCTTTCATGCATTTTCACAAAACTCACCCACATGACTGAAGTCACACTTTCCTCATCTTTACCTTTCAAAATGCTTATCTTCTTTAGAGGTTCATCTCATGTACAATCTCTTCAAGGAAGCCTTCCCTGATCCCTATGATCATTAATATTCTTTCTCTCTCTTTAAATTATGCTGTATTCATTTTCATCTTTTGAAACCCCAGCACTTAGCATAGTATCTCTCGTTGGGCTTAATTTTTTAAAGTTTGTTGAACTGAATTACTGAATATTTGTAGGGGAGCTATTGGGAGAATCAAATGAAGTAATGTATGTAAAGTTTTTTGCAAACCTTAAAGTGAGCCCCTAGGTGGAAAAAATAGGAAAATTACTGGGATAAGGAGGAAAAATTAAATTTCCAAATTTCTGCCTGCTGAAGCATCTCCTTCCACCTCCTTTTCCCCCAAAAATATATAAAACAGCAGTCACTAGAATGTTATTGACATTCTTTTTAATTAAGCAAAGCTTGCTACTGCTGGTGACACAATGTTGAGCCAAGGGAGAGAAGTCATGGGGGCAGGAGAAGTAAAGTTAACTCCAGGAGGTCCTAAGGCCCAAACCCACCCAAATTGGGAAGGACCTCAGAGGCAATCTCTTCTACAACATACTTCACCTATTGTCATGGTGCTCTTTGCTTAAAGACCTACATAATGTGGAACTCATAACTTTTGCTCATTTCATTTCCACGCAGCTTTAACTGTTAAGAATGTTTCTTACATGGGCAGAGCCAAGATGGTGGCATAGAAGCAGGAAAACTCTGCAGCTCCCACATAACCACTTCAAATACCCATAAAATATGACTCTAAACAAATTTTAGGGTTCCAAAAATCACAAAATTACAGAAAAACACATTTCCCACTGAAGGCAGCTCAGCAGGCAGGACAGGAAGGGCTCATCGCAGCGTGCTGGGAGCCAAAACCAGCCCAGCCTGAAACCATGGATTGGCCCCTAGGGCTGCCAGGACAAGCCGCAGCTGGAGCCTTCAGGAGAGTGGATCAGTGGCAGCTGTGGAAATTTCCAGAATTATCAAGCCATAAGAAATAAGAACTAAGTGAAAGGTTAGTGGAACTTGGTTAAATTTGGGGGAGAGGGTCTGGCCAAACTGCCTCCAGGGTAAGGAAGCAGCAGAAGCAGCAGTTCTACAGCCGCTTCCACGTAGCTACATCAGAAGCTCCCGGCCTGCAGACTGCAGGGGGGCCAAGCGATCATTCAGAAGCTAAGTGCTCTTGCCTTAAGCTGCCTGGATTGAAATCGTGGTCTTAGGTAGTGGTCCTGGGGTACGTTTTCAGTGAGCCAAAGCTGTTGAGGGCTACAGTGGCCTCCTGATAGCTCCAGCAGCTGTGAAAACTCCAGTGATTTGGGACAGAGCTTTCCCCTCTGGAGAGTTGCACAGAGCTAAAAAGTCAAGT
>CM053587.1:159443230-159468689 GCA_028646515.1 Pseudochirops corinnae | reverse complement strand
GGGATGTGGGGAGGGACTGATGGAGGGGAGGGCAGGTTGCGGGGGAAGGTAGTTAGAAGCACACATTTTTGAAAAGGGATGGGGTCAAAGTAGAGAATATAACATGTTGGGGGGGGAGGGATAGGATGGAGGGAAATATAGTCAGTCTTCCACAATATATCCACTATGGAAATGTTTTGTATAACTACATATGTGCAATCTATATTGAATTGCTTATCTTCACACTAAGGGTGGTTGACAAAGAAGGAAGGGTAAGAATCTGGAGGTCAAAGTTTTAAAATCAAATGTTTGAAAAAATTATTATTATTTTACATGCAACTGGGAAATAAGATATACAGGCACTGGGGTATGAAGATCCATCTTTCCCTACTGGAAAGTCAGAGGAGGGATAGGAGAAGATATAGGAGAGAGCAGATTGAGGGAAAGGAGTATATAGTGGGATTGCTGTTTTGGGGTAGTGGGTAGGGGAAAGATGGGGAGAGAAAATGTGTTACTCAAAATCTTGTGGAAATGAATGGTGTAAACTAAAAATAAACATTAAATTTAATTTAAAAAAAATAAAATAAAAAAGAAATGGAAAAAAAAAGAAGAGTAAGGAGGGAATGCATTCCAGGCATGAGAGACAACTCAAGCAAAGGCATGAAGGCAGGAAAAGGAATGCCAAGTTTGAAGAGTGTGTGAGGAGGAATCAATCAGTTAGTCAGTCAGTAAACATTTATTAAGTGACTACTATGTGCTAAGCACTGAAAAAACAAAGAAAAGCAAAAGGTAGCCCCTGTCCTCAAGGAGCTCATTATCTAATAAAGGAGATAACATGCCAAAAAAAAAAACCTATGTGCAAATAAGCTCTACACAGGATAAGTAGGAAATAATCAACAGAGAGAAGACACTAGAATTTATAGATATTGGGAAAGTCTTTCCTGAAGAAAGGTGGAAACAAGCTGGGACTTGAAGGAAGCCAGACAACACAGGAGGCAGCCATGAGGATGGCAAGCATTCCGGGTGTGGGGGGCAGCCAATGAAAATGCCCATACTTGGGAGCTGGAGTGTCTTGTGTGAGGAACAGCAAAAAATTTCAGTCTCAGTGTACATGTATAACCTCTATCAGATTACTTGTTGTCTCCTTCATGGCTTTCAGGCAGTCCAATAATTTTTAAATTGTCTCTCCTGGATCTGTTTTCCAGGTCAGTGGTTTTTCCAATGAGATATTTCACATTGCCTTCTATTTTTTCATTTGTTTGGATCTGTTTAATTTTAATAGTATCTTGATTTCTCATAAAGTCTTTAACTTCCATTTGCTCCACTCTAATTCTGAAGGAATTATTCTCTTCAGTGAGCTTTTGAAATTCTTTTTCCATCTGGCAAATTTGGCTTTTTAAGATTTTCTTCTCCTCATTGGCTTTTTGGCCCTCTTTTTCCATTTGAGTTAGTTATTTTTTAAGGTGTTATTTTCTTCAGTCATGTTGTTCACTCTCTTTTCATGATTTTCTTGTGTCATTCTCATTTCTCTTCCCAATTTTTCCTCCACTTCTCTTACTTGATTTTCAAAATTCATTTTGAGCTCCTCCATGGCCTGTAACCAGTTCATATTTTTCTTGGAAGCTTTTGGTGCAGGAGTTCTGACTGCATTGTATTTCTCCTGTTCCATGCTTTGATCCTTTTTGTCCCCAAAAAAGGAATCTAAGGTTTGATTGCTTTGCATGCTTTGCTTCCTTTGCTTGCTCATGTTGCCACACAATTACTTGACTTTTGAGCTCTTTGCCACAGCAGGACTTTGCTTCTAGAGGGGAGACCTTTGTCCCAAATCACTGGGGTTTTCACAGCTGCTGGAGCTTTTAGGAGGGTGCCATCTCTATAGCCCTCACCAGCTTTGGAACGCTGGTCACATACCTCAGGACCACAATCCAAGACCACAATCTGGATTCAGGCATGTTAAAGCAAGAGCCATTACCCTCTGAATGGTTGCTTGGTCCCACTATGATCTGCAGGCCAGGAACTCTGAAGGAAACATATAGAGGTGGCCATATTGCCAGGGCACCTCCACAGCTTCTTGTTCTAGGGGTAGAGGCTGGACCACACTCCATCCCCCCCAGATACAGGAGAGCTCCACTGACCTTTTACTTTGTCTTTGGCATTTATGGGTTGATATTTCTGGAAACCTTCATAGCTACTCATGATCCACTCTCCCGAAGTCTTCTCTAGCCACTGCTGGTCAGGCTGCCCTGGGGCTAAAACCATGGGCTCACATGGGGCTGGGCTCAGCTCCCAGCATGCTGCAATGAACTCTTGCTCTCCACCTGCTGGGCTGCCTTCAGTGGGAGATTTGTTTCTCTCTGTCATTTTGTGGGTTCTGTAGCTCTAAAATTTGTTTAGAGCCACATTTTATAGGTATTTCAGGTGGTTATGGGGGGAGCTCACAGAGTTTTCTGCTTCTATGCCCCCATCTTGGCTCTGCCCTCCAAGCTTCCTCCTTACTCTTCAATGCCATCTCTGACCCTTGTGAAAGTGGCTGAGTCATTTAATTTCTTGGTCTCAATTATCTCATTTATAAGATGGTGATTGCAATGCCTCTCTCAAAAGGTTCTTAAGAGATCTCTTAGGGCATTTCTCAGTTTGGATTCTTTGAGAATCTAGAGAGAATCTCACCTTTAGCAGGTCCATAAGACTGGAGGTCAAGGAAATTGAGTAGCCAAACTTAAAGGAAAATAAATTCATTTGTGTGATAAGGAAGAGTGCTTGCTGATAGCAGCTTCATCGTCCTTGGGAAAAGTTTGGATTATATGGCTTTCTTAAGTCTACTTAGAGTATACAGCCAATCAGCACCATTCTATGGCACTTGAATGAACCAATGGGAATCCATCCTTACAGGGAAGTTATTCTCAAAGTTCAGTACAACATTTGTAGTGTCTAGTGAAGCTAAAGAGTACTACTTGTGGGCATCAAGGTTTTGTCTATGTAGCCTTGGCAGGATGGAGGTAATTGAATCAGATTTTATTATTCAGTCTACAGCAGAAGGGGAGGTAATTCAGTCAGGTTTTATTATTTAGTCCACAGAAGAATAGGGGAGGGGTAGATTTGTCAAACAGTACCTCCCAATCACAAGATTGTCTAAATGAGATACTGTATTTATAAGTGCTTTACAAACTAAATTAATATTATAAATATTTATTATTATTATTATTAACATTAGATAGTTTCTAAATGAGGTCATAAACTTGAGTCTGGATTGGCATGATAGGGATTCTACTTCTAAGAACTGTCTAATCCTGGGCATGGAAACACGCTCAGTAAAAATTAAATTGACTTACTAGGGAATTTTTGAAGAATAATTATTTCCCCTTTTCTAGGTTCTGAATATCTTCCAAGGAATGAGTGATGACAGTTGGCTCTCCAGATTAAACTAGCTATGGAAGTGGAGTCTGTTGTTTTACCTTCTGATTCTAGAGCCACCATGGCAGCAGGGATGTGCCAACCCTCTAAGTCCAGCTATCAGTTTTGAGTATGTAGAATTGTAGCTCATAACTAAAAATGAATTCATTTCTTAATGTAAGAAGCAATAACATTTCAGACCTGATTGAAAGGAGCCCATTCAGTATACTGGTACATCTCCACACTCAATTAATCACTGCACCATTTTCACATCAAGTCTTAAAAATGTTCTCTAATTTTCTGGAGCTGCCAGTACAAACAGAAAAATCTTCTTGTGGAATTTTACATAGCCTATATTCTGTGAAGTTATTCTAGAGTGGATCCTAACTAAAACAACTTTCAGAACCCTCTGGCTGTGGTTCCAGATACAGAAAGCAGATGGAAAATGTAATGTGGAAGCATTCCAGAAATCAGGTGCTTTCTGTCTTTGATTGTAGATCAGAAGCAGATTGTTGTAAAGCCTCTTCTGAGACGATGAATGGGTAGATTTACTTGGTGCAGTGATCTATTGACATCTATAATAGTCACTTTTAATTCTCTTATTAATACTGGAAGGATTTGTGGTTTCCTTGGAGTAGGGAACTCTGAGCCCAGGAATTCCCTGAAAACACACAGATATAATCCTAACAATATAATATATAAATCCTAGGGATTTGCCCTAAGTACAAAGAGGTCATATGACTTGTCCAGAGAAACATAACTCGTGTCAGAGGCTTCATTTGAGTGCAGGTCTTCTTGGTTCTGAGCCCAGACAGCACTCTGTCCACCATGACACAGTTGCCTCTACTAATTATCTTATACCTGGAAAGTTTTGCTTTGACAATAGTTATCTAGTCATCAGAATCATATGCCCTTTTGATTGAAGAGCCAGTCACATCCATTATTACTTGCTAGATTTAATAACCTGTTAATCTTTGGGGTTAGAATAGAGGTAAAACCATCTGTAGTATTTCAAAATTCATTCCATTATTGTTCACTAGCTGGGCAAAGCATGATTTTTAGATCTGAGTTGTTGATTCTCCTAAAGAACTTTGAGTTTGGGTTTTGTTTTTTGTTTTTTGATATTTTCTTATCACTATACGAACAAGGGATTTAGTGGAGAGTCCAATATCTTACCTTGATTAGATTAACACAGGTTCTGGAGACAAATGTAAGGGGCTTGTTTGTTTATCTTTGATCAGTCAATCATCAATCATTTATTAACTTCTCACTGTATGCCAGGTACTGTGGTACTGCATTAAGTTAAGGGGATACAAAGAAAAGCCAAAACAGTCTCTGCCTCCAAGGAGCTTATGTTGAAATTTACCATTCACTCACATACAATATATTTTAAATTAACCAAACTTTTATTCTCAGATATAATTGCAGACTACTTAATAATAAGAGCTAATATTTATATAGCACTTTTACAGTTTATATAGACATTTCCTCACCATATCCTTATAAAAAGACCATAAAAGTATCATATATATGAATATATATATATATATACACACACACATCAGTTTTATAGATGAGTGAGTGATACTCAGGTTTAGTGACTTGCCCAGTGTCACACAACTTACAAATGACAGAAAGGGTATTAGAACCCAAGTCTTCTGACCTGAAGTCCAGCCCTTTCTATCATAGAATACCATCTCTGCAACCTAGGAAGCAGTTTATCTTAGTGGATACGTAAGCCTTGACTGATGAGAATTGAGCCCATCATATTCTTGGCAAAACAAGACTTTCTAGTTGAAAGGAAAAGGGCTTTAAAAGACTTAGAAAAAAAAGTTCAAACGGTTCCTTGGACTTCAAATAATGATTAGGGGTTAGTTTGATGAGTTCAATGAAACAGAGACATAGACAAATTTCCTTTAAAATAGTCATGGGTTCAACAGTTGAGAAAAAGGGGCATAAGGTTTCATGGGCAGAATGGCAGACTTCCCATAATGTTTACTATTGAAGCTCTCAGAAGATCTGCCAGTCCACATTTTTAAAGTCTTTGAAATGCCATTCCATCCTTTCCTGACCACTTATATAATCTCTGATGACTTTCTTTGTTTTGGGATTTGTATTACATTACTACATAAAACAAAGAAGACTTTTTATGATTTTTAAAAAATTATGTATCTTGGTACATCCCACCATCACCACTTTTAAGACATACGGAAGGAAACTAGAATGTGAGTTATTCAGAATTCGACTAAACAAAACCTCATAGAAGGTATTTTCTTAAACTGGCATGAGCCAAGATCTCCAGTAGGACATCTGCAATGGATAAACCGTTTTGGGTAAAGCACTGTACTTAATAAGGACAGAGGAATAGGTTTGATCACCCTCCTGCCATTTCTCTTTCCTTCTCTTCTCTCCTCCTCCTCACCTTTAGTTAGCTGTTCAGATTTATGCACACAGATCATATCTTTAAGGAGCTTGCTTGACCATGAGGGAGTGGGAGAACAGCCAAGATTGTTTTGATGGATCAAATTCATCTTCATTGCTGGGGAAACAAAATGAACACATAGCAACATTTTTTTTTTCCTTCCTCCTGGCACCCAATCATAGGTGAATTAAAAGTAACCAGAGGTGACCTGAGGCCAAAATAATGGATTTTAGACAAAGTAATAAGGTTTTAGATAGGTTGATTTTATGTTAATATTGGCATCTGAAAAGATGTTAGGAAACAAAAAGTTACAGAATCATAGAATTTCAAAATTGGAAGAGACTTTAAGAGGCCTTTTAGGCCAAAGATAATAATAGCAATAGCTAACATTTACATAGTATTTACTATGTGCCAGGCTCTGTGCTAAGTTCTTTATAATTGTCATCTCCTTTGAGACTCACAACCACACTGAGAGGTAGCCAGTATTATTATCCTGCTAATTTTGCAGATGAGGAAACTAACACAAGCAGAGGCTTAAGTGACTTGCTCAGGTTCACACATCTAGAAAGTATCTGAGGTTGGATTTGACCATAGGTCAGTGGTTCTCAACCTTCCTAATGCTGCGACCCTTTAATACTCGTATGTGGGCATATTTGCATGTGGGCAGACCCGCCTGGAGACAGATAGAGGAGCGGTTCCTATGGTTTTAGGTGACCTCATTCAACCCTCAAAGGGGTTGTGACTCACAGGTTGAGAACTGCTGCATGGTCTTTCTCACCTACAAGTCTTTGACCTGGAGTCAAGAAGACATGAGTTAAAATTTGACCTCAAGACACTTACTAATTGTGTAACCTTGGGCAAGTCACTTGACCTTTGCCTAGGATGCAGTTAGGTGGCTCAGTGGATAGAGTGCTGGGCCTGGAGTCAGGAAGCCCTGAGTTCAAATACAGCCTCAGACTATCTCTGTGACCCTGGGTAAGTCACTAATTCCTGTTTACCTCAGTTTCTACTTCTGCAAAATGAGCTGAAGAAGAAATGGAAAACCACTTTATTATCTTTGCCAAGAAAACTTGAAACATGATCATGAAGAGTCAAAAGGAACCGTTTGAACTTTTTTTTTCTAAGTCTTTTAAAGCCCTTTTCCTTTCAACTAGAAAGTCTTGTTTTGCCAATTCAATTGCCATTCGATCAACATGATTGAAAAAAAAACTGAAGGGGTAAGAGAGAAGGCTGAATAAAGATACTGGAAATTCTTCAGGGGTGCAACCTACATCAAAGGTAACAAGATAATTGGGAAACTTTAAACTGGGCCAAGTTACAGTTCACAACCACTATTTCTGTTGACCAGAAATGCTTGTTTCTGTGTGACAAGAATACAACAAGGCATTATGTTGTCCCCTTATTTTTTTTTAACTTGTATGTAGAGTACATCATGTGAAATGCCAGACTGGGTGAATCAAAAGCCAGAATTAAGGTTGCCAGGAGAAATATCAACAATCTGAGATATGTAGATGATATCATTTTTGTGGGAGAAAGTGATGAAGAAAGAAGCCTCTTGATGAGGGTGATAGAGGAGAGTGTAAAAACTCACTTGAAGCTTAGTATTAAAAAAAAACCCAAAAACTAAGATCTTGGCAACTTGTCCCATCACTTTCTGGGAAATAAAAGGAGAAGAAATGGAAGCAGGGTCAGATTTTATATTCTTGGGCTGAAAGATCACTGTAGATGGTGCTTTGGCCATGAAATTAAAAGATGCTTGCTTTTTAAGGAAAGCTATGGTGGATCTCAACAATATACTAAAAAGCAGAGATATCACCTTGCTGACAAAGGTCTGTATAGTGACAGCTATGGTTTTTCTAGAAGCAGTATATGGCTGTGGGAATTGGACTATAAGGAAAACTGAGAGCCACAGAATTGATACTTTCGAATAGTGGTGCTGGAGAAGACTTCCAGAAAGTCTTCTGGAAAGTTCCCTGGAAAGCAAGGAGATCAAATCGGTCAATACTTAAAGAAATTAATTCAGACCATTCATTGGAAGGTCAAACACTGAAGGTTAAACACTATTTAAATACTTTGGCCACATAATGAGAAGGCAGGGCTCATTGGAAAAGACCCTGATGTTGGGAAAGATTGAAAGCAAAAGGAAAATGAGATTGGTTGAAAATGAGATGGATAGACAGTGTCATGGAAGCAATGATAATAGGCTTGAACAGACTTGAGGACATAGTGGAGGATAGAAGGGCCTGAAGTGCTACAGTCCATGGGATCAAGAAGAGGCAGAGAGGACAGAATAATACAATCACAGCAGCAGTAAGAACTCCTTCTATTCAATTTTTTTCCTGTTTCTTCTTCTTGTCCTTCTTCAAAAGTCTATTTTTCTTCTAACCACGGCCTCCTTTAATCTGTCCTCCCTTTTACTATACCTCCCTTCCTTTTCTCTTATTCCCTTCTTCTCCTATTTTCCTATTGGATAAGTTACATTTCTATGCACAACTGAGTGTGTGTGTGTGTACATATATATATATTTATATACATACATACATATATGCATTCATTCATACATCGCCTTCTCTCTTTGAACCAAGTCTGATGGGAGTGAGGTTCAAGCCTATTTTCCCTCCACTTCCATGTGTACCTCTTTTAGGTGAGAAAAATTTCCCCATTCTCTCTCTCCCTTCTCCCTTTCCCCAGGGCACATCCCCCGTGCATTTTTTGGGAGATTATTCCCTCATCAACTCAAGTTCATGTCCTCGCCTTTGTAAATTCCTTTTAATTGTCCTAATAAGATACAATTCCTAGAAGTAGCATGCTTTGTTTTCCCATAGAGGATTGTAAACAATTTAACTTTACTTTGGCTTTTATTATTACTCTTTCATATTTACCTTTTTATGCTTCTCTTGAATCTCATGTTTAAATGTCTATTCAGCTATTTCTATTCAGTTCTGGTCTTTCCATTAAGAATGCTTGAAAGTCCTCCATTTCACTGAAGATTCATTTTTCCCTGGTCTTAACTCAGAAAGGGTCTCTGGTTCCCTGCAGCCACACACATGCTTTGCTTTGGAACTGTGACCAGGGCCTCTGCTCCCTTTTAAAAAATTATTTTCTAATTTTAAAAAATTAACTTTTGGTTATTTTTAGTTTACATCACTCACTTCTACTAGATTTTGAGTTACAAATTTTCTCTCCATCTTTCCCCTACCCACCATCCCAAAACAGCAATCCCACTGTATACCTCCTCCCCCAATCTGATCTTTCCTATAGCCTCCTCCATCACCCCTCTGACTTTCCAGTAGGGCAAGATGGATCTCCTTAACCCAGTGCCTGTATATCTTAATTCCCAGTTGCATGTAAATAATAATAATCATAATTATATATATATATATATATATATATATACACACACACATATATTTTTAACATTTGATTACAGAACTTTAAATTCTAGATTCTTTCCCTTCCTCCTTCATTCCCCACCCCCACTGGAAAGACAAGCAATTCAGTACAGACTGTACATGTGCAGTTGCGCAGAACATCTCCACAATGGACATATTGTGAAAGACTGACTATATTTCCTTCCTTCCTGTCCCCCCCCCATTCTATTCTCTACTTTATGCCTCTGTTCCCTTTTGACCAATTCCCTGCACACCTCTCTGCCCTAGAATTGTGACCCACAACTGCATATGGGCAATAGAGTTGCTAATTGGTGTCTACCGTACCCAATGCCAGCAAAGGATCCTCTGTGACCTCTTTCTAACCAGTTGTCCCACCCCATTACCATCTCTGGACTGAGAGCTCCCAAAGATGCTGCTGCCACCATCGTTGCTGCCTTTGTGTGTGTGGGCTCTGGACAGGCTTCCACCCAGGTGTCCCATTCTGATGACCTCCCAAGTTTTCTTAGACTAGAAAAAATGTCTCACTCTGACCTTTTGTTGGCTTTGTTTCTCCAAAATTTGATTTGAAGCAATATTTTAAAAGATGATTGGAAGAGAATGTTGAAAGAGTTCAGTTGGGTTGCCTCTAATCTGCCATTATCACTGGACCAAGGAAAAGTCATGGTAATACCTGTGCTTCAGGAATATTAATTTTACATTTGTGTTGAGGATAGATTGGACAGAGGTGAGACTGGACACAGAGACCATTCAGGAAAATATTGTCCAGATGGGAGATGTTGAGGGCCTGACCTGAGGTAATGGTTATATGAATGAAAAGAAGGAGAGAGATGTGCAAGATATTGTGGAGGTAAGACCAATAAGATAGGGCAATTAATTGGGAGGTGAAAGGTGAAGGAGAAGAAACCATTTAGCACTATTTTGAAGTCATAAATATGAATTCCTGAAAGGATGGTGGTGCCATCGATGGAAACTGGAGAATTAGAAAGAAGGGATAGTTTCAGGGATGAGGTAATGAATTATGATTTCAAAATGTTGAGTTTGACATGCCTCTTGACATCTCAATGTCTATGACATTCTTTTGTATATTTAATAGGCAATTGGTGATGTTGGACCAGAACTCAGGAGAGAATTCAAGGTTAGATTTATAGATCTATGATGTAACTCGAGAAAGGAGAAGGGGAGAGAATAAACATTTTTTTTGGAGGGGACAAGGCAATTAGGGGTAAGTGATTTGCCTAAGGTCACACAGCTAGTAAGTGTGTCAAGTGTCTGAAGCTGGATTTGAACTCAGGTCCTGCTGAATCCTCTGTTCTTGACTGTGCCACCTAGCTACCCCTGAGAATAAACATTTATATAGCTCCAACTACATGTCAGGGACTGAGTAAGTGCTTTTCACAAATATTATCTTCTTTGATTCTCACAAGAACCCTGCAAGGTAGGTGCTTGTTGTTTGTCCCTTTTTATAGCTGAGGAATCCCTCCATCCATCTCTGCATCCATCCAGTCATCCATTCATCCATTCCCTATATCTGCAGAGGTCATAATTGAACTCATCACCAGAGACAGATTAGAGAGAGAGAGAAGAGAAGAGTATCCAAGGATAAATACCTGGGTTATACTTCTGCATAGGGGGTAAGAAAAGGAAAATGATCCTTCAAAAGAGATTGAAAAGCTCCTAGACAGGAAAAGAACCAGGAGAAAGCATGTCATGGAAGTCCAGGGAGCAGAGGGGGTCTAGAAAGAAGGGATGATCAACAGAGTCAATTGTGTCTGTACCAAACTATCTTGTATCTTCTTTGCATATTCATACATACATATGTACATGGTACATGTGTACATATTTACCTACATGTATGTATGTGTGTGTGTAGTTGTCTCTAGGTGGCACAGTGGGTACAGCTCAGCTACTGGAGTCAGGAAGACCTGAGTGCAAATCTGACTCCAGACACTTATTAACTGTGTGACCCTGGGGCAAGTCACTTAACCATGTTTGCCTCAGTTTTGTTGTCATTGTTCAGTCAGTTCAGTCATGTCCAGCTTTTCATGACTGCACTTCACTACCCCTTGCCTCAGTTTCCTCATCTGCAAAATGATCTGGAGAAAGAAATGACAAAATACTCCAGTATTTTTGCAGAGAAAACCCCAAATGAGGTCTTGAAGAGTTGGACACAACTGAAACATAACAATAACAACATAGTTGTTTCTCCTGAAAAAAAAATACACTCCTTGAGGGCAAGGAATGTTTTACTTTTGTCTTTGTATCCTCAGTTCCTAGAATAGTACCTGGTTTAAAGTAGGCACTGAATAAAAGGTTATTGGTCTAATCGTTTATAGAGAGGGCAAGAAAGAAGCACTAAGAGAAGGCCATCAGATTTGGTAATTGGTTGATAGTGAGTAATCCTTCTTATCACAGTGAGCATAGTCCAGGCTTGTCTCCTTCATATGGTGTGTCTGACCCTTGCTGCCCTTTTAGCTCTGGGCCTAGATGCAAGATTCTTCGTTTGGAGCACTCTTGAGATAGGGGAAAATATATTAGATGTGGAGTCCAAATCTGGGTTAAAATCCTGCCTCTTTTACATAGTACCTATGTGACCTTGGGCTGTAGGGCAGTGGTACAGTGGATAGAGTGCTGAGATGGAAGTCAGGAAGACTCACTTCTTGAGTTTAAATCTGGCCTCAGACACTTATTAGCTGTGTGACCCTGGGCAAGTCACTTATCCTTGTTTGCCTCAGTCCTTTATCTGTAAAATGAACTGCA
This sequence comes from Pseudochirops corinnae, assembly GCA_028646515.1. Classification (NCBI taxonomy): domain Eukaryota; kingdom Metazoa; phylum Chordata; class Mammalia; order Diprotodontia; family Pseudocheiridae; genus Pseudochirops; species Pseudochirops corinnae. The sequence continues at coordinate 159,456,749 of CM053587.1, read as the reverse complement.
GAAAGAAATGTCAAATGACTCCAGTATCTTTGTCAAGAAAGCACCAAATGGGGTCACAAAGAGTCAGATAGGAGCAAAAGGACCGAACAACAACAACAATGACCTTGGGCACTGACTTAACTACTTTTGGCCTTAGATTCCTTAACTATATAAAGAGAGAGTTGGACTAGATGAGGGGTGGGGAATCTGCTTGAGGCCACACGTGTTCCTCTAGGTCCTCAAATGCAGCCCTTTGACTGAATCCAAACTTTACAGAACGAATCCCCTTAATAAAAAGATTTGTTCTATAAAGCTCGGACTCAGTCAAAAGGTTACACCGAAGGGCCTAGAAGTTCACATGTGGCCTTGAGGAAGCAGGTTTCCCACCCCTGGACTAGATGGTTCTTAGCATCCCTTCCATCCTCAAATCTATGATTCTAGATAGCTTTCAGGAACTCCCACTGACTTCCCTCTGCATATCTGTGATCTTGCAACTTGAGAAGTTATGCTACACCCTAGACAGTTAAAGCATGTGATGGTTGGAGTGTGGGTTGTAATGAGGATCAGATGAGATAATACTTGTAAAGAACTTAGCACAGTGCTTGGCAGGTAGCAGGTAGTATAAAAATACTTATTCCCTCTTCCCCCTACTACTTTTCTACAGCTGGATCCCAGAACTGGATGATGGTGGTGGGGTGGGATCTAGGAACTTTCTCTTCTTTCTGTAATAGTCATGGTCTAGTGGTTCCATCCTCCCTTCAGGCCACTTGGTCAGTCAACGAGCATTTTGCTAACTACCTACTAGGTGCATAGTTAAGAGATCTCATCACTGCCACTTACTGATACCTCTCTGGGTGTGCAAGGGAGCAGGGCATCTGTGATGTGCCTCTCCTTCAAGGCTGCCATTAGTGGATGAGAAGGGGACCAAGCCTGTCCTCTCACTCATAAGTATACCTAGGTAAAGGGAGCATGTAGGCATTGACAGAGGGGAATGAGGAGACTTTATGGATGCTACCTGGATCAAGCTCTACACTAGTCAGAGGTTTTAAAAAATGTCAGCAGGACATGGCAAAACACAGAACCTTGAGACACTTCATTGAAGAAAGTCTGTGTAGCCGTTGAGCTTAATAACTCCTTTTTGGGTGGGGCCATTCAATCAGTTTGGAATCTAGCACATCTCTCCATCTTTTTCATAAGAATAGATTGAGACTTTGTCAAATTCTTTTTAAAAATCTAGTTGAACTCTATAAAATTCCCTGATTTGCCAGGCTAGAAGCTCTGTCTAAATCAAATGAGGTTAATCTAGCATGATCTGTTCTTGACTCCTCTTTGTGATCATTGCTTCTTTTCTAGATATTTACTAAACATCTCTTTTAGAGTGTTATCAGTAATGGAGGTCAAACTCACTACCTTTAGTTTGCAGACTCTCTCTTCTTCGAAAGTTTGAAAGGATGCTTCCTGTGGCATCTTTCATATCAATCTTTCCTCTCAATCTCTCTTTTTCCAAAGGTCTTTCAGAGATCACATCTCTCAGTTCTTTCAGGACCCAGGAAAGAGTTCATTTATGCTAAGCACTGAGGGAGTGTATATGTATGCAAGGGAAGGGTGAGCCTAAATTCTTTCCTTACTTATCTTGATGATCAACTCCGTATTAGACATTTTTCTTCTGCCCTTTCCAGTCCTAAGATCATTCTCTTCTTTTGTTTTTACATCACATTGATTTCCAAATATAAATCTCCCCTACCAGAAAACCTTCCCTTGCAACAAACATTCAAAGGAACACACACACACACACACACACACACACACACACACACACATCCAAAATAATTTTCCTTGGCAGAGAAAATAGAAGGAAAAAGTGAATCTAATTGAGTGGCTGTCTTCTTTCCACTGTCAGTCATTCACAGCAGTCTGGTTCATTCTTTGATCTTCCTCCTTTCCCCTGTTACAGCTATTTTAAAACCCACCCTTTTTCTTCTACTTGGGCCTCACAATAGGCCAGAAGATGAATGTCTGAAGGATCGAGACTCTGACTGGAGTATGGGGACCTGTGGTGAAGGAGAAAGGGAGTTGTGAAGAAACTAAAAATGGTTGTAAAAGAATATTGAGTACTGCCACCAACATTACTTTCATACTGTTCATTGTCAGTACTGATAGTAATGTAAGATTTTGAAAAATTGTACTGGGTTTCTTGAAGTCTTTTCTCCTGAACATCCACACTAGAAAATCAATGTCATAACCATAGCATTTGAGATTTTGACTGCTTTTAAATATTAAATCTGTCTCCAAAGGAGGGATATTTGTAGATATTCAAAGAACATGCTCTAGGCTCTGAAGGAAGTTTCCAAACTTGCTCTAGGTCTGTTTTCCTCATCCCCCATTTTTTATAAGAATCAGGACTCTACCACTGGAACCTAACCACTGCTGATTGGTGAACTTTTACCTTGTCTTGGACATCCTCAAGAATCTTAGTTGTTTTGAGAGAACCTTACAAAATGATTTTTGAAAATGTTAGGCTTTTTTACTTCCAAGTCATTTTCAAACCATACCTCAGGGTCTGTAAAATACTTGAACCTCTCAGTTTCCTTTTATGTGCTTATAACATCAATGCAATATTCAGTGCCCATGATCACTATAAATATACCTGCATGGTGCTCAATTGAAAAAATATAGCAGACTCTCCATATAGAAGACAGAAGCAAAACATTTATTCACACACCAGAAAATCGAATCCCCAAACCAGTAAGCCCATTTCATCATAGTAGCAAAGAAGTCAGTAAGCCACAATGGCACATAGAGCCATACCATCCATTAGCCTTCCCACAAATCAACCAACTTTTACTCACAAGCCTGACTCCTTGGGACATGCCCTCTCCTCCTCCAAGTCTAGCTAGCTCTGACTCTCAGTTTCCTGTAGGCTCTGTTCCATCCTTCAGCAAACTCCTCCCACCACAGGCTCCATACGATTACATTCAACCTATTCGGGGACAGAATTTATTTTCTAAGCAGGAAAGGCCTTCGAATTTCCTTAGCTTTAGTAAGGATCAGGGAAGATCTTCAAATTCCCATTACCATTACAGTGCTTTCTTCTCCGATTACAGTATAAGATCCTAGAGGGCAGTCTGTCTAGCTAGCATTTCCATTCCTTAATGTTTAGCATTGTATGGTACCTAGGAAGTGCTTAATAAATGCTTTTTCTTTCATTCATTCAAGAAGTGAGTTCTAAAAACGTCTTGAGCAATGACCATCAAGTTGGAATAAATGTTTGGAAGAACATTCACTGAATGTGCTTTATAAAAAAGTCATTTCTTTTACCTTATAGTCATCCCAGAAGTTAACTATTGGAAAATTCTTCATTTCTTTTATGTGGTACCCTACATACAAAGTATGCCATTGGTTGTTGATCTTGTGGTCTAAGATGTTCCAAGGATTTTCATTAATAATGGAGAATTTTCACCGTTTTTAGAAAACCATATTTGTTTGATAGCATTCTTCTTGCTTTGGTTCAGTCCTCAAACTTGCTAAATGATTGCCAAGTGATTCAAGTGACAATTCAAACCTGCCAGAGCCAGGCTTCCAGAATGGAATTTCTAGCTATGTAAATTCTCCATCCAATCCTGCAGTTATTTTTTCAGTCATGTCTGACTCTTTCTAACTCCATTTGGGATTTTCTTTCCAGAGACCCTGGAATGTTTGCCATTTCTTTCTCCAGCTCATTTTATAGCTAAGGATACTGAGACAAAAAGGGTTAAGTGACTTGCCCACAGTCATACAGCTAGTAAGTTTCTGAGACCAGATTTGAATTCAGGAAGATAAGTCTTCATGACTTCAGCTCTAGCACTCTATCCACTGAGCCAACCAGCTGCCCATTGAGCAGCCAGACCTAAGGCCTTGTTTACTCTGGAGACTAGGAGGGCAGAGCTTCTGAATAGGGGTATTAATTATTCTGAGTCCTGATGCTTGTAGTTTAGAGAAGAGTCTCTTTTCCTATTTAATTTCATTCAATTGAATAACCTTTGTGGGGTGCTGAGATTGACAGGCAGAAAACCAAAGAAGTAGATACCTTGATTCTAGCTTTCGTACTTCACAACTGTTTTGAAAGAATATTATTAAACATTAGGTTTTAAAAAAGCAAGAACAAAATTAATGTTTTATTGTTCTGGTCACTTTCATACTTTAGTAGCTCAGGGGGCAGCTCAGTAGAGTGAAAAAGAGGCTGGATGTGGAGCCAGAATTCAGGGTTCAATACAAGCTATGCTTGGATGAGTTACCTCTGCTTAGTGGGTTTCATTTTTCTCATTTGTAGAATAAGGGTCCTTGGTTAGATGGAGTTGTAGCTTCCTTCCAGCTCTGAGCCTTAGGCATCTGTTGTCTTATATTCACCAGGAGGTTTCAAGAGCATTATTTCTTTGGCCTACCAAGGAAATCATCTCCCTAACCAGGAGAGGTAGGAATTAGATTAAACAGCAAGAATTTTATGCCTTTCCCCACGACCAAACAATCACTCCACAATAATTCATTAACTCCCTACTTCATTGAAGGCATTGTGTTGGGGAAGGGTGGGGAAGATATGAAAATCCAGATGAAACCATTTTTGTCCTCAAGGTGTTTCTATAGGGAGAAATAAAAAGGGCATATATGCATTTTATATACAAAATAAATGCAAGTTAATTTTTGTGGGGAGAGAAGGGGAACTGAGAAGTCGAGGTGGCCAGATGTCACAGTGGGTAGAGCTCCAAGCCTGCAGTCAGGAATACCAGAATTCGGATCCAGCCTCAGACACTTATAAGCTGTGTAACCATGAACAAGTCACTTAATTTCTGTTTGCCTCAGTTTCCTCAATTGTGAAATCAGGGATAATAATTACACTCTCTTCCTAGGGTTGTTGTGAAGATCAAATGAGATTTTTATACTGTTTAGCATAGTGTCTGACACAGAAGAGGTGTGTATAAGTGATAGCTATTACTAGCATTGCAAACAGCTGGGGTCAAGAAAGTGGGGGCGGGGTTTTAAAGGGAGCTAGGGAGTCTGGGAGTCTCAGGTTAGGAGAGAATGCATTTCAGGCTTAGGGGACAGCAATACCTCTCTTTTAGGGTCTGGAAGTGGGATCCAAGATTGGGGAATTGCTCCAGTCGGCAGGGGGAAGGTGAAAGAGAGAGAGAGAGACAGAGAGACAGAGAGAGGGAGAGAGAGAGAAAGAGAGAGAGACAGAGAGAGAGACAGAGAGAGAGAGACAGAGAGAGAGTGAGTGTGTGTGTGTGTGTGTGTGTGTGTGTGTGTGTGTGTGTGTGTGTGTGTGTAGATTATGGGGGAGGGGAAGCTGCAGAGTCCACTATCAGGCCTCCACAAGTGTTGTTATTTTTCCTGTCATGTTTGTTGGGGTCCAGCTCAAGTTTGTTTTTCTTACAGAAAGGCAGGAAGGCAAATTTGGAAAACATACAGCTCCCATGTCATCGATGATGACTTGGCCCTGGTGCTTGGCACTGACTTGCCGATGGTTTAAAGGCAGAGGGTGGGTGAGACCATGCTGTAGCCAGTACTTAGGAACAAGGAACCAGAAAGAGCAGGAGCTGGACAGCATTTTCTGGCCAGGAACTCACCAGCCCCCCTCCTCCATTCTTTCTCCCCTGCTCACCCCTCCCCTCTACGGAGGGAGTGCCAGCCACTGCAGCCTCATACAATTGGCCTTCTCCATCCTAGAAAGAAAGGACTCTCCTTTTCAGGGGCCTCCCCGGCATTCTGTTCACCTCTTCCTGAATGTGTGAGGAAGCATCCCACCCTAAGGAGGGAAGCAGTCTCCTTGGGCAGGGACCAGCGGAATTGCATTGTGGGAAGGGGAGGAAGGAAGAGTGAGGAAAGATCATTTTCAAATCTGGGTGTAGGACAATCATTGGTCCTTGTTAAGGCTTTATGCTGAAATGTCTTGTGTTTTTCCATCCAGTAGTCTGAGGAGACACAACGTAAAAATTGTCCTAGGCTTCTAACTAGATAACATTTTAAAATTTTTGTTATTTATTTTTAGTATTCTTTAAAAAAATTTTTTTGGGACCCAAATGCTTTCCTTCTCAGCCCCTCCCCCCCCATTGAGAAGGTAAGCAATATGGTATAAATTATACATGTGAAATCAAGCAAAACATATTTCCATATTAGCCATGTTGTGAAAAAAGCAAGAATGCTAAAGTAAAAAAAAATTATGCTTCCATATGCACTCAGAGTTTATCAGTTGACTCTAGAAGTGAATGGAATTTTTCAACTAGATAGTATTTTTAAAAATTTCATACTATGGGAAGCATCTTGGAGGTATTCAATGAATACTAACAAATATAGTACATGTGGAGATGTTTTGAGAAAATAGTTGTAATTTTAAATATAAGAGCTCAAATTTTATGTGCCAGATATTGTGCTAAATACTTTGCAAATATTATTTCATTTGATTCTCACAACAAACCTGGGAGAGAGGTACCATTATTATCCCCATTTTACAGTTAAGGAAACCAAGACAAATAGAAGCTAATTGATTTGACGAGGTCACTCAAGTTAGGGAGTATTTGAGGCTGCATCTGAGCTCAGTTCTTCCTGACTTCAGGCTCAATACTCTATCCACTGGACCACCTAGATACCTCAAATATAGGAAAATCTCACTTGGAGGAACCATAATTTCCTTGGTGTGGACACAAAGAAAATTAGGAGACCTTTATCAGTTAATGGAGGGGTTTTGTGACTTTTTATGCAAAAAAAAAAATCATAACCTAGTGGTCAGCCAGCCCTCTGATAGTGTACTTTTTTTGGACTTAGTCAGGCTGCTCATCTGATAATAGATGTGCCACCCATCAATGCCCTTCCAGATCGTGAGGACCTCTCACAACTTGTACTTCTCTGGAATGGCCTTGGAGAACTCAGGGTCATCATGAGTTATAAGACCTTGGTTTTCACTAATTTAGGTAAATCTTATTTTGATAAAGGCCCAACTTAGGAATATAGAGACAATTTTAATACTTTTTAAAGGCAAGGTAAAAATAGTGAAAAGAGATTTTAATTTAGAATCAGACGGCATGGATTTGAATCTTGGCTTCTGTGACCTTCAATTTCCCTATCTATAACATGATTGGTCTAGAACAGGGGTGGAGAACCTCCAGCCTTGAGGACACATGGAGCCCCCCCAGGTCCTCAAGTGCTGCCCTTTGATTGAATCCAAACTTCACAGAACAAATCCCCTTAATAAAAGGGTTTGTTCTATAAAACCTGGACTCAGTCAAAAAGCCACACCCAAGGACCTAGAAGGCCGCATGTGGCCTTGAGGCTGTAGGTTCCCCATCCCTGGTCTAGAATATTTCTAAGTTCACTGCTAGTATTCAAGCAATGACTTAATGATAGTGCCCGTTGTTGTTGCTGTTGAGTCATGTCCTGCTCTTGATGACCCTGTGGACCATAGCATGCCAATACTGGCCATTGGGTTTTCTTGGCAAAGATATTAGAATGGTTTGCCATTTCCTTCCCCAGCTTATTTTACAGATGAAGAAACTGAGGCAAACAGAGGTTAAATGACTTGCCCAGGGTCACACAACTAGTAAGTGTCTGAGGCTAAATTTGAACTAAATTTGAACTCCTTGACTCCAGGCCCAATGCTCTATCCATTGAACCACTTAGCTTCCTCCATGATAGTGCATACAGTAACTCAAATGGATTCTGCAAGTCAGTCAGTTGATTTTGTGTCAGTCAACTGACAGTGAGTCAGTTGAGGAGCATTTATGAATTGCTTACTTTGTGCTAGGTGCTCTGTGCTAACTGTTGGGGATACAAAGAAAGGCCAAAACATAGACCTGGTCTTCAAGGAGTGACTGATCAGCCAGTATTTTTCTTTTTGGAGTGCTTATTATAATTTTACCATCTCTAGGGTTTACCTGCTACAGCTTTAACATTGGAGCAAAGAAGGAGAAAGCCCATCACTTACGGGCCAAGTGGTGAAACACCAAATTGTAGAGATACAAATGAGCAGCAAAATCTACAGTTCGAATCCTTCATCATATCAACCCTGACCTATCATGAAACTGAGAAATGCTTCCAGAAAAGACTTACTGAACTGATGCAAAGTGAAGTGAGCAGAACTAGGAGAACATTGTACCCAAAACAGCAATATCGTGCAATGATCAACTGTGAATGACTTAGTTATTTTCATCAATACAATGAATGATTCAAGATAATTCTGAAGGACTTATAATGAAAAATGCTTCCCACCTCCTGAGAAAGAACTTATGGAGTCTGAATGCAGATTAAAGCATTTTTTTTACTTTTTTACTTTTCTTTTTTTTGGTATGTATTTCCTTTCACAACATGACTAATACGGAAATATGTTTTGCATGTCTGAACATATATAAGCTATATCAAATTGCTTGTCATCTCAGAGAGGGGGGAAGGAAGGGGGACAGAGAATTTGGAACTCAATATTAAAAAAAAATGAATCTTAAAAATTGTTTTTTCATGCAATTGGAAACAAATAAAATATTAAAAAAGAAATGTTTCCAGAAGTAAATAACCCATAGAAAATGACTTCTCACATGGAAATAGCCCCAGAGCAAACCCCCAAAATGAAAATTTTCTGGATATTCAACACAATGGCCAGGTTTATGCTGCTGCCTTTAATGCTGAGATGTTTACATGATATCAGGTTTTCTTCCACTGGTACAGTTTGCCACATATTCAGATTTTATCTTATACTCTTCTTGTTCATGTCCTTCCACAGATTTTCCATAGAGGACTGACTGACTGACTGACTGAATCAATCAATATGGTGAAGGCTTCTTTTCTCTAGTTATTTTAATAATTTTTGTGAATTAGTAATCTGGCCTACCCTATATTGGGTAGAAATTGCTCCTATCCCCACTTGCAAACAAGAAAATCTTGATCATGTCTCCTTATACCCACTATCCATTTCTCCATTGCCCTTTGGGTCATACAGAGTTCTGTCTCTTTGGAGATCCTGGCGTTCCATGATTTGTAACTATATAGCATCTCTGGAAGAACACTGGTGTTGTAAACATGAACTCTAGGGAACAGATTGAGATCCTCGGCAGTGTGTATAATTTTACAAACACAATTCAGCCCACTTTTCCTCCTCCTCCTCTTCAATTTTGGGAGGGTCCAGTTTATTGCCAATCATCAGTGACTATCCGAGGTATATGTGATGTGTGTACTGATAAATTAGAACTCAATATTTGCTGTTACTAACCAAGGATCCCTAGGTAGGACAAATGTCTTATTACTGCAGAATTTCTTCAGATTCTTCCTACTTGAAATCTAGAGATGCTTTATAAGTTATCAGATTTTGGAACTCAAATCACTGTTTCTGGGAGGTAATGGACATGTGGAGGGCAACAGTGCTACTGTTAACAAGTTACATTTCATTCTTTGGTTGAAAAAAATTTGTGTAAAATTTACTATTTTTTTGGTCTCTACTTATGAATTCCTCTTATTTTACAGATTCTAGAATTCTAGAATTCTTTTGTACCTTGGAAATCAGGTAGTTCATTTTCTTTAATTAACAGATGTGGATATTGACACCCTAAGAGGCTAGGCAACTTAGCTATGGAAACTTGGATTGTCATTTAAACTCTCAGACTCAGTTTCTTGATCTGTACAATGGGGATAGTTATAGCCATGCCACTTATTTGATGGAGTTGTGAGGAAAAGTTTTGTAAACTATAAATCAGTATACAAATGTGGGTTATTATCACTTTAAGCAAAGGTGATATAGGCACAAACAGTAGGCATGCACCACAAGGAAACAAAAACAGTTCTCATTTGAAACTCTATACTATGAAATCTTTGGAACCTCTCTTTCATTGTTAGTAAACTGCCTTTCAGGTGAGACCCGTGCCCTCCCTCTTGGAAATCATTTTGCACATATTTTAGATTAAATTTTATATGTATATATTGTACTACCCTCTCTCCCCCTTAGTGATTCAGTTAAAATGCATTTATTAAACACCTTTTAGGTACCAGACACTGTCCTAACCATGGGGGTACAAAGAAAGACAAAAACATAATTACTGCTCTCAAGGAGCACACAAAGGAATATAGTTCTCTGAGGGCAGGGACTGTAGTTTTTCTCTCTATCCCTAGCACTTACAACAGTAACTAGCACATAGTAAGTGTTTAATAAATCCTTGCTGAACTGAAAAGAATTAAAGTACCTACATAGACTAGGAACACAGGGGGATAAGGAATATAAAGTTATAACTTTCTTAGATGTTTTGTGACTCTTAGAAACTTTTTTTGTTTTGAGATTGAGAGCTAAAGTTGAAATCTGGGGTCTTGGGTTCAAAACCTGATTCTGCTACTTACTTATGTAACCTTGGTCAAGTTCTTTTACGTTTCAGTCTGCATTTCCTAATTTGTAAAATGTGTGGGACAACATAATTTTGAAAGTTCCTTCTGGAATCTGGGTTAAAAGGGAACTTAGAGACCATCTAATCTAAACCTACCTGTCCCTAACCAATGAGTCATCAACTTCCTCTTGAAGGCCACTAAAAAGTGCTGACTACTTTCCGAAGCTTTCCATTTCTCTTTTGGACAGCTGATGATTTTTCCTTATATTGACCTGAAATCTGCCTCTCTGCAGCTCCCACTCAGTGCTCCTAGTTTTCCTCAAACTTCAATTTACCTTTTTCTTCTAATTTTGCCCTCTGGGGCCTACAGAACAGATCTACTCATGCTTTCCTTTGACAGCCCATCAGATACTTGAAGACACTGATTTTGTGTCCCCTGTCTTTTATCTCCCTGTTAACCATACTTAGTTCCTTCAGTCAGTTCATGGATGACCTTTTTTCTAGTCTCTTCATCCTTATTACCCTCTTCTTGCAACTGGGCAATGTTCTTAAAATGTGGTTCCAGGAAATGAATGTAATATTTCAGTTGTAGAGCACAGAGGCAGAGAACAAACTCTAAAACCTTCCTTATTCAAGATGTTATGCTTCTAGCATTTGAACAAAACATTGTGGAGGTGGTGATGTGGAATAATAATCTGAATGTTAAAACACTTCATGTTCTTTGCCCATAGAAGCATAGATTTAAAAGAAGGGACCATAGAGGTCAAGTTCCCACAATCTGTGGTTCAGCTGCTTGACAATAATTACAACTCCATTTGTATATTCCTTTCAGGATTGCAAAGGGCCTTCCTTGCAACGATCTAGTGAGTTATGTATTACAAGTATAATTATCCCCATTTCATAAATAAGGAAGCTGAGGCTTAGAGAGGTTAGATGATTTGCCCGAGGCCAAACAACTAACAAATGTGAGAGAACACAGGATCTTCTTGAATCAAGGTCTAGTGCTCTTCTGATTACCCTGCACTGCTTTCTCTCTTTCCTATCCTAAATTTGAGCAGTTTATTATTATTATTGTTACTTTAAGTTAAGCATTGAGTTTGACAATTAACACTATTAAATTTTATCTCCTTAGAAAGTTTTAACTTGTTCCAAGTCCACTTGCTTGGTCCATGTCACACGGCTTTCTTGTTCTCACCTTTGGTACATACACATTGGGGAAGGGGGTGGTGGGGGGAGGTCCTGGCAAATCAATTAATCTCTCAGTGTCTCAGGCATGGTCAGAGAGTGGAAGCTGAAGGCCAGGTGCTCATCTGCATTGGTAGAGAGAGAGAGAGTTACCAATACCGATGAAATCATTGGACCAATAATAACAATTAAAACTTTTTTAAAGGGCTTATTGTTCCAGCCCATCAAGCTCATTTTTTGGATTCTGATCATAACATTCAACATATAGCGATTCTGTATAGTTTCGTGTTACATGAAAATCTGATAAATATCTCATCTATATCTTTATAGGGTGCTAGGTAGGGTAATAGAGTAAGTGCTCACACCCAAATTGAAATCCTGCCGCAGGCACTTACGAGCTGTGTGACTCTAGGCAAGTCTTATTTAGTCATTCTTAACCTCAGTTTCCTCATCTGTAAAATGGGAATATTAGTAGTATGCACCTCACAGGGTTGTTGTGAGGCTCAGGTGGTGCTGGGGATAGAGCCAGGAAGACCTCAGTTCAAATATGGCCTCAGATATTTATTAGCTGTGTGACCTTGGGCAAGTCACTTAACCTCTGTTTGGCCTCAGTGTCCTCAATGTAAAATGGGAATAACGATAGCAACTACCTCCTAGGGTTGTTGTGGGGATCAAAGGACTCGTTTGTAAGTGCTTGGCATAGAGCCTGGTACATTGCAGCTTCTACATACATATTAGCTATTATTATTTATTATTAATATTAATGAAGCACTTTGCAGACTTTTTAAAAGCATTATATAGATACTAGGTACTTTTTAATCCAATTTTTTAATAAAAATGTTGACCCAAAAAGAAGATAGATTTTAGGGGGGCTTCATTGGAAGCATCTTCCAGGTTGACATCTATTCATTAATTATTAATATTTGCATCTGATCTTGATATCATTTCTGAATTCATCCAGCCATATTATCTGCCATCCAGTACCCAACTCTATCCATCAGGATACCTTTGCTGAAATCCAGATACACCATACCTAATATTTTCATCATTTGCTATTCTAGTGCACCAGCAAGAAAGGATTACTGTAGCTCATACCTGGAAATCCAAGTGGCTCTAGCTTCTTGGAGCAATGTCCTTCTCCTCTTCTCCCTCCCTTCCCATTCAGATGCTGCTCTTATCTATGCTAGCCCAGCAAGGAGGCTGGGGGTAGGGAGAAGGCAAATCATAAAGCATCATCCAGATGCCTGAAACCTTGGGGTTAGGCTATTCAACAAATTCTTCCAATATGAATACTTGTCTGCTTGGTAGTTCTTCCTCTTACTTCCACCACTGCATCGGCTAGGAGAGAAATGGAAATTTCCTGGCTTGGTCCCCTCCCCAAAATGGAGACCCTGGAAGGAACTCACTGATGGGAGAAGGCAGCTGGCATGGCTAAGGGATTTTCCCTGGTGGAGGGGTTGATGGATGTTCCTGAGTGAGGAGGCCCCAAGCACTGAAGGAAGTTCCAGGGAGATACCTTGAGCTGAGGCATGGTGCCACTGTTGGGAGAGTCAAAAGCAAGAGCCAGGAGAGGAATGAAGGTTGGCCAACCTGGGCACTCCTCAAAATGGAATCACTGTATCTGTTTTCTCGTCTGCTAGAGGAGACTGTTGAACCTAATGGTTTCTAAGATCCCTTCTAATGTTAAACCTGCTCTTTTTAATTTATTTATTTTTTTGTTTTAGTTTACATCATTCATTTCCACGAGATTTTGAGTTACAAATTTTCTCCCCATCTTTCCCCTACCCACCACCCCAAAACAGCCATCCCAGTGTATCCCCCCGCCCCCAGTCTATTCTCTCCTATGTCTTCCCCCCTCACCCCTCTGACTTTCCAGTAGGGCAGGATGGATCTCCCAACCACAGTGCCTGTGTATCTCAAGTTCCAGTTGGATGTAGTTAATAATAATAATTATTATTATTATAATTATAATTATGTATATATACACATATATTTTTAACATTTGATTATAGAACTTTAAATTCTAG
>CM053587.1:159422884-159442730 GCA_028646515.1 Pseudochirops corinnae | reverse complement strand
CAATATGAAAGCAATTATAGATGTCAAATCATTTGTAAAACATATTTCCATAGAACCCATATTTTTTTAAAGGCAAAAAAAGTAAAGGAAGTGAGAAAATTGTACTTCAGTTAGCACTCAGAATTCATCAATTTTCTTTCTGGAGATGGATGGCATGTTTTTTGTCATGAGTCCTTTGGAATTATCTTAGATCATTTTATTGATCAGAGTAGCCATGTCTTTTACAATTGATCATCATTACAACATTGCTGTTACTGTGCACAATGATCCCCTGATTTCTCACTTCACTTTGCATCAGTTAATATATGTCTTACCAGGTTTTTCTGAAACCACTTTCCTTGTTATTTCCCAAAGCATAATTTTACTCCATCACAATCATATTCCACAACTTGTTCATCTATTCCTCAAGTAATGAGTATCCCCTCAATTCCCAATCCTTTGCCACCAGAAAAAGAGCTGTTGTAAATATTTTTGTACATATATGTCCTTTTCCTTTTTCTTTCATCTCTTTAGGGTACAGACCTAGTAATGGTATTACTAGATCACAGTTGTATAACCCGTAGAGCATAGTTCCAGATTGTTTTCTAGAATGTTTGGACCAGTTCACTATTCCACTAACAATTCATGAATGTATCTATTTTCCTTCATCCCCTCTAGCAGTTGCCATTTCTGATTGATGTGAGGTGGTACCTCAGAGTTGATTTAATTTGCTTTTCTCTAATCAATAGTGATTTAAAGCATTTTCCCCCTCACAGGACCATAGAGAGTTTTGATTTCTTCTTCAGAAAACTGCTTGTTTATATTCTTTGGCCACTTATCAATTGGGGAATGGATCTTATTTTTATGAGAGTTTTGACACAGTTTGCTATATAAGTGAGAAATGAGGCCTTTATCAGAGAAATTTGCTGTAAAATTGTTTGATGTTACTTTATTGTTTGTGGTCCTTTTTTTTTTTTTTTTTTTTTTTTTTAGCAAAATGTAGTTTTCTTGTTATATCTTTCAATTAGGTCTAATTTTGCTTTTACTGAGATCATCACTGCTACCCTTGCCCTCTTCACTTTGACTGAAGCATGATAGACTCTGCTCCAGCCCTTCATTTCAACTGTGTATGTGTCTTTTTGTCCCCAAGACACTATACAACATGTTCTATTCCGGTTTCCAATAAATTCTGTTATCTGCTTCCATTCTATGGGTCTAATTCAGGGGCGGGGAGCTTGTGACCTTAAGGCTACATGTGGCCTTCTAGGTCCCTGGGTGCAGCCTTTTGACTGAGTATAAGTTTTATGGAACAAATCCTTTTATTAAGGGGATTTGTTCTGTGAAGTTCTGTGAAGCTTATCTCTCTCACATTTATGATCACTAACTGTGTATCTCCCTCTATTCCATTTTCCTTTGTTTTATATGTTCTTCTCTCTTTGGACCAATTCTGATAAGAGTGAGGTTCAAGCATGGTCCTCCTCCATTTCCCTCTCTGCTATAAAAGCTTGTCTTTATAGACCTCTTTTATGTGAGAAAATTTGCCTTGTTCTATCTCCCTTTTCCCTTTTCCCAGTGCATTCCTCTTTCTTACCTCTATATTCTCTTCTTGGAGATCATCACAAGATAATCTACTCATACCCATGCCCTCTGTCTATGCAGACTCCTTCTAACTGCCCTAATAATGATAAAGTTCTTAGGAGTTACATGCATTATCTTCCCATATAGGAATGTAAACAGTTTAATTCCATTCAGTCCCTTATGATTACTCTTTCATGTTTACTTTTTATACTTCTCTTGAGTCTTGTGTTTGAATGCGGTCTTCCCATCAGGAATGCTTGACAGTTCTCTATTTCATTAAATATCCATTTTCCCCCCTGAAGGTTTATACTCAGTTTTTATGGGTAGGCAATTCTTGGTTATAATCTTAGCTCCTTTGCCTTCCAGAATATTTTAGTCTCTCCTTAACATGGAAATGGCTAAATTTCATGTGATCCTAACTGTGTTTCCATGATATTTGAGTTGTTTCTTTCTGGCTGCTTGCAATATTTTCTCTTTCAACTGGAAACTCTGGATTTGGTTGTATATTCCTAGGAGTTTTTATTTTGGTATCTCTTTTAGGAAATGATGAGTAGATTCTTTCAATTTTTATTTTACCCTCTGAATCTAACATATCAGGGCAGTTTTCCTTGATCATTTTTTGAAATATGATATATAGACTCTTTGTAATAGCTTTCAGATAATACAATAATTCTTAAATTATCTCTCAATCTATTTTAGGTCAGTTTTTTTTATTTTTAATTGATTTGTTTATTTACTTTTAATTTATAAGATTCAGTTCCACAATCCCTTGAGTTTCAAATTTTCTAGTTATTTTTTAATAAAATATTTAATACTTCTATTTTTTCATTCTTTTAACTTTGTTTTACTGTTTCTTGGTGTCTCGTGAAATCATTAGTTTCTACTTGCCCAATTCTAGTTTTTAAGGAATTATTTTCTTCATTGAGATTTTGTACCTCTTTTTCCTTTGTTCTACTTTTAAAGGAGTTCTTCAGTGAATTTTCATGCCTCTTTTACCATTGGGCCAATTCTGTTTTTCAAGGTGGCATTTTCTTTAGTATTTTTTATACCTCTTTTGACCAAGCTGTTAATTCTCTTTTCTGAATTTTCTTGTATCACTTTCATTTCTTTTCACCTAACACTCTTATCTCTTTCTTTAACTCTTCCAAGAATTCTTGCTGGCCTTGGGTACAATGAACACTTTTCTTCCGGGGTTCTCCTTGTCCAATATTGTTTTCTTTTAAGTTTATGTCTTGGTCTTCCCTCACACTGTAATATCTTTTTATAGTCAGGTTCTTTTTTATTGTTTGTTCATTTTCCCAGCCTATTTCTTCACTTTGACCTTATGTTAAAATTAGTCTGTGTTCATGTGGAGGTGGGGAAACACTATGTCAAACTTCAAGCTTTTTGTGTTGTTTTCAGAGGTAGTTCTGGAGCTCTGTATGTTTAATGCTTCCAAGGTAGTATTATCCTTAGATAGTTACGTTTACTGCTCTCCTGGACTATACTCAGATCTTTACCCAGGAGACCAATGCTCCCCTGTAGTTGCAAATGCTAGTGCTCTTCTTGGACCTGGAACTATGACCAGCTTCCCTTCAAAATGTTCCTCTCTATCCTGGAAATGTGATCTGGAATTGCTTATGGGCAACAGAGTTGCCAGTCAGCACCAGCAGCACACAGCAATGGTATCCCCTATAATCTCTTTCTGACCAGTTATCCCACCTCCTTATACTCTCTGGGCTGAGCTCCCAAAGTTGCTGTTGCTGCTGTACCACCCGGAAGGCTGATTGCTAGTGTTCTTGCTTTGCTCAACTCTTGCATCCACTCCAGTCTTACAGATCTCTCCTTCGGACTTCCCAAGTTGTCTTTGACTGGAAAAACATCTCCTGACTTTTTGTTGTCTCTGATGCTCCAAAATTTGGTTTGAGGCATTATTTTAAAGTTGTTTAAAGGTAACACTGGAAGAGTTCATCTGGATCCCAGGTTGCACTCTGCCATCTAGTAGGTGCCATTTAAATGTTGTTGTTGTTATTAATGTCAATGAAAGGAGGTCTCCAGTAAAGTATCCTAGGGATGTCTGCTTAGCCCTGTGCTGTTTAACAGTTAAAAAATTACTTGAAAAAGGCATGGATAATATTTGTAAACAACACAAAGCTGAAAGTTGTGACCACAAAATTCCAATCCAATGTGCAACAAAAGGACTCTGAGCATTTTCAGTTTATTAGGGAAACCAGTGGTTCCTAAGAAATTGGATCTAAGACTTGCCTCTGTAGTCATGGACCCCTCTACCTCCAGGCTGGGCTTTTTTTTTTTTTATATATAGCAATTGAAGGGTTGTCATAAAATATATTGAGGTGGTACAGTTCTTTGATTGGTCAGTTCCAGAAGGGGGAAATCCACATGATTGGTCAAGGGGAGGAAGTGGAACTCGGTGTTTGACTAAAGGAAGGAACTTCCATTTGGTCAAAGGAGACATTCATTAATCACCAAAGTTTAGTCATCAAGCTTTCCACATGCCATCAATCATGAGTGTTTAGTCGGTGACTAGGCAACAGGATTCTGGGGCTTTCCACTTGTTTGTTATAACCATCAGGGGCAAAAGGTTGGGGAAACTATGGTTTGCTGGAGTACAGAAGCTTCCAGGGTACGAAGGAGTGTGTGTGTGTGTGTGTGTGTGTATGTGTGTGTGTGTATATGTGTGTGTGTGTAGTGGTGGTAGAAGAGGAGAGTACTCAAGCAATTCTCTATCTCTGGGACTAAACAAACTATAATATAAATATGTCTCATAAATCATTTAAAAAGCAATATAATCACCAATATATAGTGAGTTAATTAATTCTAACTTATGTAATTCTTATTCTAACAAGTCAATTTAATTCTATTCTTTTCATCTTATAGGCAATTGCTGATGCCAATAAATCACAATGAACTAACTACTGATCAAGTTGAGTAGGGATATAAAAATTATTCTCACAAAGTGACAGGTAAAATATTGAATGCCAGTCAGGGTACACAAACATCTTGACAGGTTAGAACACTGGGCTGAGACTAATAAGATAAAATGTAAAGTCATGCTTGGGCTAAAAAAAAAAACTTTAAAAAATAATATTCTAGAAGAGATGACTTGACTTTAGTTTATCTTAGAGATGGGCATTTACTGGACTTAACTGAAAGTTCACTCTGAGTTAACAGTAATAGGTATGTAAAAAAGCTAATGACTGCATTAAGAAAGTATACTACAGGGGTGGCTAGGCGGTGCAGTGAATAGAGCAACAGCCCTGGAATCAGGAAGACCTGAGTTCAAATTCAGCCTCTGATACTTAACACTTACTAGCTGTGTGGCCTTGGGGAAGTCACTTAACCCCAATTGCCCTGCCTTCCCCCTTCCAAAAAGCAAAAAAAAAAACAAAAAAAACCCAAACCCAAGAAAGTATACTATGTAGGACCAGGGATGTGATCATCTTTTTGTACTTTGCGTTGGTCAGACCACATTTGGAATCTTGTGTTCAGCCTGAGGTCCATGTTTAAGAAGTATGTTGATAAGCTGAACAGTTTCTAGAGGAAAGCAACTGGTATGTTAAAAAAAAAAAAACCTTAACACTAAACTATATGAACAGCTGTTGAAGGAACTTGAGAATGTTTATAACCAAGAGAAGAGAAAACTTGAGTAAGGGGTGATCAGCCATTTTCAAAAATTTGAAGGGCTCGAGCACTCTCTTGACTCTCAGTTGAAAAACTTGACTGGTAGTCCAACAACAGCCCTAAGATGAGGCTATCTTCTGAGGTCTCCCTTTTCTCACTTCCTCCTCTTGCATCAGTCAGACATCTTCCCCCACTCTCTGTTCTTTCATTACTGTCTTGCATGAAGAAGTGGACCTTCTCCTTGTTAAAACCAACTCTTCTACTGGGACCTTAATTCAATCTCATCTGTTCTTCTCCAACAGATCACCTCCACTGTCATCCTCATTCTCTAAACTTCAGTTTCTCCTTATCTAGTTGCTTCCCCAACTGCCTGCAGGTATTCCCATATCTCTCTCATCCTTAAAAACTTTCATACAGAAGTGAGCAGAACCAGGAGAACATCATACACAGCAACAGCAACATTGTGTGACGACCAGCTTTAATAGACTTAGTTCTTTTCAGCAATGCAATGACGTAAGACAATCCCATAAGACTCATGATGGAAAATATTATCCACACCCATAAAAAGAACTATGGAGTCTGAATGCAGATCGAGGCATACTATTTTTTCTCTATTTTTTTCTTTTTCATGGGTTTTCCCTTTTGTTCTGATTCTTCTTTCACAGCATGGTTTATGTGGAAATATGGTTTGTTTTGTTTTGTTTTTTGCTTTTTGGAGGGCAATTGGGGTTAAATGATTTGCCCAAAGTCACACAGCTAGTAAGTGTGTCAAGTGTCTGAGGTCAGATTTGAACTCAGGTCCTCCTGACTCCAGGGCCAGTGCTCTACTCACTGTGCCATCTAGCCACCTCTGGAAATATGTTTAATATGATTGTACACGTATAGTGTATATCAGATTGCATGCCATCTTGAGGAGGGGGAGGGAAGAAAAGGGGGGAAATTTTAGAGCCCAAAATCTTATAAAAGCGAATGTTTAAAACTAAAAATAAATAAATGAGTAGATAAAAAACAAACAACACAAACAAACAAGCAAACAAAAAGAAACAGGGAAAGAAATCCTTCACACAACACAACTATTCCCATTAGCTGTTGCCTTAACCCTCCCTTTCGTGGTTAAATTCCTGATATCCTTGGAGGATACCATATAGACTCAATCTCTTATCTTCTGATTTATTTCTAAATCTCCTGTAGTCTAGCTTCCAACCTCATCTTCAACTGAAATGGAGTTTTCCAAGATTATTGTTGTCTTTCAGTCGTATCCAATCTTGATGACCCCATTTGGGATTTGTTGTTGATTTTTTGGCAAAGATACTGGAGTGGTTTACCATTTCTCTTTCCAGCTCATTTTACAAATGAAGAACCAAGGTAAACAGGCTTAAGTGACTTACACAGGGTCACACATGTGGTAAATGTCTGAGACTGGATTTGAACTTAGGTCTCCATGACTCCAAGCTCTGCACTCTATACACTGTACCACCTAACTACCCTCTCCAAGGTTAACAATTTCTTTATCTCTTAATTGACATCTAATAGCCTTTTTTTTCCAGCCCTCATTCATCTGGACTTTTCTGCAACATCTGATACTGTTGATAGCCTTCTTTTCATGGATACTCTCCTCTCTTGATTTAATTAAATTTTTTTCAGTAACAAAGCTAGATTTTTTAAAAAACAAAATATAAATATAGATAAAAATATGCATGTGTGTATGTGGGATTGGAACTAAATCTTGAAGGAAGGCAGGAAACTAAGAAGAAGGATCAGGAGGTAACACATTCCAGGCACAAGGGAGAGCTCATTCAAAAGTGCAGAGATGGGAGATGGTGTGTCTTGAGGAAGGAACATTGAACAGGACAACGATATCAAATAAGATGAAATGTGATAGAACTTACTGTAAAGCTTTACACTTAGGTTTTAACAATAACAACAATAATTATATCTAGTATTTATATAGTACATGGTTTGAAAGTGCTTTATAAAAATCTCATTAAATTCTCACAACAGCTCTGGAGGTGGATGTTATTACTACTCCCATTTTACAGATAAACTGAGCCAGAGGGAGGAGTGACTTGCTCAAGGTCATACAGCTAGTAAGTATCGAACATCACATTTGAACTCAAGTCTTCCTGACTCTGGGCCCAGCAATCTGTCCAATTTTATATGTAGAAGATGGGGAAGAAATATATAACTTCCTGGGTTGAGGTGACAGTCCTGCTATCTAGTCTCTCCAACCCCCATTTGGGGTACTATGCTTAGTTCTAACTGCCAGTCTAAAAAGACGTTTGATAAGCTGGGGAGTAGCTAGAGGAGAAGTAGAGTGCTGAAAAGCCTCTTGAGTACCTGCTACAGGAGTGCCCGCTACAGGAGTGCCCACTACAGGAGTGCCCGCTACAGGAGTGCCCACTGCAGGAGTGACTGCTATAGGAGTGCCTGCTATAGGAGTGCCCACTGCAGGAGTGACTGCTATAGGAGTGCCCGCTACAGGAGTGACTGCTACAGGAGTGCCCACTGCAGGAGTGACTGCTATAGGAGTGCCTGCTATAGGAGTGCCCACTGCAGGAGTGACTGCTATAGGAGTGCTTGCTACAGGAGTGCCCACTACAGGAGTGCCCGCTACAGCAGTGACTGCTACAGGAGTGCCCACTGCAAGAGTGGCCGCTGCAGGAGTGGCTGCTGCAAGAGTGCCCGCTACAGGAGTGCCCGCTACAGGAGTGCCCACTACAGGAGTGACCGGTAGAGGAGTGCCTGCTACAGGAGGGCCTGCTGCAGGAGTGCCTGCTACAGGAATGCCTGCTACAGGAATGCCTGCTACAGGAAAGGAGGATATTCCCCCTTGATCAGAGAAGACTAATTGAGGACCTAATTGTCAGAACTGTCTTCAGATACCTAGCACTTAGCATAATGTCTGGCATATGATGCTGTTCAGTTATGTCTAACTCTTCATGACCCCATTTGGGGCTTTCTTGGAAAAGATACTGGAGTGGTCTGACATTTTTTTCCCCCTCTAGCTCATTTTACAGATCAAGAAACTGAGGCAAACTGGATTTAAGTGACTTGTCCAGAGTTACACAGCTAATAAATATCTGAAGCTAGATTTGAACTCAGGAAGGTAAGTCTTCCTATATCCAGGCCTGAAACTCTATTCATTGGACCACCAAAGCTGCCTGGGACCTGGAACATAGTAGGGGCTTACTAATTACTAGTTGATGGATTATTGATTGATTTTTGTGTAGAAGAGTTATTAGACTTGTTCTATTTGACCCCCAAGGCAGGAAAAATAGCAGTAAGTAGAATTTGCCAAGAAACAAATTTAAGTTTGATTTCAGGAAAAACTTCTGTATAATAGGAGCTGTCCCCAGGAGAAATTAGCTGCCTCTGAAGATAGTGGGTTCCATCTCCGTGGTGGTGGTGTGGTGGTGGTGTTTTTTAAACAGAAGCTAAATGAACATTTATTTCATGGGTATATTGTAGGGGACTTCTTTTTTGAGAGTGAATTGGGCTAGACAGCTACTAATGTCCCTTCCATTTCTAGAATTGTTATTCTCTTCAAATATTTGCTAGTCAATCCTATTTAGTACACAAACATTTTAATAGTCCAAAATTGCCTTAGCTAGAAGGTTAAGAATTTGTTAAAAAAAAAAAATAAAAGGGAAGTGTTTGTATAATCTTGCTTATAATTTCTCTACATTGGAACTCTGTTAATTTAAAATGAGGGATTTTGATACTGCTTGAATGAAGGAATTTGGGCTAAATTGTGAAGTTCCCTTTCATCCATAACATTCTACAAGCTTATATATACAAATTCATAATCTAACATGAAGGTGATGAAATGCAGAGCACGATGAAAAAAGAAAGGTAATATAGACTAGAAGATAGAATATGAACTGCAACATAAGCCCACCCAAGTTCTAAGACTTGGAAATGTCCAATAAAGGCAACGTGGAAACTTATTAAAAAGTGACTAATGAGTCCACACTAACTCACTTTGACCTTGAACAAGTCACTTGACCTCTATTTCCATGTTCTGCTATATTTTTCTTTGCTCTTATTTTCATTTTCTTTTTTTTTTTTAATAATAGGGGACATGAGTAAGGACTAATTAATGGTTATAAAACATTATAGTTTTATAGTATGCTGAGTTTTGAGATATGACTAATGATGAGTCCTAGTCTGGTGAGATAATAAAAATTATCCTTAAGTTACAATCCTGGAAGGATTGTTTTCTTTTGAAAAACAAAAACCAATAACCCATAGATTAGATTATATAAACAAGTCTCTCTGAATGAAGTTAAGTCTTTTATCCCTTGGATCAGAATTGAAGCTCTGAAGTTAAGCAACCCAGGTTCACTAAGTCAGTGTTGCTCCTGAGAACATCAGAAGTGACTCTAGGCAAAAGGGAAAAGGGTAACAAAACTGGGAATATAAAACAAGCTTTATTTAAACTGACAAAAATGCATAAGACTTGAACCCAAGCCTTACAAAAAATTAAACCATCCTCCCGTCTAGTGAACTCCATCTCTTTTCACAACCTATACAGTTCTCCAGAAATATAATATTACCTTGGGACTGAGATCTTTTCCATCTCTTTCCTCAAAATGGATGGGAAAGAAACAAGAGTTTTTGAAGTACCTAATATGTGTTAGGTACTGTGATAAACTCTCATTTGATCCTCACAATGGCCATGTAAAGTAGGTACTATCATTATTCCCACTTCATAGATGATGAATCTGAGGCAGACAGAGGTTAAGTAACTTACCCAAGTCCCACAGCTAATAAATCTCTAAATCTGAATTTGAACTGAGGTCTTTCTGACTGATGGCTCAATACTCCATCCACTGTGTCACCTAGCTGTTTCAAAGAGAGAAAAAGAACTTCAGTTGTTAGAGCCAAATACCCACACCTCCTGTAAATCTTACCTCCTAGAGTCTTCTAGATTTAATATGACCCTGGGAGGGGTCCTTCTGTAAGGACCTGGCCTAGCATTTGGAGTGGTTGCAGCCTATTCCCTGTCTTGGACCTACATATTACATATAAGTCACAATGCCAATGAAGACTTTGCACCTCCACATCCCATTTCTACTCCTTGTTATTTCTCAACTCTGGTGCTCTGTTTGGTTCAGGTAATTTTCTTCTTGGTCAAGAACAAGGGATTTGTTCTGTGAAGTTTATATTCAGTCAAAAGTCTGTGTCCCCCTAATCGTTCATTCCTTCCTTTTCTTTCCCTCTACTCTTAGGGAAATTCTCCAACCAGTTGCAAAGCTTAGAAATTTTACTACACGCTGGGCTTCTCTGCTCCTTCTTTTCTGCTCTCATTTATTTCCATATTCTCTGATACTGAGCTCCAGAGAGTGACCTATGCAGCTTCTAGCAACTGCTCTGGGGTAATTTGTCTAAAGGAGATCCAGAGCACAAAGTTCAAAATTTTCTGGGAAGAACTTGCAAGGGTTCTACCACTCTCTCCTTCACCTCCTGGAGACCTCTTTAGCTTTTTTCTATTTTACACATGGAGAAACTGAAATAGGTAGGAACTTAATGTTATACAGCTAAATCTTTCATGGTAGACCTAGGTAAAAACCTCACTTTTTAGTGTATAGTTAATGCATTTTGTCCTATTACTACTGTGCCTCAGCTGAATTTGTATATGTATAAATGATCACCACATAGATATTACATTGTAAATGTCCCACATTATCCTAGGAAAAAATATTATTCTGTTGACATTTTGATGAAGTGCAAAAGTAAAAAAAGAAAGCCCCAATTTTCAGTTGAGACAGGTCCTTGGCAAGTATTAATTTCTAAACAAATATTTTTTGTGCTGCCTTAGGCCTCTTGACTCAACACACACACACAACACACACAGAAACACATACGATACTCCATTCCACATTGTCCACTTTTTAATCCTAAATTTTTTGAATGGAATATAACACAGTGTCTTAATTTCTTGGCTACTATAAAATGAAAATCATTCAGTATATTTGTAAGAATTCTTTTTTTTTTTTTTAAATCACTTTTCAGAAGCCTGTAGGAAAGGAGACCCTTTCCCTTGGGAAGAAGAGCTCAAAATGGGTTTATTGAAAACTTTAATTAGTCAGTGTTTCTTATTTAAAGATCTGACTAGTGGTCAAGGCCTTTCAAAAAGGTATTTAATTTCTAAAAATGATGGGAATTTTAAATAAAATCCTCAAGATGTAGAGTTTTCCTGAATTCCTTTGAGACTTCAGTCATTACAACGGTTACAAATTCCTGGTCCAGCCCTTTCACACAAAGTGCACTTACAATAACTTAAGGTCTCACTGACCTAATAAAAAACTGCACATTGATACTTCTTTTGTTGAACAGCCTGCAATTTCATTAATTTCATTGACAGTAATTATAACAAGTTGAATTTATGAAGGCCACAAAGTAAAGTTAGTGAACCACAGGAAAATGTCAACATGCTCACTTTAGTCCTGGCCATTTCCATTTTTTTTCCTTCTTGCAGCCCAGTTTGGCAGTGGTTTCAAAAGCTGAATTTGAACTTTCAGATTTAATTGAGAAAGAAAATCTAGTAGTTTTGTAGTGGACAAATCAGCATATTGAACTTTTTCCATTACATTGAGAAGGATGGATGTTGCACTGGTGACATTGCTTTCCATGTGGCTGCCCGATTGCCAGTTTTACTGTTAGAGACAACATGGTAGACGAATTTGCTGGGTGCTAGAGAACATGCAGTGCTCTATTTTAGACCTGATTTTAAATGTTAGGCTAGCTGGCTGCCTTTCTGGAGTGGGGTAAGTATAGTTTTCAGCGATTACTATGTTAGATGACTTTAAAGATCCCCTTACAGTCTGGGATTCTTCATTGCTTAGTAATTCCCTTGGTTGTTGTTCTTGAGTCATTTTTCAGTTGTGTCTGACTCTTCCTGATCCCACATGGGATTTTCTTAGCAGAGATACTAGTGTGGTTTGCCCTTCCCTTCTCCAGCCTATTTTACAGATGAAGAATCTGAAGCAAACTGGGCTACATGACTTTCCCAGGGTCACATAGTTGGTAGTATCTAAGGCCGATTTGAACTCAGAAAGATGAGCCTTCCTGACTCCAGACCTGGTGCTTTGTCCATGGTGCAGCTAGCTGCCCTATTCCCTTGGACCATCAGCCAAACTGAGAAGGCTGTACTTCTCACTTCCTTCAAGAAAGTTGAAGCCTCTTGAATAACAGGAGCTAAAACATGCTTATGTAGTATGATATCCGTGGCATTTTTATTTAACAGATTCAACACATATGCGTTTTTCTTAATGAATAAGGTGTAGTTTGTCAGTCGGCAAGCACTGATTAAGTGCAGATTGTGTGCCAGGTGCTGTCAAGTGCTGGGGATTCAAGGAAAGGCAAAAGCAGTCCCTACCTTTAAGGAATTTACATTTCATTGCGAGAGACAACATGTCAATAACTAGATACATAGCAGATGTATACAGAGTTGATAGAAATCTCATAGGGGAAAGTAATAGCAGCTGGGGGTGGAGGATTGGGAAAAATCTCCCACAGAAGGTCAGATCTGACCTGAGTCATGAAGAAAGCCATGGAAACGAAGAGGCAGAGATAGGAGGGAGGGCAGAGCATGTGGGGCATGGCAGAAGATGTTGCTTTTGTGCAGTTGTTTCAGTTGTGTCTGACTCTTTGTGAACCTAATTGGGGTTTTTCTTGGCAAAGATACTGGAGTGGTTTGCTATTTCCTTCTCCAGCCCATTTTACAGCTGAGGTAACTAAGGCAAGCATGGTTAAGTGACTTGTCCAGGGTCACACAACTAGTAAGTATCTGAGGCCAGATTTGAACTTACAGAGATGAATCTTTCTGACTCTAGTCCTGGCACTATATCTGTTGTGCCACCTGGCTGCCCAGGCATGGGGGTTAACCAGGGCTAACATACCAAGATTGTAGATGGGGCATTTTTGAGGAAAAGCTAGATGCTTAAAATATCCTGTCCCTAGGATGATTTAGCTTCTTGAAGCTCTTTCAGGAACAGTCCTGAATAGATCATACCTCCAAGGGCAGCTCCAGATCTCCCAACCCAGCTAACTCTAGGAACCTGTCACCACTTTGAAGGTATTGGCCTAGGTTTGGAATTTTTGTGTGGTAATCCGTCAATGAATCAATAAGCATATACCCGATACCTTTTATGTTCCAAGTACTGGGGATCCAAATACAAAACGATGAAATAATTCCTGCTCTCTAGAAGCTTCCATTCTATTGGAATAAGAATAATAATAATAGCTAAAATTTACGTAGCGACAATACAAGCCTTACAAAACATTGCATAGATTTATGTGTGTATATCTGAATATAATCACATTTTGCATAAATCTAACAAGAGCTAGTGTGCTTGACAACACACTAAATTCAGGAAGGAGGTATTAGTGAGCAGCATCAGTCAGACTCATCCATTTTTATTTACCATCAAACTCCAACTTGTTTTTACTATTCAATTCCATTCAACAAGTATTTATTACCACCAGGCACTGTCTTGAAAGCCCATAATCCAACTGATGGACATATTTACTATTGATAAAAATTTGAAATCCTCTAGTTCATAGGATTATATCTCTGAATCAACAAGGAACTTTAGAGGGATCCTAGTCCGACTCTGTTATTTTACAGATGAGGACGCTGAGGACCAGATCTAGTCCAACCTTTTCAGTTAAAAAATGAGAACATTGAGTCCAAGAGAAGTTAAGCAATGTGTCTAAATTTGCAGAGGTAAAGAACTAGGTATGATTTGAACAGAGATCTGCTGAATCTTGGTACGTATAATGTTCTTGCTACTATCCAATGCTTTTTGACATTAGGCTGTCCCAGAGGTCATACTTGCATTGTATGTACCAGGTCATCAGGAGCTAAATACAATGATTCATAGGCCAACCTCAGTTTAGGCTTTGGCTGCACACTGGTGGGGATACAGTAAATCACCTGAGTTTATCTAATTCGTCTTCCCTCTAAGAAGTACTGTGCCTAGTATGAGGACTAGCACCTCTGATATGAGGGCTTGCTGAGCCCTTTTCAGGGCTGTTCATCCACCTTTGTTGTCTGCCTTTGTCTACCTTTACCCAGCTCTCACCTGTGGCTCCAAGAAGCTGTAGCATGTGCAACATTCATGCTACATACAAGATACATACAGAGCCAATAGAAATCTCACGGGGGAAGGTAGCAGCAACTGGGAGTGGAGGATTGGGAAAGATCTTCTACAGAAGGTAGGATCTGAGCTGAGTCATGAAGAAAGCCATGGAAACAAAGAGGCAGAGACAGGAGGGAGGGCAGAGCATACTGGGCACGGGAGATGATGTTGTTATGTGGTTGTTTCAGTCATGTCTGACTCTTCCTGATCCCATTTGAGGTTTTCTTGGCAAATATACTGGAGTGGTTTGCCTTTTCCTTCTCCAGCCCATTTTACAGATGAGGAAAGTATCTCAGCAGATGGGCTAAGCCAAGTTTAGGGTAATCAAACAGGCCTCAAATCCTTTGGTGAGTTAGAGGAATGTCTACCCCAAGCTTGTGAAGACTTCACCTGGAAGAATAGGTGGATGCGAATAATTTGTTCCAACATTTGTGAAGGTGGCTAAAGCAGGTGCTATAGAGCACCTGGTTGTTTCAGTTGTGATTTTGATTTTTGTTCTTTTGATTTTGTTTCATTGTTTCTTAATGTCTTATGAAATTATTAGCTTCCACTTACCCAATTCTAATTTTAAGGAATTATTTTCTTCATTGAGCTTTTGTACCTTGTTTTCCATTTGGCCAATTCTACTTTTTAAGGAGTTCTTTTCTTTAGTGGATTTTTCTGCCTCTTTTGCCATATGTCCAATTCTGTTTCTTTCTCAACATACATTATAGATTTTGCTATCTGTGAATTCATCAGAACTATTATTGAAATTGTTTACATATTCAAATTGTACAAACTCTTGGGAATAAATAAGTTTCTTTCTCTTGGGTATAATGAGCATGATGCAGGACAGGCTGGGAAGGGTTCTTAGATTATTGATAATTGATGATGAACATGTCACATAATAAAATCTCTAGTGCCCAAGATTAGATTAACATCAGCTCTGTTACTTATTCTATGTCAGCAACAATAGGAAAAAAAGTAAATATTATATGTTCAAAAATGTAGATTATGGACAACAATATTGTATAAAGAAAGGAGACCAAGTAATCTAAGATGATTTAAATCAAGGGAGGAATGAGAATTGGATAAAAATTACTTGTAGCTTTATTTTCCATCCTTGTTATTTTAATAAAATTTAAGAGAGAACATTGGTAAAACTTGCTTACAATAATTTAACACCTATTTAGTATACTTGGCTATGTTGATTCAAAGTCAGAAAACTAGGAGGCTCTTAGATTTTATTCCTAATGAACTTTGGCCTGCCATATGGTTCTTAATAAGTACTGTAGAGTACTTATTAAGTACATTTGAGTACTCTTACTTCATTTTCCCATGTACAAAATGATAGGAGATTATGATTTGGATATCTATAACAGGAATCTGGGAAATTTAACTGGATGGTCACCATCAGTCAGGCTAGGGTCCTTCACTAAGAAAACCCTGCTCTGAACCAAGCAGAGTTGTTATAATTTAATATTTTATTTTTCTCAATTACATGTAAAAATATTTTTAGTATTCTTTTTTTCTTAAAATTTTGAGTTCTAAATTCTCTCTTTCTCTCTCATTGAGAGGGCAAGGAATTTGACATAGGTTATACATGTGTATAGCACATTTCCATGTAAATCATGGTGTGAAAGAAAATACAGACCAACCCCCCCTCCCCAATAAAAAAAATAAAGTAAAGAAAGTAAAGAAAAAGTATCTTTGATCTGCATTCAGGCTCCACCAGTTGTTTCTCCAGAGATTAGAGAGTACCTTTCATCACAAGTCCTTCAGGATAGTCTTGGGTCATTGTGTTGCTGAGAATAGCTAAGTTGTTCACAGTAGATCCTCATACAGTGTTACTGTTACTGTGTACAATGTTCTGCTTGTTCTGCTTATTTCAGTTTGCATGTTTCTCTGAGAGTATCCTGCTCATCATTTCTTATAGTCCAATAGTATTCCATCAAAATCATATACAACAACTCCTTCAGCCATTACCCGATTGATGGGTATCCCCACAATTTCCGATTCTTTGCCACCATTAAAAGAGCTGCTGTAAATATTTTTGAGCATATAAGTAATTTTCCTTTTTCTTTTTTTTTCTTTTTCTTAAAATCTCTTTGGGCTATAGACCTAGTAGTGGTATTGTTTGGTCAAAGTATGCATAGTTTTATAGCCCTTTGGGCATAGTTCCAAATTGTTCTCCAGAATGGTTGAATCATATACAACTTTACCAAGAATGCAGTAGTGTTTTAATTTTCCCACATCCCCTCCAACATTTGTCATTTTTCTTTTCTGTCACGTCATCCAGTCTGATAGGTGTATGATGAAGCTCACAGTTGTTTTAATTTGTGTTTCTCTAATCAATAGTGATTTAGAACATTTTTAATATGGCTATAGATAGCTTTAATTACTTTGAAAACTGCCTGTTTGTATACTTTGACTGTTTATCAATTGAGGAATGACTCTTATTTCTATAAAATTGACTCAATTTTCTAGATATTTGAGAAATGAGGGGGTGGATAGGTGGTGCAGTGAATAGAACACCAGCCCTAGAGTCAGGAGGACCTGAGTTCAAATCTGGCCTCAGACACTCAGCACAAAACTAGTCATGTGACCTTGGGCAAGTCACTTAACCACAGTTGTCCTACCTTCCCTTCTCCAAAAAGCAAAAAAAACAAAAAACAAACCCCCCCCCCAAAAAAAAAACAAGAACAAAAAACAAAGAGAAATGAGGTCTTTATCAGAGAAACTTGCTGTGAATTTTTTTTTGCAGTAATGATTACCAAATTTGCATTTCCCTCCATTCTATTTTCCCTCTTTTTATTCTACTCTCTCTCCTTTTACCCTCTCTGTTCTTAAAAGTGTTTTGCTTCTGACTTTTACCTCCCCCAATCTGCCCTCCCTTCTATAAGCCTTTCTCTTATTCCCTTCCCTTCATACTTTCCTGTATGGTAAGATCGATTCCTACACCCTACTGAGTGCATATGTTATCGCCTCTTTGAGCCAATTCTGATGAAGGTAAGTGAAACAAGAACTGTTGAACAGAAGAGGCTATCCAGGGGTGGGGAACCTGTGACCTCAAGGCCACATGTGGTCCTTTAGGTCCTCAAGGGTGGCCCTTTGACAGCTGTGAAGTTTAGATCCAGTCAAATGACTACACTTGAGGACCTAGAGGGCCACATGTGGCCTTGATGCCACAGGGTTCCCCACCCCTCGTTCCCAATTCTGCCTGGGAGGTGATAAGCCTCAGAGCTGAGACCCTAAGAAAGCTGAGCCCTAGGAAGCTTCTTCTAATCCTAGGCTGAGGGCCTTGGCCCTGTCTGAAAGAACACAAGAGCATTTCAGTTAAAAAGAGTATTATGTCACCCAGGTGAACCTGGATTGGAAAGTAATGGAAACAACAGCTACCTCATTCACATAGGCCTGGAAGAGTGAGGCCAGAGAGTCCAGTGGTTCAACCTGTCCTCCCCAGAAGCCATACCCACAGATGCCTCACCCTGTAGGGAACTAGCCCAGTGGTCAAGCAATACACCTGTCCTTAGCTTGACAGTAGATTGGACCATCCAGCTGTAACCTACAAGAGAACTTCATGAGAATTTTTTTTTGGAGGGGGGAGGGCAGGGCAATTGGGGTTAAGTGACTTGCTCAAGGTCACATGGCTAGTAAGTGTTAAGTGTCTGAGGCCAGATTTGAACTCAGGTCCTCCTGACTCCAGGGCTGGTGCTCCATTTGCTGGGCCACCTTGCTGCCCCTCCCATCACTCTTGAAGCCATGGTTTTTTTTCTCTGTGGTCTTCATTACTCTAGGTGGCACAGTGGACAGAATGCTGGACCTGAAGTCAGAAGATACATCTTCGTATGTTCAAATCTGGCCTCAGAAACTTAGCAGTTGTGTGACCCTGGGCAAGTCACTTAACTCTCTTTGCCTCAGTTTCTTCCTCTATAAAATGAGCTGGAGAAGGAAATAGCAAATCATTTCAGTATCTGACAAGAAAACCCCAAATGGGCTCATGAAGTCAAACATAACAGAAATGACTGAACAACAACAAGTCTTTCAAAAACAGTTTTCCTTTACATTATTGTGGTCATGAGTATAAATTGTTCTTCTGATCCTGCTCATTTTTACTATGCTTCAATTCACGCTGATCTTCCCAGATTTCCTAGAATTCTTCATAGTTGTCATTTCTTATAACACAATAATTTCATTAATTTTATGTAGAAGGAAAATGAAGCCCTGAGAAATGACTTGCCCCATTCATACAACTAGTAAGTGCTTCAGCCAGACTGTAATCTCCATCTTCTTTGTTCATGGATTCAACACTAATCTACCTTGCATACTTCGCTATAAACACAAAGCTTTTTTTTGTAAAGTTTTCTAATTCTTGTTCTGTATCTAAGTCCCTTCCAGGTGGAAGATTTCTCTACCTTCAAAAATGACAGTTATCTAGATTGATAAGGATTACTGTTACTGTCTTAATGGTAGAAGCTTAGACAGATTTTCAGGGTTCTACCTAGGTAATATTTGTGCATTTTAAAGTTGTCCTTCTGACAATAATGCCCTTTCTCTTCATTGTCTAACTTAGAGAAATAAATAGAATATTGCAATTCCCGGTCAGAGGCTATGGGGTTGGGAGGATGGTACCATCACAATTCAGAGAGGAGATTTCAAGTGGCCATTTGATGCTTTTCTTCATACTATGTAAGGCCCTAAAATAGACTACTAAGAATTCCAACTTCTGATCATTTCCCTCATTGTCCACTCATAAATACTTTGTCTCTGGAGTGGCGCTCATTTCCCTTTGCTTGCTTTTGGGCTGGACCTGCTTACTATTCATTAACCTTTACTCTTTCCTTTTATTAAGATTAATCCATACTTATTAGCTCAGTATGTGATACTACAAGAAAGGATGATTTTTTAAAAAAATTTTAACTTTTATTTATTTTAGTTTACATCATCCATTTCCACGAGATTTTGAGTTAAAAATTTTCTCCCTGTCTTTCCCCTACCCATCACCCCAAAACAGCCATCCAATTGTATAACCCCTCCCCTAATCTATTCTCTCCCATGTCTTCCCCCATCACCCCTCTGGCTTTCCGGTAGGGCAGGATGGATCTCCCTACCACAGTGCCTGTGCATCAGTCCCAGTTGGATATAGCTAATAATAATAATAATTGTATATATGTATATACATATATATTTTTCACATTTGATTATAGAACTCTAAATTCTAGATTCTTTCTCTTCCTCCCTTGTCACCCACCCTCACTGCAAGGACAAACAATAAAATATAGGCTGTACGTGTATAATTGTGCAGAACCTCTCCACAGTGGGCATATTGTGAGAGACTGATTATATGTCCCCCCTTCCTATCCCATCCCCCCCTTATTCTATTCTCTACCCTGACCCTGTCCCTATCCCTTTACAGAAATGTGTACTTCCATCAACCCTCCCCCCAACTCTGCCCTCCTCTCTGTCATCCCACCTCTCATCCCCATCCCCCCTACTCTCCTGTGTGGTAAGATACCCAGTTTAGAGTTTATGTCATTCCTTCC
>CM053587.1:159402702-159422384 GCA_028646515.1 Pseudochirops corinnae | reverse complement strand
AAAAAAAATTAGAGATCATCAGTTCACATTTAGGCAGATGGAATATATTACTAATCGAAGTTTTATTCTTCAGGAATGAGATGAAATCTCATTTTGGGTGGGTGGGAAAGGAATGTTTTATCGATGTGCCTACTACCTGAAAGCAGGGAGACTTAATTAAGTGAAATTTTAAGTTTCTTTCTAGTGCTCTGATCCTATGCTCTATGAGGAACTCAGACCACCCTTAAATGTATGAGATATTTTAGTGTTTTATACAAAATGTAAACTCCTTCATTTCATGTGCAAATAGAAGCTCAAGTAAGGAATATACTTCTTGAAATTCCAATGGAAGGCTCTCCTTGGTGAGCCCAAAATAGAACAGTAATTGTGGGCAGGGTTGCTATAGTATAGGTGCTATTTAGAGTCAGGAAAAGCTGAGATTGGTTGCTGTACAACATACCTCACTAATTGTGTATTACTTATTTCCTCACATTGTGGTTTTACTGTATCTACCAGCAAATGTGGGTGTGAGTCAGGCCCCAATCTCCCTATTCCACTACACAGATAAGCTATCTGGAAATCTTTTGACTATTCTGAAAGAAATGAAGAGATGGTCACCTATTGTATAAAGGTTACATAGAACTCTGTGGAGGGTGAATTTGTGGTCACATCTATACCATCAACACAACATGGAGAGATTAGCAATGATCTGATTATTCATTTAGGCAGGGTAGACAATTACTCTAGATAGTTCAGTCCCTATCCCTCAAGAAAGTGTACAACAAAATACAATCAGTCATATATTTCAGTAAAGATAGCTTGGTGACCATAAAAAGTTATCAGCCCAGAAATACTTAGACCTAATTGAAAGTGAACATTCAATTAAAAAAAGGAGAAACACTTAAATAAATATTTGAACAAAAATTTCATCATTAATAACAGTAGAAATACAAATCCAGATAACTCTGAGTTGCTACCTTCTACTCTTTGAGTTGAAAGAAATAAAAATGGTAAAACTTAATGTTGTAAGGTCTGTGAGGAAACAGATACACTCCCATATATTGCTGGTAGCAGTGCAAATTGGTGGAATCTTTTTTGTAAAGTGATTTTCCAGTATAGTGCAGAAATTAGTTATAAAACTTGGATGTGGAAATTTTTATTACTAGAGGTTCTATCTCAAAGACATCATTAAAAAGAAAAAACTCCTGTGAAGTGATGTTTATAGTGGCACTATATGCAATATTGAAAAATGAAATGCAAAGAAAATAACCAACACTCTGAGATAAGCCTAATCTCTATCACCATTCATGCAGGGCAGTACTACTGGTATATGAACATGTGTATCTGTAAACATATGCATATACAGATAATCTAACAGACAGATAGGTAGATGGATGAATGATTGGATAGATAGATTGAGAGATGGATGGATAGCTGATAGGTAGATATTTGCTGATATTTAGGTTTCATTGGTTTGGGGGAGCATCTGCTAGGGAAACTCTCCTCCATCTTCTTCCTGCTCTTTCCAGGTAGATCAGCAACTCCTTTGTAATTTGTAATCTTAAAGAGTTACCTGAGGCACTGACAAGCTAAGGGACTAGTGCCAAGATCAACATCTTGCTAGGATATGTCTGACTGAGGCAGAATTTGAAACGAGATTTTTTTTTTCCAAGTCAAGATTGGCCTTTGGCATGGGGTGACTCTATGGCCTCCTGTCTCTTGGAATATTGCATGGAGAGGAGCACCATAGACAATGTGAACTGGGGAAGAGAAGCTTCCAGAATATTCTGCCTGTCTATAAGATTGTGACCAATGAGACAACTTTTTCATAATCCCATGAAAAAGGAAAGAACTGAATTCTTGCAAGAATGGAGAAGTGAGTGATGCAAATCAATGCCATTAGTCGAGGCAAGAAGAATTTCTTATGATAAATTATTATTTATGGGAAAGATGAATAGCAAGGAATAAGCATTTATACAATGCCTACTATGTACCAGGCACTGTACTATGTGTTATCTCATTTGATCCTTACAATAACCCTGTGAAGTAGATGCAGTTATTAATCCCATTTTACAGTTAAGGAAACTGAGGCAAACAGAGTTTAAGTGACTTATCCAGGCTCAGACAGCTAATATGTGTCTGAAGTTAGGGTAGAACTCAGAGCTTCTCTACTTCTTGCCCAGTACTCTACCCATCATGCCACCAGCTTTCTCTACATTTTTCACAAGAAATAATCATTTATTTTTGCTAGTTGTGAGGAAGCTAGGTGCCTCATGTCACTCAATTACTATGTACTAGGCACTATGTTAACTTCTGGAGATACGAGCACAAGAAAAAGAGAGACAGTCCCTGTTCTCAAGGGGCATCAGTGGTTGGAACATAGACTTGTATTATTGTGATGTTGAATGGTTTGCCTTGGATTCAAGCAGATATCATTCTGTCATTTTTGAAATTATACCCCAGTAACTTCTTTTCTAACCCTTTTTTGCCCTCCCTAAATGGAGGTTCTGAGAAGAGTATCCAATCAGAGGGAGATACCCAGGAATGAAAAGTCCTTCTAGTGTGTAAATTCCAGGTCATAAATGAGCTTCAGTGTGAAGAAGTTTCTTGGACATGTCACAGGAAGTCTCAAAGGCAGCCTGGAGAGAAACTGGGTACAGTGGTAGAGTCCATAAAGGCAGAAACAGGAGAGGAGTGCCCTTCCCCCCCAATCATGGAGGCCCTGGGAGGAACTTACCATTTGTAAAAGGGAGCTGGCACATCAGATAAATATTCTAAGATAAGAAGGGCACAGGGAAAGATAGGTGTGTTCCTGGGTAAGAAAATCCCAAGTGCTGAGGAGACTTCAGGGTCTGAGATGCAGCTGAGATACAGTGCTGATGTCCAGAAAGTCAGAAGCAAAAGTAAGGAGAGAAACAAGAGTACAGAAAAAAGATTAGGGGAGAATTGGAATCTGGTGCACTAAAGGGGTGATTAGGTGGTTCAGTGGATAGAGTGCTGGGCCTGGAGTCAGGAAAACTCATCTTCCTGAGTTGAAATCTGAACTCAGACACTCACTAACTGTGTGACCCTAGGCAAGTCACTTAACCCTGTTTGCCTCAGTTTCCTTATATGTAAAATGATCTGGAGAAGGAAATAACAAGCCATTCTTTGACATAAAGCATATCTTATCTCAAAGCATATTTGCCAAGAAAAACCTGTCATGAAGAGTCAGACATGACTGAACAACGAACGACCCTAACGGGGAGGCAGAGTGCTCAGTACCATCTTAGTTTTTCCTGATGTGGAGGTGGTGGTGGAATGAGATTCCAGGAAAAGACTATAGCTGAATGAAAGCCCCAAACAAGTCTCTGTCCTCTGAGTCTTTGCTTATACCATTTTCTCTGCCTAAAATATTCTGACTACTTGACTGCCAGCTCAATCTATCAATTCTTTAAGGTTCAGCTCTTCTTAAATAAGTTTTCCAAGAAAATTAGAAAGTACTTTGGTAGACATTAGGTTTAGGACAACTATATACCATATACCACGAAACACTCAAGATACATATATTCAAAATATACAACATTTACACCATAAAAAAATAGGTGATCAGATTCTACTCTCGACTATGACCAAGGGGAGATTTCTCAACTAAAAAAAGGACTGAGAAGATAAGAAATGGTAAGTTATTTTTTTTACTACATAGAATTAAATAGGTTTTTTGTTTTGTTTTTTTGTGTGTTTTAGAGGGGGAAGGTGGGGCATTTGGGGTTAAGTGATTTGCCCAAGGTCACAAGCTAGTAAATGTTAAGTGTCTGAGGCTGGATTTGAACTCAGATCCTCCTGACTCCAGAGCGGGTGGTCTACTCACTCTGCCACCTAGCTGCCCTGCAGTCAGGAGGATAGGTTTTATACAAGTAAAATAAATGACAGAATTAGAAGAGAAATGCTAGATTGAGAAACATATTTGCACCAAATATTATTCACAGATATCCCAAATTTACAGATATACACACATATATACATATGTGCATATATATATATTTTATGTATATATGAATGCGTGTGTATGTATACCAAGACAGCGATTTCCTAATAAATGAGAAAAGGATATGAACAACTAGTTTTCAAAAGAAGAATTGCAAACTATAAATGATGACATTAAGCACATTCCAGGTCACTAAGAGTAAGTAAAATGCAAATTAAAACAACTCTGAGGTTTCTTCTTATATTATGCAAATTGCAAAAGAAGAAAAAAAGAGGCAAATGCTTAATATTGGAAAGGCTTTGGGAGAATGGGTGCATGGATACATTGTTGATGAAACTGTGAAATGGCCCAACCATTCTAAATTTCAATTTGGAATTATGCAAGGAAAAGGAACGAATTACATATATCCTTAGATCCTGTAATCCCACTACTAAGCATACACATGAGGTAGCTAGTGCCAGAAAGAAAGGTGCAGTATAGACCATAATACTGATAACAGCACTCTTTTTGGTAGCAAAAAATTGGGGGGGGGGGAAATGGATGCCTATTGATCTGCAGAATGGCTGAACAAGCCATGGTTTATTAATATAATAGAATAGTACCATGCACTAAGAAGTGACGATTATGAGAAACTCAGAGAAATATTGGGAGATCAATATAAGTAGACATAGGATAAAATAAGCAGAACCAATGTGCATAATGATTGATACAATATAGATGAAAATATCACTTAAAGGAAGTTGAACTTAGGGTAATGGGAAAAAAAACCCAACAATGAAATTCTCTGAGAAGGAAAGATTATAGCAAAGAGACAGAGGGCTTTTGGGGCAGAATAGTGTATTATCCAATTGGGTTTTTCCTTGTTTTTCTTTGTGACAAGGGAAGAGTTTGGTCTGAAGTGGTGGATGGGAAATGACTATGATGAAAAGATAAAAAGCATTGATAAAATGTGTTTTTTAAAAAATGTTTTATCTTTGTACCTTAGCCTGAGGTGATTCTCTCCTCTGAATGCCCCTAGAGCACTTTACTTCTGTTGCCATTCATGTAACTCACATATTTTCTTGTATGGCAAATGAATTTGTGTGTGTATGGATTGTTTCTTCAATACAAGAAGACATGTTTTACACTTCATCCTCTTGGAATTTATTTCACTAACACACTGAAAGCAATATTACTTTTAGTATGCCAGTAGCTATCTGGTAAAGATGGTTTTGTTGATGTAGCTTTTCTATCTTTAGTCCAAGTAGTTCTCAAACTTTTTGGTCCAAAGACCTCTTTATACTATTAAAAATTATTGAGAATTCCAAATAACTTTTGTTTGTATATTAATAACATCCTATTGTTATGAAAATAATTTTGCAAATGTCTCCAAGATTCCAAGGTGATTAACTTTCATGGTGTCTCTAGAATAGTTATGTTAGACTTCTCCCTATTAAGAATTTTATTTTTTCAGTTTATTGTTTAGAAATTATCCCTTGCCTCCAGTAAATGAGTGATTGTGTATCCTAGGTGAGAGAGATGGAAATGGAAGGGAAATGTGGCTGTTTTGGGCAAGGTCTTTGGGCTAGAATGAGCATTAGTTTGACAGAAAGGCTGGGTTTAGCTCTCCTGTATTCCAGTAACCTTGGGAACGTTTCTTAATTCCCCTGGGTCTCATTTTATTACCTGTAAAATGGGGATATTAATAACACCAGTTATCTCCCAGATTTGTTGTGATTAAAGTACACACTTTGAGACTGTCAAAGACTGAAAAAATGGGAGTTGTTGATGGTAGTAGTAGTATTAGTGGTGGTGAGGTGGGAATGATGGTGATAGTGGTGATGGTGGCAGTAGAGGTGACAACTCAATTTTTTTCTAGTCCTTAACAGTTCCCTGCATTGTTGATAAACATACATTGATTTGTTTTGGTTGACTATATTTATTTGTTACAAGAGAGTGCTTTTATTTCATTCTGCACCTCTTATCCATCAACTCTTCTCTTCCATTTTCACCTTCCTGTTAAAGAGGAGGAAAAAAATAATCGATTAGCCAACTTATACATCAAAGGCATGGTCTTCCCCCCCATGAATCAATCCTATTCTCTCAGTTGTATTTTTTTCTTGCTTCCCACTAAACTTCACCCTGTTTGCTTATTGAACTGTTAAGACCCAAGTTTTGTTATTAGAAATTCCTCCTTTCTTTGATTTTCTGCCCCCTCCCTGTATGCACAACTAGTAAACCTTATAATGTCATATTCCACGTTGATACTGAGATGGGCTCAGGGACTTTGCAGGGTTCTCAGAATCAGAATCACAGAATGACAGAATTTGAGAACAGGAAGGTACCTCAAGATCTGTATTATCCAACATATAGACCCAAAGTATCCCTACTATATCATGCCTGCCATATGGGTGTCCAGCCCATGCTTGAAGACTTTCGGGGAGGGAGAACCCAGCACCTCCAGACACACACAACCCATTATACTCTAGAACAGCCTAAACTGTTAGGAAATTGTTCCCAACATCAAGCCTCAATTTGCCTCCTTTTATCTATGCACGTGTTGTTTCCCCCAAGTACAATGTAAACTTTTCCTTTCTTTGTATGCCCAGAACCTAACACAGGACCTGGTACATAGCAGGAAGGTACTTAAGAAATGCTTGCTGAGAACTGAACTGGAACCTGATTCTTAAGTCCATTCACATTTGAAATAGCAAGTCTGATGTTTCCATGGCCAATAGATCTATTTACAAATGAGCACACTGAAGCTTTGTGTCTTACCTCCCCCTCCCCCCATTTTCTCCTTTTAAAAATGACAATATTCTATGGCATCCCCTTTCTCATCAGACTTGATTATTGATTTCTGCTTCTTCCTCTGACACCTCCTGGAAATTCTGAAGCTACCGCCAAATCTGCATATTGATCAGAGGACTCCCTGCCACCAACCTAGTGCACAGGTGACACCTAACATTGTCACCTTGATACCCTCCCTTACAGTCACAGGGTACTGATGGGTAAGAGGTCAGAGATGAAAGGCTTCTAAGTAGTTATTCTTTCTAGTCAGCCTACCAGGTAGCTCTGTGTCTCTGTTTACACCTGTCCTTGGAGCCCAAGATGGAAAACTTTTACTCCCAGTTTCATGGGTCTATGGAAGTGAAGCATAACTCTTATCTTTCTTAGTTCCTTATGGAGAAAGATGGATGGTTGGCTTTTAAGCTATTTTGCCTTTTTAGGGAAAAGATTTAAAGCTCTTTGGGCTGTGTTTTTGATACATTCAATATTAGGACCTCACAGATTTAAGGCTTTAATGCATCTTGATAATTGATGAGAATAGAAATTAGCTTTCAAGCATGTCAGGCAAAGAAGTTCCACAGAGGGAAAGAATGCAGAATTCTCTGCCAATGTCTATAAAATAAGGATGTTGGATCTCAAATTCTAAGGTCCCTTCTAACTCTAAAATGCAATTGTTCTAAGAATCAATTTCTTTTCTTCTGTTGCACTAATGCTGCTTATTCTCTTCTCAAACCAGAGCTTTGAGGATCCAACCAGAATTCAAAAAACTAAGTTCCAGAATATGAGAAAAAAAAATGTTTATTCTCTCAGGCAAGAGAAGCATTCTTTCTGGTAGTGGGAATAATCCCTAGGATTTTGCCCTTGGAGACCAAGTCTTCTAAAAGATAGTAGTAGTTTAGCTTATCACACCCTGTTTTCTGAAAGACTTAGCTT
Organism: Pseudochirops corinnae; assembly: GCA_028646515.1. Taxonomy (NCBI): domain Eukaryota; kingdom Metazoa; phylum Chordata; class Mammalia; order Diprotodontia; family Pseudocheiridae; genus Pseudochirops; species Pseudochirops corinnae. The sequence goes on along the minus strand of CM053587.1, from coordinate 159,414,736 downwards.
CTGAAATCGTATTGATAAAATCATGTCCTATAAGGGCAGGATGTTGGAGTACATTTTGACATAAGCTTTTAACTTCACAAGAAAGGAGACTAAATCTAGCTTGCAGCCTAAATCATTCATTTTTCTTACTTTTTCCTCTGGGAACTGGATTATCAGATGTGACTGAAAAAAGTACTCCACAGTTCAGATGTTATGCACAATGAAGACAGAATAATATCTGTTATGGTGGGGCAAATTAGAATTGCAAAACATTCCAGGTTCCCGGGTCAAAAATTTCCACTTTCATCACTGTTAAGATAGGGAGAGAGTCTGAAACATTCTGTTTAGTTGCAAGTGAAATAACCTCATTCCTCATATTGTCTCTCTTTTTGTAAAGTTCAAAAGAGACTCATGACCAGGAAGCTATGAAAACTAAATGTACATATACAGAATTAGTGTTGTGTGATGATTTTATTCTGGTTCCACTCTCTGAGGGCTAGGCAAGATACGTCATCTGTCTGTGTTTAAGAGCACTCTGAGGGGTTTGAGGGCTCTCTCTTTCTTTGCTTGGATTGTTTAGAGCCCCAGTGGGCCTCTATTCCTCCCATTTTTAGGGAGCCAATAACTAGTATCCGAGATCCATTTAATCCCTGGATATTGAGCAACTTTTACAATTTGATATTTACAAAATAATATTTACTTCAAAGATATAGTAAGGAGAAGCATTCAAATGTCCTCAACACCTAGAGGCATATACCACTTTTGTCTCTAGGGGAGGTTAGGATCATAATTTAATTCAATTCCTACATAGAACTGATGCCATGCAGTTTATGTCCGAAGGTGACTGTCCGATAAGTCCTTCTGCTGGGCTAGGGTCTCCAAGGTCACTCCCAAATTTTTCCTTGTTCCTTAAAGCATTAATATTGTGCTGGCTGCCAAGTATAGCTTGGATTCCAGCTCCTGGCTTCTTATGGTTTGCTCTCCCAGTCTTTGAAATGCCTAACGTCAGAGATTCCACTACTTGCAAAGAAGAATGGAAAAGAAACAAACAAAAAGGCCAAGAAGAACCTATTGCTGGGTTATATGGCCTTAGAGGGGGAGGAGTCTATAGAATCTACCCCCTTACCACATGGTTGGTCTCACTAGACATCATGAGTGGAGTCATTTCCCTTTCCCAGATGAAGGTGCAGCAAAGAGACAACTAGCATTGAAGTAGGCCCTTCTGAAGACAGTTCAGCTATGAAGCCAAAGGCTCTTTCCAGCAGGTAATAAGCTACTTGGAATCAGTTATAGAACATTCCCCCCTCTTTCCAAATCACTTTCCTTACACACTGTCATGATTGTTTTAGAGGCAACTTTTCATGTGGAGATTGCATCTTAGAAGGCTGCTGTGGTCTGCACATGTACAGTACCCTCATTATAGTTGTAATCAAATTAAACTCAAGACAAAGTTAATTACATCTTTTACAGTTGGCATAAACATTTGCAGCATTGTCACTGGCACAACATTCTTCTCTCTCCTGTGATGACAGACTCCTTTATTGCTTGTCTAATGATAGAGAGAAGGGGAAATATATTTTCTCTAGTCTCAGAATAGAAGATTTCACTTCCATACCCCAATGGGAGATTATAGGGTAGTTGACTACGCACCTTCCTGAGTGTTATTCTACACAGCAGAGAGGTGCTACAGACATCTCCTTAGTCAGAAATTGAAAAAATAAAATGTGGACTTTTTTTGTATATAAACAATATATCAAAGATTCATTAATTTGAGGCATACATGCATTATCCTTTATAAATAATGTAATCCCTCAGAGGTCAGAGACTGTTCATTTTTGTCTTCCTATCCCCAGTGCCTGGCATATAGGTGCTTAAAGAATGCTTGTTGATTGATTCCTTAAGATGCAGCTAGGTGGGGGAAAAACAGGGCAGGTTGGTGGTGAAATGGATAGGGTTGGACTTGGAGTCAGAAGGACCTGTGTTCAAATCCTAGATCAGACAAGATAGTCAACTACCCTAAGATAATAGCACTATCTTAAAGTGCTGTATAAATGTTAGCTATTATTGATTCATAAATTCTAAAATGATAAAGAGTCAATTTTCAAATCTGATTCTAGACTATTTCTCACTGCTGTGAAATATATAATTGGCCTTCCTTTGGGAATTTAATTAAGGAAACTGTTTTTGTCAAATATTTTAATTTGCTTTTTTTATTTAAAAATTGTATTCATTTAATTTTATTATAATTAATTTATTAAAAATAATTTCTTAAAAATTAAATTGTTTTACTAAAATTAATTTTGGTAAAATTAAATTTAAATTTTAAATTTAGTTTTATTTAAAATTTATTTTAACAAATAAAACATCACAACAACATTTTAATAATTTGAGTTTGAATTTCTGTTCAAAAAGAGACAATTCTGTAGCAAAAACTCTGGCACTGATTAGAAGGTTAGTTTAGAGGACTATAAAGGCCCCTTCCAATATAAAGATACTGTGATTTTTAAACCCTTGAGAAGAAGGAAGCAGGCCCTTGTTTTTATTTTCTTGACCCCTGTTTTTTATTTCCCTTTATCCCATCAGATTCATAGAATCTTAGAGTTGAAAGGGGCCCTAAAAGTCATCATACCACTGTCCAGTCACAACCTCCAGAGATGGGCACCTGAATTCCAAGGAGTCAAACCTAGCCTTCATTACAAGGAGGAGATACCACGGGATATTCCCACTCAAATCAATTTTGCAATCCCTTCTCAAGTCTTCAAAAGACTAAGGGGCCTTTGCTGACCTAAAAATCTGAGGTCAGCCACAACAGTTTACTTAATTCCTAACAAAATTTACAAGAATATTTTCTCGTCCTTTCACCATCCCTCTTCCTGCCTGTCTACACCTCCCCTGCCAAATCAGACTTTTGAACCAGAATATGGATACTGTTAAGAATTAGCCAAGTTGTGCAAATTTTCTTCTGAGGGTTCAGGTGAGTAAACATCATACCCATACTTATTCTTAGGGTAGGCCTGACTCAGGCAGGTCCAGTGATTTATTCTAGGGGTTAGAATATAATCATGTATTTCTGGATCATAAAATTCAATAAAAACAATTTTACTGGTGATAAAGGACAAAAGGGACACATTTATATTAGTCTCAGAGACTTGCCTGGGGAACTGAAAGGTTAAATCAATTGTCATTGCTTTTCTTAAAAATTCTCAGTAGCTCCCTATTGGCTAGGGGGTGATCTCTTCCATTTGCCATTGAAAGCTTTCTGTAATCTAGTTTCACCATAATCTCACATTACTGCCCTCTGCTTACTCTGGACTATGGCTAAACTCAACTATTCTCCATTTCCCAAACAAATCTTTTGATTTGCTTTCTCTTAAGTTTTTTTCTCACAGTTTTCTGTTCCTAAAATGTCTTTTCTTTCCCTCTTTCCCTACTGAATTTCTACCTATCCATTTTTAAAAATCCAATTTAAATACCACCTCTTCAATGAAGCTTTCCCTCAACTATTCTCCATTTCCCAAACAAATCTTTTGATTTGCTTTCTCTTAAGTTTTTTTCTCACAGTTTTCTGTTCCTAAAATGTCTTTTCTTTCCCTCTTTCCCTACTGAATTTCTACCTATCCATTTTTAAAAATCCAATTTAAATACCACCTCTTCAATGAAGCTTTCCCTGATTTCCTTTGCCAGTAAAGCTCTTCCCTCCCAAATTTTACAGAGCACTTTGTTTTGCACCTCTCTAATATGTTTCTCACGCAATATTGTATATTATAGTTATCTGTGAATGTCATCCCCCTTGTGGACTATAAACTCCATTAAGACAGTGCCAGATCTTATCTAAATTTCGTAGCTCCCTCAGTCCCTAGATCTGTGTCCTGCATTGGTGCTTAACAAATATTTGTTGAGTGAATATAAGAAAAACACATTTTAAAAGGAAGAGGAATTTTAATTTTATTTTATTCTGAATTAACAACAAAATATAATCAACATGAGCATATATAAAGAACCAAAAAAGACAGTGTAAATGAAACTATGAATTTCTATCATATGTAGAACTTTTCCTTTTAAGCATATAATATATTCACTATTTAACTTTCAAAGCTATCCATCTTATCAATGTTTCTTTCTAGCCTTTCTATTCTCTTCTGTGCATTTCTTTTAAAGAAGTGCTTCAACAGCCTTATTTTCTTTCTTTTCTTTTTAGGGGGTAATTTTATTTCTAGTTAGTCCCTTCACCCAACCAAATCTTTCAATCCACAAAAATTGAAAATAAAAGTAAAACAAAATTTTTATAACAAATGGACATAGTCAAGCAAAACAAATAGCCAGATTGGCCATAACTGAAAATGTATGTCTTATTTGGCATCCTGAGTCCAACACCTCTCGGTCAGGAGTTGGCTATCACACTTTCCCATCATCCTCTTGAATTAAGACTGGTAAGTCATTGCACTGAACAAGATTTCTTATAGTTCAATAATATTCCATTACATTCATACACTACAACTGGTTCAGCTGTTCTCTAGTTGACGAGTACCCCATTAATTTCCTGTTCTTTGCCATAACAAAAAGACCCACTCTAAACATTCTTGTATATATGGATTCCTTATCTCTCACTTGCATATCACGGGGGTAAGGGAGAGGAACTTCACCTGTCACAGTGAGCTGGCTAGTTCTGCACACAGGAAGAGATCTAGGACTACTAGCTTGTGTGAACCAAACAGGTCAGTCAGTTTTTATGTCAGCACAATTTAGTGAGAACCATATTTACATTGTTAGAGAACTTGCTTATAAATTCCTTAAAGTCAGGGAGTTGTGATATAGGAATGTTTTGTGTAGTTTCTTATACATTGGAAACTATCAGTGCATATTAAAGTAAAAAACAGAACTAAACAAAACCTGGGTCTAATGCAGTTAGGCTTCGCAGGTCAAAAAGAATATGAGTAGGTACTAGAAAAAAAATGAGCACTGAAGTATCAAGCAAGAGAAATTTTTTACAATGACCCTACTAATCCTTTCCTTATCTATACCCAAAACAAATATTTGATTATTTGAATCAAAACAACCTTTGCAAAGATTCCCATCACAAAGATCAATGTAGAAGCTCTGGGACTGATCTTTTTAGGTCTTTATCACTGGGTTTCTCTTTAGAGAGTGAGAACTGAAAACTATTAGAAGAATTAATGGGCTCCCAGTTTTGGAAGCTGATAATTATTCCTTGTACCTCAGGGGCATATTTGCTATTGCTAATCTTCTTGTGAGAGCACACAAAACAACAGAAAACAAAACACTGCTATTTATTTTAGATCACTTTCCTCCAACATTATGTTGAAATGATAACTCCGTTGGAGTTATAAAGCAATTCACAGAGGCATTAAGATTAGTGGGCCTCTGAAGACAGTGTCAGTCAAGTTATAGTCACTTTGAAATCTGCTGCTCTTAAATCCCAGTCAAGGTTGAGTCATTCTAGTTAACTCTTAGTTAATCTTACTGATTAACAATGTCTAATGAATGTACTATGCCTTCCTGATTACCATATCGTGAAAATGATGCTCGCTTCTTTGGATAATGTTCCTGGTCAGTAGAGGTCCCTTTCAGTTGCAACATTTTGATTTGCTAAGGTCAGGTAAACAACATTTTTTGGGGCAGTAAAGGTTTCTTGTTTGATGAATGTTTCATGGGGGATTTGGTGGGTGTTGGAAGGTACATGCCTAAGAGTATAGAGCCTGTCAAATGTCAGGAAAGAAATCTTTTGGGAAAACTAGAAAAAAGTAAAAAGAAAGCTGACACATTCCAAATAGCTAAGAGAAAATCCCTGCCCCTTCCCAAAGGGATGGAACTTTTATTGATGTAGCTAAAAAAAAGTACTGGGAAGTGATCACTCATTGGTTACAGCCCTTCTATATGACCAAACTCTTGTACAATGTGAAAGTATTTGCAGATCCTATACATGATTGCACGCCACCATGGGGGGGGGGGGGGAAGGGAGGGGAGAAAATCTGAAACTCAAGTGATTGTGGAACTGAATCTTGTAAATTAAAAGTAAATGAGTAAATAAAAAAAAAATCAAAAAAAAAAAGTACTGGGAGTTGGGGGATCTGGGTGCTAGTCCTAATGCTGCTTTGGGCAAATTACTTCATTCCTCCTGTCCTGAGTTTCTTTATTTTTAAAATGAGTGATCCCAATCAGCTCCACCATCTTAGATTCTCCAAAATGCTCTCAAATATCAATAAGGGATCCAAGGTATAACTAATAATATGTATTTAATGTGCAAAAAGGCACAGGGAATTGGTATACCATGGTGGTTAACAGGAACCATATCTGTTTTTGAAGAGGGCTGTGTAGGAACAATGATTGACTGCTATATGATTTTATTTAGGTTTGTTTTTTCAATCAATGTTACATCCTCTTATAAAATGTGTGTGTGTGTATACATATTTAGGTAGGTAATGCACTAACTAAAAAAAAAAAACACCAGGAAGAATAAATTACATGTATTTCAAGGGACCCAAGACAATAGCAGACTGACTACGTTATGCCCTTTTACCTTTTGTCCAAACAGTCTTATTTCAAACCTTTCCTTCTGATACAGAATAAGAAAATTCACAGTGCCATGTCTTCTCAAAGGAGAAGAATAGAGATCTTGTGAAAGACGTTTACTGGGCAATTCAATTCACTTCAACAGATACTTATTAAACATCTACTCTCCACAGTGTCCTGGGAATACAAAAACAGATACAAGATAGAATTTGTGTCAAAAGCTTTCAGTCTAATAGGAAGACAAATACATGTACACAACCAACTAGAATATAAAAGAAAATGTTATAAATGCAAAGAAAGCATCCAAAATGTTGTGGGAAGTGTGAGGAGGGAAGATTTTACTTTGGGAGATGTTGGTAAAGGGATGGGTCAATTTTAATTTTTCCTATAATCTCATATGCATTTTCCACCTGGGATTAAAAGTCTCATTATATATAGACAATTGTTTCATATATCAAGATGTAGGAAGGGATTCAAAGACTCCTCTGTTTGTCAGATCACATTTGGAGCCTTACAATCATTTTTGGGCTCCATAATTTAACAAGGACATCGACAAGCTGCAATTCATCCATAGGAGTGTAGTTAGAATGGTGAATGTCTAGAAATCATGGCATATGAGAAATGGGTGAAGGATTTGAGGATGATAAGACTAAGCCAGTCTAATCAGAGATGTGGTAGTTGTCTTCAAATATTTGGAGGACTGTTGCATAGACAAGAGATTAGACTGGTTCTGTATTGCCCCATAGGGCAGAACAATCACTAATGCTGAGAAGTTACAGTCCAGTTGGTTTTGGTTCAATATAAGAACTATTTAACATTGGAGTGAGGTATTTCATGAAGTAGAGAACTCTTCGCTATTAAGGTATTCAAATAGAACGTAGAAAATATTTCTCTTTTGCCTTTGGTGATATAATTATGGTTTCTTTACTTCATTGAAAATGTATCTACCTTACATCATTGAATAACTTTTTCCCAGGGAAAAAAATGGACTTGGAGTTCACAATTCAGTTTCCTAACTACTTAAATTTGTTCAAAGTGAGATACACTTCAAAGCATAACTACACACTGTCTCTCAAATAAAACTACATTCTACTCAATTTCTCTAAAAAGGAGGTAGTCACAGAAGAAATACGTAGACAAACAAACCACAATTGTGTTACTCAGTACAATGCAGACATGACACAATGTATTGTCATTAAAGTGGATATATTTAGATTTCACCCCACAGAGATGTAGCATGGAAAGTGCTTTATAACTCTTAAAGGGCTGCATAAATGTATTATTCTTCTGGAAAGAATCAGTGTTCCAGAGCAGACAGAACACAGCACTTGAAGTCAGGAGATAAGTTTGAATTTGGCTTCAGATGATACAGCTATGTGATCATAAACCAGGTATTATTCAACTCTCAAGTTGGAGGTAGAATGAAGATTTGCCCTCCATTCCTTTCTGGCTTGCTAGAATGAAGAGGATCTATATTCCTTGTTCACTCAGCCCCTCAGGGTTGAACTCTAGCTCCCAGATAGAAGGGTAAATTAAGGTTCACTGTAAGGAAACATTTCTGAACAACTTCCATCCCAAGTGGAATCCATTGCTTTGGGAGATTCCCCCAATGCTAAAAGTCTTCAACCAAAGGTTATTGATGCCATGGGAAGGATTCATGTTTGGGGTATAGTTGGGCTAAGATTGGCCTACCCTCTGAGGTTATAATAGGTCTAGCTCTGGGTGAGATCAGGCCAGTTGGGGACAATAAATTAAAACTCTAGCTCCATAAGCCAAAATTTCAGTGGTCTCCATTAGTTTATTCATTGCAAGTTATAGACAAGAGTTAGACATAAAGTATAACTTTTCCTCTCTCATCTTATCTGACCTCTTTTGTACTACAGCAGCAATTTGGGAAGTCCTTATCATTTATGGACCCAAGTATTACTACAGTTGCTTTTGTATTTAAGGTATACAGGGAGGATGTTAGGGGTATTCCTTCTCTAATTTTACTGAGCTGTACTGATAGAGGTCATTTTTAGGAGGATGAGGTGCCCTGGGAAAATGCATTTATTTGAAATATTGGAGTATTTTCTACCAGTCGCTAAATGCCATAATGTCTAGAGTACTGAACTTAAAGTCAAGAAAACTTGAGTTTAAATCATGCCTGAGATACTTATCAGCCATATTTTTGTTTTCATTTAATAATTTTTCAGTTATGTCTGACTCTTTGTGACCTTTTTGGGGTTTTCTTGGTAAATATACTGGAGTGGTTTGCCATTTCCTTCTCCAGCTCATTTTTACATTTAAGGAAATTGAGGCAAACAGGTTTAAGTGATTTGTCCAGGGTCACACAGTGAGAGGCTGTATTTGAACTCAAGTCTTCCTTACTCCATGCTCAGTACTCGATCCTCTGTGCCATAGCTGCCCATCAGCTATATGACCTGAATTCCCCAATGTGTAAACTGATAATAATACTAGTACCCACCTCACAGAGTTATTGTGAGGATCAAATAAGTTAATACATTTAAAACTGTTTTTCAAATCTTAAAGTGTCAAATAATTCTCATTCTTATTCAGGCTTATTACCCACTAATATTGGGGGGGAGGGCTGTTATCTACACAGAAAAGAAATGTTGAACGATTAATCCAGATAATTGGTAAACTTAGAAAGTGAAGTCAACAAGAATTTATTAAACACCTACTATGGGCCAAGCCATAAGTGTCCAAGACACAAAGAAAAGCAAACAAAGCAGAATAAAAACCAAGTCAATTTTGATTATGTAGCACCCACCAGAATCCATTTTGCCTCAATAGCAAGGACCTTAATTACTCTTTACCGGCATTAATTGACTCCGGTTTCAAAAAGACATCTATAAAGGAGGGAAATACCCAAAATGAGCTGGTTCTGGAATCAGAAGACCTGGATTCAAATCCTTGCTTCATCTCTGGTACCTGTGTGATCTTGGAAAAATCATTTTACTTCTCTGGGTCTAGATTTCCTTATCTGTAAAATGAAGGAGTTAGACTAGAAGGTCTCTAAGATCTTTTTCAGATCTCCTTTGATGATGATGATGATAAAGTGCCTATGATTTGCAGAGCACTGTGTTACCTACTGGGACATAACCCCTATCCTCAGGGAGGTTACATTTTAATAGGAGGCTATGTCCCATACATATATTACAAGATGGTAAATGATAAGTGCATATAAGAGATACAGGATACATAACTTGGAATTTCTATATGATGTCTGTCAGGGAGAATATCGTTAATGACTGGGAGAATCAGAAAAGATTGCATATAAGGCCCTAACTTGTGAGCTTGGCCTAAAAGAATGGAGAGGAATTCCTTAGGTGGAAATGAAGAGGGCCGGACATTTCAGGCATGAGAAATCATATGAACAAAGGTACATAGGTAGGATAATTCCATTCAAAAAACATTTGTTAAGCACCTACTATGTGTTGGCACTGTGCTAAGTGCTGGGGATACAAAGAAGAAAAAGAAAGACAGTTCCTGCCCTCAAGGAGCTTACAATCTAGAGGGGGAAGACAATTCACAAAGGAAAGCTGAGAATGAGGGTGATGTACTAAAGGAGGGGGAGGGCTCCATGTCAGTGGAGTTGAAACCAAGCAGAGCTGCTGATAGAAGTTACCTGGAAAGTTGAGCTTCCTTTAAAGGAAGGCTTTGGGAGGAGTTTATTGCTCTACTCTCCAACCCTCCAGTTAGAGGGGAGAAGGTGCTGAGGGTGCTAAGAACATATTGAGTATCAAAACAAGTCAATCTGTATGGTGATGAGATTTCAGATGATCAGCTTCTCCTGGGACGGGCATGATACTCCCAAGAGTAAAGACCAAGCAGAGCCACTGATGGAACATGAAGGTCAGTATGGAATATGAAATAGGTGTTAAGAAGAATAATTTTGTTTGAGCTTCATGCCTATGAAGTGGAGGAGAGAAATAAAACTAGAAAGGCAGAATGGTCCCAAACTGTTAAGGACTTTGAATGTCAAACTAAGAAGAAATTAAAGAAGAAACAGGAGAGTATATTGCAGGAGGGAGCAGTCTGCATGTTGCAAAGTTATCAAGGCAGATGAGGACTAAGCAAAAGGACACTGGATTAGATAACAAAGTCTTTGGTGACCTTTGGGAAAGCAGTTTCAGAGAGTGGTATGTACAGAAGGAAGATTACAAGGAGATAAGGATAGAGGGCATAGTGGGGAAGTAGGAACATTGGGTGTAGACAATCCTTTCAAGAAGTTTGGTGATGAAAGGGAGGGAAGTAAGAAGATGGTTGCCAGATGGGATAGTAGGAGTGAGGAAGTATTTTTCTTTTTAGGATTACACAACTGATTTTTTTTTTTTTTTGCCTTTTGGAAGGGGGAAGGCAGGACAATTGGGGTTAAGTGACCTACCCAAGGTCACATAGCTAGTAAGTGTAAAGTGTCTGAGGTCAGATTTGAACTCACATCTTCCTGACTCCAGGGCCTGTGCTCTATTCACTGTGCCTCCAGTCGCCCCAAGAAAAATACTTATAGGTCAGATGGGAAGGAGTCAGTGTAGAGGGAGAGACTGGAGATACATAGAAGAGTATTTGATGTAGTAAAGACCTAGAGAAAATGGGAGGGGTTGAGTTCAAAGTCACATGTAGAGGCATTGTTAAGGTGTAGGAATGCCTTATTCTTGGAGACACAGGGAAGAAGAAAAGAATGAAGGAAGATATTGAGAAATTTTAGCTAGAAAGTTAAAAAAAAACCTTGTTTAGGAAGCTCTTGGTAGATGACCTTGAACTTCTTGGTGAAGTCTAGGTGGGTCACAGTGACTGGGGAGAGGTTGGGGCAGGATTGAGGCCTCAAGGAGGGATGGAAAGGCTTCAAACATTTGCTGGGAAGGATAAGATAGTTAATCAAAGTGTTTCACTAGAGGCAGCTAGATGATACAATGAACAGAGCCCTGGAATAAGGTAGACCTGAGTTAAAATCTGGCTTTGGACACTTACTGGATGAGTGATTCTGGATAGTCATTTAACTTCTGTCTGCCTCAGTTAGCTTATCTGTAAAATGGGGGTTATAATAATACCTACCTTGCCAGGGTATTGTGAAGAAAAAATGAGGTATTTCTAAAGTGCTTTGCAAATCTAAAAGTGCTATATAAATATTAGCTATTATTGTTATTATTATTATGAGTATTCTTATTAATCAATAAATGTAAAATAGCTTGGTAAGCAATAGTGAGGGTTTGGATTTGGTTTTTTGGTGTGTGTGTGTATATGTGTGTGTGTGTGTGTGTGTGTGTGTGTGTGTGTGTGTGTGTGTGTGAAATTTTGATAGACCTATGATCTCATTAGTGTAGGGAGCTTTTGGTAAGAGCCTTCCTTTACCTGTGCAAGTTTACTTACCTTAGTTTTAGAGAGTTCTCCTCCCTACCCTCTACCCCGCCCCCCCAGGAGCATTGAGAGCTTAAGTGATTTCCCCAGGGTCTGTATGCATCGGAGAGAAGACCTGAATCCAAGTCCAGTGTCAACTCTTTATTGAATACTCCAGGCTGCC
>CM053587.1:159377095-159402202 GCA_028646515.1 Pseudochirops corinnae | reverse complement strand
ACAGTGTGCTCACTATGTAGAGGTTCTGCGTAATTTCACATGTTCAGCCTGTATTTGATTGCTTGTCCTTCCAGTGGGGGTGGGTGGCAAGGGAGGAGGAGAAAGAATCTGGAATCTGGAGTTCCATAATCAAATGTTATGAATGTGTATCTATCTATCTATCTATCTATCTATCTATCTATCTATCTATATGCAATCATTATTATTATTGTTATTATTGACTACATCGAACTGGAACTTGAGATACACAGGCACTTTGGTTGGGACATCCATCCTTCCCTACCAAAAAGTGACATAGGAGAGAATAGACTGGGGGAGGGGGGACACACTGGGATGGCTGTTTTGGGGTGGTGGGTCGGGGAAAGAGGGGGAGAAAATATGTAACTCAAAATCTTGTGGAAATGAATGATGCAAACTAAAATAAAATTTAAAAAAAAATAAAAATAAATTTTTGATGGCTTGATTGCTATGGCACCATTATAACACCAGTAGAGATGGTCTATGACATGAAATCTTTTTGTTAGATTGATGTCATATAGTGGAAAGAACATTGGTTATAAAATCAGAAGATCTGGTTTCTAATCCCCACCCTGTTTCTAACTAGTACATTATATTGCAAAGTTACTATAGGTGAGTGACCTTGGGCAAGCTACTATACCTCTCTAAAACTCAGTTTTCTCATCTGTATACTGAGAGTGTTGATCTTCAATCTCTTCCCAGTACTAAAATTCAACCCCTTGTTCATATCTGAGTCTTCTTATAATGAGAATCATTATTTATTAATTGTAATTACTTCCCCCGCTTTGGATTGCAACTGAAAATAGTTGCCATACTTTGGAAGGAGATATGGAAATTGTTTAAGTGTGCTATTTAGTTGGCCTCCATCCCGACTTTATTTTAAATCATCTAATTGCTTTTCTTAGTTTGATGCCTTCAGACTGAAGAAATCAAAATACTAACAGATGAGTACTTTCAGATCCACAACTGAAAAATATTTCAATTAAAATTACTGGGCAGGCTAATTCCCTTTGTTTTGTTGAAAGGCCATGGTGTAAGGGAAATAGAATGAAATTTGGAGTCACAGGAGATAGTAATATAGAGGGAAGAGTTCATAGAAGACAAAAACTTCGAAAGAATGAGGAAGTCCAATGAGCATAATGACCAACCAAAGGACTAATAATGAAACAAGCAACCTACTTCCTTATAATAATAGTAATAGTAATAACAATAATAATTATAATATCTAACATATATATATATATATATATATATATATATATAAAACATTTATTTATAAATATAAATGTTCACAAAGAGTTCGACGTGACTGAACTTCAGAGGTCCTCTTGTCCAACCTGAAAAAAAAATCCCCTCTACCTGAGATCCAGTCCACAGTTCCTGGGATCTATGGGATATCCAACAATCCATTATCTGGCCTTTGCTGTAAGATCTTTATTGAGGGGTAACCCGCTAGTCAATTTAAATCATCAACAAGTATTAAATAGGCCCTGCTACTTACTTTTACCCTTAACCCTACTGTGTTAGACACTGAGGATATAAAGAAAAAAAAAGCCCTTGTTTTCAAGGAGATTATAATGCAATGGCAGAAACAGCGCGCAAACAACTATGTACAAACAAAATCTTTAGTTGTGTCCAACTTTTTGTGACTCCATTTGGGGTTTTCTTAGCAGAGATACTTGAGAAGTTTGCCCTTTCTTTTTTTAGATCATTTTATAGGTGAAGAAACTGAGGCAAACAGGGATAAATGACTTGCCCAGGGTTACACAACCATCAAGTGTCTGAGACCAGATTTGAACTCAGGTGAGTCTTCCTGACTCTAGGCTCAGCATTCTATCCACTGTGCCACCTAGCTGCACTGACCAACAAAATAGAAATGGGATAAATTAGAGATAATCTCAGAGGGAAGGTATATTACTCACCACATCCAGAGACAGTCCCTTTCACTTTAGGATAGCTCTAAGTATGTGCAAAAATATTTATAGCAGCTCTTTTTGAGGTGGTAAAGAATAGAAATCTTAAGTGGTGGCTACCAGTTGGGGAATGGCTTGAATAAGTTATATATATGTATATGTATATGTATATGTGTGTATATATGATACACACATATACATATACACACATACATATATATACATATATATGTACCCATATGTATATGTACAAAAATATGTACGTACAGATATATGGAGGTAGGTTGTGCAGTACACTGGGCCTGCCATGGGGAAGACCTAAGTTCAAATCTGACCCTCTACACTTAAAAGCTGTATGATTCTGGCCAAGTCTTTTAAGAAATGGTTGCTTCAGTTTCCTCATCTGTAAAATGGGATAATAATGGCACCTACCTCTCAGGGTTGTTACAGGGACCAAATGAAATAATAAATATAACGCACTTAGCACAGTGCCCAGCGCAGAGTAAGTGGTATATAGATGTTCGCTAGCTGTGCGGTTTCCCAGTCATCAGTGGAGTAAAACAAGGCTGTGCACTTGCTCCTGTGATTTTTTGTGTGATGTTTTTAGCCATGAGGATGAACATGGCATCAAGGTCAGCTACTGCACCAATGATAAATTCTTTAACTTGAAAAGGCTACAAGCCAAGACCAAAGCGGAGGGAGTGTTGGTGCATGATTTTCTATTTGCAGATGATTGTGCACTCAGTACCGCCTCGAAAGCTCAGATGCAAGAAAGTATGGATAAATTCTCTGCTGCTCGTGCTAATTTTGACCTAACAATTAACACCAAGGAAACACAGGTGCTCCATCAGCCACCACCACACCAACTATAGGTAGAATCATCAGTTACAGCAAATGGAGAAGTTTTCAGTGCTGTGGATAAATTCACTCACTTTGGTAGTGTACTTTCCAGGGATGTATACACTGATAATGAGGTTGATGCAGGCATTGCCAGAGCTAGCTCAGTGTTTCAGAGGCTCTGAAGGAAAGGGGGAGAATGAAAAGGTACTAAACTGCCTACCAAACTGTAGGTCTACAGTGCTGACCTCATTGTTGTATGCCTGGGAAACCTGGACAGCATACCAGCGCCATGTCAGGAAACTGAATAACTTCCATTTGAATTGTCTTAGGAAGATTCTGACAATCAACTGGTGGGATAAGTTACAAAATACTTAAGGGTCCTTTCTCTAACCAAACTGCCAAGCATTCAAACTCTACTTCCGAGAGTACAACTCCAATGGGCTGGCCATGTTGTTTGAATGCAAAATGTATACTTTAAGTATACACACACACACACACACACACACACACACACACACACACACGTGTGTGTATGTTTAAATTTTTCATTGTGCTGGTGGACTGTGATTCAGGGCCCTGTGGTCTCATGTGTTGGAATAGAGACAGGTTGAAGAAAGTAACACCAACAAAATATGTGCTTTACTTACTAAGGAATGTTGACTTCAAAGACTAATTTTGACCACTTAAATGCCATGGTCAGCCATTAAATACTGGTGCATTTAGTGGTGACATTTTTTTCCTTGGGTCATTGGAGCTTGAGACCCAGCTCATTCTTCTAGGCCAAAATTTCTGTGAGTGGAAAAATTACCAGAATTAATACAAAACTACAGGTAACAAAATTTAAACTGGGTTTAGTTGATACAGAGAGACACAATTGAAGAAGTGTCTTCACAAATTATTTTCCCTAAAAGCGATGCCCTAAAATCTTTCATTTTCTTTCATGTCTGGGAATCTGATATCCTGTAGGTTCACTGAATAGACTCATGTACTCTCTTATTTGAGATATGTAAGCCTATACCTGAGTTTAGATTGAGTAACCTCTACTTTTAGCCTCTTTTCCTTCTTTTGTTCTGCATTCCTTCTTGGGCTTCCTGCTGCCTTCCCGGCTGCTCTTAATCTTTCTTTTCCAAATTTGAGCAGGTGCATTTACTTTTGTTGTTCAGTCATTTTTCAGTCATATTGATTCCCAGCTAACATTTATATCATGCCAGGCACTGTGCTAAGCACTTCACAATAATCATTTCATTTGAGCCTCCCAGCAACTCTGGGTTGCAGGTCCTTATTATCCTTGTTTTACAGATGTGTCTGGGGTCAAATTTGAACTCAAGTCTTCCTGACTAGATCTAGTGCTCTATCCACCACATCACCTAGCTGCCCCATGTGTTTTGGAATATAAACTTTCCCAAGGCTCAAAAGTTTGTTCATTTGGATGTTCACAAACATGTTTATAGAACCACTTGTGAAAATAGGTCTAACAAAAATGACCTTCACGGACAAACATTTAGTGTCTTACTGAACGTGGAGGGAGAAGGATCACTGTTGATTCAGATATATTTCAATTTGGATCCCCATTGGGTCATTATTTTTTTTTCCCTTTAGGTCATTATTAAACTCTTTGAAAGGTGATGGAATCTTAAGTGTATTTTACATAGTACACAGGGTCATGGCACAGACATTAGGAGGAGAGCAAAATTCTAGAGAGATGATTGAAGAGAAGATATAAAAAGTACAACAATATTGATCATGAATATGCTGGAATTATTCAGTGTAGATTTCCAGAAATTGATTTTCTCCTGGTATTTAGAACTGGAATAGACCTTAGATATCATCTTATCCAACTCCCTTATTGTACAGATAAGGAAACTAAGTATCAGGGAGGGTGACTGTCCATGATTCCACAGGTAGTAAGTAACAAAATAAGAACTCAAATCTATATTCTGTAGTCCAAGTCCAGGACACTTTCTGCTACTCCCTATTACCTGTCTTTCATGAAGTATTAGTATCTTGATCTTTCACTGAAATCCACTGACCCAAATCATCTTCCCAAAATGTTTTGATAAGCCTTGGAGCATATGAAAAGGGAGCCCTACCCATGAGCAATTTAAAATTTCCATTACTTTCCAATATTTACTTGGTATGGAATTCAGCCAAAACATTGTAATTTTCTGCTTTCCTCCCTTAATGTACTACTATTTGATGGATGAAAATGTTTGGCCACCCCCCACTTACTCTAAGGAATTTCCTTCCCAATCTTTCTCCAGATTACTTTTCTGCAAATCTGGAAGAAAATCACATTAGGCGGATTTTTATCTTTCCGTGTGGCAAGTTTTTGTGGCTGCTTTCATCAAGCCAATTGGATGATTTAAGGTTTTAGGAGAGTTTAAAAGTCTGTCCCTCAAAAGCAAAACTCCTCAAAAGAAAGAGAATTGGCATGAGTTTGTGTATCTTATTCAGACATCCCGACTCTGATTGGTTTGTTAGGTACAAATGTCATTAGAAACCACGTGACATATCTCCAGTCTTTTCTTTACCTCTTTTGAACTTCGAGTAATTCATTTTAGTTTGTTTTACAGAACATAATAAGAGTCACAAAGCAGTCCATAAGACTAATAATGGATAGACCACTGGATTACAAAGAGATGTAGGATAGCATACCAGGAAGAGAGTTCTGGATTAGTAGTGTAGGGATATGCCTTCAAATTCCTGCTTCATTATGCATTACTTGTATAGCTTTAGGAAATTTATCTCTCTGAGTATTAGTTTTCTTCTTGTAAAATAGGGGTGCTGGCTGTCATTAATGTTCCTTCTAGTTCTAAATCCTATCATTATTGACTTTAGCATCTCTTAAGACACAAAATCTCTCTCTTTTGTTGACTCTATGGTATGTGGTGATGGTAATGGGGGTGTAGGAAGGAGTTGAAAAGGGGAAACAGGTGATACCTGGCAATCTTCCAGTATAAATGAAGCCCGTTAACTTCAGCTAGTAGCATAATGCAGCCAACTTAGTATTAAAATCATTTCCTTTCAGAAAGCCTGTGGTACAAATGAATTGTGATAAACAATTTCTGTCCCGTATTTTAGAATGTGCATTTAGAAGGAATTGGGATTTCTTATGCTTAATAGCCTGCCAAAGCCTGCTAAAGGTTAGTCTGACCTTCCAGTGTTGTTTGAGCACATTTGAAGGTACAGGCGTGGAGATGTGGGGGCCCATAAGTCTGTTTATCTCTGAAAAATGAGGCAGTTGTTGCCTAGCTGAATAAAGGAGACTGAACAGCTCCCGTTACTACTCTGTCCCTGCTCCCAAGCTTGATAGTACTTCCTTCCTGACCTCTCATGACTTCCTGCTTCTGGCCTTATCGGGGCAAAAAGCTTGACACTGTACTGGATGTGCCACATGGAACATGCTTAAATTCCTTAAATGGAAATCTCTTGCCTTTACATTTACAAACAACTGTCACCCACCAAAAAATATTCTTTACGTTTTCATACTGATGTTCTCATTTCCCTGGGAAGGTAGGGCTGATGAAATGGGAGGAGGAGGGGAGGGGAGAAGAAGAAAGGAAGAAAGGAAGGAAGAAAGAAAGGAAGAAAAAATAAAAAAAGAAAGAAAAGAAAACGAGTATTCTCCTATCACCAGTCCCTCTCCCCCCCCCTTTACTTCCCTCTTCCCAACTTGAATGTTTAATTGATAGTTTTACCTAATATATACCTAATATATAGCCAAACATGTACATACTGTAAAAAGTAAGGGGTTGGGGGTAGGGGAAGATCTGGGAAACACTATAGACCAATTGGAATAGATAACTGTGGAAGACCAATGTTCACAGAAGCTTTGGAAACAATGCTGTGCTTGCAGGGAGTTCTACTTTCTGCTGAGCAAATAGAACCAAAGAGAGTCTTCCTTCATTTTTTCCCCCATGTCCTGGGGTTGTACTGTTCTTGAGTTTGCTGCTCACTCTGGATGAGAGTGTATTAGGCTAGGTATAAGGCATAGTTGTGTGGCTTACCAACATGGTCCTTATAAGACTGACTAGAAGAGTCAAATTGCATTTTGGTTTTTGGTTGGTTGAGATGTACTACTGTACTTCCTCCCAACTCCTACTCCCTGTTCAATTTCATTCTCCAAGCTTTTATTAAGCATCTACCATTAGGAAAGTACTGTACTCTTTTTTTTTTATTCCATAAAGTTGCAAGATTAGAAATATAGATAAGCCTTATTTTAAAGCTGGGTATGCAAATGCCAAATTCACAAAAAATCAAGTGAGTCTCAGTGGATCCTTACAGATCAGCAGAGAGAGAAAGAAATAGCCTGAATTGCTTTCTGCTGTATTTGCTGTAATTTAACAGAGATGGTAGGTGTAGCAGGTAGAAAATCTCCTTACAACCAAGGAGAGCTGATTTTAAGTCCCCTCTCACACACAAATTGACCCTGAGCAAATCACTTAATCTTTCATTGACCTAAGCAACTTTCAAAGATTACAAAGTGAAGACTTGCATTGCTGGCCAGTTTCCCTGCCCAGGAGTTCCCTTTACCACTGGAATCACACTCCCTGTTTTTATTGTATTCAACCATTGTACAGGGCTCTGTACAGGGCTCATCAAGGAAGCCCAAGGTGCCACATGAAAGAGAGAAGGAACTTAGAGTTTTCTCTGAATGTTATTTACTGCCCATGTTAGTGGTGAATGCTCCATGGGAGTTTCTAGAGCAAAACAATTTTCATGAGCTCATAAAGTCTCTTGAGATATGACCGTCTTTTACCCAGGTTAGCAGCATTTCCTTAGATGTGATTCAGGGGAGGCAGGCATAACTCTTTAGATGTCAGAAGTTTTAATATTGGAGGCATGTACACTCCTAGAGTAGATCCCATTTTTTATTTCAAAGGAATTCCCCTTTTGAAAACTTATACTGCACAAGGCAGAGTATTGACCTTTTTTTTTTTAAGAGAAAGAAGAATTTGAGAGAAAATGCCTCCTTTCTATCTTCCATTGAGTAACAGTGAATAAATTCATGTATGCATATAAGTTAGCAAGCATTAGCTTGTAACACATTACTGTGTGCTATACACTGAGCTAACCACTGGGAATACAAAGACAAGCAGAGAGACAGTATAAAATCTTTTTGAGTTTGTCATTTCAGGGCAGCAACAGTTTTAGGAAGAAATGTCTTCCAATCATGCCAGCCACCTTCATATACTGAAGTAGGAGGTCATTTGGGGATTGATTCTAAAATTCATCATTTGTTCACACAAAAAATTATGTAACTGACTATTGATTAGGTGAAATGCATGGAAATGAGCACATTCTCTTTTCATTTCTGAAAAAAATGAATATTTTGGTTGGCTAAACTTTAAAGATAGATGCTAAGTTACCTGAGCTTCCTTGTTCAAAAACTTCTTTATCTTTTTTTCTTTGTGTTAAATATGGTGATTCTTGATCATGAGGAGATACAGAAAACAGCAACAGCCCTGAATGATTCTGTCATCTCTTTGTGAACTCAGGGATGTTCAGTCCAGTGTCTTGACCACTTTCTAAAATAACCTTTTGACCATCTATAACCTTTCCTAATAGAAGTTACAGATGGAAAAGACTAATGAGATCATCTTGTTTATTACCGGTTCCTGCAGAATTGCTCTCTCTGGCTTTCTGGAGATCTTGGACCAGTCTACTTTTAAATGACTCAAACAACAATAAGGTTTCTAGTATTCCCCTAAGGGAGATTACTCTACAGTCTAATGAGACTTTTCCTGCTACACAGCCTGATGATTCCTTTGTTAGATTTCTGCTCATTATTCTGTTATAGGTCTTGTCAGAGAATGGAAGATTTCTGAAAATGAGTAATAGACTTCAAATTTAATATTCCCATCAAGAGGTGATATTAAAAATTAGAAATACTTCTTCTGAGTGCCCATAGACCCTACATTATGACTGTGGTACTGTGGACCCTCTATCAAAATAAAGCTAAAGCATGACTTAGTCTGTTCCATATGAGAATATACCATCTACAATACATGAGACAAATTTAAGGTTTGAGAAAGGGAGTGAATAGCCTGTTTCATTGTGAGTTCTTTGGAATTATGGTCCATCACCGTACTGATCAGAGGTCCTAAGATTTTCACAGTTGTTTGTCTTTGCCATATTGCTATTATTGTATAAATAGTTTTTGTGGTTCTGTTCACTTTGTTGAAGTTTGTACAAGTCTTTCCATGTTTCCCTCAAACCGTCCCTTTTATTGTTTTTTGGAGCATAGTAGTATTCCATCACATTCATTTGCCATAACATTTAGCAATTCCCCAATCAATGGGCACCCCTTCAAATTTTTAATTCTTCACCATTGCAAAGAGAGCTCCTATATATTTTTTTTTTGTATATGATTCCTTTTCTTCTTTCTTTGAACTGATAAGTATTTATTAAATTGAATAAGGTTGAATGTTTCTGGTCAAAGATTCCTGGAAGTGGTTGGAAAGGGAAATAAGAAGAGAATATGGGCCAACTTCTTCTATTCATGAAATCCTAGGAAGGTCCTCAATTTGTTCAGTCTCAGTTTATGTTGTCCCAACATATATTAGAAGAAAGATTGGGAGACTGGATATATAAACCAAACAGTTCTGAAGCCCAAGGGTGTCCCTAGCTAAATTCCATTACAGGGAATGATAAAGAATATCCACTTTCTTTTTGTTGGACTTCAATTTGACTCCAAAAAGATAATATAATTTTGAGTTGCATCCTGGAAGACATAACTTCTAGGAAAAGGAAAGTGATCGTTCCTCTGTACTTTTCAGTGGCTTATCTACATCTAGGGGACTATGTTTATAGTTCTGAGCACTCCAGTTTCGAGAAAGAAACTGAGAAACATATTGATAAACTGGAGAGCATCCAACGGAGCACAATTAGGATTGGGAAGGACCTTCAGTTCATGTAAAAATATGAGGATCATTTGAAGGTGTATATAGATAAGAGAAGGTATATATTGATAATAGAAAACTCAAATGGAATATAATAGCTCTCTTCGAGGAATTGAAAGGCAACATATCATGTGGCAGAGACATTAGACATGTTCCCTTTGGTCCTATGGGGAGTACCAAGAGCAATATAAGGATATTGCAAAAAGACAGATTTAGGCGTGATGTCAAGAAAAAACTTGCTAATAATTAAGGCTGTCTAAAGCCAGAATATGTTGCCTTGGGAGGGAAGAATACCTACTTTTTGGGTAGAGATTCCTTTTGGGCATGAGTTGGACCAGAAGGCCACTAAAGTCTCTTCCAACTATAAAATTTATGATTCTGAAAGTTTAGGTGCACCTCCAAATGTTCCTTTTATTGGATCATCAGTTAAATATTTTTGTTGTGATGGTATTTGTTATAGCTACATTTCATTTTTGTTGCTTAGAAGTATTTTCTCATTAGAGTATTATTTTTTTTCAGAATAAGTACAACTTACAGAAATTATATACAACCAATTTTTATGAAATATAAACTTTTACTAATTTTGCTTAGCAGAAATATAATTTTAGTTTGTGACACTCTACTGTCTCAAAAGAATGATTCCAAATTTTTAAGAATTTGAATTACATTTTTATTTTTAAAATTTTAAAAGTATTTTTATTGCTTTTAAATATTTTTTTTCTCAATTTAATGCAAAGACAATTTTTATCATTCATCTAAAAATTTTTGAGTTCCAAATTTTGTCCCACTTTCCCTCACCACTCTCTTCCCTGAGATGGTAAGCAATTTAGCAATTTGATATAGGTTAAACATGTGCAATCAAGCAAAACATATTTCCATATTAGTCACATTGTGAAAGAAGACAGACCAAGAACAAAACAAAACAAACCCCACAAAAATAAGGAAAATGAAAAGTAATATATTTTGGTCTTCATTCAAATTCTATCACTCCCTCTGGAGGTGGATAGCATTTTTCATCATGAGCCCTTTCGAATTGTCTTACATCATTGCATTGCCAAGAATAGTGAAGTCATTCACAGTTGATCATGGTACAGTATTGCTGTTACCCTGTAGAATGTTCTCCTGGTTCTGTTCACTTCACTTTGCATCAGTTCATGTAAGTCTTATTGGATTTTTCTGAAAGTATCCTACTCATCATTTCTTATAGCATAAAAGTATTCCATCACAATCATATACCACAACTTGTATAGCCATTTCTCAATTGATGGGTATCCCCTCAATTTCCAATTCTTTTCTGCCACAAAAAGAACTGCTATAAATATTTTTGTACAAATAAGTAATTTTCTCTTTTTTTCTTTATTGTTTTGAGTTACTTTTGCAAATTTACTACTAAAGTCCCAAACTAAACAATATTTTAAATGAAAAAAATGCTAATTTTTAAAATAGTTTGGTAATATATTTCTGTGGCTTGTGTACATATACACTTTTTTTCAGTAGGAACTTTGGAAGAAGTTCTGCTGTATTAATTATAGTTAAAGGTAAGATCTAGCTGTTTTTTGGGAATATTCCATATAATTTCAGTATCAGCAATAATTATAAGAAATAGAAAAATAACATTTAATAGTTAATTACTTAACTTTATTAAATAAAACAGAACATCTTCTGAGATAGGTTTTCAATATTCTAGTTGACCTTTTGGTACCAGACATAAAACTTTCCCACAAATAAAAGTTTTAATATGATTTCCTTTAGTGGTTAGTTGTGATTAAGTCCCTCCCTTTGGCAACAGCATTAAAGGATTATAAAGAGAGCTAAGTCCTTAGGATTTGTATTTCAAATCAGACTGGAAATCAAATCGAATAACTTACAAATTTTCATGTAAGATTTGTTCATAGCCAATCACTACAATAAAAAGATGCAATTAATCATTTTTACAATTAAATAGTTTGATGTACCATGTTTTAACAATTATTGAAACGATTTAGTCATATGACAATTTTTTAATAAGTGAATTAACCATAATGTGAAATGTTTAAAAGATGCAAACAGTTATTTGTTACTTTAAATTTTATGATGCTCTTAAATTCAGGTAATAATTTTATTTTTCTCTGTCTCCTTTTCAAATTTCAAAATGAATATATTAAGACCATAATTCAGCATTTTAAATCTTATACATTGTTGCAGGTGCAAAGTCAAGATAAATAATGTCTTAATGTATTAAATTATAAAATTTTGGTAAATTAACATGTAATGCTCTGTAATATAATGCAATTGCATTTACATTATGAATCCTATCACTTTAATGATAGTGTTTCACTATGAAAATATCATTTAAGTACCATTTCAGCATGCCATAGTTACTTTTGTACAACTAAAAGGCTTACATTTTATATTTCAAGTAAGACACTTTCTTTCTTTGCAGAGAAAGTTATTAGGACATGAACTACTCAAAACAAATGTAACAAGGTAATCTTGCTATAAAAGGTAGCTTGGCTTCATTTTGAAATTGGGGCTAAACCAGGTAGAGCTTCATGAATCAAATGATATAAAATTTTATCTTATGGAGATTCAACATAACAGTTTCTGATTAAGATATTGAAATATCTTTAAATCTTCAAATATTAGAAACTTGTTATTGGATGGCATTTTTGGTTAACATTAACTATAGTTAATGATATATTTGGAAACCCTTCACCTTTTTTTCCATTAAAATTATAAATTTTGCCCAAGTTAATTTAATACCTACCTAGTATACACAAACTGAAACTTAGAGATGGGTATAATCTGTCCAAAATCACTCAGTGAATTAATGATTATGACCAGGTCTTCTGATTTTTGATCCTGTACTCTTGCCACTATGTCATATTATGCTGTGATGTTTCTATGGTAACCTTCTCATGAGTCCCCAAACTCCTTCCTTTTTTCTAGGGTTTTTGAAACTTCAAGGTGAATTGTTATAATATTCAGCAATGGAAATAATTATTAACTAGAGACATATTTTTATCATTTGTTGCTCTTGTTGCTGCATTAAAATACAAGTGTCTTCCTTATAAACATTTGAGTTTGTAAGTGAATATTCAAAAGTATGTTTGAAGCTTCTAGGCACATTTTTACTAAGTGACATTTTAAATGAAGTTATAGGGTCTTACTTAGCTTTATAGGTTACCAAAGGGGGTGATACTGCCCCCTGGGGGGCACTGGAATGATCTAGGGGGACAGTAGTAACCTCGGGTGCAATTGGTGGCCATTGAACTAAAGTAAATGAGGCGGTTGAAGCATAAAGAAAGAAGAGAAGAAAATTTTGAAAAATCATTGTCCAAATAAACACACAAAATTTAAGTTATAACCAATCAGTAGTTAAGTCCAGGACAGGTCTTAACAAGCAAGTGTTGGCAGGTGAGCATGTTGTTCATTGTTGGGAAGTTCAGCATGTGTTGACAGGAATATGTGTGTGTAATGACTTGTTTGTAATATGATATTATACAATTACATAATGCAATTTAGTGTCATCAAAATTTCAATGGAGGAAAAACCCCACAAACTTGCAATAAATTATTAAATTTAAGATGCATCTTTTAAAAAGATTATATTCTTTTGAAATGACAGATTTTTTTTAAAAAGCCATTAAAAGGTTAAAGAAAGTAGATTTTCAGGGGAGCACTGAATAATTTTTTTTTAAAGGAGAGCAGTAGGCCAAATAAGTTTGGGAACTTCTGCTTAGCTTAATAAATGATTCTCCATGGCAATAGACTTAGAAGTAAAATGTTGATAAACTTTTAAACTATTTTTTCCTTACTTGTATTATTGTTCCCTTTATCTTTAGTCATTACATGCCATACTGTTTAAACATATGCCAGAAACTGAATTGGCTTCCCAGTAACAAGGATTATCTTAGATCCATAAGGGCGTAGAGCTGAAAGAGGCTTGAGCAGCTGAACTTTCTCATATGTGTTGTCTCTGTTGGAATGTGAATCAGAGACAGTCTAACTTTTCTGTCTACATCCCCAGCACTTTGCAGAGTGCTTGACACATAGTAATAAGAGCTTAATAAATGCATTTTCATTCATTCATTCATTCAAGATATCACAGAATCGCAGAATTTCACGTTAGAATGAACTTAAGTGGCCATCTAGTTAAAAACATAGTGAAAAAAGTATTACTTTTCTTGGTATTACACCAACTTATGATTGTTGCAAAGAATGAAAGCACACTGAAATTCTATGAAGAACTTGATAAAATCCTCCAGATCAAGTTATCATATACTTTAATACAGGATTCCAGCCTGGATCATTTGCATTGGAATCTTTTCACTGGTGGACAGGATGCTGCCTTAACACT
Source organism: Pseudochirops corinnae (assembly GCA_028646515.1). Taxonomy (NCBI): domain Eukaryota; kingdom Metazoa; phylum Chordata; class Mammalia; order Diprotodontia; family Pseudocheiridae; genus Pseudochirops; species Pseudochirops corinnae. The sequence continues at coordinate 159,388,191 of CM053587.1, read as the reverse complement.
GCTTGACTCTGTGAGGGGAGGAGTTGGTGTGAGAGCTTGGGAGAAGAGCAGCCCTTTTCTTCCTCATTTGAAGACACACATGGTTCCAGACCCTTTTTGGAAAGAAATTTGCAAAGAAGGTGAAAAAATTTTAGAAGGCAGACACATGGGGACAAGTTGTCTCCCCCATGTTTTATTGATTGCCTCCTTGCTTCCCTAGAGACCTTGGGAAATTTCTCCTTGGGTGGATTCTTTGTGGAGGATCTATGGAAGAACATGGACAAGAATTGCAAAAGATGAGAATGTACAGATTATGGTCTGTGCCCATGGAGAAAAAAACCCAACTGAAAAGGTCAAAAGTCCATTGAAATATAGATTTAAAAAATGAATCACATTGATATAGTGCTTTAAATGTTATCAAATACTTTTCTGACTATAACTCTATGACATGGGTAGTATAAATTCTGATATGAGATACCAACTGTCACAGGAGAAAGTTCAAAAGTGAAAACTTCTCCTACCAGTATAGATCAGTCACTTATTTATAAGTTATAGACTTAGAGAATAACTCGAAAGATTAAATGACCTGCCTGTGGTCTCACAACTCATATATGTTAAAAGTAGGACCTGAACCTTGGTCTTCCTGATTCCAAGGCTGACTGACCCACCTATGCTACTCCTTTTTTATAGGCGAGGAAACTGAAGTTTGTTGTAATTTTTGAAAAAAAAAATTGTTTCAGGCTTTCTTTGGGGGTGGAAGAAGGCAATTAGGCTAAGTGACTTGCCCAGGGTCACACAGCTAGTAAATGTCTGCTTTCACATTTGAACTCAGGTCCTCCTGACTCCAGAGTCTGTGCTCTATCCATTTTGCCGCCTAGCTATTCCTTGTTTTGATCTTTCTACACTTGATAACTCTTTCCAGTTTGACTTTATCTGAAGTTGGCAGCCAGGTGGTATACAGAGTTGGGTGATGCAGTGGATAGAGTTTTTGACCATCCATCCCCAGATACTTAATTATCTGATTCAATTTCATTAACTGTAAAACTGGAATAGTTCTAGCACCTTCCTCCCAAAGTTATCATGAGGATCACATGGGACATCTGCAGTGTGCTTGACATATTGCCTAGGATATAGTAGGTGCTTAATAAATGCTTGTTTCTTTCCTTCATCTGACAAAACCTTTAGTTTCCTTGAACACTGATCTTTGAATTCATAAATGTTTTTCAGTAGCTTCTCAGTAAGTGCTGAATTCAGTTGCCATTTCCCAAAGTCATCATACCATCAAATTCTAATCATGTCAGATTTCACTGTCAGACAGTGAAGTACTTTGGGTGGGTGCCTTAACTATTTCTGTCATTAGAATAGCCTAAAATGAGCTCATCATACCATTAACTTTGTTTGTTTTGTACTTTTAACTTTCATATTCAGTGTTTTAAAATCAAAGTCCCACTATCTTTGCAGCTAAGCCTGACCCTACTCTCTAGTTACATTAAGATTATAAATAGACCCAGGGCAGAATGAATATTTGCCAGTGCATCAGTAACCCCTGACCCCACCCCATGACCCACTATATAAACTGCTGTTTCTTAAGGAAGGAGCTCTTTCATTTCCCAAAAGAGATTGCAGTTTAAAACTTTATACTCTTTCCCCTTTCATTTTATCAATATTTGCATAAATAGTGACATTCACACATAGAAAACCCTTATAATACTTTCCTTTTGAGAGTACTTGTAATCTTATTGCACGACAGAATTCCTTGAGTTTATTAATACATACTACACATTGTGTTTATTTCTGCTCTAAAAATGTTATTGCCAGATTATGGCCTGCTGTGCCTGATAGTGGTTGTGTTTGTCTATGAGCACAGGGTCATCTGATAACAACTTGTAGCATCATGTGACTAAATGATGTTTAAAATGGGTGCAAGCCAGAATCATACGACTCCCAGTACACTTTTAGAAGGTCCTATCAACAAAAGAAAGTTCAAGGTATTTTGGAAGAGGTCAGTGACTACAAGCAACTTCATGATCATTCTGGATGTGTTCCTTCCTGCAAAGATGCAATTACAATAATACTGTACAGTAGGAACTGTTTTCACTTTTGGAGCAAGGACAGATTTGGGTAGGGAAATAAACTTAAAACCTATCTTCTTTCCAGAAAGGAACAGTCCACTATTTTTAAAATTTCAATTAGTTACTTGCTAAAAAATTGGCGTATAATTATATCATTTTGCTATCAGTTCTAATTATTGCAGAACCTGTATGATAAAGTATAATGCTAGAATGGGAGTTAAGAAGATTTAATCCCAACTCTTACTCTTAGCTATGTAAACATGGACAAATCATCTACATCCTTCAAGCCTCAGGCAACTCTAAGGCTACTTACAGTCTGCTGGGTGAGGGAATTTCCACACTGAGGCGACTATAGGTCATTGACATACTAAATAATTATTTATCAAAATTACTAAGTCATATTTCCCAGAGTGATGTTGTTATGCCTAACTGTTTACATTTTTGGAAAGTAACTGCTTAGGAAAAATAAAAGACTCATCACCATCAAATCTGTAGAAACTGGCATCTTCCAGCTAATCACACATGAGTATACTTTTTGTACAGGAACATCATAGAGTCCTAGTCCTGGAGTCAGGAAGATCTGAATTCAAATCCATCCTCAGATACTTGCTATCTGAGTAAGTCACTTAACCTCAGCTTGCCTCAGTTTCCCCAACTGTAAAATTGTGATAATAATAGCATCTACCTCACAGGGTTATTTATGAGGATGAAATGAGGGAATAATTGTAAAGTGCTTAGCACAGGTCCTTTTTGTAGTAAGTACTATGTTCCTTCCTTAAAACATCTTTTATCTAGAACATCAGTTAGACCCATGAGAAGGCAGAGTATAAGAGGTCAGAACTGGTTGTCCAGTGTAGTTAGTCTAATTATTGCTGCTTTGCATTTATTTTTAGACAATAGAAGACAATCACCTAAATATTTTCTTGTTCAAATCTGACTTGATATATGAAAAAAATCTTATCCTTGTTACTGCTGATAATAGCTCACATTTGTATTTGAGTCTAACTAAAAACAAATTCCAAATCTTATTTTTTTTCTTGTGAAAAATCTTAAAGGATTTTGAAATAATTTTAAGATGTGAATGAAGTGGTGGTAGTGGGTGGTGTGTGGCGGCAGCGGCAGGGGTGGTGGTGGTGGTGGTGGTGGTGGTGGTGGTGGTGGTAGTGGGTAGTGGTGGTGGTGGCAGTGGGTGGTGGTGGTGGTGTGTGTGTGTATAAAATTGCCATTTGGTAATTTGGACAAATCACTTGATCACACAGAGCTCAATTTTCTCTATTATAAAAGGGGATAAGTGTACAGAGTACCATATAAATACCAGTTATTCTTGGGAGTTGCTTTGTAAATGAAGAAACATTATATAAATGAGATCTCTTAATATTGTTGAGATATTAGATAGCGAGCAAGTATGAGGTGTAACCCAAATTCTTTATATGATACAGTGCTTTGCTAGATTACAAATAATGAACTCCAAGGCTAGGTGATTTAGGAAGAGACTATTGTCTAGTAACTATATTCCATTTTCAGCTAGCTCTTTATTAAGTCATGGATCTTGGGAAAATTCCTTAACTATTTATTTGTTATTTTTGCTTGGGATTTCTCCTCAGTAACACAGACTTTGTTCTTCCAGACCTCAGAGAAAAGGTGCAGCATAAGTGAACTTTACTATTATTATTCCTAAGGTTGACTATTCTAGGAGTACATTGGTCTATACAAGTGACAAGTCAACTCCACTTCCTCTGCTGTCTGCTTTTTCTTCCTTTCTTTCAAAATAACATGCTAACCTTCCAAAATAAACATGAAAGGGAAATAGATGAGTGAGTACGTAATCACATAGATATCTGAAGCAGCAGGCTGTAAAAAATGGATGAAAATAAAACACTCATCAGAAATTTCATTTTGCTTCTGCCAGGGACTGATTAGAGTCCTCATCTTGTCCTTATGAGATTTTTGGAGACTTTCACATTTTTCTGACAAAACATTTGCAAAAATTGTGACCAGCTTAAAAAATATGATTGATGAGACCAACTTTCTGCCTCAGAAGTGAAATTCTCCTTTGAAGATCTTAGATTGCTGGTAAAACATAGCTTCCTTCTTTAAAAAAAAAAATCCTGAACTTAGCAAACACCAAATTAAATGGACATGCCCATACACATGGAACAGCAAAAGAAGATTGAATATAAAATTGTAAATCTCTATTGTGAACAGCTTATTTTTCTTTTAAAATATACAATCAATTACACATATAACTTCCAAGACTATCGTGCTTGTCTGTAATGCTTTCTGATCTCATTTCTATTTCTTCTATTAAAAAATGTTTCAATTTCTTTCCTTCTTTCCTTCCTTTTCCTTCTTTTTTCTTTTGTTTTTCTTTCTTTCCTTTTTTCTCCTTTCTTTCCCTTTTTCCTCTCTACTTTTATTTCTTCTTTTCTTTCTTCTATCATATCCCTAACTTTCTTCTCCTTCCTAACTCCACTCCCAGATTAAAAAGAAAAACTTTGTAACATATATGTGTGTTTGTACATATATATGTGATACAAAGGTTACATACATTTTGTTTGACTATACATGTCTGTGTATGTGTATAGTCAAGAATGACCATGGCCAAAAATGTATGTCTTCTTCTCTTCAGTCCATCATCTCTCTTGTCAGAAGGTAGTGAACATGCTTCATCCTTAATACTTTGGAGTCATGACTGGTCACTTAATTGATCACGGTTCCTAAGTCTTTCAAAATTGTTTGTCTTTACAATATTATTTTCATTGCATACATTGTTCTGGTTCTGCTCACTTCACTCAACATCAGTTCATACAAATCTCAGGTTTTTCTAAAATAATCTCTTTATTGCTAATGGCAAAATAATATGACATTATGTTCATATACTGTAATTTGTTTTGTCATTCCCTAATTGATAGGTATTAATTTAATTTCCAATACATTGCTGTAACACAAAGAGCTGCTAAAAATATTTTTGTGCAAATTTTATCTTTTTGGGACATAGGCCTAGTAGTGGTATCATGGTGTCAAAAGGTATTCACAGTTTAGTGACTTTTGGGGAATAGTTTCATATTACTTTCTAGTATGGCTCAGCTAATTCATAGCTCCACTGATAATGCATTAATATACTTACTTTTCCATAACCCCTCCAACATTTGTCATTTACTTATTTTTGTCATTTTTGCTAATATATTTGCTATGAAGTAGAACATCAGAGTTGCTTCAATTTACATTTTTCTTATTATTAATGATTTGGAGAATTTTTAAAAACATAGTTTTTGATGGCCTAGATGGCTTCCTTTGAAATCTGTTTAAATTTTTTGACCACTTATCATTTGGGGAATGGCTCTATGAATTCTTACTCTATCTTGGGTATGTGATCTTTATCAGAGAAACTTGCTGCAAAGATTTTTCCCCCCAGTTAACGCATTAGCAGAGCTTATTTCTTTGTCTAAGAGGAAGAAATCTGCAGTTTTGTACTTTGCAAAACTACATTTATTTTGAAAAAAATGGTTTTTTTTTTAGTATTCAAATACTACAATGTCACATTCATTCAGCATTTGAGTAATATTATTCTTCATTCAAAGTATCTTGAATCTAGCATAGTATATATATTTTACATCTACAGGGCATCTTTTCATCTATATATTATCTTTTAGGTCAATAAACATTTTAAAAGCATTTATTATATGCCAGATGAAGCATTAAGTGCTGGGAAGCAAATACAAGCAAAAGAACCTGTCCCTTCCACAAGAAGTTTCTATTCTAATGGTGGAAGAAAACACATAAAAGGGAGCTGAAAGTGATGAGGACACTGGGGAATGGCACGAAGGCACAGTGGTTTAGTTGTGAAGTCCAGAGAATGCAAGTTGGCTTCTCTGGACCCTTCCCCACAAGGGAGCTTCTGAAAAGGACTTACCAATGGGAGAAGAGGGCTAAGGGGACAGAATAAGAAAGCAACTGAGGCATGTTGTAATTTAAAGCTCGTTAGATTTGTAGAAGTTATCACTATTTTATATTATAGTTAGAGAAAGCATTATTAACATAATTTATAAAGTGTTTATTATGTATAGGAGACAAAAGAGGTATTAGACTTAGTCTCCATCATGGCCCCATAATACCTCAGCATCTGGAAACTTGTCTTCTTTCAAGATTGTTTCAGTCTTGGTACTTGCCTCTCATCAGTACCCTTAGCACCCCCTTTTCAGATTGAGAGGGCTAGAGCAAAGAACTCCTCCCAAAGCCTCAATTTAAAGAAGGGTCTCAAGCAAGTTATTTCTTTATTTCCCACTATGGACTGGACTCCATTATGTCCCAGCATTGGATACCTTCTCCCACCCACCTTTTCCAGGTTCTTTTTGTGTGTTATCTTTACTCTTTTGGTTGTAAGCTCCTTGAGAGCAGAGACTATCTTTTTTTATATTTGTATTCCTAGTGTTTAACAAGATGCCTGGCACCCAGTATGTACTTAATAAATCTATTTTGACTGAATGACTCTATATAGTTTGATGTACTTGTTGGGGAGATGAGTATGTAAAAAAAGTTTATTATTTTTAAAAGTGTGATAGGAAAAAGTTTAATACCTATCAAGGTGGTAACAAAGATCAGAGCGGTTGAACTGAAAACTAAATTCTACTCTTACCATTTTTTCTAGTACTAGATCCATAAGATCATACTTTTATTCCAAATTTTAGAAAGATATTCAAACTGTATTCAATCATATATTGCCCATCTGTGATTTGTGATACTTTAGATTTCAGTGGGCTGACATATTTTTATTTATGAAGAAAAAGTTCATAATGGTAAAACTACCATTTTTTTAATCTGCTTAAGAGAGTGAAACATTTTTGAGCACGTAAAAAAATATACTATTTGAAAGTCCTAAATATGCAAATTACAAATTTTCCTAATATTTTTCTTACACGTTTCCTCAAAGACCTCTTCTTATAACAATTTAGTTATTCTATACCTCCCCAGTGTCAGAAAAACTTTGCTTTTAAAATATTTTATGATTCAAAATATATTCAATCCTAATCATTTCAGATTTCTTTGCAAAGCATTTCTGTATGTTTTTTTTTTCTTCTTTTAGGAGTAGAATCTATTTTCCCTCAAAAATTCCACATGCCAAAAAGAAGCTAAACATGATTGTCCTTTTTTTGTTATAATATTTACACTTAGGGTAATGAAAAGAGATGAGTCCCAACTACTGAGGTGTATGAGACTGGGGTATAAGCTAATTAGAACTCCGAATGAAGACTTAAAAAAAATCTGAGCAGATGGTGGATTGCATGAGTTTGGGAATTCTGGGCTACAGTAGGGCTAAAGCCTTCCCAGCATCCACACAAAGTGGTGAGCCCCCAGGAGGGGGACCACTAGGTATTCTAAGGAGGGCCATGTGAATTTGTCCAGGGCAGAGAAAGGCAAAATTCCCATGAGATCAGAGGAGGGATTGGCACATGAGTTGCTGCTATACTTCCAACCTGGTAAAGATAGGGGTTACCAGTCTTTTTTTTTTTTTTAAGTAAACATTTTTATTTGGAATCTTTGGTTTTTCAAGTGAAAGTAATTTAAAAATGATTACCCTTCCTACTGTGAGGAAAAGGGAACCAGCAATTTGGCAACTACCTTTTAGAGAGGGAATGAGGAATTACAAATGTCTTTATGCCACAGGCACTGTAATGGATGAGTCATGGTCCTTTGGGCACATTTCAAGTTGCTATAACCCAACTTAATGAGGGAGCAAGAATGGGAGAACCTATGGTAACCTGGGGTTGTCATAAAATAATCACAGAAAGCAACCTCATCCTGTGCGATCATCAGTATTCTAATTACAATAACAATCTCCACCTAAATCTGTAATGTTTCTAAGTGATAAAAGTTTCCATGTCTCTAGGGTTCTAAGGCTTCTCCTTGGGGTATTATCTTTAATCCCCAGGAAATATCATCTCTAGCTCAATTGTTATGGCTTTGAACATTCCAGCTAAGACGGATATCTCATTCTCCCAGGTCTCATACTCCTTTTTCTCCATGCCTTTGCAAGTAAACTAACTTCCCCATGTTTATCTGTTGAAATTCGAATTCCTTTCCTTTTCTTTTAATCCCAGTATAGATGCCCCTGCCTCTTATTCAATGACAGTAGAAATGTTTATTAAATACCTACTATGTGCTAGGCACTGGAAAGATGGAAAGCAATCTAGTCCCTGTCCAGAAGGGATCTAATAGGGAAAATATGACATGTACAGATAGAGGAGATAAAATGCGATGAGTGTGGAAGAGAGATGCAGTTAAAATGCTATGGGACATTTGAGGAGAATCAGATCACTTTAAAGTAGTATGAGTGCGGGGATCAGGGAAAATTTCATGGAAAAAGTGACTTTTTAAATGGACTTTGTGTGAAAAGGAAGATTTCAAGAGATGGGAAGCAAGTGCATTCTAGGCACATGGTAGAGACTGCTTTTATGAATGCATGGAAGTGGGAGAGAGCAGGACAGAATCAGAGGCAGATTTGCATGAAGGAAAGTAAAATGAAATGGGTCTGGAAAGGTAGGATAGAGTCAAAATGTGGAGGGCTGAATGCTAAGCCAAAGAATTTGTAGTTTTAATAGGCAATAAGGACCATTGAGTTTTTTGTTAGGTTTTTGTTTTTTTTGGTTTGGTTTGGTTTGGTTTTTAGCAAGGGAATGATGAACCTTAGGAAGATTTTTTTCTTTTTGATGGGCTATATGGATAGTCAACTTGAGAGGAAGAACAACCAATTAGGAAACTAATAGTCTTAGCAAGAAGAGATAAGGGCATAAATGGGTTGTTAGCAGGTGAAAGGGAGAGAGAAGATGTAAGAGCTATTATGAAGGAATAATCAGCAGGATTCAGCAGGTAATTTGATATGTATAATAATTGGGGGTGATGGGGAAGTAATGAAGCCTTCCCTGATTCCTGAACTGGAGTCATAAATAAAGTGAGCATAGTCAGGAGATCAATTTTTACAATAATAACAATGTTGTAAAGATAACTAACTTTGAAAAACTTAAGAACTCTGATCAATGGTGTGACCAAAAATTCCAGTGCTACTGGCTGACAAAGATGTGATAGACTCAAGATGCAGAAAGATATATTTTAGATATAACCAATGCAAATTTGTTTTGCTTGGCTAGGCACATTTATTTCGATCTATTTTTGTCTTATTTTTTTTTCAATGATGATGTGGGGTGAGAGGAAGAGAAAATAAATGCTTGTTAATTTAAAAAAAAGAGAAAATACTGACATTGAAAAAAGAAAACCTTTTTGCCCAAAACAGAACCAATCCCTAATTTCATCTTAGAATCTTGGAGATAGAAACTCTAAACATTATTAAAGACAAGAAGTGAAGAAAAGAAGATAGAAGTTCAAACACAATAGTTCCCAATAGCTTTCTCTAAAGTAAATGTCTTTAATTTGGGAGACACATTGTAGCCAGGTACAAGTTCCCGAGGAAATAAAACTTTTTCTTTAAAGAGATAAAATGTCTAATTTGAGGGTAAACGAGAGTAAGCAGATGTTTAATACCTAATTCCCTTCGTGTGTGTGTGTGTGTGTGTGTGTGTGTGTGTGTGTGTGTATCCTCGGGAGTTGCTTAAGGAGAAATACTTTAATTTACTCTTAAATTTCATTTATGTGTCTTGGTTTACTGATTTTAAAATGAAGTTTAGATTTTAAACATCCTGAAAGTCATTCCTTTAATCAACAAGTACTTATCAAGTATTTAGTGTGTGCTAGGCACATATCCTTAAGAGCCGGTTGAGGGAGCAGAGAGAACACTTGTTCAGTCCTGTCCATCTTTTCATAACCCCACTATACTCCACTATCTCCCAAAGTCTGTCCAAGCTCATGTTTATTACTTCCATGACACTATCTAGCCTTTCATCCTCTGCCATCCCCTTTTCTTTTTTGTCTTCAATCTTTCCCAACATCAAGGTCTCTTCCAATGAATGAGTCCTGTCTTCTCTTTATGTGGTCAAAGTATTTTAAGCTTCGGCTTCAGTATTTGATTTTCCAGTGAATAGCCTGAATTAATTTCTTTGAATCGACTGATTTGATCTCCTTGCCATCCAAAGGACTCTTAAGTCTTCTCTAGCACACAATTTAAAAGTGTTAATAATGTGGCACTCAGTTTTCCTTATAGTTCAACTCTCACTGTCATTCAAAGCTTCTGGAAAAACCAAAACTAAAGGGACCTTTGTCAACAAGGTGATGTTGGCTTTATAGTACATTGTCCATGTTGGCCATAGCTTTCCTTCCAAAGAGGAAGCATCTTTCAATTTCATGGCTGCAGCTGCCATCTGGAGTGATCTTTGAACCTAAGAATGTAAAATCTGACGTTGCTTCCATTTTTTCTCCCTCTGTCTGCCAGGAAGTGATGGGACCAGTTGTCAAGATCTCAATTTTTAAAATATTAAACTTCAAGCCAGCTTTTACATTCTCCTTTTTAACCCACATCAAGAAGCTTCTTAATTCCTTTAGCTTAATTTCCAAGGATATATCATTTAAATCAAAGGTAGTCTCTGAGAGAAGGCACAAGCACAAGCACTGGGGGTGGGGTGAGGGGTGTGGAAAAGGCCTCCATATGTAGGTGGATTGGAATAATTTAGTTAAAACTAGGGAGGATTTTGACATTCTAGGATTCAGTTGGATTTTTCATTCTCTGGAAACTCTAGCAACTTCAAAATTTCTGGCTTCATTCATTCAACATCCAGCAAATATTTAAATGCCTTCTGTTTGTGAAAAACAATGCTGACCTATGAGAGATATTTCCATTATTTTTCAGTTTTGTCCTACTCTTTGTGACCTCATTTGGGATTTTCTTGACAAAGATGCTGTAGTGGTTGGCCATTTTCTTCTTCAAATCATTTTATAGATGAGGAAACTGAAGCAAAAAGGTTAAATGACTTGTCCAGGTTCACACAGTTAGTTGTTGTAACAGTAAGCACCCTAGTATACCTAGGGCAGCTACTAGCACAGGTTCTTAGATCTGCTTTTCTAAAGGAAAGCAACTCAAAATGGGTTAACAATCTTACT
>CM053587.1:159334036-159376595 GCA_028646515.1 Pseudochirops corinnae | reverse complement strand
GACACACTGGGTTGGCTGTTTTGGGGCGGTGGGTAGGGGGAAGAGGGGGAGAAAATATGTTACTCAAAATCTTGTGGAAATGAATGATGCAAACTATAATAAAATTAAAAAAAAAAAAAAAGAAGAAGAAAAAAAAAATAAAGTAGCTGGAGGTTACCTAACAGAAAAATCCAGTGAGTCAGCTTGGCACAATTCTATTTTTGTCTTTCATCTTCTTTGAACCTCAAGAGGATTAGAAGGCTTTTCTTTCTCTCTTAGACACAGAGGAAAAAAATGTGATGACAGAGTATCCCCATGAATTTATTTGGAAAGTTGATGAAAATGTAAGAATTCCTTATCTGAAATGTAGGAAATGAGTAAGCCTGTTGAAAAGATGAGGTGTGATCACCTGTGGATAAATGTATGCAATGTCTCTTTAAAGAGTATTATTCAATTTTAACAAATGTAGGTATTGGCATGCTTCTGTCTGGTAAAGTGATCTATCATCTTGCCCCAGCATCTTCTATCTGCTTCTAAAATGAATTGGGATTTTTTTTTCTTAATTCATGATGTTTTCATTAAAATAGAAATTTAAGGTGTTGGTTTTTGTCTTAATTTCTCCTAAGCACTAAAATTCTGTCCTTTCAAAGTAGGCCGTCTATGAAGAGGTTTTTTTTTCCCTTATAAATATAATGGAATCATCACTGGGAGAGAGGTTTGCAACTGTAATAGACTTTTAAGGGGCTTGATATCATCTGTGTCTATTATAAACAGACCTATTTAATAATGAGGAATTTTATTATGACAAGACTGTATTGTACTTGATTGAATTTAAGGATAATTGAATTGCATCAATTCAACGAATGATTTAATTTAATTCACAAACATGTACTAAATGCCAGCCATATAGAAGGCATTGTGCTAGGTACTGAAGATGCAATAATAAAAAAGATCCCTGTTCTCAAGGAGCATACATTCTGCAAATAACACATATATTCAAAGTAACTTTTAGAGGGAAAAAGTGCTAATGATGGGAGTGGGGTGAGGTGAGATCAAGAAAGAGGTAATGTAGCATATGATACCCAGGATGTGCTTTGAAGGCAACTACAGATTCTACAAGGCAGCTAGGTAGCACACCGTATATACAGCATGGTGCCTGGAGTCAGGAAGACCTCAATTCAAATGTAACCTCAGCCATTTATTAGCTGTGTGATCTTGGGCAAGTCACTTGACCCTGTTCCCCTCAGTTCTCTTGCCTCTCCAGGATCTTTGCCAAGAAAACCCCAAATGGGGTCATGAAGAATTAGATGTGACTGAAAAATGAATAAACGACAATAATAACAAAAGGGGTCCTGCAAAGGGGAAGTTAAGAGGGAGGACATTCCAAACACGAGGGAATGACTTGTACCAAGACCCAGAAGTGGGAGGTGGATTGTCATTTATTAAAATCAGTAGCAACCCTCTTTGACTGGAAAAGAAAGGTCATGATGCAGAGCAACATAAAATTCAAACTAGATAACTATAACATGTCAAAATACTATATGTGAAATCCGATCCCTAAAACTTTGTTGTGATTCACTGTATACAACTTGAACATTCAGTCTGGTGCCTTGCACATCGATATTTAATAAATACTTGTCGAATCTATAAATGATCAATTACTGCTTTGAATATGTAGATTATCAGCTGGCATGGGAATCTTTTTATTATGTAGGAATATCTCTTATGATAGCATTAGCAATGATTAACATATCAATAGCATCAACGTATAGATGCCAAGTATTAGTAAATTTGTAGAAGATATGAAGCTAAGTGGTGATAGAGACAGGATCAAAAAAGATCTTGTTAAGCTGTAATGGTGAGAAGCTAACAAGATAAAATTAATGGGGATTAATGTTAAGTACTATACTTTTGTAAAAAAAAAAAATAACCATATTTACATAGGATGGGGGAGGAGATAGCTAGAAAATATTTCCAGTAGAAAAGACCTTGGGCTTTTTTGAACTGTAGTAAACCTAAGGCAACAGTACATATGACAGTCAAAAATGAATGTGGTCTAAAGCTACATTAATAGAAGCAGAATTTCCTAAATGAGGGTAGTTACAGTGTCTGTTTGCTGTCCTTGTTAGACAGAGGACATATGGAGTTTTGTGTTCTGTTCTGAGTGTTACATTTTCAAAGGACATTGATGAGCTAGATTGGTTGGGCTTGAAGATGACCAAAATGACACACCAAAATGTCAAGGTATGGTGTGTCCAACTGTGACTGATCAGAACAATTTGAGTTCAGAAGGCTCTACCACAGGTCAGGAACAAATAGTTGATGTGAACCTTTGGAGTAGAGATGACTCTAAATTTGCGCATCTCCTATTTCTTTTGAATTACTGCAATTCTACTTTGATCATAGAACACAACGCCTTCTTTTGATGCGGGCATGCCACGCTGGGCAGTCCTGTGCCAACATCTCCCATGTCTCACAACCCATTCCAAAATTCTTCAGGGAGACCTTGAGAGTGTCTTTGTATTGCTTCTTCTGACCTCTGTGTGAGTACTACTTGCCTTGTGTGAGTTCTCCGTGAAATAGTCTTTTAAGCAAATGTGTGTTTGAACAAAATGGCTAGCCCATTGCAGTTGGACTCTCTGCAGTAGAGTTTGAATGCTTTGGCAGTTCAGCTCAAGAAAGTACCTCAGTGTCCAGTACCTTATCTTGCCAGGTGATCTTCAGAATCTTCCTAAGACAGTTCAAAAGGAAGTGATTCAGTTTCCTGGCATCATGGGCAAACAACAATGAAATGAGCACAACAGCTCTGTAGACCTTCAGTTTGGTAGACAGCCTAAAAGTTCTTGTCTCCCACATTTTTTTTTCAGAACCTCCCAAGCACTGAACCTAGTGCATCAATTTTATTATCTATGTGTACATTCCAGGAAAGTATACTGCCAAGGTAAGTGAATTTATCCAGCATGATGAGCTAGAACACATCAAGGGAAGGGTGGCTAGGAGAAGGGCTAATAAAGCTATAGCATGTGAGGGCTGGCTAAAAGAATTGGGGAAGAGAAGAGAAAGAGAAGAGAAAAAATAGGTGGGTTGTGATAAGGGTCTTCAAGAATTTAGATTAAAGGCTATTGTATGTAACAGGGATTAGATGTGTGTTTCTTGGATTCAGGGATCAAATATAAGAGAAATAAATGAAAATTGCATAAAGACAGAAAAGCAGATTGCACACATAAGGATATTTCCCCCCAGAGGAAGCAGAAAAACTTATTAACAGAAAATATTAGAGTGACTGATGAATCTCTATGTCTAACCATTGAGAGTCAAAGGAATTTTACCAATGTAGGTATTTGTGCTTGACCAATTTACTCATGGTTGGTTTATTCAAAGGTGCCTGAGGTCTGCTTACCCAACATTGTATTTTTAAAAGGTGCCAGCTTATTTTGTCCTTTTGAGTATAAAACTCTGAAAGCCCCAATGTTCAGGAACCACTAAGGTCAGTCTGCAGCCCTGGTCAGGATGACTAATTCCTGGATGGACTTCATGTGTGCTATGGAATGTCCTAGATTGGGACAAAAGAGACCTGGGTCTCTGTGTCACAAACTGGGTACATGACCTCATTGAGTTCTTTGTTTTAACATCAATAAATTATGGCTTAGTTCCTTGTGAGTGTGAGCCTGTCTCTTCTAAATCCTAGAGCATCATTACAGGCAGATTTCAGCTTGGCATAAAGAAAAAAAAAATTCCTAACAGTGGGAATTGTTCAAAAATAGAATAGCTGCTTCCAGAAATAGCAAATTCCCCACTTCTGGGGCTGCAAGGATAACCATTTGTCAGAGAGATTATAGATAGGGTTCCGAGGTTGAACCAGATGATCTCTGAAATATCTTCCAATTCTGGGTTTCTAAGATTCTATAAGATATCAATACTGTCCGTAAGGGCAAATTCAAATACTAAGGCAGTACCTGGGTCTAAACAAGCAATTAATAACTTGACACTCTGGAGGGAACAGAATCAACTGGTTCCTTGGAATTCTTGGGACTGAGGCATCATCCTTTTCTTTTTTTAAAAAAAAGATTTATTGGTACCTTTAGGTTTTTCATTATAATCATTTATGCCCCCAATTCATGCCAGTTCCTTCCCCAAAATGGAACCCTCTTTTGTAACAAAGAAGAACAGTTAAACAAAAACAGCTAATAAAATAATTGCATCTGGCGATGTATGCAACACTCTGCACCCATAGTCCCCTACTTTTCTGGTAAGGGGAAGAAGTCATGTTTCATCAGTTTTTCTTTGGGACCAAGGAGGGAGGGAGAAATGAGACATACAAATGACATTACTGGTCAGACTAGACTCTGGTCCAAGCCAAGGTTGACCTCCAGGTCAAAGAGGTACTTCAGGAGTTCTCAGTCACTCAGGACATGTCCATGAACATTTGATCTTGATGTGGTCTCTGTCTCTATTGTGTCTGTTCTTTCCTTCTCTTAGGGGAAAGATTATTGGAGATGGCTGCAACCTTGTGAATTTCCAAAACTCAGAAGAGTGAATCTGTAGAGGTTCAGGGAATAAAATCATTATCAGAATTTGCTGGCAATTGAACCTAGGAAGGAGTTCAGTCCATGGGAGCAACCTTTAGGACCCAGTCTTGTAATGGATTAATTTATCAAGGAGCAACTTTTTCCATCTTCTGAGTTGAATTCAGAAAGGAACTTAGTGGAATGAATGCTTTGTAGCAATGTTAATGTTAGTTAGTTCATGCTCCCCAGGGACTGAGGTATAGAGGAGATTGTGCTCCTTATTTGGGGAGGGTATAGGGAGAGATATATTTGTAGGGGCAGTTAGATTGTACTGTCATAGAGTGCAGGTCTGGAGTTAGAAAGATGAGTCTTCCCAAGTTCAGATCTGGCCCCAGACACTTTCTAGTTGTGTGACCCTGGACAAGTCACTTAATTCTGTTGGCCTCAGTTTCCTTATCTGTAAAATGAACTGGAGAAGGAAATAGCAAACCACTCCAGTATTTTTGCCAAGGAAATCCCAGATGGAGTCACAAAGAATTAGACACAGCTGAAACAACTGAATATTATTGTATTGTATTGAGGTGTTAATCATTGGTAGAAGAGTGATATTAACCAATTGATGATTGACATTGGGGAGAATACACTGGAATGGAAGCTTGAACCAACAGCATTAGAAAAAATATTCTCAGTCCCTCAGGGGTACCCCTAAATCCCCGAGTGAAGATGTAGCCAGGAGCCTATTGGGGAACTGATTCATAGGTTCAAGTGGAGCAGCTATTTTGTGTAGTGAATAAAGTTCTAGGCCTAGAGTCAGGAAGATCTGAGTTCAAATTCAGACTCTGACATTGTCAAGCTGTGTGTCCCTGGATAAGTTACTTGATCTCTGTTTGTCTCAGTTTTGTCATATCTAAAATGGGGATAATAACACATGCCTCCCAGGTATATGTGATGAGATATTTATTGTAATGAGATAATTATTGTAAAATACTTCACACAGTGCCTGGGACATAGTGAGTGCTAAATAAATGTTAGCTATTATTATTAAATAAGACTGCAGAATTGTTGGTGGAGTTGTGAACTGATCCAGCCATTCCGGAGAGCAATTTGGAACTATGCCCAAAGGGCTATAAAATTGGGTATACAATTTGATCCAGCAGCACCACTAATAGGTCTGTATCCCAAAGAGATCATAAAAAAGGGAAAAGGACTCACATATACAAAAATACTTATAGCAAAGAATGGGAAAGTGAGGAGATGCCCATCAACTGGTGAATGACTGAACAAGTTATGGTATATGAATGTAATGAAATACTATTGTGCTAGGAAAAATGATGAGCAGATAGATTTCATAAAAACCTGGAAAGACATACATCAACTGATGCTGAGTGAAGTGAGCAGAACCAAGAGAACATCCAACATAGTAACAGCATCATTGCGTGATGATAGACTTGGCTCTTCACAGCAACGAAATGATCTAAATCTAAGACAATTCCAAAAGACTCATGATGCAAAATGCTATCCATATCCAGAGAAAGAATTATGGAGTTTGAATGCACATCAAAGCATACTGTTTTGACATTTTTTTTCTTTCTCGTAGTTTTCCCCTTTGGTTCTGATTTTTCTTTTACAACATAATCAATGAAGAAGTAAGTTTAATATGATTGTACATGTATATCCTGTGCCAGACTGCATGCCATCTTGGGGAGGGGGGAGGAGGAGAAGGGAAGGAGAAAAAAAATTAAACTCAAAACCTTGTAAAAGTGAATGATGAAAACTAAATAAATAATTCTTAATTAAAGAAAGAAATTTTTTTTTAAAAGTCTGCAGGAACTTAATAAATATCGATGCACTGTCAAAATGAATAAATAAATAGGACTAGAGATAAAGATCCTCAGAGCTTATTTAAGATACATCCTACACAACCATTCTCCAATGGATGGGCATCCACTTTTTTTCCAGTATTTTGATAACGCAAAAAAGTCTACTATATGATTTTTGGTATATATCATAGGGCCTTTCTAAGTTTGTCCAGTAATGGAAGCTCTGGGACAAAGAGTATGAAAAATTTAGTGAGTTTTTTCACATAATTCCATTTTTTTGGTCATCTTTGGCAGTTGGGCCTCTTTATCTTATCCATCTTATCTTATATTATTCAGCTTATTATCCATCTTATCTTATATTATTCCCTCTCCAAGCAGTCTATCTTCATGACCAAATTGAACTCCCCTCTGTAGGAGAGCACTGTGCTCTCCCACACATCTTTGCTCATTGTTCTCCGTCTCTTAAATATTGTCCTCAGGGAGGCTAGTAAGAATTTGACCCTTCCCCTAGGAAACAGGGAGTAGCCAGAGTGAGTAGTACATCTGTAGGGGTAACTGCTGAACTCCAGAGAAATTCTACCAACCTGTATATATATTCTTAATTGGATTTCTTGGGATTGGTGAGATAGATAGATGATACATGGGTAGATATAGAAATAGATTTCTCTCTCTCTCTCTGTACTTACATATAAGTGTGTTGCACAGAGGTATTGGATTTTTTTCAATAAAAAAGATTAAAAGAAAATAAAAACAAAGCCCTTGTATTAAATATACATAGTCAAGCAAAACAAATTTCTGCATTGGCCACGTACAAAAAGCATGCCTCATTCTACATAACTGATATATTCTTAAACACCTGGGATTATCTTGCTGTAAACTGCTGTATTTATAAAATGGGCCTAAGTAGTTTATTCTTGAGTGTAAGGGAATATTGTGAAAAGGAAGAGTGGTAAATTGAAAGAATACTAGATTTTTAGTTTAATGGTGTGCAAGGCCCTGAATCTCCTTGTCTGTTTCTTCTTTTGTAAAATGGGAATAAGACCAATATAGAGGTGCAATAGTGTGGATAGAGTGCTGAATTATATCCTGCCTCCAATATTTACTAGTTGTTTGACTCTGGGACAGGCATTTAATCTCGATGTGTCCTAGCTAATGTTTGGTATGTATTGGTGGAGGGAGTTCCCACAAAAGATATTCCTTTCACTATTTATTGATGAAACCGCAGATACTTCATGTATTTGCATTTAAAGGAATGTTGTTTAAAAAAAAAAAAAAAGGAATGCTATTGTGGGAAGCTGGACAGTCACCCATGGTCAGTCTACTACCTGACTGAGCTAGTCAGCTCCTGAGTGAACCTCATGTGTGCTGTTACACATTCAGAATCAGGACATAAAGTTAAGATCTAGTTGGCTGTGGACCACGTTGGCACATGTCCTTGCTATATATTTTATTTTCATATAAAAAGAAAGTATAGGTAGAAAAACTCCTTCAGGAGGAGGACTAAACCTGTGATTTTATTATTAATTGGCATTCTATGAATGCATATTGATACCTTATCTCAAGCTTATAGTCTTAGTCTGCAGGAATGAGGAACCTGCAGCCTTGAGATCACACATGTCTCTGTAGGTCCTCAAATGTGGCTCTTTGAGTGGCCCTTTGACCGAATCCAAACTTCACAGAGCAAATCATCTTAATTAAAGAATTTGTTCTGTAAAACTTGGACTCAGTCAAAAGACCACACCCAAGGACCTAGAAGGCCACATGTGGCCTCAAGGTCACAGATTCCCCACCCCAGAGACAGTTACCTAGATTAGCAGTTCTCAAAATTTTTGATCTTAGGACTATTTTACAATTAAAATTTATTAAAGACCCAATGAAATTTTGTTTATGTGAATCATCTATCAGTATTTATCATTTTATAGTTTAAACTGATAAAATTTTACAAAAACATTTTTTGTAGAAATAACTATATTTTCCAAAGACAAAAAAAAATAGTGAGAAGAATAACAGTGACATTTTTGCAAACCTATTTAAGGCCTGACTTAATAGAATACAGCTGGATTCTCATGGCTGCTTCTACATTCAATCTGCTGCAGTCTGTTGTTTTGAAAACCCAGCCTCATGTATGTAGTCAGCAAGGAGAGGAATATTTTTATGTCCTTTCCAGAGAATTGTAAGTATTCTTTGATACCACACTCGAACTTGAGAGTAGTAGTTTCTTTTTTTTTTTTGCTTTTTTTTTTTTTTTGGAGGGGGGAAGGCAGGGCAATTGGGCTTAAGTGACTTGCCTAAGTTCATATGACTAGTAAGTGTTAAGGCCATTTTTTTAAATGTCAGATTTGAACTCAGGTCCTCCTGACTTCAGGGCTGGAGCTCTATTCACTATGCCCCCTAGCCAACCCCCAAGTAGTAGTTTCTTGAAGATTAGTTGTAATATAGAATCTGAAACCATATCAATCAACTTTTTGTTCCTCCTCTGTTACATGAAAATCCAATGGTCTATCTTGCTCTTTGAATGGATCTTTTACCAGTGCATGATTTTGTAACATGATGCATTGATCACGTGGAAAATATTGGTTCACTGAATTATATAGGCTTTCCAATGTTGACACATTTCATTATGAGGTATCATTCTTTAATATCATCACCTATTTCATCAGAAAAGCCTTAGAAAACTGTCAAGCTTGTGGTGGCAGGTACAAGTTTTCCAAAATTTTAATTTTCATGAGAAAACTCATGTATTACCATTGGCAACAGATACTATCAGTTGTTTCCTTTGAAGTGAGAGGCCCATCTGGTTCATTTTTGACATAATGTTTGACAAATACCCAAGTTGGAATGACTATAGTTTATCACATGTTCTTTTGAGTAAAAATGGTGCTTCATGAAAAAAACAATTAGTTTAGTTCACAACTCAAACAACTGCATTAATGCTTTTCCTCAAGAAAATTATCATACTTTGGTATGTGGCCCAAATATTTTACATGTACTTCCCATTTTGTCACGTAGAATATTTCAAAAGATGTCTACTCAAGAGTCAGGATTTAGTAAAATTAATTATTTTTTATTGATGACTAGTAGGACATTTTGGTGCTACTTCCTTGATTCTTTCTAAGATACCAGCAGTGTTACCCACCATTGCTTTTCTACCATAATTAGAATTGTCAACACAGTTGTCTCAAGAGAAACCATATGCTGCAAAAAAGTTATTCAGCACTTTGAATATTTTAGCACCATGTTTGTTTGTTGCCAAGCATTCAGATAAAAAAAATTGATGATTAATTGGTGTTGGAAGCAAGTCCAGTCATATCCTCTGGAAAACTCCATTGTATACGCACAAGAAAATGAGAGTGAAAAAGGTAACTATGTCTTAGCATTTGAAAATAGTTTTGAGTTCAAAGACCCTTTGAAAGGATCTCAAGAACTGCTCAGCATCTACAGATGAATTTGCCTCACCACTGAGAAGTTTAGCTACTTACCCACGATCACACACGTGGCTCGTATATGTCAGATAGTTGCTTTGGACCCAGGTCTTTGCTCTGAGGTTGCTGTCCCGCTATTGCCTTTCAAACGCTCTTCATCAAGAGCTATGTATTTCTTTCTTGAATTCAGAAATGAGCTATTACATCTTCTTCCTCCCATTGAAATTCCCATTCTTCCTTTAAAGTTCAACTTAAACATCACCTCCTCCATGAAGCTTTTCCTTAACTTCATTTGGTAATAATTTTTACCTCTAAGATCTCATGGTACTTAATTTGGCAGCTCTCTAATGCACTTGTCATATGACATCGAGCTATCTGTTTCCTTTTTATTCCTTTCCTAGACTAGAAATTACATGAAGGCAAAGACTCTATTTTATCTAAACTTTATATCTCCACCCAGAGCTTAGCATAGGTATTTAATAAATATTTGTTAAATGTTGAATGGATTGCACTGATGTGTACCACATAAGGGCGTTGCTGGAATAAACATATTATCCAGGGGAAGCCTGCATTGATCACAGGGAACCCAAGGGATATCAGGGTAGTATACTGGCATTGTTGCCCCTGACTCAACAGACCTGTTTTCTCAGCTCTTCCACTAACTATGTACCTGTGTATATCAGGGCAGCTACCTGATTTCAGTCTCTTAATCTATAATATGGATGGCTTAGAGTAAATAATGTCTATGTTAGTAATAATTCTAACTCTAGCTTCATTGAGAGGCACAGTGTTCAGGCCCAGGGCAGAAATAGTCCTACTATATTTTACCCTTGTCAGATTGTATATTAGACCCTTTGTTTAGATCTGGGCAACGTGTTTTTTAAAGAAGGACATTGATAATTTGGAAAATGTCCAGAGGGGAACAACCAAGATGGTGAAGGACCATATGTAGATCAGGTGAAGGAACTAGGAATGCTTAGACTGAAGAAGACAAGGACTTAAGTGAGGATTTGATAATTGTGTTTAAGTATTTGAAGGCATAAGCGAAAGGAAGAAGCTATAGATGTGTTCTTCATGGTCCAGGACTACAGAACTACTAGAAACAGATAAAATTTGCAAAAAGACAAATTTAAGCAAGGGAAAATTTAGAACCAATTGAACTTGGAATTGACTATCTTGGCAGATAGTGAGTTTCCTTTCACTTAAGTCTTTTAAGCAAAGGTTGAGTTATTATTTATTGTAGAAAGGAATTAGTGTTCATTTACTGGTTGATCTAAGTGGCATCTGAGAATCTTCTAACTCTGAAGTTGTGTTATTGTATAAGTTGGCCTGAACCAGACTGGTTTCATCTTATAGCTTTGTTGAGAAATAGATTCCATGTCCTGTGACAAGGGGAAGAAATGGGAATTTTCTCTGTTGAAATTTTTGTTGGCTCCGTTAACTATTTTACTCATTGTATTACCTGGGACTCCCAAAATTATGGGGAAGTTCTAGGCCAAGACAACTTATCTTCAAATTCTGAATTTGTACTACTACTCCTCTAAAAAAGAAGAATAATCCTATCTTTAGAAAATATATCAAAAGCTAACCCTGTGCCTTGAGTTATTTCCAAAGTCACACAGCACAACCCTGATTGTGTAATAGTTGCTTGGTCATGATAAATTAGGTTTATTTTTCCTCCTGCTTTTTGATCAGAGTAGGAGTGTTGACTTCATGGATAAATGACATATGACTGTGAATCATGCATCATTTTGATCTGTGAAGAATCAAACTTGTAAGTGACCTAAAGGGCAGCAGAGAGACATATGGTGTGTGCAAGGAAGTGGCAGCTTATTACAGATGATGAACTTCAGGAAAGATGCACCATAAAAGACATCATCCAGGAAATGTGTAGTAGGAAAAGGAGAAAAATGTCTATTTGTCAAAGGAGGCTGGCCATAGCAGGAGTGAGGGATAACAGGTTGACAGCCTATGGGTAGCAATGGTACTTACTCAATGTTAAAAGACCCAGAGAAGGGGTGGCTAGGTGGTGCAGTGAATAGAGCACCAGCTCTGGAGTCAGGAGGACCTGAGTTCCAATGTGGCCTCAGACACTTGACACAATAGCCCTGTGACTTTGGGCAAGTCGCTTAACCCCAATTGCCTTCCAAAAAGCAAAAAAAAAAAAAAAAAAAGATCTAGAGATGACCTCCAGCCCATTGAACTAAATCCTCTATGGAGGGTTTAGATGATGTCATGGAGAAGAGCAGATAAAAGTGTGGTTAGGTATTGATCTGTACCCTTGGAGGAAGTACTCACATCAAGGAGTTCATTGATCCATTGAAGACAGAAATTGTTTTGTTTTGTTTCGTTTTTTAACTAGGTCTTTTCTCCTCTTTCTTCTGCCCTCACTAATAGTTTTGGAAATCCATCAATCAATCAACATTTATTTAGCATCTACTATGTGCCAGGCACTGTGCTGGGAATACGAAAAAAGACAAAAGGCAGTTCCTGTCCTCAAGGAGCTTACAATCTAATGGAGAAGATGACATGCAAACAAATAAATTCAAAGCAAGCTATATACACATTCAATAAGAAATAATTAACAGAGGGCATTGGAATTAAGAGGATTGGGGAAGATTTCCTGTAGAAGGTGGGATTTTAGTTGGGACTTAAAGGGAGCCAGGGAGATTAGTGGTTGGAGTAGAAGAGGGAGAGCATTCCAGGCATGGGAAAAAGAGGTAAGGGATACATATGACTTCCCTGTTTATACTGTTTATTCATTGGGTGCTGATAACAAGCAATAGCATCCACTATGTAGCAGGCATTTTGCTAAGTAATGGGGATACAAAGAAAAGCAAAGATTGTCCCTGCCTTCAAGGAGCTCACAATTTAATAAGGGAGACAACATGCAAACAATTATGTCCCCATGGTATCCTAGGAGATAGGATCAGTTGGAAATAATCTCAGAGGAAAGGCACTAGCATTAAGGCAGGAAAAGGAAAAATCTGTTTGAAAATCAAAATCTTACCTCAGTCTTCTCTTATCCGGTCTAGTCCCTTTAATTATCTATGACATGGACTTATAATCCTTCACCATACCAGTCGCTCTCCTCTGGATACCAATATTAGCTTAAGCCAGAATATTCAGAACTGAACATGATTCTTGTTTCTTGTCTAAGTAGGGCAGAGTACAGTGAAACCATCACCTCTTTATTTCTGGAGGCTATGCCTCTTATTAAAACATGAAATTGCATTAGTTTTTTGGCTGGTGCATCACAATTCTAGCTTATTGTGAGCTAGCAGTCCACTAAAACCTCGGAGATCTTTTTCAGAACAATTGTTTTCCTATTATGTGTCCTGAATTTTGTACTTGGGAAGATGACTTTTTTTTGTGCCCATGTGTAAAATTTTACATTCATCCCTATTGAATTAATCTTATTAGTTTCAACCGAATGTTAAGCTTATCAAGATTCATTCAGATCCTGACTCAGTCTTCTGGTGTGTATCATTTCCAGCTTTGTGACATCTGCACATTTATTGAGCATGCTATATGTCTTTTTTACCTGTCATTTATTAACATGTTGTATATCACAGGGTCATGGATTATCCCACTGTAGATTTCCTGCCACAGTGGCATTGAGCCATTAATGACAAAACTTTGAGTCCATTCATTCAACTAGTTTAGAATCCATCTATTTGTATTATTATCCAATACATTTTCCATCTTCATTACTGGAATAGCACAAGCTAAATCTGCTAAAACTGAGATGAGCTATATTCATAACATTTCACTTACCTATTATTGTAGTATTCCTGTCAGAAAAGGAAATGAAGTCAGTCTTACAAGACCCGTTCCTGATGGAGCCATGCTGGTTTTTTGTAATCATTGCTTCCCTTTCTAGATGTTGACCAACCATTGCTTTAAGGATCAACTCTGGAATTTCCCCTGGAATCTAAATTAAACTCACTGGTATATAGTTTGTAAACTCTTTTCTCATGCCTTTTATGAAAAGTGGGATATTTGCCATTCTCTAACCTTGCTGTACCTCTCCAATTTCCCATGATCTTTCAAATAGCCATGACAGTGGCTTAGCAATCACATCTGCCAGTTCTTTGGAACCCAAGAATGTAGTTCATCAGGGCCACGTGTCTTGTATTTAAAGGCAAGTAGGTAGGCGCTTTTTTTTATTATCATCTTATACTGGTTATCAACCTTCTCTTAGCCATTATTCTGCCATTTTTAGTGCAAAGGTCATTCTCCTTGACAGCGAAAACAGAAGATAAATGAGAACTAAGAAGTCCTGCCTCCTCTCTGTTGTTAGTTATTACTGTACTATCCACCTGAAGCAAAGGTCCCACCTCTTCTCTGATTCTCCTTTTACTCCCAATATAGCTAAAATGTTCTTTTTTTGTTTGTTTCTTAGTTTCCATCATCAGCTTCTGCTCATCCAGAGCTTCTAACACATTTCAAAAGCCTGGCCTTGAGTCCATCATCTGTACATTTCTTTCTAAGATCTTAGCTGGTGAGTGAACTTATTATCCCTGTGTGTGTGTCTGTATCATCCTCTTTAGATAAATTCCATTTTTCTTCCTCATTAAAATTATTTTCTTTTGTGTCTTTAGAATTGTAGTATTTAATGTCTTGCTAGTGTCCTGTGACAACCTCCTACAGAATTTTTTGTCCGTGGGATTCTCCTTATGCTTTCTCTGAATTCTCTAAGATCTATTTCCTCAAAATTTGGAGTATATTTTAGACTATACTTGAATTTCCTCTCCTTTTCTAGCAGAAACTCATAGAATAAATAGTCACAGCTCCCACAGTTCCTATCATTTCTATCTCATCAATTAGTTATTTCCTGTCTAATACCCGTGTGAGTGGAGCTAGTGCTAGGGACCTCTTGGGGCAAATATTTTGAATAAAAGTTGGATATCATGGAATATATAATTCTTCCCTTAGGTTAGGAAAAAATGGAGACATTATCATGACATGTAAAACAGCCAGGTGTTACTTAGAGCTCATAAAAAGTGAAGACAAAATGGGAGATGGACAGAAAGGGGTGGGAAAATCTGCTGTAGCATGTACAGCGGCCATACCCCACTAAACCAACTCAGCAGATAGGCTAAACCAGGTAAAACTAAACAAGGCAAAACCAGAGTAACTGATAGGCCTCAAATCTGGCAGCGAATTACTCCATGCATGTAAAGACTTCCCCTGGCAGAATGGGCAGATGAGAATAATTTGTTCTAAGGGCCATAAAGGTGACTGAAGCAAGAGCATTTAGAACTTCATCAGACATCAAAGATGCCAAGGTCATCCACTGCATCCTGGGCCATCACCACTCATCTTGACTTTTTTTTTTTGCCACTGGATTTCAATGACTCAGGAAGAGAGAATGAGGCTAACAACTTTGTGCAACTCTACCTCCACATAAACCTAATTCCTACGGACATCAAGATGTCACTTTGATGTCATTGGTTCTCTTTTAAAAAATGAAGAATGAACAACAACATTAGGGGAAGTCCTGAACTTTCTTCTCAGGGGCAGTAGGAACAAGAACAGGAGCAGGAATAGAAGAAAAGGCTGCTGAGAGGAAGCTGAGACAGAAGGGTGCTAGAATGATATTAAGCACCACAGTATGGAGGCCAGAAGCTTCATCCATAGCAATAATTCTGAACCAGGCGGCAAGGACAAGTTTGGTGAATACTCCCAGCCAAAGAATCCTGGAGAGGATAGAATATGGGTAGAGAGAGTTCTACTTTCACCTCTTCTTTCCTCTTCTCTGTTCATTTAAACAGAAGTGAAAAAACCCTAATATGCTTTTTTCCTATTCTCTAATGCTAGAGTAGTATGAAAGCCAAATTCCCTTTTTATAAACGAGTTTATTTTCACTGCCTATACCCATTTGTTACTAGTGATCATAGTGTGCATTGCAGAATACACTTCTTACTGAGAAGTTTCTTAAATTTAACAGAGGATATAAGCTAAAATGGTTCGGTTCTAACCTTGGAGGGGCAGTGAAAGACACTCCCCCCAATAAATAACAGTTTAGTCTTATAATTTTGTAACTCTTCCAAAAAAATGGAAACTTGCAACTTGAATTCATAGCTTACTGAGACTTCCCCTTGAATAAAGAATAGTTGTCATGGTTGGCAAACCTAAAGGGTGATGCTGATGGCCATCTGCTATTCTTTCCCTGGAAGGGAGTGAGTAACCAGGAGAAACTAGATGAGAAAGCCATACCTCCCAACCGGCTCACCTGGAGTTAATCTCATTTCTGAGGGTCTCAGCCCTTCACCCCTTCTGGATTGGAGGGGAAAAATGAGGAAAGCACAGAATCCTCACACTCCATAGTAACACTTAGTGGTTATACATGTTAGTAAGGATCAGGTGTGGAATTTCCCTTTCTTGGTTCCTCAACCTTTTGAATGATGAAATTATCATTAAAGTAAAAAAAAAATTATTGGCTCTCTCTTGAGAGAGAGAGGAGGAAAACTCCATATTTGTATATTAGAAGTCTCTTATCACTTCTCTACTATGTCTCTCTTCCAACCTTGTGATTTGCTTTCCAAACCCCTTATTTCTTTCTTCTTTCTATTTAGGTGATTTGTAGTATTCTCAGATAATCAAGTCTTTTTTTCTCCCTTCCTCCACTGTCCTTGTTCATCCAAAGGCTCTCCACCATGTTTCTTTTCTCTGGTTTCTAGATTTTCTTATATTATATGTCTTCTTATATCTAATGCCACTCTATCCTTTTTAACCTATCTTGTTTTGTTTTTGTTATTATTGTTTTTTGAATAAATGATGCCCTTCCAAAGCTATATTCCAGTCCTGGGTTTCATCCTACCAAATCTCAGTGATCTATATGAGATAAAATTTTCCTCCTTTATTAGACTCTCTAGCTCCTTTTATTTGTTTCTTAAACTTTGAGCATTTGTGTATAGATATTTAAACCCACTACTGGTTTCTTTCAATTTGTCTCAATAGCAATTTATCTTTTTTATTGTGGCTATTCTTTATGGTATCTTGATTGGGGAATCTACGTAGGCAGTCTTCTCCTTCCCTTGTCTTTTTTAGTTTAAACCTCTTTTGATTAGATTTTCAAGACACTTAGAAAATACATTCTTACCAGTCTTTGTGAGGTGAACCTGATTTCTGGCCAGGAATCTTTCATTCTTCTATTTTAAGTTATGGTCCAGAAGTCCAAATCCCATTCTCAGGCAACATGTTCTTAGCTAGATGTTCACATTCCAAAATAATTTACTCTTCTTCATCTCTTGACATCAATAATGAGAAAAACACAACTTGTGTCCCTATGATCTTCAGTTTCTTGCCCAAGAAAGACTTCAAAATTGTTGGCAATACTGTTTAGGTTCATTCTGACAGTGTCATTTGTGCCAACACAAATCACCAAAAATGGGTGATTGTTATTCATTTTGATATGTCTTGGGAGGCTCTCTGCCATGTCTTGGACATGTGGCCAGGAATAAAAGAGGCATTTTTATTATTTTTAGAAGGTGGACAAAGAGCAGCTCCAGGACACCTGAGCAGCAATACCAAATACAACTACAACCAATTACTCTCATGATACTTACTGGATGACTTCTCACTTGATAGCTTCTGATCCTTTACTGTACAACTCAGGGTAGGTCAAGCAGCTGCCTCCTCAAAGTATCCAGTTCCTTATTCTTCAAGTAGAGCTGTGTTTCAGCAAATAGTATTTTATTTTTTCCAATTACATGTAAAGATAGTTTTCAACATTCATTTTTTATAAGATTTTGAATTTCAAATTTTTTCTCCCTCCCTCCTTCCAACCTCTCCCTCCCCAAGGTGGCAAGCAATCGGATATCCATTATGAAAGAAGCAATAGCACAAAAGGAAAAAGCAACAACAACAACAAAAACCAAAGTGAAAATACTATGTGTTGATCTGAATTCAGATTCCATAGGTATTTCTCTGGTTATGGATAGCATTTTCCATTATGAGTCTTTTGGAATTGTCTTGAAATTATCGTCTTGCTGAAAAGAGCTAAATCTGTCATAGCTGATCATCACACAGTGTTGCTGTTACTGTGTACAGTGTTCTACTGGTTCTGTTCACTTCATTACCATCAGTTCATATAAGTCTTTCCAGGTTTTTCTGAAATCTGCCTGCTCATCATTTCTTACAGCACAATAGTATTCCATTGCATTCATATACCACAACTTGTTCAGCCATTCCCCAGTTGATGAGAGAGATCAGACACTAAACACATCCCCCCAATTTCCAATTCTTGGCCACCACAAAAAAAGCTGTTATAAATATTTTTGTATGTCTAGGTCCTTTCCCCTTTTTTGTGACCTCTTTGGGATATAGACCTAGTAGTGGCATTGTTGGATCAAAGGGTATATACAGTTTTATAGCCCTTTGGGTATAGATTCAAATTGCTCTCCAGAATGGTTAGATCAGTTCTCAACTCTACCAACAATATATTAGTTTCCCCACTTTCCCATATCTTCTCCAACATTTATCATTTTCCTTTTCTGTCATATTAGCCAATCTGATAAGTACATCAGAGTTGTTTTTATTTGCATTTCTCTCATCAATTAGAACATTTTTTTTTCATATGACTATAGATAGCTGGAACTTTTTCATTTGAAAACTACCTGTTTATATCCTTTGACCATTTATCCATTGGGGAATAATTTGTATTCTTATAAATTTGACTAAATTTTCCATATATTTGAGAAACTAGGCCTTTATCAGAAACACTTACTGTAAAAATTGTTTCCCATCTCTTGGCTTTCCTTCTAATTTTGGTTGCACAATTTTTGTTCATGCAAACCCTTTTAAATTTAATGTAATAAAAATTAATCATTTTGCATTTCGTAATATTCTCTGTCTCATGTTTGATAGAACTATCTTTCTAAGTTTCAAGTGCACAACTGTCCTCTACTTTCCTTTGTGTAACAATCATCCTGGTAAGGGTTATATCTCCCTTCTTTCACCTCATATCCCTTCTTCCTCCCTACCCAACTCTTCTCTCCACTCTCATGAAGCCTCACTTCTTTTTCTATTTCCTTGAAGAATGCGTCGCTATTCCTAACAACCTACAGTATCAGTAAATTCTTTTGAATCCCTTTACCTTCTCCTTCATAAGGCTACAGTTGGAATACATGTAACAATAACCCTGCTGTGGCAGAAATGCAAACATCACACCTTCAATCTAAGTCACTGCTCTTTTTCCTCTATTTTCCATCCTAGTTGAGGAAATAAAGTTCTTTGCAAACTTTAGCTTCATGAATGTGTGGTCATTCAAGGTTCTGTGTTCCTCAAAATAAAAGAGAAGCTAAACATATTTCAAAGATGGTCATTTGAAATATTCTATCGGGAATTACACAGGCAAATTTAGTTCTGGCATTTATCAAGAAAATATTTTTGGCTTCCACAGCAATATACAATGATTTTGTGTAGTTTAAATACATTCAATTTCTAATTCTTTACATGGTATTATTTAGTTCCTCTGGCTCATTTGTCCTATGGGGTGCCTGCCAGATCATCAATTAGAATTTATATGACAGCTACTTTACCTATGAGCTTGTGTGGTTGGGAGCCAACTATCATAAAGGCTGGGTTACAAACTTGAAAATGCTATACTTCCAAAGCTTGGCATTTCTCCTTCCTCATAAATGTAAAATGGAGGTCTGGCTATCTCACCTGAAAACCATTGACCCAGTGAAGTTTTTCACTGGTTTATGCACTTATTTTTGGCACTCCATCTCTTATATCTATCCCTGTGCAAGCACAGGTCATTGTCCATGTGTGGATTTTATTCCATGCTTCCTCTATACCTCCTAGAATCCCTAACTTGCTTCAGGCTGAATTTATGTTCCCATTCCTACAAGAAGACTTTGCTCAGCCCCTTAGCTGTTAATGCACATTCCTTCTTCCTCAAATGATCATGTATATATTTAACTTTTTTTGCAGGTCTTATGCAGTCTAAATCTTAGACTTTGGGATTGTTGTTGTTTAGTTGTATCTGACTATTAGTGATCCAATTTAACGTTGTTGTTGTTGTTTTGTTTTTTTGCTTTTTGGAGGAGGGAAGATAAGGCAATTGGGGTTAAGTGACTTGCCCAAGGTCACATGGCTAATAAGTGTTTAGTGTCTGAGGCCAAATTTGAACTCAAGTACTCCTGACTGTAATGGTTATGGGATATGAAGATCTTCCATGCCCCTTGAACTTGCTGACATAGCAGGAAAGGGTGGAGCAAGAAAAAGCTGGAGTCAAGCTAGAATCCTTGTGGTGGTGACTGGAAGGAGTGGCAGTGGCAGTGGCTGTAGTTGTGGAGCGAACTCCTTTTTTTGAGCCATCCAGAATCTCTGCTAAGGACTCCTGCTGAGGACTGCCAGGGACAGGAACTGTGGGAGGATCTTTGCCTCTGGGAGCAAGCTGTGTGGACGCTGAGCAGTTGCTATGAATGAGGAAAGGAGGATCTTTGCCTGAGGTAGCCTGTCCTGTTTTGAAGGCTTGAGAATGCGGGTGTTTACTACATTAACTACATGTTCCAACTTCATAACTGCTGTAATGGCTTTGACTTTCTGGTTTTGGGACTCAGTTTTCTGGTGTTTTAATAAACATTCTAGCTATATTTCCCATGTAGAGAGCCTGTTACATTTTGTGATTAATAACCATATCAGCATACTTATAGTTACTGTAGGCAACGTGAATACTGCATTGTTGATATATTGACTCCAAGGCCAGTGCTCTATTCACTGTGCTACCTAGCTGCCCGATTTGGTGTTTTCTTGGAAAAGATACTGGAGTGGTTTGCCATTTCCTTCTCTAGCTCATTTTATAGATGAGTAAACTAAGGCAAACAAGGTGAAGTGACTTGCTCAGAGTCACACAGCTATTAAGTGCCTGGGGCCAGATTTGAACTCAGGTCTTCTTGACTCCAGACCTGGCACTCTATCCATCATGCCACCTAGCTGCCCAGACTTTTGGGACACCCTGTAAATTATATTCCATTCACCCCCACCCACCCCTTACCCAGCAGAATTTATGTTCCTTGAAGGCAAGAACTTTTCTCCCCAGTTTTTATATCTTATTCCACAGCTCCTGAGAGTAATAGGTAGTGTCTATACATGGTAAAAGCTTGATAAAATGCATATTAGATTGGATTGGATGTTGTAGGCGACTGAAATAGACACTATGCTGGAAATGTACATTTAAAAACTAAGAAAATATATATAGGAAAGTAGAAGAGAGCCTCAAAAAATGCATTGACCCATCATTTTTCTTTGTTGGAGTGTGAAGCATTATCCAGCTAATCCAATAGCTCAATATTATGAAAATGTGAGAGGAAAAAAATGAAAACCCTCTAAAACTCCATCAACTAGATGAGAAGCTTTCACTTTTAGAGAGTTTCTCAATCCCCAGCCCTTTTCCTCAAGTACTCTTTTCCCTTTTATGGATGAGCACCAGGCTCCAAGACAGTGTAAATAGAGTTTCCTGTTTCAGGGAAGTGCTAGCTATTGCAGGAGCCCAGGGGTCCTTTGGGAAAAAGTTGATAGGAACTATGAGCTGTATGTGACCTGAGGCTCAGGAACCAACTGAGCCAGAAGTGAGGGAAACACATTTAACAACCCCTTTGTGCATAGTTAGGTCCCAGAAGCACTTCTGGGAAAGTAAGTCCTCTGCCATACACACAGTCTTTCTAAAGAATGACAAGGGAATTGGTCCAGTGCCCTGCAAAAGTCATTCCCAGATCAGGCTTGGACCTTGTCTCTTCAAGGTAACTTAGAGTTTGTCTCCTAGGGCACTTCATGTTTACAGATCTTGTAGTAGTGAGCAGATTAGAACACATGCAACCACAAATTGGCCTTATTAATAATTCACATAATAAGGCTATGCAAATGACAACTGCTACTGAGGGAACCATGTTTAAATGGTTTTTAAACCATGTTTGAATACCCAGAATACATATATGAAAGCCTACTTTCCTTTTTTCTTATGAATTCTATGTGTCTTCCACATGTATTACAAGGAAAATGGAGTTTGCAGCACTTTCCTTCCCAAGAGGTTCATTTTTTAGTAATGAAATTCATGTGTATAGTGCAGAAGAGTGAGCTCTAGATTCAGAGCCTCAAAACCTGGATTCAAATTCTGCCTCTCCACCTTTCAAGGCCTCAATTTGTAAAATGAGTGAGGTGGATTAGGTGTAAAATGAGTTGATTGTTTTAGGTGGTCTCCAAGGTCCTTTCCAGGGCTAAAATCCTATGATCTTACAAAATAAGCTCCTATTTAATTTAACAATTTTGACTATTAGCTTATAGGTTTGAATTGTATTAATTAGTGATGTATCAATAATGTAAACTGAAACAGCAACAGAAATGCTGCTATTGTCACTGTGATCTGCTCTGACTTCTTGATGACCTTGCAACTCTATCCTAAAGCAGCTACTCATCCATATATCATGACCCCAGCATATTACATAATTATATAAAGCATTTCATCTATCTCTGACCAAAGTCAACTGTGATTCCAAATGCATAAATTTTAAGGGAACATCCTAGAATGGGATGGGATCATTTGGGAGGTATCTTTAAAACAGTTTTAAATTAAGTCCCTAGTTCTGTCCTGGGAAACTATTGGGGAGGAGCATAGCAAATTCGGATTTATTGTTCTGGATTTCTTTTAATGGAGTATTTATTTTATTTAATAGAGTATTTATTTTTATTTCTGGAGTATATCTTCAATGAAGATGGCTAGATTACATAATTAATTGTAATTGGATTCATACTGGATCACATCTGGAGAATTTTATGTCCTTTTATGGGAACTTGGTGTTTTCTTAGTAGGTATTCAAAGAAACAAGGGGTGTGTGTGTGTGTGTGTGTGTGTGTGTGTGTGTGTGTGTTTCCAAGTCCCAATCGAAGGTCCCAATTGGATGGTAGAAAGGGTCATGATGGCCCCCATCCTTCTAGACCACATTACTTTCCTAAAGTTCCCTTCCTCTTGAGCCAAGGGTTCTTTACCCATCTCATCCCCAGAAGAAAAGACTAAATTAATGTCAATTTTGGGCCTCTAGGTGGAGCAGTGGATAGAGCACTGGACTTAGAATCAGGAATACTCATCTTCTGAGTTCAAATTTGGTCTCACTTATAAGCTGTGTGACCCTAGGCAAGTCACTTTTCTTCAGTTCCTCACCTGTAAGACAAGAAGAGGCAAACCACTCCAGTATCTTTGCCAAGAAAACCTTAAATGGAGTCACAACTGAAATGGCTCAAGGACATCAATTTACCACACAAATGCCACTTTGGAAAACCCCCTTTTAAAAAAGTACAGAATGGAACTGACATTGGTAGAAGGAAAAGAGAAGACTGCAGAAATGGTAGGCAATATGCTATTAAAGTGGACACTTCTACCACTAAAGGATTCTAAATCCTTCCTAATGGCAAACATTGTGGTCACAAGACTCAAGTTGTGGTCTTGGTGTACTAGAGTGATCAGACATGAGAGGTATTCATTTATAGGCTGTGGGTTCTCTGCAAACTCCAGGCTGTGGTAATACAGTATAACCACTGTCTATTCACTTGGAGGTATTCAGTGAAATGGCAAGAGAGAAAAAAAATATTGACATTGTTTATTTTAATATGTGTGTAACTCTTGGGGAAGATGGACCAGGTCAATGGATGGCTGCTTAATTTTTTTCTACTTTGCAGCCTTGGTCTATGGCTACCTAAACTTTTGTACATTAAAAATATTGGACATGTAACTTATACCAGCAAGATGAATCTACAGAAAAGACTTTTCTGTTTCCTGTTGTACGTTCTTGTTTTCCAGACTTTGAGGGTAGTACCAGTGGGTATATATCACTCCATGATAGAAATGAGTAATCATTCCCATTTGGCATTTTATCGTTTACAAACTTATTCCCCATACCTTATTTCATTTGATAACCCCCCCCCATCTTTTAAGATATTTATGGGAAGTGTTATACCCATTTTACAGAAGAGGAAATGGGGACTAAGATCACAGAGAACCACTGATACCCTAGAGCAGGAGTGAGGTACTGGAGGCTCCAGGTTCTCCACTCCTGGTCTAGAATTAGTGCTCTAATTCTGTAGCATTTTCTTAAATGCATATTCTTAAAGTGAGTCAAGCTGTTAGTCCTGGCCCTATTAACAATTCAATAATGATTTCAGGTCCAGTGGTTATTAACATAGGGCTGTAGAGTTTCTAAACATAGAGTTTTAGAATACTAATTCTCCTAAAGCTTTCTCTAGCGATCACCTGAAGCTTACCTTGTTTTCTTTCACTGTCCATTCTCTGCATTAAACACTTTATACCTATATTTCTGAGATTTGCAGTCATTAGCATAAATGAAGAGGCCAGATTCCCTAGTTGAAGTATTCCACTCATAGATGCCTTGCAGTTTACCACAAATAAGGATCGTAGAATCTGCCAATTGGTTTTTTTTAATGCATATACAAACGACTGACCATTCATAGGATATACTTTGAATCTTTGAAGGATTTTCACCAACTTGACCAATGGTCATTCAATCCATTCGTTGTATCGGAGAGACTACATTAAACATGTTTGTAGGCATTTTTAGACAAGCTAACCTGCATGAGTAAAGCTAAAATCATGTGAAAAGGCTAGAATAAGGGGAAAATAGTGTCTTTCAGTAACAGAGACTTTAGAAATTATCAAGTAAGTCTAGCCAAACCAAAAAGGCAAGAAATTCTGAAAGGGTAAAGCAGCACGGTATAATACTAATTATTACCATTTACTTATATATATAGCACTTTAAGGTTTTTCATATTTTCATACTGCACTTTACAAATATCAAATAAAATTAGCATTCTCATATACATAGTAGAACAGGAAAAGGAAGATTGCACACGAAACAGTCAATTTCTACTAAAGAGAACTTGCTTTTCTTTTGATGGATATACTCGATTCAACTTGAAGCTTTCCAAACCATATCTGCTTCTTTCAGGCCTTCCTTCTGTTTTCTTCTCTGCATTTAAGAAATATTCCTCTTTTCTTTTTCTTACTCTTACCCATCATTCTTCTCTCCTCTCTCCCCATATATATTTAGTTTATAATCATATACATTATAAAGAACTATTATTCATATAATTCTTTGAGATTTGCAAAGCATTATACAAGTATTACCTCATTTAATAATCAGAGCTTTGTGAGGAAGGGGTTCTTTTATTATTCCCATTTTACAGAGGAAGAAACAGGCAGAGAGCAGTGAAGAGACTTGCCCAGAGTCACACATTTAGTGAGTATCTAAGGCAGTCTTTGAACTCACTCCAAGTCCTCTGAAAAACAAAGCCCTTGTAATGATATGCAGAGTCAAGTGCTTTGAAGTTTACAAAGTTCTTTCTTCAGGACAATCTTGTGAGATTGAGCTTGGAAAGAACACTGGTCTTAGAACTGTGGAGACCTAGATTTTAGTCCTAACAAGTCACTTTATCCCTTTGGGTAAACTGAGGAGAACAATCAAACAGTAGGCTTTTTTTTTTTTTTTGGAGTGCCTTCTTTTGTGAAGTAATGTATGTGAAAGTGTTTGGAAAAAATATAAAACACTGTGTAGTCTTCTCTG
Organism: Pseudochirops corinnae; assembly: GCA_028646515.1. Classification (NCBI taxonomy): domain Eukaryota; kingdom Metazoa; phylum Chordata; class Mammalia; order Diprotodontia; family Pseudocheiridae; genus Pseudochirops; species Pseudochirops corinnae. Next base: position 159,351,282 of record CM053587.1, on the reverse strand, counting down.
TCCTATCCTCTCCCTCACCCCCACATACCTAGGAAAGAGTCCAGTAGCTTAGTCCCAAAGGAAAATTAGACAAAGACTTCTACACTCAAATCAAGGGTAAGCAGTTACCAGTTTAGGAACAGATTGTTTCCAAATGCTGAATTGTAATTTTGAACACATTTTGCCATGGAACCAACATTATAAATGTTAGCTAAGTTCCCAGGCTAGACCACATTACACTGTAATGGGTTGATGCAGTGAATAGAGTGCTGGACCTGGAGTCAGGAAGACTCATCTTCATGAGTTCAAATCTGCCCTCAGACAGTTAACTAGCTGTATATGACCTTGGGAAAATAATTTAATCCTGTTCGCCTTATTTTCTTCATCTGTAAAATAAGCTGGAGAAGGAAATGGCAAACCACTCCAATATCTTTGCCAAGAAGACCCCAGATGGAGTCACAAAGAGTTGGACAAGAGAGAAACGACTGAACAACAACAACATGGCTGTAGAACCAGCCTGAGTTTGGGGCCTTGGGAGCTGGGTGTCATAAAGTGCAACAAGGTGGAAGAGTTTCTCCTCTTGGGGGTACAGGGCTGGGCTCAGGAAAAAATTCGAAATAGGTAGAATTTGTCTTTGTTGACCCCTTCCACTTTCTAGTACCTCTGACTAAATCCTCCTAGGAGTCTTCTTTTTGCTTTAAGGTTCCCATACTGGCAAACTACCCTAGCCTGACCCATACCACCCAAAAAGAGCCGTGCTATTAAAACTATTTATTTTTCTTCTTTTCAATAAAAATTCTGAGTAACCAAAGGTACTTTAGTAAATGCTTGTTGAATTGAATTAGTCTGGGTTCAGATATGCCTAAAAGCTTTCCATAATCTCTGCTCAGCTCTAGAGTGAAGGCCAGAAGCTTGCAAAGATGAAAGGAAATACCTTGTCTCACACTTCTGGGTTGTGAGGATTCTTCCAGGGGGTACTTGAGGGGGGCTATTGCTAGTCAATAGTGGCCTGGGGCAGAATCAGACTCTGATATGCACATAATAGGATTCAATTCAATTCAGTGAACGTTTATTAAAACCGGTAGGAAGTGGGGAGGGAACTTCTAGTGATTATCTCAGCTTTCTAGGAGGGGAATAGCTTCACTTATCTGACCTGTGAGCAGTTAGTCTTATGAGCTGGAGGGTTCTGACCTTTTTGAATCAAAGCTATGATAAAAACTGACTGACAGGAATGGACATTCTCCCAGCCTACAAATCCTCAAGATTTGCCAAGTCTTTTATTTTGTGATATTCTTAATGGTGTTATTTGGTCATTCCTAGTGCTTAGCAATTCTTTTCTCCAAGAAAGTTTTCATTATATTGGAATCTGGAGGTTTTGGTGTAATCTACAAGTCTTTGTTCTCTCATTCTTTCTGAGTGGTGCTTCCCATATATTTCTTCCCATCTTTACCTTTCCCAGTCTTTGAATTGAAGTGACCAAGAATCAAGTATATGTTGATTTAATTTGGAAAGTCTCATTCAGTTCTTCAAAGAATTTCTCTACTATTTCATCCTTAGCAACTGCAGTATTTTCATGGTGATTTTCCCCTCTCATCATTATTTGTCCTTTGTTTTCAAAGAGGACTAATGATATCCTGGAGTGACATCTTGACTCTCAGGTGAATTGGATTTAAGTGAGGCAGAGTTACACTGTCATCAGCCGCACTCTCTCTTCCAGAGAGAAGTCCAGTGGCAAGACAAAAATTAAGATGACTGGTGATGGATGGCCAGGGATGCATTAGATGACCTTAGCATCTTCAATGTTTGAGCTGTAAGCTCTAAGTGCTCCACAGTGCCTGTGTCAGTCACCTTTTTAGTCACTGGAACAAATTGTTCTCATCCACCCATTCCAGCAGGGGAAGCCTTCATATGCTTGGGGTGTATTCCCTAACTTGCTAATGGGTTTGAGGCCTGCCGATTAAATTCAGACTGTTTTAGCCCATCTGCCAATATGATTTACTGGGATGTAGCCACTGCATATGCTATGGCTTCTTTGAGCCACAAGTTTAAGAGTTGAGTGCCAAGTGGACACCAAAGGTAGAAGAGCAACCCTGAAAAGGGCTCAACGAGCCTTCACATCAGAGGTGCTAGTCTCTCCTGAACACCTATTAGTACTATAATACTAGATGACCAAATAGCCTATGAAACAATGTTCCTTGTTGCCTCTAAGCATTTGTTAAAACCCACTGTGCCAATACCTTTCTTTGCCTCCCCAAAGGTAAGCAACCCTTTTATTAAGTTGCAACTTCCATCTTTATTCTGATTAAAAACAAAAAAACTTAACAATCAAAGAGATTTGCTTTAAAAAAAAAGTAATTCAGTCTTTTTATTAACCAAGGAATCAGTGTCAGCTTGTGAAAACTTTCAGGTAAGTGACTGTGTCCTAGGATCCTCTCCCTGGTCATTTCCTATTTAACATTTTTATAAAGATCAATTACAACATACTTATCAAAATTTTGGCATACACAAAACTCAGAACTTCTTTCTATTGTTGTTATTCAGCAAATGTTCCTCCCTTGAAGTATCCTCTATCAGTCTATACCACCTTGCCCAAGTCATAGTTCCTGTTACCCACCAGTCTCCAGGTTATGTTCCTTCTGTGATCAACTTGGCACCTGGTTTTCAGTCTTCCTCTTTACTTCAATCCTTGTCCTCAGATCTGGAGATTTCAGCGTACCTGTTGATATCCTTTCAACCTTTGCATTTCTCTTCCTAGGCATATCATCCTCAATGAGAATTTCTGTCACCCTACTCCTCCCCTCCTTTTCTAGCAACCGGACTTTTGTCCCTTCACTATCTTGACTAGTTTAACTTTACAGTGTTCTCTACCCTTGAATCTTTTGCTTTTTGTCATTTTTTTAAAAGTTGGCTTTGTTATTCTGTATTTCACTAACAAAGGTTAACATTGATCATTTCAATATACAAATGAGAACACAGAAAAGGAATTGTATATGAAACTGTTAAAAGGAAAACTCTACAATGATCCAAGATAATTCCAAAAGACTCATGATGGAAAATGCTATTCACATCCAGAGAAAGAACTATGGAGTCTGAATGCAAATTGAAACACTATTTTCACTTTTTTTGGTTTTTTTTTCTTTCTTGTGGTTTTCCCCTTTTGTTCTGATTCTTCTTTCATAACATTACTAACGTGGAAATATGTTTAACATGATTGTGTATATTTAGCCTATATCAGGTTTGCTGTCTTGGGGAGGTTGCTGTCTTGGGAAGATAGAAGGGGAAAGAAGGAGGGAGGGAGAAAAATTTGGAACTTGAAATCTTATAAAAAATGAATGTTGAAAACTATCTTTACATGTAATTAGAAAAAAAGGGAAATTTTATAAAAATTTTACAAAAAAAGGAAAATTCTTTGTTGAGGCTTTCACCCTGACTAATGAGGCAAAACTCAGGAAAAAGAGAATTAAAAGGAATTTATTAAAAAAACACATCAAGGTAGCAAAACATTGATGGGCTGATCACTAGAGATCAGCAAGGGATTCAAAATGGAGCCAACTTTTATTGATAACTTTCATAATGAAATAAAGACAATTCATATAGGTCCATATTAACAATAGTGAATGTGCCATTACATCTCAACTTCTTCCTAACTACATGCTGGATAGCAGGTAATACAGACTGGGTGACTCCTGCTTCAACACTGATTGACAAGCAGTTCTGAGAACACTGGGGTTACTGAGTCAGCAAACTTTCAATAAAACCTTGCATCTCTAAGAACCGTTTGGTTCTTTTTAGAAGCAAGTAATAAATTCAGCATATTGTTTTCAATACTATCCTGCTTATGTGTGATCCTTTCTGAAGTTCCCTCTATTCTTTTCTGTGTTTTTGGAAAAATGCTTTATTATAATCACTCATCCCCTCACTCCCCTGTAATGTTAATGGAATGGGAAAATCTTTTCCACCCATTGTAACAACAGTGCTACTTGCAGCTGCTGTGGAGGTGTAAGACCAATAATGCCAGCACACAGGAGGGCTGCTAGCACAGGTTTTTTTTATCTACTTTTCAAAAGGGGTCAACAATCTTACTTTAATTAAACATATATATCATTTACTTAGTTCAGGGGAAAAAGTCAGCACCCTGAACTTTAGAGAAAATACAAACAGAAATTACAAGTAGAAATAATAGCATAAAGACCAACAGACAGGGCTTCTAACTGTCTGACCAAATAATACATACATCACAGATCAATAGACAGATCCAACTGTCTAACCATTACATACATGCATAGTTACTAGAGAGAAGCACCAATATCTGGGTTTTCAAAGCCAGGAGTACTCCTTAATGGCTATCCAGAGTCTCATCTGGCTACATCACATGAATACTCTTCCCATGAAGGAGCTACAAAGCAAAATGCTAACCTCAGAGTATATATACACTTCTGCAGGGTGAGAGGTCATCACAGCTCTCATGACCCAGACTTGTGTGACTCAAACTCATATGACTTAGGCTTCCATGTGACTTAAACAGGTCGTATGTGTCTATTGATGAATGGGAAAGATCTTCCCATTAAGCAAAAAATACATAGCACCAACACAATATTAACAGCACAGATGACAACTATGAATATGCCAGCATAGTTATGAATTGCAAAATATAACAGACTTTCCATGTAGAAGACAGAAGAAAAACATTTATTCAGACACCAGAAAGCCAAATCCCAACACCAGAAAACCAAATTCATCACAGCAACAAAGAAATCTATACACAATAACACTGCAGAGAACAACACCATACCTAACTGTCTCCTTGCCTGTCTTTTCCTTCCTTCTTTCTAGTTGCTCTGACACCCAGTTTCCTGCTCCACCCTTTCCTGCTCCACCTGTTCAGCAAACTCCTCCCACCACAGGCTCCATGTAATTACATTCTATCTGTTTGGGGCAGAAAAGATCTTAAAATTCCCTTAGGCCTATTAAGGGGCAAGGAAGATCTTCAAATTACCATTGCCATTACACCCATTAATAGGCTTATGTGACCTGCGTTGAGCTCTGCCACAGGTGACAGCTGTAATGGAGCCTGAGTCACACAGAGCTTGAGTCACATGGAGCTCATGGTGAGAGGAATTTGTTGAATGGATGGAGCAGGAAGAGAAAGTGAGGCAGACCTGAGGTGAGCAACTAGCTTGAATGAGAGGGAGGAATTTTGTATAGGGGAGCTTGTTTGTGGGGAGGCCTAACATAAGGAAGGCTCCCTGGAATGGTAATATGCATAAACTTCTTTGTTACCATGGTAGAATTGGCTTTCTGGTATCTGAATAAATATTTTGGTTCTTCCTTTGAGGAAGAGAGTTATTTATATTTTGTGAATTTACCCTGGAATGCATATTCATAGCAGCTGCTATGGGTGTCACATTGGCGATGTATATATCCTCAAAAATAAGCCTTCCCTAAATTTAAAAACAAGCAAAAACTCTATGTCAAATGAGCCTCACCAAGTAAAACAAATCCACACATTGGCCAAATCCAAAAATGCATATTTTATTCTGTATATCACAACCATCATCTCTTTGCCATGAGATAGGGGATATTTCTTATGGTTAGTCCTAAGGAGTTGCAATATCCTTTGAGGAGAGGATGAGGGTCCATGATCACCCACTTAGCCTTGTATCTCTATTAGGTGAGAACAGAAAAATCAGTTAAAGGTGTGAACTATGTGTGGAAATAGCATCTACATTTTAACTACCTGCAACAGAAAATATTTTTCTAATTGTTTGAGGGACTTGGTCATGCCTTATGAAGCTTGGATAAAACCAGGAAGCTAGTTTAGAAGAGAAGTATCTGTAGCTTAGGGTGGAAGTCTTCCAGCCAAGTTCCTGATGAAGGAATTCCTGGTGGAAGGCAGAGGGGAGCCCCTCAGCTTATGGCCTTGATCTTATTCTAATTTCTTCCTCCCTACCTTTCCACAGGAGGAGGACCCAGTGAACTTCAGAGAAATGAAGGGTATGGACTTCTCATAATAACTGGCAAAGTTTGGGTTTCAAAGAGGTTTTCATAGCCTGGGGTTCATGAATGTATTGCTTTTAAAATGTTTATAACTCTTATACTACAATGGTTTCCTTTGTAGTCTTAAAAGGGGTGCATGACACAAAAAAGATCAAGAACCCCTTGTTTTAAGGGGTAGTCATGTTTATGTGGGACATTGAATATATTTTTCCATGTATTGTTCAGTGTTGTAGAATTTATCTTCTTTTTCTTTTCTCTGTTAAAGTATTTTGTTATATTGGATGGTTTTCTGGGAGGTTTAGGGAATAGATCCCCAAAGTATCAGATGCACAGGAAATGGCTACATAAAATATGGTAGATAAATGTGATGGAATATTAATGTCCTTTAAGGAATGATGCATGCAAATAATACAGAGAAGTATAGAAAGATCTGCATGAACTAATACAGAGTGAAGCAAACAGAGCTAAGAAAACAATGACCTCTGGGTCAAAGGATATGGACATTTTAGCCACTTTATTTGCATAATTCCAAATTGCTTTCTAGAACAATTGTACTAATTCACAGTTCCATCAAAATAGATTATTGTGCCTATCTTTCCACAGTTCCCTCCAACATCTTTTGTCATTTTTGTCAGTTTTCTGGGTATAAAATGAAACCAAAGGATGTTTTGATGTGCATTCTCTTATTTTTAGTGATTTGGAGAACTGTGCCCCCACTTCAGATGAGCAAAGTCCAACTTCAACAGAAAGTATGAGCAAACAACAAAAAAAAGAACCTGACCATAAAAAGCTACTATCATGACTGGAAAGCTCAGGATATAAACTTAGAAGATAATGACTTGAAAACACCTATAAGCAAAACCTCAAGGAAAAAATTCATATTCAACACAAGCCCAAAAACAATTCCTGAAAGAGTTAAAGAAAGCAAAAAGAGAGGTTAAAAGAATCAAATCAGGGTTGTAGATCAAAAAATTGAAAGAAAATATGAATGATAGAAGAAAATTATGAAAAGAGCTTGGCAAAGAGGAACAAAAAATACTGAAAAAAATAGCACCTTAAAAACAGAATTGACCAACTGGTAAAAGATACACAAAATACGACTGATTAAAAGAACTCCTTAAAAAGTAGAAATGGCCAAATACTAAAAGAGGTATGAGATGTCATTAATGAAAATACCTCCTTAAAAAAACATAATTGACAAAACAGAAAAAGTACAAAAGCTCATCAAAGAAAATAATTTCTTAAAAATTGGAATTGAGCAACTAGAAAGTTAATGATTCTATGAGACACACAAAAAAAATAATAAAACAAAGTTAAAAAAGAAAATGTGAAATATCTCATTGAAAAAACAACTGATCTGAAAATAGATTGAGAAGAGATAATTTAAGATTATTGGATTAACTGAAAGTCATGATAAAAAAACAAACAAACTAGACACCATATTTCAAGAAATTATAAAGCAGAACTGCCCCAAATATTTTAGAACCAGATGGCAAAATAGAAATCAAAAGAATCCAACAATCATCTCCTAAATGAACCCCCAAAATGAAAGCTACTGGGATTAGCATAGCCAATTTCCACAGTTCCCAGGTCAAGGAGAAAATACTGAAAGAAATGAGAAAGGGACCATTTAAATACCATGAAGCTATAGTCATGATCACATAAGAATTAAAGCTACTATCTAAAAGAGTCAAGGACTTGGAATATTGACATTCCAGAAAGCAAAGGAGCTAGGATTCAGCAAAACTGAATACAATCCATCAGGAAAAAAATGTATATTTAACAAAATAGAAAACTCAACTTCCCTAATGAAAAGACCAGAGCTAAATAGAAAACTTTACATTCAAACACACGACTTAAGAAAAGCATAAAAACATAAACATGAAAAAAAATCATAATGATTTAATAAGGTTAAACTGTTTACATTCCTATATGGGTAAATGAAACATGTAACTCCTAGGAATGTTACCATTATTAGGTCAGTTAGAAGGAGTCTACATAGACAGAGGTAATGGATGCAAGTCAATTATACTACAATGTTCTGAAAATAAAAAGGAGTGGTGAGAAAGATGGATGCATTGGGAGAAGGGGGAAGGCAGAAAGATTCGGGAAAATTATCTCACATAAAACAAGTACACAAGGAAGAATTTTTACTTTGGAGGGGGAAAGTATACAATGCTTGAAATTTACTCTTATTTGAACTAGTTCAAAGAAGGAAGAATACATACCTAAATATGTATGTATGTATGTATGTATGTATATAATCTGTTGGACATAGAAAACTATCTTATCCAAAGGGAAAATAGGAGGGGAAGGGAATAAGAAAAAAAGGGGGTGTTTAATAAGAGGGAAGATGAATAAAGGAAGATAGTAGTCAGAAGAAAACATTTCCAAGGAAGAACAGGGTTGAGAAAGAGAGAGAGAGAGACAGAGAGAAAGAGAGAGAGAGAGAGAGAGAGAAAAAGAGAGAGAGAGAGAGAGAGAGAGAGAGAGAGAGAGAGAGAGAGAGAGAGAGATAAACGTAAAAAGAAGAAAATAGGATGGAGGGAAATACATAGTAATCATAACTATGAATGTGAATGGGATGAACTCACCCATAAATGGAAGGTGATCACAGAATGGACTGAAAACCAGAATGCAACAATACATTGTTTACAAGAAACACACTTGAAATACACACACAGAATTAAAATTAGAGACTAGAACAGAATCTATTATGATTCAACTAAAATAAAAAAGGCAGGGATAGCAATCACAATCTCAGACAAAGTAAAAACAAAAATAGAATTGAAAGAGATAAGCAGGGAAACTGTATCTTGCTAAAAGGTACCAAAGGCAACGAAATAATATCACTACTAAACATGTATGCATGAAATGGCATAACTTCCAAAATCTGAAAGTTAAATGTGTTAAGGAAAAATAGCTAGTAAAACTATACTAGTGAGAAACCTTACCTTTCCCCTCTCAGAACTAGATAAATCTAACCATAAAATAAGTAAGAAATAAGTCAAAGAGATTGATAGAATTTTAGAGAAGTTATGTATGATAGACCCCTGGAGAATGGGAATGGAAATGAGTATACCTTTTTCTTAGCTACACATGGGACTTTCACAAAAATTGACCATGTATCAGGGCATTTTAAACCTCACAAATGAATGTAGAAAAGCAGAAATACTGGGGTGGCTAGGTGGTGCAGTGAATAGAGCACCAGCCCTGGAGTCAGGAGGATCTGAGTTCCAATCTGGCCTCAGACACACTTACTAGTCATGTGACCTTGGGCAAGTCACTTAACCCCAATTGCCCTCCCCTCCCCTCTGCAAAAAGTAAAAAAAAAAAAAAAAAAAAGCAGAAATATTGAATACATCTTTTCTGGACAATAATGCAATAAAAATACACTTGATAAAGGGCCTTGGAAGCACAGATTAAAAAATTAATTAAATATGAAATAACCTAATACTGAAGAATGAGTAAGTCAAAGAACAAATCATAGAAACAATAATTTATTAAAGATAATGATAACAATAAGACAATATGGCAAAATTTGTAGAAGGCAGTCAAAGCAGTGCTTAGGTAAAATTTTATATTTCCAAATACAGCAATGAAAAGAGAAAGAATAGATTGATACATTGGGAGTGCAACTAAAAAAAAAAACTAGAAAAAGAACAAATTTAAAATGACCAATTAAAGACTAAAATATAAATCCTGAAAATTGAAGAATTAATAAAATTTAAAGCTAAAAAAATCCCAGTATACTAATAAGTAAAAGTAGAAACTGGTTTTATGGGGGAAAATAGATAAATCATTGGTTAATTTGATTTTTAAAAAGAAAGAAGAAACTCAAATTGCCAGTATAGCAATTAAAAAGGTGAATGTACCACCAACGATGATGACATCAAAGTAATTTTTAGGAACTTTTTTGCCTAATTATATGCCAACAAAACTGACGATCTAAGTGAAATGGATGAATATTTACAAAAATATAAATTGCCGATTACCATTATTGGAAATAGAATACACAGATAATTCTATCTTAGAAAAACAAATTGAGCAAGTCATAAATGAGTTCCTTAAGAAAAAAACCCTGGGGCCAGATGGATTTATAGATGAATCCTACCAAACATTTAAAGAACAATTAATTCCAATACTATATAAACTATATTTTTAAAATAGGCAAAGAAAGAGTCCTAACAAATTTCTTCTATGACAGAAATATGGTTATGATGCCTAAACCAAGGAGAGTAAAAACATAGAAGGAAAGACTAATTTCATTAATGAATATGGATGCAAAAATCCTAAATAAAATACTAGTTAGTGGATTACTGCAATATATTACAAAAATCATACACTATGACCAGGTGAGATTTATACCAGGAATGCAGGGCTAGTTCAATGTTAGGAAAACTATAATTATCCTATCAATAGGAAAAATAACAAGAAAAACCTTATTATATCAATAGATACAGAAAAAGGATTTTTTACCTTACAAAATATAACACCCATTCCTATTAAAAACAATAGAAAGGATAAGAATAAATAAATTTTTTCCAAAAATGAAAGTAGTATTCATTTAAAACCAAGGGCAAGACTTATTTATGATGGGGTTAAGATATCACCATTTCCAATAAGATCAGGGATGAAGCAAGAATTTTTGTTACCTCTACTATTATTCAATATTGCTTGAAATGCAAGCTATAGCAATAAGACAAGAAAAACAAATTGAAGAAATAAGAATAGGCACTGAGAAAACAAAAATGATTACTCTTTGCAGATGATACGATGGTAAACTTAGAGAATCAACTAAAAAATCAGATGAAACAATTAACAACTGCTAGCAAAATTGGAGGATATAAAATAAACCCACATAAACCACCAGCATTTCTATATACTACCAACAAAACCCAGGAGTAAGAAACAGAAAGTGAAGTTCCACTTAAAATAACTGCACTTAAAATATTTGGGAATCTGCCTTCCAAGACAAAACCAGTAACTACACAAACTTCATTACAAAACTCTTTTCATACGAAGAAAGATACCTAAATAACTGGAGAAATGTTAATTGTTCATGGGTAGGCTTAGACGATATAACAGAAATTACAATTCTACCTATTAGTTTACTTATGCAGTGCCATACCAATGAAACTACGAAAAATTATTTTATAGAGCTTGAAATGATAATAACAATTCATCAGAAAAGAGGTAAAAAATATTAAAGGAATGATTAAAAATGTTATCTACTTCTAGTGAAAGAACTGGTGGAATCTGAATCCAGATTGTAAAGTGAAAGAATAGATCAATAAATTGGGTGTGTTTTATTTTTGACTTTATTTTTCTTTGGAATATTTTGGCTATATTTTCTTTTACAATATGACCAATATGGAAATATGTTTTGCTTGACTGCAGATGTATAACCTTGATCAATTTGCTTGCCTTTTCAATGAAGGGAGAGGAAAAGGAAAGTAGGAGAGAATTTGGAACTCAAAATTGTGAACAACAAAGGTTAAAAATTATTTTTAAAATGTAATTGGAAAAAATACTAAAAAAAAACCAAAAGAATATTAAAGGGAATCAGTAAGAAAAAGTGTGAAGGAAGGCAACTACCAGATTTTAAATTATATTATAAATCAGTTATCATAAAAAACAATTTGGTACTGACTAAGAAATAGTATGGTGGATCAGTGGAATAGATTAGAGACACAATATATATAGTAGTTCATGACCATAATAATCTGGTGCTTGCTAAACTCAAAAATCTCAACATTTGGGACAAGAACTCACTATTTGATGAAAATTACTGGGAAAACTGGAAAGCATTTGGCAGAAATTACGCATGGACCAACATCTCAAACCGTACATCAAGATAAGGTCAAAATGAATACATAATTTATACATAAAGGGTAATATCATAGGCAAATTAGGGGAACATGGAAAATAAGGGAAAACTTTATGATCAAACAAGAGATAAAGAGGGTCATAGGAAGTAAAAGGGATAATTTTAATTACATGAAATTAAAAGATTTTTGTACAAACAAAATCAATGAATGCAGCTAAAATTAGAAGGAAAGCAGGAAATTGGGTGAAAAAGTTTTATAGCAAATTTCTCTGACAAAGGTCTTATTTCTCAGATATATAGGGAACTGGGCCAAATTTATAAAAAATAAGAGCCATTCCCCAACTGATAAATGGTCAAAGCATATAAAGGGTAGCTAAGTGGCATAGTGGATAGAGTACCAGATCTGGAGTCCAGAAGACCCAAGTTCAAATCTAGCCTCAGGCACTTACTAGCTGTGTGACCGTGGGAAAATCACTTAACCCTGTGTACCTCAGTTTCCCCATCTGTACAATGAACTGGAGAAGGAAATGGCAAACCACTCTCCTGTCTTTGCCATTGGATTTTGATGACTCTGGAAGAAAGAGCAGGATTGACAACTTCACGGAACTCTGCCTCATTTAAATCCAGTTTATGCATAAGGCAAAAGACATCACTCATACCATTTTACCATTTTTACCTACCTCAAAGTCCTGAGGCAATCAACAAGTGATGAAGCAGCAGGTGCAGATACACTAGGAGCTATAGCTACCACCCTCTTCACAGGTAGCCCAGGTCATAGAGTCATCTTCTCATTGGACTTAAGCAGCAGGGGGATTTGGAAGCTCCCTAGGTGTCTGAGCAGCCTTATTGAAAGACCACACTGCTCACCTCCTAGAATGAGGAAGGAGATAGAAAATGTGCCCTAAAAATTCTCTGCTTCAAAAAAAAGAAGAAAAATTCTCTGCTTCCACCAACCCTGGCCTGTTTACCACGGCAGGCTAGGACTCTATCTTGCAGTCAAAACAAAAACAATGTACAAAAGTTTTTGTAAAGATGATTGTACTCACCATTGGTACATGGAATTTGTTCATGCTTATGAACAAGAAATTTAGTCAACCTGTAAAACAAACAACTCTTGTTGTGAAAGAACTCAGCAGGTACCATATCCAAATAGTAGCCCTAAATGAAACAAAGCTAGTAAATGAAGGCCTGCTTACTGAGTCAGAGCTAGATATATGTTTTTCTGGAGTAACCACAGTGATGGGGAGTGCTGTGAAGCTGGTGTAGGTTTTATAATCAGAACTAATCTAGCCAACAAGCTTGTATGCCTCCCATTCAATTATTATTTTTCAGTTGAGGGTGACTCTTCATGACCCATTTGGGGTTTTCTTGGCAAAGATACTACTGGGGTGGTTTGCCATTTCCTTTTCCAGCTGATTTAACAGATGAGGAAACAGAAGTGAATAGAGTTAAATGACTTGCCCAGGGTCATACAACTAGTAAGTGTCTGAGGCCAGATTTGAACACAGGAGTTCTTGATTCCAGGTCTGGTGCTCTCTCTACTAAGCCATTCAGCTGTCCATTAGATTGATCAATCTATCTGTCTATCTATCTATTCATTCATTCATTCATTCATTCATTCATTTATTTTTGCTTTTTGCAGAGGGGAAGGCAGGGAGTTGGGATTAAGTGACTTGCCCATCACATGGCTAGTAAGTGTTAAGTGTCTGAGGTCACATTTGAACTCAGGTCCTCCTGACTCTAGGGGCGGTAATTTATTCACTGCTCCACCTAGCTGCCCCTGCTCATTAGATTTAGGCTGAAGCTACTTTTTTTGTTGTTTTAATGGAAGCATTGCACAGATAGCTCCAGACAGGATCTTGACTGTTCATTCTCAAAATGCAGATTCTGGTCCCAACTGGTTGTAAGCTGACTGTGTGAACTTGGATAATTCTCAACCTTCCTGAGTTTCTATTCTATCATTTCTGAAATGGGAATAATAAAGTCATTTTACATTAAGAGGAATTCTATATGTTGGAGACACATTGGAAAGTTAAAAAAAAAGATAATGCTGGAGTGAGGAATGTTCTCAGTATTCCTGCATCTGAATCCTCCAATATCTCATTGTAGCCTGAAGGAGACTTTAAGCTCTCAAAGACTATACAAATGGAACACTAGCTCTGACTGGGCTTTGCTGAGGGTCTTTTCAGCTGTCATCCAAGAAGGAGCCCAGTAAAGCTGGGAGCGAGTGGCCAACAGGTGTTAAATTTTTATGGACCTAGGATTTCAGAAAGAATGTCATCTAATAAGAAGGGTTGGGATCTATAGAGGTTAACAGGATGTGCTTCTAAATGTTTAACAACTGGGTCTCCAGAAGGGAAAAAGTTTACACAATATACTTTTAAGTTTAATTTGCATCATTAACATTATGTCCATCATTTCCTTGCGTCTAGAAAATCATCATGACAATAAAGTCCTGATATGTTCAATCATTTTTCAGTCATGTCCTACTCTCTGTGACCCCATTTGGGGTTTGGGGGGCAAAGATGCTAGAATGGTTTGTCATTTCCTTCTCCACCTGATTTTACAGATGAGAAGTCTAAGGCAAACAGGGTTAAATGACTTGTCCAGGGTCACACAGTTACTAAAAGTGTCTAAGTTCAGATCTGAACTCACGAAGATGAGTCCTCCCGACTGCAGGTCCAGCATTCTCTTCCCACCACCACCTAACTGCTCTTCCTGATATGTAGTGTTTGCCAGTTTCCAAGGTGTAAGTGCTCACACTGAAATTTTAACAATCAGCTCAAGAACAGGTACCAGCTGACTCAAGTATGCCCCTGACTGCATTTCACATCAGGGAAACCAGGGATACATTAAATAATATTATTAGCAGTGTTATTGTTGTCAAGGAGATGTGGTATATTTAAAGAAATTGAGTGAAGAGTAAATCAAAAGATCATGTGTTTTTGTGTGAAAGGAGTTAGTTTGAGTGACAAATTTTGGGTCATGCAGGGTAATTTCTGAGGGTATTGTAAGTGTGAATTAGGGATGATGATTTAGAGCTAAGAGAGACAGATAGCATCTTATCCAACCCTTCCTTTTTTCAGATAGGAAAAGTGAGGGCCAATCATTAGAAAATAAGCTCATTGTGGGTAGGGATTGTTTCATTCTTTGTACTCGTGTGTGCATTTCCAAGCAGAGTACCTGGCACATAGCAGATGCCTCCTTGCTGTTTAGTTGGTTGAGCTCCAAGACTTAACCAAAGTTACAGAGAAAGGAGGTAGCAGAAGGTTCAAATCTTTCCTCTGCCCCAGTCTGCCTCCCAACTTTTGGAAAAAATTTTTTCACAGAGCACCTGAAATATAGACTTATTTATTATTACTGTTTCTCTTCTTCAAAATGACTTCTTAAAGAAAACAACTCCTTTATATTTAAGGAAATCTTTAATCTAAAAGGTAAGACAGAAGGTTCTTCTTGAGAATCCTCATTAGCCTGTGAATTCCTGGTGGTTCTGCTTGAGAACCTCCATTAGCCTGTGAACTCCTTGAGAACCCTAGCCATTAATACAGTGCCTGGTACATAGTAGATGTTTACTAAATACTTTATTGACTTGACTTTGCTCAACATGGCTCAGAAATTTTAAAAAACCATTGATGAATTGTTGTGTACCTATAAGTTGACTGTTGCAGAAAATATTCATCAAAGATGAATTCACATTAAAAATTGTTATATTTTCCCTAGGAATGAAATGATAGGATAGGCATTATTTCTGGATGTGCTTTATGCTTAGCTATTTAACACTAGACAAAAAATAGCCTTTCTCATATTTTGAAAATCAGCAGGATATACACAAAGCTATAACTATCTTGTAAAGAAAACAGTAATAATTCTTTACTTTGGATATGACTAACTTGAGGAGATATGAGAACTTTATTAAGCATCAATCAGTCATTGAACAAGGATTTATTAAGCGCTTGCTGTGTGCCAGACATTGTGCTTAGTGCTTGCTACATGCCAGGCATTGTGCTAAGTGCTGGGGATACAAACACAAACAAAAAGAAATATAGTGCTTGCCCTCAAAGAATTTACATTCTAATAGGGAAACACAATGCAGAAAAGGAAGCTGACAGAAGGGGAAATGTACCTACAAAGGGTCATGGTGTTGAAGTCAAGAGAATCAGAAGCATAACTAGGAGAAGAAAGGTTTAGCAGGGATATTTATTAAACATTTTATCCTGGAGTGGCTAGATGGTGCAGTGAATAAAGCACCTGTCCTGGAGTTTAGGAGGACCTGAGTTCATATCTGGCTTCAGACCCTTGATATCTACTTAGCTGTGTGACCCTGGGCAAGTCACTTAACCTTAATTGTCTTAAAAAATAAAAACATTGGGGGTGGAGCCAAGATATGGCGTAGAAGCAACAAGGTTCTGCAGCTCCCGCATAGCCACCTCAAATACCCATAAAATATGACTCTAAACAAATTTTAGGGCTCCAAAACTCACATGAAAATACAAAAAACCAAATCTCCCGCTGAAGGCAGCTTGGTAAGAAGGGCTCATTGCAGCACGCTGGGAGCTGAAACCAGCCCAGCCAGAAACCATGGCTTGGCCCGGGGCCGCCAGGATGAGCCGCAGCTGGAGCCTTCAGGAGAGTGTATCAATGGCAGCTGTGGCAGTTTCCAGAATTATCAAGCCATAAGAAACAAGGACTAAGTGAAAGGTCAGTGGAATTCAGCTAGATTTGGGGGAGAAAAGTGGTCCGGCCAAAATGCCTCTAGGGCAAAGAAGTGGCAGAAGCGGCAGCCCTACAGCCACTTCCACGTGGCTGCTTTAGAGCTCTCAGCCTGCAGATTGCAGGCAGACTAAGCAATCATTCAGAGGCTAAGTGCTCTTGCGTTTAGGGGCCTGGATCCAGATTGTAGTCTTGGGTGGTGATCCTGGGGTGTGTTTTCAGTGAGCCAAAGTTGGAGGAGACTGCAAAAAAAACCCTGGCAACCTCCTAATATCTCCAGCAGCTGTGAAAACCCCGGCAATTTAGGACAGAGCTTTCCCCTCTGAAAGCAGAGTTCTACAGAGCTAAAAAAATCAAGTAATTTACTGGCAACATGAGCAGGCAAAGGAAGCAAAGTAAGAACAGCAACCAAACTCTAGATTCCTTCTTTGGGGACAAGAAGGATCAAAGCATGGAATGGGAAGAAGACAACACAGTCAGAACTCCTGCACCAAAAGCTTCCAAGAAATTTGAAGACTGCCTAAAAGCCATAGATCAGCTTAAGAAGGATTTTGAAAACCAAATGAGAGAAGTGGAGGAAAAATTGGGAAGAGAAATAAGAATGATGCAAGAAAATCATGAAAAGAGAGTCAACAACCTGACTGAAGAAAATAACACCTTAAAAAATAGATTAACTGAAATGGCAAAAGAGGCCCAAAAAGCAAATGAGGAGAAGAATGCCTTAAAAAGT
>CM053587.1:159299394-159333536 GCA_028646515.1 Pseudochirops corinnae | reverse complement strand
TATGGCAGAAACTAGGTATAGACCATCATCTAACGCCATACACCAAAGTCAAGTCTAAATGGGTGCATGATCTAGGTATAAAGGCTGATACTGTAAATAATCTGGGGAAGCAAGGAATAGTTTACTTGTCAGATTTATGGAAGAGGAAGGACTTTATGACCAAAGAAGAATTGGAGAGCATTACAAAATGCAAAATAGAAACATAAAATTAAGAACTGAGATGTTCTATGTTCTCTCCATTGTCAGTTATCATCACATTCATCTGAGAAAGGGTCCTAACCCTTCTTTGACGCTAGTATTTTTTTCCAATATTTTTAAAAATCTTTTTTTATTGCGCCTACCTTCCTTTGCCAGCTTCTGCTCATTCTGAACCTTAGTATTTCTGACACTTATGTTACTGTGCCATGATTCTATATTCACCTTTATAGTCACTAAAAGACCTGAACTCTCTGTCCATGTTAATCTCTCCAGACAATTTGTTTTTTCTTTTCTTCAGAATTCTGTTTGTGTCTTAAGAATTTCATTCTTAAAATTTCCTATCCTTCCTCAATTGATTCACCCTTCAGAATTTTCATCCATTTTATTCTACCTGTCCTTCCTTTCACCCCTTTCAAATCTCCTCTCCCCAAATGTCCAGGAAGTATCAGACTGTGATCAGGTTTTACCTCTTTCTCTATTGTATACTCTAGGAAATAGTGGTCTCTTCCTTCCACAAGGTTTTCATCATTTTTGCCTCTGAAACCCCTTCCTACCTTTTGGTGAGGGTCAGATCCATAATAGAATTCCTCTTTTGGTTCCTCTATCTTTTGAAAGGTGAAATTTTTTATTAAGGGAAATCAGAAAGTGTTAGATGCTCTGTTTTTTTTTTTTCCTCATCTTTTATTTTTATTTTTATTTACTCATTTACTTTTAATTTACAAGATTCAGTTCCACAATCACTTGAGTTTCAGATTTTCTCCCCTTCCTTCCCCCCCCCCCCCCATGGTGGCGTGCAATCATGTATAGGATCTAGATGCTCTGTTTTTGACAGAAAGCTCCAGGAGATGTTTGGATAACAAAAGTTTTCCATTATTACTGCAAAACCATGTTTAATAGCTTCTTTTACATTTAGTACTATTTAGCATAGGGGTGATTACTCATATGGTCTCTTTTTCCTTATTCATTCTCATCTCAAGATCTAAGGCAATAAAGGGGGTATGTTTTGATATTTCCATATATATTTCTAAAATTGAAACATGTTCTCATAAATTAATTAACTCTGAGACCCCACCTCAGTTTACTAAATGTTATTGTGTGAGATGAAAGAGTTCAAAGTCTGAATCTAAGGTCAGAAAAGGTCTTTATTCTTTCTCATGAGAAAGGACTCTACCCCCTGTTGCCCAACATGGCATCTGCAGGGAGAGAGCAACAGGTAGAAGCCAGCCCATGATTATATAATCTTCTAATGCAGAAACCCAACCCCCCCAACTGGCCTTCACTCATATTGGTAGGGGGGCTGACCCACAACCTAATTGCAGGAATCTCTCTGAGACAAAGGACCAGGAAACATGTGGATGTCCAATGAAACCAGTCTTAACTGAAGCCATTCTAGATTTGATTTTTCAGAATGGGGAAACTTCACTATAAATTATCCCTCACATTATTTAAGTCAACTGAAGAAACTTCCTTCCCTAAAAGCTCTCATTCATATTTCTTTATATAGCATTTTATTTTATTTTATTTTATTTTTATTTTTAATTTTTTTGCTTCTTGGAGGGCAATTGGGGTTGTGACTTGCCCAAAGTCACACAGCTAGTTTTTGTGTCAAGTGTCTGAGGATGCATTCGAATTCAGGTCCTGCTGACTCCAGGGCCGGTGCTATATTCACTGTGTCACCTAGCTGCCCCTCTAGCATTTTATATATTTGCAAATTATATATATATATATGTATATATATATATACATATATATATAATTATTCATTTTGTCTTCTATGATCTACTCTCTTTTATTTGATCTTCTTCTCTGCATAGCTATGAAAGGTAATTTCTTCCTTGATCTTCTAACTTCTTTTGGATGATACCCTACATGTCTTTTCAAATCATTTTCAAGCCTACAAGAATAATGTGTGGAATGTAAAATTGTTTCAAAAACCAACTTAGCATCTTGAAAATAAACTTTTTATTATCTATAGGAAAGGTGCTGAAATTTGAAAAACAACAGATTTTCTATTCAAGTTACAAGAATACAATTATCATAAAATCAGAATAGTCAAATGAATACATATTTTACCTTTAGATTTCTAGAACAGACACTATTACAAAAACATACCTCTTTTATTACTGGGTGGCACTGAGCAATCAGTACATACAGATAATATATTCTTTTTTTCTTTTTTTTTTGGAGTGGGGAAGGAAGGGCAATTGGGGTTAAGTAACTTGGCCAAGTTCACATGGCTAGTTTTTTGTGTTAAGTGTCTGAGGCTGGATTTGAACTCAGGTCCTCCTGACTCCAGGGCCAGTGCTCTATTCACTGCGCTGCCTAGCCGCCCCTAGATAATATATTCTTATCTTTCCCTGGAACATACTTCAAAAACAGAAATATTACTATATGCTTTATCAATTTTTCTCTGAAAACTTGTTGTACAAACATGAATACAGTCTGTTTCTGAAAGTCTTAGTACAGTTTTAAGCTTTAGTTGTTTAATAATAATATGAGTTAAGTTTTAATAGCTTAAAGCTGCATTAAGACTTTTGGAACACCCTATCTATACTAATTCTATCATCGAACTGTTGGAATCCCTCCTGGTCTAGTTTAAATGCCAACTTGAATATGATGCCTTTCATGATCTCACAGTAATAAATGATCTTTTTATGTGTAAAACTTTCATAACATTTTGCATTTACCTCCCTTATGAGCTTATCATATTCTATTTTGTATTATAGTTATTTTTAGATCTTTGTTTTCTCTACTAGAGTGTAAACTCCTCGAAGGCAGGAACAGAGTTTTATTTATCTTTGTATTCCAATACAGATCTCTCCAAAGAGTCTATATTTAATGTTTGTTGAGTTCAGTTGACAAAGTACCCATAGAAGTTTGATTGTTGAAGTTACAAATCTTCCTGGAATTTGTAAATGGAAAATTTGACTTAGAAACTTCTTCAATTTTTGTCATTTTACCATAAAATTTTTATTTGGTAAACTAAAACATTTAAAATATTTTTATTCTATTCCTTTGAATTTAGAGAAATTTCACATTATCTCTTGTTTTATCTACCATTATTAAACATGCCCAGTGAGATTAGAGGCCTTTTTTTTAAAGACCAAAGTCTTTTATATCAGGAGGAACCACATAGTGGGAGTGGGAAGAAGAGTGAAGGAGTTGTGGGAAATAGATTTATTTATTTATTCTGCCAAGGATGGCAGAATCCAGACATCCCCTTTTGAAGGTGCAATTATGGCTAAGGGGCAGGAGGATTGAGGCACAGCTTGTGATTGTGTGGGCTAGCAGGGACCCTTTACATCTCCAATCTTGGGAGTCACATCCTCCTGATCCTCAAGGCACCCTTGAGGTTCCCCAATCACTGAGAAAGAGATTCTTGTAAGGGTTGTTCAGTTGCTGCAGGAAGATAAAGGTGAGGACAGTGTTGGGGCCAAGCCGGGCATAGTAAGGGGTGAATCCCTTCCAGAGGCTGAAGAATCCTTCCCATAGAATCAATTTGTAACTTCAACTATACAAACTCCTGTGGGTACTTTATCAATTCAACTCAACAAACATTCACTAGCACATTCTATCCGTTCTTACACTCCTGATTCCCCTCAATCATACAAATATTCTGGTTCCTAGTTTTAACAACGTGCATAGGCATAGAAGCTGTTGTGGAAACCAGCCCCCTAAACACACTGGCACAGAAATGATGGATGTTGTCAGAGAAGTAATCTGAAATCATGGGAAACTGTTTGGCCTGTGAATAGGTAGCAAGCTGGGTAGCATTGATAGCAATAGTTCTAAGCCAGTAGGGACACAACAACCACCTCCACAGAATGAGGACGCCTTCTTCCCTGGAAATCCTGGAATGCATCAAAAATATTCTTGTAGCCTCGTTGCTCCTTCAAGGACAACCGACCACCAGCTGTCATATGAATCGGCAATTTCAGCAAGTGTTCACACGAAGGCTCCCATGGCACCTGCTGTCATGGTAATCAGGGCCTTCAACAAGAAGTTAGGAGGTGTCCCATCTGCCTTAGGTGCTCAAAGAGAACAGTATAAACGCCAAAAATGAGTTGTTGTATAGGTGGCCTGGTGCAGGAGCCCAGCATAGACGCCTGGAACCCCTTCGGCCCTCAGGATACTGATGAAAGCATGAGTGCTAGTCTTCTATAGAGCAGTCTTGGCCCCTTCCCCACTCAGCTGCATTTGGTTCTTCACCAAGTCTAGAGGCTGCACAAAAAGAATGGCTGTCATCCCAGCCAGGCCCTGGAACAAGAACTTGATCGACTTGGGGGATGTTCTGCCCTTGCTGTCCTTAGGGCTCCCTGCCGCTGCAGCCTCGTCCATCTCTAATCATGCCCCACAGCACCCAGGCCTCATGGGCATGCGGCCTTACCTGTGTCCAAGGTTATACCTCACATGCTCCTTGTTTGCTCTTTCCCAAATTGAGGAAACCTTCCCCACCACCAGCCCCTCCACCACCTCAACTGGAAGCTGGGTGACCAGAATTGGATTTTGTATTCAGGTATGTGATGAAGAAGATATCATCTATTATAGAAATAAAGTAATTCTCCATTGTTCCCTTTTCATATTTTCAACATGGATTTTTTTTTAGTACATGTTGACATCATTTACATAAAGGTTTGCAAAGTATAGATATGAGGCAGTAGTTGTCAGTGTTTTCTCAGTTGTCTTTTACTCATAGTTATACCAGCCAGGAACCCTGCCCCTCCCCCATAATCATTTGGCATATTCCTCCTTTTTAGCCATCTTTTCCATCAAATCCTTGACACTTTCAAAATTGTGCCACGTCAGCATAAATTTCTTCTGTGTCTACTTCTGGTCTGAATGATCTCCTCAACCTAATTTTCCAAGTACTATTTCCTGATATAAGACATTAGAGAATGAGGTATTAGAATCCAAATGTGGTGATTTCTTCGTCAGAAAAATACAGATGCCAGAAAATAATGTAACCAGCTGATGGCAGAAATCTTTAATAATATGGAAATGTACTTAAAAATGATATTCAAGTTGTTCAACTTCACTGATTATTTCTTAATTTTTATCTAGCTACTATAGAGTTCCTTAGAAAATAATTTTTGAGATCAAAATTCAGAATGGGATTTTTCTGACTCAAATCCACCAAAATGACATTTTGGAGATAGGGACATATGAGTATGGCTCTAGTCAGATAAATGGAGAGACTGAGGATTCCAAGGAAAGATATTAAGAGAACAAGATCCTAGATGAAAGATATTAGAAACATAGAAAAAAAGAAGGGAAGAGTAAATGAATAAATTAAACAGGTACTTTGAAAATAATTGCTTTCATAGATATTAAACTAATTAAAAATGTCAGTTTCAGAGAGGATTCTGGGAATATGGTGGGTTAGGTTAGAAAACTTTTGGCTCTCCAAATTTCCACCACACACACACAAAAAAAGACAGAATATGGACTCAGAGTGAACGTAGAGCAGCAGAAATAAACAGGAATCAGGATAATGCAGTTGTCTTCTGAAGACAACTTGAGGAGACCCCAGTAAAGATTCAACCTCCAGGGGTGTAGGTTCATCTTGAGTAAAGTACAAACACCTCCAGGTCCACCCTATGGAATCAGCTAACAATGAACCCTGGGAGTAACTGGGTTGGGAGGCCATCTCTGCCTCAGGAGCTTTCACCTCGCTAAGAGTTTGGGGACCTGACCACTAGGTAGGAGAAGACTGAAGGACCTTCTTCCATCCAGGGAGACCAAGGACAGCTGTGCTAACCTGATGTGGTCACAGGCTGCAACTGTGAGGGAGAAGGAGTTAGCACACACCTGGTGAGTGAGGTAGTAGAGAAGCAGAGACTCCACTGATTGTGGGTATTTGCAGGAGAACAGAGCCCCTGCTTTCAATTCTAAGGCAGAGAGGACAATTGTAGTTTGTAACCATCCAAGGGACCACAGGCAGCAAGAGTATTTGAGGGACAGTATGGGTGGGGGTCTTAGCTATGGCTTAGAGGTGGAGAGGCTGGACCCCAAAACAGAGCTGAGACTTGGTGCATCATTCCCCACTCCCTGAGACTAGAACTTGATTATAATAATAGTTGCTAAAAACAAAATAAAAATAAAAATGAGTAAGTAAAGGAGAAAGAACCCAAACATAGATATATACTATGGAGATAGAGAAGATCTGGGCTCACATTCAGAGAAAGATAATAGAGCTAAAAAAAAAAAAAAAGCCACTCCTTTTTCAATGAGAAATGTCAAATGGTCTGAAGACCAGAAAGAGTTCTTGGAAGAACTTCAAAAGAACTTTAAAAGTCAAATAAGAGAGATGGAGGAAAAATTAGGAAGGAAAAAAGAGCAATCCAAGAAAATTATGAAAAGAAAGTCAATCAACTGGAAATAGAGAATCAAAAACTTAAGGAAGAAAACAATTACTTGAAAACTAGAATTGGTCAAGGTGAAGCTAATGCCATTATAAGACATCAAGAAATAATAAAACAAAATCAAAAGAATGAAAAAATAGAAGAGAATGTGAAGCATCTCATCAGAAAAACAACTGATCTGGAGAATGATCCAGAAGAGACAATATAAGAATAGTCAGACTACCTGAAAGATCTGATGAAAAAAAAAAAGAATTTCAATACAACATTACAAGAAATTGTCAAGGAAAATTGCCCTGAAGTTCTAGAACAAGAAGACAAAGTAGAAATAGGAAAAAAAAAAATCCTCCAATTACCACCTGAAAGAGATTCCAGGAGAAAAACTTACAGGAATATCATAGCCAAGTTCCAAAATCACCAGGTTAAGGAGAAAATATTGCAAGCAACAACAACAACAAAATTAAATATCGTGGAGCTACAATCAGACATACATTGAAGGACCTTAGGGCTTAGAAAACTATTTGGTCATAAACCTAGGGTAACTTATCCAGCAAAGTTAAGTACAATCCTGAATGGGGAAAAAAAACAAAAAAACCCCAACACTTAATGAATTGAAAGATTTTCAGGTATTTGTGACAAAAACAGCAGAACTTCATTCAGTAACACAAAGGAGAAAGCCTATATAGATGTAGTATATATAATGCCGTTCTGTACCCACACCCTGTTTACCTATCCCATTTCTTTTGAAAAAAGTATAGATATACATATATGTATATATATGTGTACATGCATACCTATATATACTGCTATGTGTGTACATATGTATATACATTCACTTTTTGTTACATAAAAATCCCTCTTTCTATACTGCATGTCATTCTTAAGACTCAGAAACTAAGTTACCAAATTCTTTTAATGAGACAAATATGGGAAGGACAATGTAGAGAAAGAGAAGTAGAGATCAGTCTTACCAATAAATATTGGTCCCCAAATTTATAAATAAAACCGTGCCAAAAAAAAATAACCCAATATACCCACCAAAATTTTTTACTGTCATCAAGTTGGACTTATTACAGGGATACAACAGTTCAACTTTAAGAATTATTAAATTTTTAAAAATCACATGTTAATAATTTAATAAATGCAAAAAAAGGAAAAAGGTATAGAGATATAAAGACACAGTCAAGTCATGAGTTGTTTCTCCTACAAATCTAAATTGACCTGCTTGTGTGGAAACCTCTGGTTTTGTCTAAACTTCATGCATCTGTGTGTAGACTTTTGGGACCCAAAGGTTCACTATTGATTTCTTTCTAGGATTTTGTTTCTTGTGAACTTCTGAGTGTTTCCACAGCTATTCTTCATCCTACATGACATCTCTTCTCCATGGTATCCAGCCTTAGTGTACCTATGTCTGCCCTCCCAACTTTAAAACTGAAATTCAGAAGTGCTTCATAACCACTTTCAAATGGTTTACACTGAGATTAATTTTAAAATAGAACTTGACTAAAAATGATGAAAATTCCCTTTACTTGTCCTTCTAATAATTCCATTCTAGAGGTGGCTATGACACACATTTTAACTAACAATATTAGTGGGTAGGATAGCAAAGTCAGTTACCTTTTAAAGATGTAAGAACAGATTTTTAAAACAGAGTGAAAACAGAACAACATCCTGGAATTGTCGTTGTCACAAAATTGACTTTTTTTTGGCCCAATTAATGGCAAGTAGACAAAAATGCAGTGGAATTTGAAAGTTTCTATTTTTCTTTCCTCTTGGTTTTATTCATACTTGACATTCCTTTTTTCTTTAGTAAAGAGAACAAGCAGTTAGCACCCCTGCAATGTGTTTCAGCATTATTGATAGAGATGCTCCAAAATCAACAGTTATTTTCTGATGTCGGAAGTCTTTCAGGATTCCTTTTGATGCATTCCAGGGCTGGGTAAAGACGTGTTTGCCTAAACTGCCTTATCTCTTAAATAGGATTTTCTGGCTGAAACTGGCCTATGGCCCCTGTTGCCAGGTGTTACTCAAACAAGCATCTAGCTATAATCATTCACAAACTCTTTGAATCCAAGTTCCATGAAGAGCTCAGTGGATTACATAGACTGTAGGTAATCTTTATTATAGAGTAACTGCAAAAGCATAAACATAGATATATTTTTCAAAAAGGGAGAAAATTGTAACACAAGCTTGAGTTTTTTCTAAAATTTGTTTAAAGACTTTTATTGTGACACAGGGAAAGAGTGACACATTTCAATTGAAAAAAAATTTTTGATGTAAATAGTAACAGCAAGAACTTTTTCAAGAGGAAGAAAATCACATACTTATAACACCTTGGGCTGTGAATAACTTGTTCAGCCAAATAGGAGGTGGGATAGGGTGTCCTTAAATGTAAGTACTTTTTGCTTCATCATAATTACAGATTTATATACACATATATGTATATGCACATACACACACACACACATACACATATACACATAGTAATTAATTCACTGTATAAAGAACTGTCTTGGTAACCAACCTGTCATTCAATTCTAATTCACTAGTCAGTCAGATAGTAAGCATGATAGTGCTCAAGGTATATCATAAATTAAAGCAGAAAATGTCTACCCTGTTGGACTAACTCGGAAAGTTGAACATTGTTCATGTTCACAGTAGACACCAAGTCTATCTAGGTTAGACCCTAAGTTCTTTTTCCCTGTTTGGGAAGCTTTCTGAGCCAATTACCCAGATGATTACAAAAACAATCTGTTTTAAAATTTTGCCTATGCAAACATATTCAGAGGATCACAGTCATTGCCAACATCACCAGCAAGGCACACTTAAGTTTGTTTCTTTATTTAATGAGTCCTTATTGAGAACTTCCTACATAAAAGACACTGTGCCATGTTCACATGCCTCATTGTGTTTGGTATTGAGGTTATGCAAAAGAAACTCCATAGATTTGGTCCTTACCTTTAGGTACTTCTCATTTTAAGACACTGATGTGGTCACATATGTATACGTCAGAAAGGCAGCAGATAATACTAAATGCCATTAAGGTCTTTGTATTCTGTACAGATACTCTGAAAGTGTGCATCACTGGTAGGTATAGAATACAGGCAGTGGGGGAGTCGGAACACAATTATCTGGATCATGTAGACAAAATATTATACTTTACCTGACAGTAATCAGTTGATTAATTGATAGTTTAACTCGTATAGAGTCAAAACAGTGTACGTTCTCCTGAAGTGTCTACATAACCTATTCTGCAGATAATCCTACACACCTCATACTTGTTCTTGTCTCAATCAAAAACAGGATTCCTTTTTAGGTCTCCAAAGTTTCTCTGAATGTATTCACCATCTGTGGGTCCTAGGTTTCCCACATGTACCAGTTTGTATTAAAACAAGAGCAGAGAGAAAACAGCTTTGTCCTAAGACCAGAGTTCAGCTGTTTTCTAAAGTGCTGTTCTCCATCACTCTTCCTGTCTAAACTCTGGACTCTGCTTGCCTGCACGGATTTACTTGCTTGTGCTTGTTTTAGCTGATTTACCTGACTTTGCCTCCTAACATTTGCATTATTTAGGTTTCCTATATCTCCTACCCATCTAGGCAGTTGAGTCATTCAGTCAGTTAGCATTTAGCTGTTTAGAAGTAGACCTTTATAACTTTTCCCCCTCCCCCACTCTTAGCAGTCCTGATCCTTACCAGTCTACTTACACCTTACACCCCATGTATCTGAGATCTTGTGACACTGGCCTCCTTGCTGGTCCTTGAACATGACACTCCTTCTCTGGGCCCCAAAATTTTCACTGGCTGTCCCCCATGCATGAATGCTCTTCCTCCTGATCTCCTAGCTTCAAGTCCTAATTAGAATTGTACCTTCTATAGGATGTTTTCCCCATTGCCTCTTAATTCTAGTGTCTTCTCTCTGTTGATTCTTTCCAAGTTATGTTGCATAAAGCTTGTTTGTATACATCATATTTTCATTTATATCTTGTTTCCCCCATGAGATTGTGAGTTCCTTGATAGTTCGTGTTGTTGTTCAGTTGTATCCAATTGTTTGTGATCCCATTTGGGGTTCTCTTGGCAAGAATGCTGGAGTGGTTTTCCATTTCATTCTCTAGACTATTTCACAGATGAGGAAACTGAGGTAAACAGGGTTAAGTGACTTGCTCAGGGTCATACAGCTTATAAGTGTCTGAAGCCATATTTGAACTCAGGAAAATAGGTCTTCCTGACTCCAGGCCCAGCACTCTGTCCACTGTGCCACTTAGTTGCCCCATTCCTTGATAGTAGGGTTTGTCTTTTTCCTTTCTTTGTGTCCCCAAAGCTTAGCACAGTGCCCAAAACATAGTAAGTGATTTATAAATGTTCATTGCCTGACTGACTGAAAGCCATGCTTATAGAAAATATTTCTCTTAACTGACCACCTCTGATCCAGCAAAGTACACAGAGATATCTAGCATTTATTAGATTAGATTTCTATTACTAATCACTTGTAGACAAAACAAAACAAAAAAAACCTCACAGTAGCAAATGTTGCTATAGAAAAAGTGGGGTGGCAATGTGAGGAAACAGCAGAGAGTAGTGGGTCTGGAACAGGAGAACCTGGGCTTGAAATCTAGCTCTGCCCCCTTCATATTTGTGGGCCCATGGCTGAGTCAGTTAAACTCTTTGAACCTGTTTCCTGGTCTGTAAAATAAGAGGGTTGTAATACATGGCTTCAGAAGCCTCTTTTAGCTCTAAAGTTGTGGTTCCATTATTCCTCCAGCTCTAGATACTACTAGAAAATATTAGATAGATCTCCCTTTTTAGTATGTGTGGTAAAGTGTGAGGCTTGGGTCCTGGTAACTAAGCCTGTATCTAAAACAGGAGTGGGGGGTGTGTGATTCACTCCATTGTGTAACAGTGAGGGACTTACTAAGCCAACCTCAGAAAGAGAATGCAATCCTTACACTGGGCTAATTCTTAAATGTTGAAGGTTTCTTTACCTCAGCTTCTTTCCTAGCATGGCCTCATGTCAAACCAGCATTTCATTATTTTTAACTCACAAACATGTGGTCCCCAAAGGCATCAAGAGCTGTTGGTTTCCTTCCCGTGCTCCCTACAGTTATGGGAAAGGAGCGCCCCATTCCCTTTCCCCACCCTGCTCCCTGCACACAGCACAAGGCGATATTCTTATCTACTGGAGTTCAGACAATGTCAGGCAAAGAGAAAAAACAATTCCTGGTGTTGTCTGTCCATCCTTTGATGACCTGGCAGGCACAGAGGTTACTTTGAAGGGCAGGGAATTTTGTCACATACGGTAGAGCTGTGGCATATTTTTGGCTGTGTTCATTAAGAAAAGATATATATTCTTTCTACTCACCAAATCTTATTATCAGCCTTGATATACTACAACTTTTGTCATTTATTGTCTTTCCAGAAACAAGGAAAGGCTGTGGTGGGCACACTGTGCAACTATAAGGACTGAATTTCCTTATCTATTAGTTTCCTTATCAATTAAAATATACCCTGCCTTCCTGACTATTTCCAGAGCATGCTTTTTTCCCCCTTTATGATTTAAAGAGCCTATGAACTGGTATTTTTTCCCCTCATGAAATTTCTTTCTTTTAAAATAATTTTGTTTTAATGGAATGATTTCTAAAGGATCCTATGTATATTATTTTTAAATATGGCCAAAATATTTTAGGAACTCTAAATGGTCAGATCGATGGATGAACCTGTCAAGCTGAAGTGTTATTGACTTTAAGGAAATGAGAATGATAAATGCACCTCCAGGTAGCCTCTCACTGACATTTTAACCCAGGGTTCAAAGCTTCTATTGAGCTATAACTCTCCCAAAGGGCTTTGATGCAGAACTTCTCATTCACTCCTTGTTTGCTGTTGTTCAAACTATTTGCCTGTGGCTGCTGGGGTGTTTTCTGTAGGGATACCTAAGAATACAGCAGAATAATTGAAGCTTGATTCAGTTCTTTGGTTTGAAATATTCAGATGAAGGGAATCACCTGAGCTCTGCTAGGGAGGTCTCTGTAAATTCCTGGCATAGTACAAAGTGCCCGTTGTCCTATTGACAAGACAATATAAGGCAGGTTTCTGAATTTATCACACTGTCTGCTGAGAACAGAAACTGCTTTAAATGAGTCAGTTTTCTCTAGAAAAGGAGTTTGAGGTAGGAATGGGAGGAGGGGGAAAAGGAGGTAGTTGAAGGAGGAGAGAAATTCAAAGATAAACAAAACAACACAATAAAGCCACACTAAAACAGGATTACAAGCAAAAGGTTACTAGGCCAAGGCTGATTCATTTCTAAATGCTTTCCTCTTCGTGCTTGAGAGAAAACAAGTACTTTCAGTAAACTACAGCAGGGTACAGAAACACAGTAACATCAGAGACTTAATGGAGTTCATTGAATTGAAAAGGAGTAAATACTCCTTTCAGTTTACTACTTGGAAGTGGCCCTTAAAACTGCTCAGCAATTACAATGTACTCTCCTTTATATCTGGAAATGATGGTGCCACATTGAATGGAATCCACATGTATGTATTTATTAAGGGGTTACTGTGGAAAGACACTTAATAGCACTCGACTAGGGGCTGAGGCTGATGTAAAGACTTTAGGGAATTTACAGTTGACTTGGGGAGATTAATTTTCAGTTCCATAACTTCAATTCCAAGAGCCTACTATGTGCCAGGCACGATGTTTAGCCCTGGGGATGTAGACAATAATAATAATAATAATAATTGGCATTTATACAGTGCTTTACACATAATATCTCCTTAGTTTGATATAACCATCTCAAGTAGTTTGCAATCTAATGGGGGTAGGGTAATCTGAGAAGAGAGACATGTACAGGATAATTATGGTCCAGGGAAATTAAGTCCAAGAGAGGTCCCGGCAAAGTGCTTTGAGAAATTGTGGGAGAAAATTGAGGATAAATTTCAGGTTTTGGGGGGGTAAATTTTTTATTCATTTTAAACATAGATACAAAATAAGAAAAAAGAAAAGAAAAAAAAAAGATCATTTCAGCCGAACATGAGAGGATTCAATATAAAGCAATAAATTTCCATTTCAAGAAAACCTATATGATAATTACTACATATTATTTTCAAAGCTATCCAGCTTTATTTTGCTTCCTGTAGGTTTTCTTTTGTTCTCTGCTGTTCACTTTTTACTTTATTTTTCCCTCCTCCACCCCCCAAAGAAGGCTATATATATATATATATATATATATATATATGCATATACACACATGCACACATATACATACACATAGATATCTATAAACATATAGACATACATCTATATGTATGTGTGTATATGCACACACTCACATATATATATATGTAAGATGGTACTTTGGATATTTCCACTTGTCATTTCTTTGTCTGGAGGTGGATGGTATTTTCCTTCTTAGATGCAAGTCTTTCCATGTTTTCCTAAATCAACTAGCTCATCATTTCCTAACTTTCAGTTTTTGTTGATGTAGAAGGACATCTAACATTTAAGACTATTGTTTTTTAGAGTGGACCTTTGATTTTATTGGTATATTCAACTCCCAACAAGATAATAGAGAAATGCCAAATGAATGCTATAGAAAAGCAATTCATTCAGTGCTGATTAACTGCTTGTTTTGTTGGAATTAAGTGAATACAAAGCTTAGATGAGAAGTCCCTGTTTTCATATCCCCTAGTATGTTCTACTAGGGTGTAACTCAAGACAACAAACATTTATTATCATTATCATTATTTTACTACTTAATGTTCATTATTCTGAATATTTTATTCTTTCCAGGTACATATAAAAACAATTTTTAACATTCATTCTTTAAAAGTTTGAATTCCAAATTCTCTTCCTCCCTGCCTCACCTTCCTCCTTTCTGAGACTGTAAGCAATTTGATATAGGGTTATACATATGCACTCATGCAAACATATTTCCATATTAGTCATGTTGTAAAAGAAAACACAG
This sequence comes from Pseudochirops corinnae, assembly GCA_028646515.1. Lineage (NCBI taxonomy): Eukaryota > Metazoa > Chordata > Mammalia > Diprotodontia > Pseudocheiridae > Pseudochirops > Pseudochirops corinnae. The sequence continues at coordinate 159,319,026 of CM053587.1, read as the reverse complement.
ACCAAAAAATAAAAAAAACTCCACAAAAAAAGTGAAAAATTATATGCTTCGATCTACATTCAAACTTCTTTAGTTCTTTCTCTGGAAGTGGATAGCATTTTTCATCATGAGTCCTCTGGAATTGTCTTGGATTGTTGTATTACTGAGAATAACTATCACAGTTCATCATCATACAATATTGCTGTTGTGTACAATATTCTCCTAGTTCTGCACACTTCACTTTGCATTAGTTCGTGCAAATCTTTCTAGGCTTTTCTGAAATCAACCTGCTCATTATTTCTTATAGTACAATACTATTCCATCACAATCGTATGCTACAACTTGTTCAGTAATTTCTCTGTCAATGGGCATCCCCTCAATTTCCAATTCTTTGCCAACACAAAAAGACTGAACAAATAAGTTCTTTTCCCTGTTTAAAAAAAATCTTTTTGGGATATAGACCTAGTAGTGGTATACAGCAAACATTTCTCAAGCACTTATGTGCCAAGAAACTGTTCAGAGCACTGGGGATACAAAGAAAGGCAAAACTAGCCTCTGATCAAGGAGCTCAAAAGGCTTAAACCCAAAAAGCAATAATCATGATATTGCATAGTAAGTGCATTAGTTTATTTGTTACAATTACAAAATATTCTACTGAGGTCTGGGGGAGAGACATTAACAAAGTGTGTATGTGTGTGTGTGTGTGTGTTTGTGTGTGTGTGTGTATGTGTGCATGTGTGTAGGGGGCAGGGTGAATCATAGGATCAGTCAAGGCTTTCTGGAAGTGGAATTAAATTGAACTTTGAAGGATGGGTTGGAGTTCACCATTAAAAAGGGAGGAGAAAGGATATTTTAGATATAAGGAGCAGTGGAACAAAGGTATGAATGCGAGAAATGTATTTCCAAAAATTTTTTTTAATTAACAGTGAGAAAGTATAGGACATAGGGCCAAAGAGTAGTTCAATTTGATTAAAGCATAGAGTGTATGAAAAGGAGTAATATTAGGTGAAGGAAAGAGGATTCTTCGAGATCAGATGGAAGAGGGAGTTCGAAATGTACTTACTTATTGGACTATAAGAAATCGCTGAAAATTCATGAACAGAGAGGGAGGACATCAATCAGATCTTTGTTTTGGAAGGCATCTTGGAATTCATTTAGTCCCTAATTCAGGACTTTCTTATATATTGCCTCCAAAAGGTGGTTATCTAGCTTCGCTGTGAACACTGACGGTGCTTAAAATGCAAAAATTTCATGGACCAAACAAGGGAGAGCTCATCATGGGATATAGTAGTCAGGGTAATGGAAGAGGTAAGATTTGTACTAGGCCCTGAAGAAAGTGAAGAAGTTAAACTCCGAGGGGAGTTATGATAGATAGATAGACAGATGAATGGATAGATAGATGAATGGATAGATAGATAGATGAGTGGATAGATAGATAGATAGATAGATAGATAGATAGATAGATAGATAGATAGATGAATGGATAGATAGATAGATAGATAGATAGATAGATAGATAGATAGATAGATAGATAGATGAATAGATAAATAGATAGATGGATAGACAGTTGGATGGATAGATAGACAGATATGTTACAAACAGATAGATGAAAGATGCATAGCAAATAGATTCACAGACGACAGCAGGAAAGGAATAAGCCCTTCTATAAGTCCTACTGTATTCCAGGCACTATGCTAAGTACTTTACAAATATTGTCTTGACATCTATCTATCAATTACTTATTAGATATTTAACATGTGCCATGAGCTCTGCTAAGCATTGCTTTGGGTTTTAAGCAAGGGGAACTGGTATGAGAAAATCAGAGGGAGATTCCAGGGTATAGTAAACCAGCCAAACTGGGCTGAAAGGTACTTATAGGGGAATAGTGGGTCATAAAGTTGTTAGCCTAATGAACTTTTCCTTTAGCCTATAGACAATATTGAATATTGAGAATATTGAAACAGAATGGTATAGTGTGAAATGTACAAGATTTTAAAATACGTAGTTGGTTGAGATCTAAGAAAGCGTTTCATCTAACTTCTTAATTTTATAAATGTGGGAACACAAACATAAACTGATTTGCCTAAGGTCACACAAGTGGCAAGTGGCAAGACTAGTATTTGAACCCTGATCTTCTAAGTCTAGACCTAGTGGGGTTTTTTTTCACTATATGAAACATTATAAAGATTTTAGGTTACTATGTATTAATGTTTGATTTTGTTCTTCTTTTCTTCTTATATTCTGTCAGGCTATTAGCTATCATTACTATAATTATTTTTTCTACCTCTAAAACAGAGGTGTCAAATTCATTGTCCTCAAAACTCTCCCAATCCAAGAAAGGAAGGATGGGGAGGATATAAGAGACAACAGATTGGGGGAAGGGTTATTTAGTATACTTGCTATCTTGGAGTGGGGGATATGGGAGAGACAGGGGAAAAAATTTGTAACTCAAAATCTTGTGGAAATGAATGTTGAAAACTAAAAGATAAATAATTAAATTTATTTTAAAAAACCTCTTCCAATCAGATTAATATGTAATTGGGAAATGTTTAACAAAACAAATAAAAATACAATGCAACATAGATAATGTTAATTTGTGATTTTTTAAGGCAATATGCAGCCTGCAGGGATCTGTTTCTATTTGAGTTTGACACTGCTGCTCTAAAAGCCTCTTTCTCACTTCTGATTTGCTACCCTTTAGCCACCTCTTCCCATTTCTAATTTGCTACTTCTAATCTACAATGGGGTTGAGAAAGACAGCTTAAACCTTTTAGACCAATATATAAAAAAAGAAAAAAAAATAGGCTCTGAGTAAAGATTAAAGGAGTTCATATATAATAAATTTCAGTAAATGGATATGTTTCTAGGAGATCTTTTTGCTTGCTTGCTTATTGGCTGAATGATTACTGTTTCACTGTGGGTTTGGTTTAGGAAAATTTCAGGATATAGATATAGTGCTTTAGGTCAGGGCAGACCTGGTCAGGCAAACCTGAGTTTGAAGCCCATTTCAAACATCTGCTAGCTATATGACCTTGGGCCTATCACTTAACCCTCCTGGGCCTCATTTTCCTCATCTATAAAATGATAGAGTTGGGCTCAATAATCACCAAGGTCCCTTACAACTCTAAATGTAGGATCCTAGGACCTAAGGTGAGTTAGCTTGAACCTTGAAGAAATGTAGGGATTAGAGGAGAATAATAAAGACGTGGGTCTGAGAAGAGTAGCATATCTGTATTGGAGGACTAGTGAGAGATAAGGTTAGACTGGTAGGGTGAGGCCAGCTGATAAAGGACCTAGGATTCCAGACTAAGGACTTTGGACTTGGTCCAATAAGCAATAGGAGGCCATTGTGGCTTCTTGCGTCAAAGGCAAATAGATTCTTCTCTAATTTTCCTTTCAAATATGAAGAAGAAAGAAAAAAAGGAAAAAAGGAAAGGAGCATTTATTAATTTCCTACTGTGTGCTAAGTCACTGTGCTAAGTGCTTTATAAGTACTACCTCAGTTAAGTTAGGTGATATTATCATTTTATTGTTGAGGAAACTGAGGCAGACACAGGTTAAGTGCCTTGACCATGGTTATCGGCAAGTCCTGAAATAAATCAAAGACATGAGTTGAGAAATAAAGCGTCTTTAATTGAAATAACAAGGTAGCAAGATTGCCACCCTGGGGGATATCCAGTGGATTTCCCAACCAAAGAGAACCATGAAAAAGTTTTCATAGTTTTAGGAGAGGAGGAGGAGACACTTTTAGGTAGCCAAGGCCTGGTCATATAACCTCAGTGGCCTTTGGCAGTCCCGGCAAGGAAAGCCACTTCATTCTGGCTGTTTTGCCCTTCATGCCATGAATCCTAATGGAAGGGATAAGGAAGTCATAAACTGAGGTCCAGGTTGAGCTGGGCTCCCCAATAGGCAGCATCCCTGGTGGTGGAGGGGGGACACCTAGGGTTCGGTTCAACTTAACCTAATCAAGAGTAAATATCTTAAGTAAGGACATTACTAAAATGCTGACATTACAAGGATCATTTAAGGGAGCGGCAGTCCATATTACATTTGGTATTACAATGTCTGTCATTATATTAACAATTTTGTCATTATATGGCTAGGAAGTGTCAGAGGCTGGATTTGAAGTTAAGTTTTCCAGTTCCAAGCCCAGAGCTCTACCTAGCAGCATTAAATAGAGAAGGTATATCAATTTTTCAATTCTGGGAATATGTTCACTTAGGGCCCTATGTTTCTAAAGCATAGTGTTTTCTTCTTTTGTAGTATAGTTTAAAGAGGGTTGAGTCTGTAGTCTAAAAAAACCTGGGTTCAAATCTTTACTTACCTGTGTGACCTTAGATAAGTCATTTATGGGACTCAGTTTACTTGTCTGTAAAATTAAGTAGATCACTTCTAAGATCCCTTCCAACTCCATGGCTATGATCCTAAGATATGAGATGACTACTCATATAAGAATAGACTAGAATACTCAGACTTATAAATAATATTACAAGTAATTGAATGTTTTAAAAATTTATTTATTTACTTTTTTAGTTTACAACATTCAGTTCCACAATCCCTTGACTTCCAAATTTTCTTCTTCCTCCCCCCTGGCAGCATGCAATCCGATATAGTTTCTACAAATACCTTCACATTAAACATTAGCCATGTTGCAAAGAATTATAACCTCGTTGGATATTTCTTATCAATTTAACCTACCTATCTATATACTATTCCATATCACAAACTATGGTTTATTATTTTATCCAGAGGAATCATGCAAAGGTAAGAGCAGTGGTCTTCATATCAAATAATTTCAGTATAATATTTTTAGGGATAAGCTGACTTTACTCTATAAAAGAGGAGCAAAAGGGTAATTTTGGTGACAAGTAGCCCTGATAACAAGAGAGCTGGGTCGGAATCCCAACTCTGACAAAATCAGAAATTCTCAGCATTGGAAGGCACATAGAATCCTGTTGACTGTATGTCCTGTTATTAGCAACTCTTGCCCCCCCAATTACTTCTATATATATATTTTTTATTGAATTTTCTATGCATGTTATTTTCCTTAATATAATGCAAACTCTTTCACAGTATAATCTTTCATTTTTTCTTAATATCGCCAGTGTTTGACATGTGCTGGGTTCAGGTATAAAATGTTTATTGGTTGAATGAATGACTATGAGCAGTGAAAAGTCATGGAACCACTCTGAGTTTTAGTCTCCTCATTTGTAAAGTGAAGAAAATATTGTCCCTACTTACCTCACAAGGTTGTCATAAGGAAAATGTTTTGTTAACCTTAAAGTAATTTTTTCCAGTAGTCTTCTTGCCCTGGAAGATAGCTCAGGACTTTTGGACCCTTCCTCTGGCTAGTCATTCGTTTCCAGAATCTCTAGTTTTAAGGAAGTCCCCAGGTTAGTCATATTTACTTGATTCCTATCCAGCCTCTTCTTTCTGACTCTCCAGACTTCTTTTCCCCCCATTCTCTCACCAAAGTACCATTCCGTTCCTTTTCATCTTCTTTTTATGTGTTGTCTTCCCCCATTAAAATGTAAGCTCCTTGAAGTCAGGGACTATATTTCTTTTTGCTTATATTCTGATTCTAGGTGCTTAGGACAATGCCTGGCACATAATAAAAGTTTAATAAATGCTTGTTGACTGTTGCCTTTTAAATGTAGTTTGTTTGAAAAGTTGAAATGTAATTGCTATGAAAATTTCACTTGTTAAATTAAATTAAAATTGTTTCACTTCTCATGTTAGGATTTTCAATTTCCTTTTAAGGACAGTAAAATAAAAATTGGGAAGATATCACATCTGTTACATTGCCTAATGCTACACTAAAAATGATTTATCAGATTCATGTATTTCTGGGAAAATGTATCAGGATATGCATTTCCATAGCAAAATATTGGTACTAATGCTGCCATTGAGAAAATAGGAAGTTGTTTCATTTTGGAGTTACAATAACTTGGAATATTTTCAGGATAGGTATAAATTCAGGAATGTTTTTTAGTATATGGTTAAAAAGAGAGATGCATTTTTCAGGTCAAAAAATAATTTCTTGGGGACTTTGGAAGTTAGGGATATTGGGAGTCCCCTATAGCTCATTCCCCCAACCTTCTGTGCCCTAATGTAAACACACTTTTTGATAGGTTAATTATTTTTTTCTGAATTTATTTTTAGTTTTCAACATTCATTTCCACAAGATTTTGAGTTCCAAATTTTCTCCCCATCTCTTCCTTACCCCCCACCCCAGAATGGCAAGCATATTGATCACTCTTTCCCCCAACCTGCCCCCATCCCTTCCCTTATTCCCTTGCCCCTTACTTTCTTGTAGGGCAAGATGGATTTCTACACCCCATTGCCTGTATATCTTACTTGATAGCTTAATTATAACACTGTCTATCCAATGACGTATTACATTTTACTCGGGGGGGATAATTGTGCTGGTAAGAGACCTCATACTTCCAAATTACCCTGTGCTCTATCCCCTATACTGCACTGCCCTCTGATATGAAATTTCCTAATAGTGCATATAGACAAAGCAATAATTACCAGGATCCTGACTAAATGTCCAGTGCCACCTATTGGTGGACAATAATACTGAATGTGATCTACCAGGAGGGATATACATATTCCCATGGAGACACTGGGGATTGGAAGAATTCAATTCAATAAATATTTATTAAGAGGCAACTATGTGCCAGACACTAAGCTAAGAGAAGACCTAAAGATGATTTTTCCTTAGGTTTAAATGAAAATGTTATTTATGTGATAGCTGCAATAACAATGTTTGGAATTTACATAAAGCCTCTCTTCCCTCTAAGCTACTCAAAGGCATTTGAACAATATCTCTACAAAGTCAAGCATGTGTTTATAGTATACCTTTAGTAAGAGGAATCGAGAAATTCCCCTAGAGAGGCAGCAAGAAGAGGTTATAATGATAAATCTGAAATGAAGATTTATTTTTGTAGTTAAATAATACATGTAATTTAAAAACACACTACTTTGACATTACCAAACAGGGTACAACTTTGTTTTTCTGTCTTTTTAAAGCTGGGAAAAGCAAATTGAAGTTGAATGATTTCCTGCATTATTACATAAAATGAAATAATATATTTGCAAATGGATTATAAATTAAGTTATACAATAAATACCACCATTGTTATATTATTAGTGATAATAATATGGACCAGTACCAGAAGGACAATCTCCATTTGCTCATTAAAGTTTTTTCACTTTAGAGAAAAACGCTTCATTACAAGTCATTCACAAGAAAAAAAATAGTTAAATGATGAACAAACTAGAAAACAAATAAGATGCTGAAAGTAATTAGAATTATAGGCTGCTTGAATAAGCAGGAAATCAAGAAATCCCCTTTCTTCTCTCCCCCCACCCCTACCCCTACCCCCAATTACATCCTTTTTTTCCAGGCAACTCTTCATATGAATCTATACTTTAGAATCGGAAGGGACATTAATGGTCAACAGGTCCCATTCTTCAATAACTCAAGTAGTCTAAAGGTATCAGAAGAACTGCGAACTATGAACAACCATGGGAAAGAAAGTTTCCCACTGATCCTAAGAAAAATGCACGTCTAAACCCTGAGGTTTTACTTCACATAAAATTTAAATTTACTTCACAAACAGTAATTTAGCAAAGATGACAAAGAATGGAATTAGAAAATATGGGAAGGGTTATGAAGGGATGGGCACTCTAATGCCATGCTGGAGGATTTGTGAAGTGATCTAATTATTCTGGAAAGCAATTTGGAATTATATGAAGTAGTTGATTAAAACATCCATACCCTTTATCCCAGAGATTCCACTGCAAGGGTGGTCAGTGACAAAAAAGCACAGCCTACAATAAAGTCTTTATACCAGTTCTTTTTGTGGTAGTAAGAATGGGAAATAAAGCAGATACTGTTGAGTGTGGAACGGCTAAACAAGTTGTGATACATGAATGTGTTGATTATTACTGTACTATAAGAAACAGTGAATGTGATGAATACAGAGAAACACGGGAAGACACGAACTGATGAAAAATGAAGAAGGCAGCCCTGGGGAATCAATGACTACAACAGTGTAAATAACAATTAAAACTGAATGCTATGAAATTCTAATGACCAAACTAGGCCTCAAAGAAAAAATTTGAGAGGGTCCTTCTAGCTTCTTTGAAGAGGTGGGAGATTATGGATGTGAAACATTGTATATAATACCATACTAAAAAAATATGTTTGTTAGTTTTGCTGAACTTTTCTTCCCCCTCATTTTTGTCCTTTGCTATAAGGGTTGGATCTCTGGGAGAGAGAAAAAGGAAGGGCATATTAGGAAATGTCGGTTATATAAAAAACAAGTGTCAATAAAATCTATTTTAAAAAAATGTTAGTTTTGGGGCAGCCAGGTGGTACAGTGAATAGAGCACTGGCCCTGGAGTCAGGAAAAAAAATGTTTTTTAAAAATTATATATTACGTAGTTTTGCCCCTTCATTTTTTTACAATGGAGAAAATGAAATCCTACTTGGTGATCTATAAATAAGTATTTCATTTTATTTTTGCCTAGATTTATATAGAATTTTGTTAGTTTAGGTAACTCCCCTGTATTACAGAAATGCAACTGTTCTGTAACGCAAAAGCTTTAAAAAGATTCCTGAGGTTCTAGAAGTTTTCATGATTTGCCCAGAGTCACACAACTGATATGTGCCAGAGGTGCATCTTGATAAAAGGATTGCTCAGGCAAGCTTTCTATCCATTATCCATTTTGTCAAACACTTGTTGCCTTTAACCTATTTTCTTCCTCCATTAGAGCTACTGTAAGGACAATTACATCATTCAGTTTGGAGTAAAAAAAAAAATCCTATCTTCTTAACAGGTCAAGGAGCAAGCAATTTGGAGCTTTCTTTCAGTCATGACTTCGGTTTCCTAGGTTTTTAGTCCAGAGTAGAATCAAATGCAAAACCAGCACCTGTACATAATTATCCACAATGTTGCTAAGAAGGCACTAAATCATCTAATGGACGTCTGAGTTCAACATGACATCAAAATGAGGTGATTTGGCTGCTTCTCCCCCACACAAAGTTAGTTTTAAGTATCCTCCTTTACAACTGGAACAATGAACTGAAAATTATTTGAGGTCATTCAGACTGAAGATTCAACTAAGTAAAGTGAAGTGAAAATTCAGATGGAGAGGACCTTCAAAACAAAAAATAACCCATTGCTGAAGATATAAACTTTTAAAAATATGAATCCCAGTTAACCAGAACATTGTGTTCTGTTGAGGACTCAAACTCTTGACATACTCAACAAATGTACCAAATGATAATAACTCTATCAAAAGAAAGAATAGGGTTGAAAGAGTTGTTTAGATAAGGGATACTTATGGACTGTAGAAATAAATTATAACCTATTTGATTCTGCCATCTAGGTCTACCTCTTCTTAGACATCTAACCAATCCTGTTCCCTCCTCTCAACCACCCAAACTTGATGATTTCAGATCTAGTAGAGGTGAAAAATAGCTAAGTATATTATTGATTGTACATGTAAATTACAACTCTACCTCTGTCTCTCTCTCTTCCTCTCCCTTTCTCCTTTTCTCTCTCTTCTTTCTCTCCTCCCCCCTTTCACTTTCTGTCTCTCAATTTCTCAGACTCTTTGTCTATGTCTCTTTATCTCTCTCTGTCTCTCTTTTCCCCCTTCTCTTTTGAGTCCTGACTCTGGCCAAGTTTCTTAACCTCTCAATCAGTGTTCCCTTCCCCCAGAGCAGATAAAAATCTGCATCGGCAGAGGGATTTTCCTCATCAGGTGCTCCTTGCACCCATGAAATCAGGAACCAGTAGTCTAAGCCCCACCCTCACACCACTACACTTTCCTCCCCTGCCCTGTGCTATGACTCTTCTGTATTACTGCCCTCAACTTTTTTTTTTATTGCATAACCTTTTAGAAGACACTTCTGGTTTCTTCTACATTCATTTTATAATTTTTTAAATTAAGAACACTTCCATTTCCATTCAGCCTTTTGCCAGCTGTTTCTATCTTAGTTATACACATCCCTCAATAAAGTATATCTGTGTACAGCATGAGATTCAAAGTTCTTCAGTGTACCAATTCCGTGTGCAGATAATCTTTTTTTCTTTTTCTCCCTCTTTCTGGAGAATGTCCAGCAAGATTATTTATGTCTATTAGTCCCCATCACACCTTAATAATACACAAGAGCAGTTTCCTTTTGTTTCCAATTTCAACAGTACAGTGGTTAAAAATTGGCTCCCATAAGAAAACTCTTTTTCCACCTCAACTGTGCAATGCTGTATACATGATTAACTAGTACAATACGTACAGTAAAGAAACCAGGTGAGAGATTTATTGATTCTGGCTGAAGTAAATTAAAAAGTAACCTTGAACACTTTGTGAAGTTCATAAGAGATTCACAAATCACCATTGGGGCCAACTGTGCTTGTCTTTAGCTGAAGTGATAAGTATGGGATTGATGTAACTCAATAAAGTCCTTTAAGCTGAAGAAATGAAACATGGGGACTAGAGACTAGACCTGTCCTTTCCTTGGCATAGAGTACTCCCAGGTGAGGAAACTCTTTTTTCCAATGCAGTTTGGTACCTTTACTGCAACTTATAGTCTTAAAGAGTCGTCCAGGGTATTAAGTGACTAGCTCAGGATCACCCAGTCAGTATGTGTGAGAGGTGATACTTGAACTGACATATTCTCATTTGTAAGACTTTAGTCACTACGCTATGCTGTCTTTCAACAAAAATAACTCTTTTTAAAATGTAAAGAATAAATTTGATACCCCCAAATTGATCATTGCTTAACATTGACTTCTTCAAAAAAAAAAAAAACACAACGACATTCACTTCTTCATTTTAACTTCTTCATTTCACCAGAAAATCAAAACAAAACACTGTTTTTAGAGTTAGAGGGACCAGGTTCAAATTCCACCTTGGCTAGCTACTACTTGTATAACTTTGGGCAAGTTCACTTTGGAGACTCGGTTTTATTGTATATAAGTAGATGGACAGTATAAGGATATTGTCCATAGATGATCTCTCAGACACCTTTCAGCTCTAACATGATATCTTTGCTAATCCATGTGACTAAACTAAACTGAATGAAGAAATTCTGTCCTTCATTCTCTTCTAGATGCCATTTCCTTCTTCTCACCTGCCACATTGCCACCCTAGGCAACTTCTTCCCTTGGGCAAGCGCCCAAGGTTTTCTTTTCTTTGAGTGCTCCTCCCTGGAACCATCATTTTTGGAAGGATCCCACTCATTTTTCACATTATTCTTGATATGGCTCTTTTAGGACACTATCTCCTTCTCCTCTTCTGTCACATTGCCTCCTCCTCCTCCATGGGTACCCTTCCCCGCTTTCTACGACTTCTCTACACACATCGCCTTCCCTCATTATAATTGTAAGCTCCTTGGGGGTTTTATTAGTGTGCTCGGTGCTTATAAAAATTCCTGGCATTTAGTAAATGCTTGACAAACATTTTATCTAGTTACCTATATTAGAAACCAGGACTTTATTAATTTTGTTTATACCCTCCCATTTCCAAATATACCCCTTTCCCCCTACCCAGGGGATCCATTCCTTATAACAAGTTTAAAAAGGAAAAAAAATGAATTTCAGCAAAACCATCTAACATATCAACTAGTCTAAGCAGTATTCCACAGGGAGGGAGACGCATGTTCTTAACTAGTCTCACAGATCGAATTTAAGAGACTATACTTATAGAAGCTAGTTAAATTGAAAGTTTAGCTTATATGAGAAATTCAGTAACATAGACAACCAATTTAGTTCATCTCAGACTTTTTTTCTCCTTGTTTATTTTTCTGGCTTGAATTTACCAATTTACTAGAAACTTTAATGAAATGGTATTTCTTTGTGGGTTTTTTTTTGGTTTGTTTTTTGGGGGGGGGGGCAGAGGGATGGGAAAGGGGTGGATGGGCAATGTTCTAATGACAAAATCCCAAATCTCAGACATAAATGTAGTATTTTTCAAAATTAGGGACTGTATGAAGACAACTGAGTCTTCTTTCAGATACTGATTTATTAGTCAGAATACTTCTTTTTCTGGATCTGTCACTAATCTAGTAAACAAACCCCACATGAAGAAGACAAGTAGGTTAGAGCTGATGGAAGCTTTTATTGGTTGAGTCAGTGAATCATCTACTTCCACTTATCAAGAAATCCGATTCTAGTGAATACTGAAACTCACTGATCTTGCCCATTAAAAAAAAAAAGACCCTTAAGACCCCTAAAGTATATGAAGTAATAGAATTTTTAAACAGACATAGTGTCCATGATTGGAATAACCCAAAAGGTGGAATATTGATTTTAAAAGTCAGTTATTTTGATTGAATTTCTTATATGGCTATAATAGGCATACCTGTGTTACAGATATTTCAGTTTAGAACAGAATACATTGTAACAAGCTAAACCTATCATTTTTTAAACACATATTTTTTTCTGTGAAATGTTTCTCAGATGCCAATTCCTCAGAATATTCCTTTGGTTTGAGACATCAAAAAGAGAAAAGGTTTTTCAAGGAACAATTGGCCAAAAACAAACAAACAGAAAAACTGGCCCCAAACCCAAAACATACAATTTTATTTTTTTTGAAAATTGTTGGTCTCGTTGGAATACTATAAATCTTTTCATGAATATCTATCCTGCTATTTGCAACATTATGTTCACCTAATATGTGAACGATCCTTATGATTATCTTTGTTATATGTACCAGATATGCTATCATAGAGTCTCATATTTAATTTGTGAAAATCTCTAATTAGAAAAGAACTGGATTAGACTATGCATACATATTTCATATCACCTCATCAATAATATAGTATTGGATACTTCTAAGCATATAATGGAAAACTTTTTAAATATATTTTTTCTCAAATCCCTAGAATTTGAAACATATGTATTACAAAGTTTCACACTGTTTTCATATTATGAAGAAATTGGCTATCTGAAATTTAAATATTTTATTATTGATGAAAAGATTTTGCCTTGAAATCCACAATCCCCTCCTAACAACACTTCTAAAATTTAAATGACTTAAAAAGACTTGCACATGCCTATTCAATACCCATGTTTCCTTTATATTACTGTTGATGGGGCCAAAAATTCCACCAAATATCTATTTCATAGTCTTCTAGACTGAACAGGAAAAAGATGGTCAGAGTAGACACAGGAATAAACTCTAATCCAATTGAAATGAGGATAAAAGTGCAAATGCTAAGGGGATTTCCTTCTAACCCCCTCCAGTGCTTACGTGCCATTTATAAACTTGATTAACTCAAGTTAAACTTTATCTTATCTTTCTAAAAAGTCCATCAGGGCCCCACACCAGCCAGATCTTGCGTTACCTAATCTTGCTAACTGTGAACAAGAAGGAAAGAGTGAAAGCTGAAGCTGTCCTCCCATCCATTTTACCCACTCTAATTTAAAATTGATCATAGGAATGGGGATGGAAGGAGAGCACCAAATCATTTTATTTAGGACTTTGAAATAATCTATGTAATACTGTGGGGGTAGAGAATGCTTCAGAGGTGTTTTAGAGTTCAGCCTGAAAATAAGATAGAGCCCAGCAGGCAAAATTGTAAGTCCTGTTTACACTTGAATTTTGAGGGTCTAATTTTACAGATGTTAATTATTTTAAAATTATCTTGTGTATAATCATGGATCTCCTAGAAACACTTTAATGTGACAGACACCTTGATCACATCATAGACTGACTATTAAATACTCTCCCAGAAAATCTATTTACTTTGATAGTGGAATTGGATATTGGGGGGAAGGGGAGAGTGCTCAAAAAAGTTGTCTTCTTGGTCTTTCAGCTGCATTTCCTGTTACCTTAAGGTTTTAGCGTCTGTAAAAATTTATTTCTAGAACATTCTTCCTGGTTGCCCCAAAAGTCTAGTTGTCCTTATTACTTATTTATCTTTGGGCTTCTTAATAAAAAAAAATTTGTATTTTCACATCAAATTCACGGGAAGGGGTGAATGGCAATTCTTTATGAAACTTTGTATGCCCACGTTTGGTGTTATGAAAGGAGAAATATGTTTGAAAACAATAGTATAGGGAAATTCAGTTGCAAATATATACTTGATATTGTCTAATGAGGTTTTGATTATCTATCTAATATTATAATGGCGGTGCTCTGTAGAGCAATGCAGAGTGCCTCATGACTCTTGAGGCATAAATGAAGGGGGTCAGTGAGATCGAGAAGATGTGGATTTCGTGCTATCCAGAGAAATGAAAAAAATAAAACTCAAGGAAGCTTTCTTATGAAAGTAAGGATTGATAGATATATTTATTTTGCAAATAATGAGGATGGAGAACTAAAGGAGTCATTTCTGAATTTTTTGCTTGTAAACCTAGAATTGGAACTAGAATTGCAGCAGTAAAAATATTCCTACTAGTTTCCATGCATCTCTCCCAATAATTTTGGCCAATATAATTTCACCCTTTCAGTGTATAAATGAATTAGCTAATGTAGTCTAGTTTAAAAAGATTTAAAATTTGCAAAACATCATTGTACAGATTTTTAAAATAGTATTTATTTCCAATTACATGTAAAGATAATTTTCAACATTCATTTTTGAAAGATTTCGAGTTTCAAATTTTTCACCCTCCCTCTCTTCCTGCCTTCTCTCCTCACCAAGAAGGCAAGCAATCTGATCTAGGTTATATATATGCAGTCATGTTAAAAATATTTCCACATTAATCACATTGTGAAAGAAGAAACAAAAGGGAGAAAAAACACAAGTCTCTCCCCCTCCCCCAAAAAAGTGAAAATAGTATGCTTTGATCTGCATTCAGACTCCATTAGTGTTTTCTCTAGATGTGGAGAGCATTTTCAACCATGAGTCTTTTTATTTTTTATTTTTTTTTGCTTTTTGGAGGCAGGGCAATTGGGGTTAAGTGACTTCAAGGTTACACAGCTAATAAGTGTTAAGTGTGTGAGGCTGGATTTGAACTCAGGTCCTCCTGACTCCAGGGCCAGAGCTCTATTCATGGTGCCACCTAGCCACCTACCATTGCTGAGAAGAGCTAAGCTAATCATGGCTGATCATTGCACAGTGTTACTGTTACAGTGTATAATATTCTCCTGGTTCTGCTCACTTTATTCAGCATCAGTTCAAGTAAGTCTTTCCAAATTTCTTTGAAGTTTGCCTACTCCTCATTTCTTATAGCACAATAATATTCTATTACATTCATGTATTACAACTTATTTAGCTATTCCCCAATTGATGGGCATCCCCTCAATTTCTAATTCTTTGCCATGATGAAAAGAATTGCTATAAATATTTCTGTTCATGTAGTCCCTTTTCTCTTTCTTATGATATCTTTGGGATATAGAATTAGTAGTGGTATTGCTGGATCAAAGGATACGCACAGTTTGATTGCCCTTTGGGCATAGTTCAAAATTGTTCTCCTGAATGGTTGGATCAGTTCACAACTCCACCAACAATGCATTAGTGTTCCAATTTTTCCACATCTTCTCCAACGTTCACCGTTTTCCTTTTCTGTCATATTAGCCAATCTGATAGGTGTGAGGTGTTACCTCAGAGTTGTTTTAATTTGCATTTCTCTAATCAGTAGTGATTCAGAGTATTTTTACATATGACTATAGATAGCTTCGATTTCCTACCTATTCATATCCTTTGACTATTTATGCATAGATTTAAAAAAATTTTTTAAAGCATATTGCAGTAAGCTCTAGGTAGTATAGATAGAGTGTCTGACTTGTAGTCACAAAGACTCAAATATTCCTTCAGACACTACCTGTTTGACCCTCTATAAAGGCGGACTAGGAGAAGTTATTCTACAGATCAAACAGTCACCAGAAATAACTGATTTCCCTCAGGGCTGTGGAGGGGAAAGAAGTGAGTAGATGAAGACAGTTTCTTCATTTTTTTACAATCAATTTGTCCACAGTTTAGTGAGCAGCAGAACATAGACTAGTTGGTTTGAAAATCCTTGGTGGGCAGAACAGAAAATGGGTTTTTGCTGTGCATTAGAACCCAAACATTTTTCCTGTAAGAGAGATGTTGGTCAGAACCCACTAAAGTCTCTGTGGCTCCAAATTATTCACAGACAAATATGAACAAAATCTCACAATATAAAAATTCCTCCGGGAGACCTAGTCAAGAAGGAAAAGAGCTAAAACTAAGAGTTAGGAAAATAATTAAAAAGAGCTTCATGGATGTAGAAAGAGTTTAGGGTCAAAAATGACTGGACATTGAAAGTGAATAGAGGAAACAAAAATGAAAGGAAGAATAAGAGAAAAAGAAAACTCTCTAGGACAAGTTATGTAAGTTACTAAAATGTCATTTTAATTTTGATTATACCAAAACCCAATTTTCAGTTATCTAGTTAAATATTAACATTAGATATTCAATGTATCTCTACTTGGAATTATTTCTAAAAGTTATCTTTATAAAAGCCCAGAATATATTTTTTTTCATTTTTTGCTTTTTGGAAGGCAATTGGGCTTAAGTGACTTGCCCAAAGTCACATGGCTAATAAGTGTGTCAAGTGTCTGAGTCCAGGTTTGAACTCAGGTCCTCCCCTCCAGGGCTGGTGCTCTATTCACGGCGCCACCTAGCTGCCCCAAGCCCAGAATATTTTAAAGGATATTCATGTTAAAATGAAACCTATTTGAATGAGGAAGCAAATCAATAAGAAAAATCTCTCTATATCCACAGCTCTACTTTCCTTTTAAAATAGTGTCATTAATTACTTCAGTTTTCTTTATGAAGAAGCATAGGATTCATACTGGAGAGAAACTAACCAATGGAATTTAACCAATATTAGTAAAACTTTCTGCTTGAGCATAGGACTTACTCATCTTCAGAAAATTCATACTGGAGAGAAAAAATATAAATGTAATGAATATATGGAAATTCTTTTGCTAGAGAATAGAACTTGCTTGACATCAGGGAATTCATATTGGAGAGGAACTTTATGAAGGCAATGATTGAAGGGAAGTCCTTCCTTCCAGAGGAAATATTTGATTCAACACACCAAGTTGCCTTCAGGAAGACTCTCCTTCCCCACCTCTACCTCTTAGAACCCTAGTGTCCTTCAAAGATCAGCTCAAGTGCCACCAACTACATGAGGCCTTTCCTGACCCCCCCCAGATGCTAATGCACTCCAAATTATTTCATATGTGTTGTATGTATATATGTGCACATACACATATACATATACACACCTATATGTATATTTTCATATGCTCAGTTGGATAGAACAACAGAGCTGGAGTCAGGAAGACCTGAGTTCAAATCTAGCCCCAGATACTTACTAACTGTGTGACTTTAGGCAAATCTCTTGACCTCTGTTTGCCTCAGTTGCCTCAGCTGCAAAATGGAGGGAAGCTAAAGCACATACTATTGTTGCTGTGAGGATCGAATGAGATAACATTTATAAAGCTCCTAGAACAGTGCTTGGTACATGGTAGGTGCTGTATAAATGCTATTGTTATGTGTATATCATAGAATATAAGGGTAGAGACTGTTGCACTTGTCTCTATATCTGCAATGCCCATCACAGTGCCTGGTAAATAATATACAATTAAGAGCTGTTTGTTGACAGATTTGTTGGGAGAAAGGAACTTTATGAATATAATGAACATAGAAAACCCTTCAGCCAATGCACAGAACTTAGAGAACCTAGGATAATTCATGTGATAAGTAGTTTTATAAAGGTGAAACCCTGTTTCAGTGATATCAGTGATCCTGATAATTAGTTGTCCAAAAGTAGAACAGGCTGTGTTAGAGGATGATAGATTCCCCTCCACAAGAGAGTTTCAAGTAAAGATTGGAAGACTACTTTTCCTATATACAATAGTGGGGATTCTTTTCAAGTGGGACTCTGAATGACTTCCCAAGTTTAAGTGTTATTCTGTGGAAGCAATATGGCATCTTTTTTTTTTTTGAGGCAATCTGGATTAAGTGATTTGTCCAAGGTCACCCAGCTACTGTCTGAGGTTGGATTTGAACTCAGGTTCTCTTGACTCCAGGATGGGTGCTCTATCCATTGCTCTATGTAGCTACCCCAAGCAATATGGAATTTTTAAAGTATATAGGTCTGTTGACTTCTCGGAATTATAAGAGGTGGCAAGTTTCTTGGTCCAGCCAACCGCAATTGCCTACTGCATTCCTTCTAATGCTGTTCAGGCAGTAATCCTCAGTCTTCCTGAGCTGTCTCAGGGTTGGAAATATTGATCAAACTACTGAATGACAGAGTGACCTGGAAATTTTCATAATAAAGATCCATTCCTGTATTAATAATTGGAGCCCCTTTCTGTATTTTCATTTAGGCATATTCAGTGACGAAACCGGGATTTGAATATAACCTATTCCCTGTTGATAAAATTACCCTCAAAAGAATGGAGAAGTCAAGGAAAGGTTGACTCCTTTTCCTCGCAGGTGGGATTGTTATGAATTGTTTCAAAATTCACTTTAACATACCAAGTAAAATCTCTCTTGATATCAAGTGTAAAACAGCATTACTAACATAATCAAAAACATTTGAAATATTTTTTAAGTACATAGGTTATATAAGTTGATAAAATTTTGAATAATCTACCAAAAAAACCTCTTTTCTTCCCTGGTACTCTATGTTGCTGGCAATTACTTGTGTGAGGTTGCTTGGTTAGATCCCAAACAAATGGATGTCACCATTTTAGATCAACATGCTGATTTTTTTTCTTGAAAAGTGATTGGAGTTTTAATTTTTGTTTTGTTTTCCTTAATAACAAAGGTTTATCATGTTTCCTTATGATGCTGGACTTAGGGGTTAGAAAAAGGAAGAGGAGAAAGAGAAGAAGAAAAGGAGGGGAAGGAGAAGGAGGAGAAAGAAAAAGAGGAGGAGAAAGAGGAGGAAAATAAAGGGGAAGGAGGAGAAGGAAGAGGAAGAAAAGGACAGACAGCACAACCACATTGTATGTAGTCTGATGGATAGCAGAGTTAAAAGGAACTGCTCAAAACAATTTTAAGATGGGGGTGGCTAGGTGGCACAGCGAATAGAGCACCAGCCTTGGAATCAGGAGGACCTGAGTTCTTACTAGCTGTGTGACCTTGGGCAAATCACCGAACCCCAATTGCCCTCCAAAAAGCCAAAAAAAAAAAAAAACCCCAACAAAAAACAGTTGTAAGATGAAGACAAAATGTCTACAGCTCATGAGTCTGTGGTCTCAGAGCTTAAGTAAAGATAAATTGTATAGAGAATAAAGCATATTTTGGGTCTCTGGCAAGTAAAATACAATTTTACAAAAACAGCTTTGAGCTCCTCCTCCAGAGCAAGGACTTCATCATGGTAATATTTTATCAATGAGACAAAGAAGTTTTAGTGCCAGAATCAATACTTTATCTACTTTACCATCCCACATACGAAACATAATAAGGACAGCTGTGTAATTTGAAGATGGACATAGGTCTCCAGCGGGTTCTAAACAATTATGTGCTAACTGGCTTTTAGTTAGAAGACAATAAAATATAGTTAGCAATTCTTTTCCTCACCTAATTTAGTCTTAATTATTTTTGCAGTATTTTAACAACGGATAGTATATAGAGTTTAGAATCAGAAAAATCTGAACTTGAGTCTTGCCTGTGGTTTCAGGAAGTAACTTAACTTCTGTTAGAATCTA
>CM053587.1:159264467-159298894 GCA_028646515.1 Pseudochirops corinnae | reverse complement strand
CTATAATCAAATGTTAAAAATATATATCTCTCTCTCTATATATATATGCAAAAAAAAAACTACCGTGAGACCAGTTTTCTCTCACTAGATCTTATATTTTTCTAGTTCCTTAATCCCACCAATGTAAAAACAAGATTGAACAAATTTTAGAAGAGAAATTCAGTCCTAACTTCATCTCTACTAGCTGAAGTCTGATAGACTCTATGATTAATTACTTAATCACTCAGTAGTCATGTCCTCCCACAAAATAGTCATTTTATATTGGTGGATGTCTACTTCCATAACAGATAACTCTAGATTTTTCTTTGAAATCTGGTTTTCCTCTATTTTTATTCGCAACCTTAACAATAGTAGTACCTACAACAGCAAAGGTAAAAGGCCACTCTGTCCCCAAGGGAACACATAAATAATTTAATCCTTATTCCAACTAGGTAGGTCATTTTCTCTGTAGAGATAGTAAACTGGGTGAAGATAGCTAGGGTGGGGAGGGTTTGCCTGCCTTCAGATCTTGTAGGTTGTTTGCACTGGGTATAGAGATCTTTCTTAGCTGAACTGCAGGTGGGTTGGCTAAGATGCTTTCTTTCCAGCTCCTGACTCCAGGTGATAGCTATTGTCTCATCCCTTCAGCAAACACCTTCAAAGAACATGCTGCAGATATGAAGTGGGTAGGAAGATTGGCTTTCTCCAGAGAGACTATGTAGGGGGAGTAGGTGAAAATCATATTCTTAATCACAAGTAAACACAATTAACTGGCAACTGGATTAAGATACCTAATCAGTCAAAATTATTTGGAAGGTTCTTATGACCATTGATTACTCTGTGAGATAATGTCTGTTAATAAAGTACATTCTTTTGGTGGGGTACCTAATTTCAGTGATCACTCTTCAAGAGAAATATCTATTTAATTTCACTATGACCACCAAACTAGGTTGGGGAACCTTTGAGGAAGAATTATTTAAATGGAAAGACTAGAAATTAATTGCAATAAATGAACTGATTCAGATCCAGGGATTGTTTTACAACACACACACACACACACACACACACACACACACACACACACACACACACACACACACACACACCCCTAGACTTTTCATTTTATTGATGCAAGTAACTCTCAGGGTGGAAATTGTGTTATATTGGAAGGATCCACCAATACAGATTACAACTCACCTATAATTTCTAATCTCAGAGAATTTCCTGAGACTGTTTAACAAGTGAGAGATCAAATAACTTGTTCATTGGTTTCATGGCTAGTGTGTGTCTAAGGTAGGATTTAAATATGGTTATTTCTTATTCCAAAGTCTGAACCATTGAACCCAAGTTGGTTTTAGGCACATATGAAGCAGTGCTAAACATATGGCTTGTCTTCCTCCACTTCAAGAGAGTAATGAAAATGGGACTAGACTGGGGGAGAGAGAAAATGATTATCTTTATGTTTTATGAACCAGTGAGAAAGGAGGAAGTCAACATAGCTAGAAGAATGGTGAGCTGGGACTGTTTTGTTTTGGGATGTTGGCAGGCTAGCAGCAGAACTTTGAGAACTCTGCAAATCTGTAGAATAGTGAGTAATTAGTAATCTTGGCAATCTCATTCTAAACTTGTTCCTCTTTCCCTTTAGTTTTAAGGAGAGCAGAGGAGATCTTATTAA
Organism: Pseudochirops corinnae; assembly: GCA_028646515.1. Lineage (NCBI taxonomy): Eukaryota > Metazoa > Chordata > Mammalia > Diprotodontia > Pseudocheiridae > Pseudochirops > Pseudochirops corinnae. Next base: position 159,297,240 of record CM053587.1, on the reverse strand, counting down.
CTCTGACCCTTCTGTACAACATTTTTTTAATGCTTGATGGAAGCCAGATGGGAGTTCTGTTCTCAGTGTGAGAGGGACTGGACAGAAATGCAAGGCTGGATACAGAGCAAGGAGCTCTGGGTCCAAGGTCAGAGGACCGGCTTCTGGTGCTTACAATCTCTCTTGGCAAAAATTTCCACATTTGTAGAAATGAGGAATTTGGACTAGAGCAGGGGTTCTTAACCTGGGTTCTGTGAATCTAAAAATATTTTGATAACTATTTCTATAAAATTGGTTTCTATATATTCTATATATTTTATTTTTGTACTTAAAAGCATTATTCTGCTTAGAGAACCATAGACTTAGCCATAGACCAAACTGACAAATGGGCCCTTGCCAAAAAAAGTTAAGACCTTTTGAATTAGAAGTTTTCTCAATGTTTTGTTTTGTTTCTCCCTAGCTTTAAATGTGATGGCTAGTATTTTAAACTCACAGGTAAGCCAAATTGAAAAACCATAGCAGGTGCTGCTAATTCATTCCAGAGGACTTTATATCAATATATAATGAAAGCAGGATGAAAACTTGTATCAGGGTAATCTGTGTGATTGTGTGTGTATGTTTATGCACTATATGAGAAATCTTTCAGAAATGGAAAGTCTTCAATGAAAGCAATTTATCTGACCATTGTTTGCTCATCTTTGCCAATGGAAGACTGGAGAACAAAGAAGTTGATGGTGCTATACAGAACCAGAATTCATAAGTACTATCCAATTTTTAGGAAAATTGTCATTTAGCAAAGGAAAATGCTAAAATAGTACTTCTTGTTGTCCTTTCTTTGGATGCCAGTTACAAGATACAGCTTAAAAAAGAAAAACAGAAGCATATTTCTTTGGTTTACTAAATAATGGTGAACAGCTGGGTCTGAATTCTTGGTAATAAAGGAGTAAATTCAAGAGATCTAATCTAATCTAATCATTGCTCTGGACCAGAGGTAGGATCTGGGCTAAAAGATAAAAAAAGCTCCACATAACTAACCAGTGGCTGATAGCAGGGTAACCCTCCTTGCTAGCCCTATTTTCATTTCCTCTTAATTTACCAATTAATCTATACTACTTGCAGTCTTCCACAAACTCAGTCACATCTATATTACTTGACACTTTTAAATAACCACTGAATCAATCAATTAATTTGTTATGCCTGTGGGAGATAGATAGCTATTACACAAGTTATAGAAGGAGGAAATTAAGCATTGAACACGTTAGCCAATTTGCCCAATATTCCATGGATTTCAGTGAAGAAGCTGGAATTAGAATTCAGAGCCTTTGATCTGTGTATCATCGACTGAACTGGTCCAGGCATAAAGTAGTGGTTGGGTGATTATTCATGCTGTTAAATTACATGCATATAAGGCACAGAGCAAGAAACAGATACTTGCTCATCAGTCACCAAAAAATGGATCAATGTTGACACAGTGAGCCAAAAGCCATGACATGGAGTCATCATGTCCAGCTAATCTCTATTGTTCCTTAATACAGAAGTCAGAATTTCCCATAAGTTCTCTGGCACCTCCACCACCTAATTGTTGGGTTCCCATCTTGGGGCAGTTATGTTTTGAGATGGAAGCTAGGCTGTTTTAAGCTCAAACTTGGGCAAATCTGATGAAGACACTGGATGGACCTGAGAACCTGTTGGAATTTTTGGCCAGTCCTAGATCTTACTAGGTCTCAGTTTCACCACCTTTTTAAAGTGAGAGGGTTGGACTTCAGGGGCAGATTCCCCACCCCTGGACTAGATGATTTCTAAAAAGTCTCTTCTAGCTCTGGAGCCTTTAATATAGTATTAGATAATGCTGTCCACAAAATGAGAAGACAGGACTCATTGGAAAAGACTCTGATGTTGGGAAGGATTGAAGGCAAAAGGAAAAAGGGAGAGCAGAAGATGAGATGGATAGATGGTGTCATGGAAACAATGAACCTGAGTTTGAACAAACTTCAGGAGATAGTGGAGAATGGAAGATGTGCTATGGTCTATGGGGTCATAAAGAATAAGACATAACTGAATTACTGAACAACAACAATGTTCTTTCTATACGGTAGTTCTTTTTAATGGGAGGTGGGGTGGAAGGAAGGAAATACTGCTACGTTTTCCATAAGAAATATTCTTACTTCATTCCTGCCCTAGATCCTGGTAACCAATCCCTGATCACTATCACCACTCTTAATTCACAAAACTCAGATAAAGGTATGGAAAAGGAGGGAGAAGAGTTTAGGTAAAAGCATCATCCTATATTGCTTTGGGTTAAGCTATATTTAAAAGTGTTTAGACAGCAGTTCTCAACCTGTGGGTTATGTTCAATTTGTAACAATGAAAATACATCCTGCATATCAGATATTTACATTATGATTCATAATGGTAGCAAAATTACAGTTATGAAGTAGCAACGAAAATAATTTTGTGGTTGGGGGTCACCACAACATGAGGAACTGTATTAAAGGGTCGCAGCATTAGGAAGGTTGAGAATCACTGTGTTAGAACATACTTCTGCTTAGGACATATGGTGGGATGATCCAATTAAATGAACATCTCATTAGTTTTCCCTTTTCTTTCAATGATAGACTCTGGGTAATAAGAATCAAAGCAATTACATTTTTTTTCAATGGACTCATTTCTATGATTTGCACTCATGAATCTGGCAACCTAGTTAGATGTCTAGCACACAGTAGATAAATACATGTTTATTAAAAGAATTAATGATTTTTTTCTTACTAGCACTGTCTTCATGGATGACATTAAGAAAATTATTATAATATATAGTCTTCTAAATATGATCTATTAGCAATAAGACAAGAAAAAGAAATTTAAGGAATAAGTATGGACAAAAAAATGATTACCTTTTATAGATAATTTGATGATTTGCTTAGAGAATCCTAGATAGTCAACTACAGATTATTTGAAACAGTAATATAAAGCTAAGTTGCAGGATATAAAATAAATTCACACAAATCATCAGTATTTCTGTACATTACTGACAAAATCTATCAGGAAGAAGTAGAAAAAGAAATTCCATTAAAAACAACTACAGAATATATTAAAATCTTGGGAATCTATGAATGAAGATATACACAGGAACTATATGACTATGCTACAAAAAATTCTTTGCAGAAATAGAACCTAAATAATTTTTAGAAATACTGATAATCATGATTAGGTTGATCCCGTGAAATAAAAATGATAATACTACCTAGAGTAATTTACATATTCCATGATATGTTGTTCATCCTTCATTTTCAAAGAGCATCAATGACATCATGTGGTGTTGTTTTGACTTGTGCATGAATTGGATTTAAGTGAGACAGAGTTAAGAAAAGTCATCATCCTCATTCTCTCTTCCAGAGTCATCAAAGTCCGATGGCAGGACAAAAGTCAGGATGACTGGTGATGGACCAGGGATGACCTTGATCTCTTGAATGTCTGTCTGACCAAGCTCTAATCAATCCAAAGTCAGGCAACCTCATGGCTGTTAGAAGAAATTGTTCTCATTTGTCCATTCTGCCAGGGGAAGTCTTCACATGCTTGGGGTAGACACCCCCTCCCCCAATTCATAGGCCTCAAACCTCAATTGTGCTTAACCTAGTTTAGCCCATCTGCTGCAGCCATTTTACCAGGGCATGCTATAGCTTCTTGGAGCCACAGGTGAGAGTTCCATGATTTATGCCATGATAGACCAACTCCATGATATACCAACCAAATTACCAAAGGATTATTTTATAGAGATAGAAAAAATAATAACAAAATTGATCTGGAGGAACAAAAGATCAAGAATCTCAAGGTAAATAATGAAAAAAAAATGAGATAGAAGAAGACCTAGTAATAAGAGATCTCAAACATAATAAGAGATCTACAAAGCAGTAATCATCAAAAATAATTTTGTAAAAAAAGAAGCATTGGTCAGTGGGACAGAATAGGTACACAGCATATAGAAGCAAATGAAACCAGTAGCCTATTGTTTGATAGTTCCACTGGGGAAAAACTTACAATTTGACAAAATGTTCTGGGCAAACTAAAAAGTAGTTTGGCAGAAATTAGATTTAGTCCAACATCTCACATATATTCAGTTAAACTCCAAACAGACATATAATATGGATATTAAAGGTAACATCATAAATAAATTAGAGGAACAAAGAAGAAATTGCTTTTTAGATCTGTGGATAGTGAAGAGGCCATGACCAAACAAAAGATGGATAAAGAGGATCACAGAAAAATAAATGAACAACTTTCATTTCATAAAATTAAAAAGTTTTGCACAAACAAAATTAATGCAACTAAGATTTGAAGGGAAATAGTTGGCAAAGAAATCTTCTGGCTAATTTCTCCAATAGGTCTTATTCCCAAGATAATAAGGAATTGATTCAAAGTTATAAGAATAAGAGCCATTCCTCATTTGGCAAATAGCTAAAGAATATAAACAAGTAATTCTCAAAGGAAGAAATCCAAATTGTTAATGGTCATATGAAGAATACTCCAAATCACTGATAATTAGAAAAATGCAAATGAAAGCAACTCTGAGGTTCCATCTCACAACTACCAGGTCAATGTAGATAAAAAAAGAAAAATGTTGGAGAGGCTATGGGAAAACAGACACATAAGAGGAACTATGAATTGGCCTAGCCATTTTGGAAATCTGTTTGAAATTATGTCCCCAAAGTTACTAAATTGTGCATATCTTTTTATCCATAAATAACACTACTAGGTCTAATCCTTGAGTATATCAAAGAAAGAAATAGACCTATAAATACACAATGTTTATAAGATCTCTTTTTTGTAGTGTCACAAAACTAGAAATTAAAGGTATGTCCATTAGTTGGGGAGTGGCTGAAAAAGGGGAATGAACTTAATAGAATAATATTGTGTAGTAAGAAATTATGAAAGGCACTGTTTCGGAAAAACCTGGGGAGACTTGTATGAGCTCATACAAAGCAAAGTAAGAAGAATCAGAACAATTTATACAGTAATGTTATTGTAAAAGAACAACCTTTGAAAGATTTAATTTTCATCAATTTAATGACCAATCATGATTCCAGTAGACTGTTGATATAGAATGCTACCCACATCTTGACAGATGGACTAAAAATGTGGAGTGTGATACATGCATTTTTGGTGATGGACAATGTGGAAATGTTTTTGACTCTGTATATTTATTGTAAGGCTTTTGTTTTCCTGAATATGTTGGGAGGATGGGGAAAATTAATGCTTATTTGCTGAAAAAAAGATTAAGAAAATCACAGAATTACTCTGAGTCTCCATCTCCTTACTTTGCACAAATGAAGTTGATAGCATTGACCATCTATTTTTCTTCAAAGGAAACTTGGAATGGGAAATTTTTTTTTTTTTTTGAGACTGTTGGATGGTTTAAGAAGGGAACTGGAGAGGTCATCTAATCAGTTTGCCAACCTCAAGGCTCACTGGTAATAGTAGATGACATTTTTATAATTCTTGGAGGTTTATGATATATAAACCTCACAATAACCCTTTGACACGGGTAAACGTGTGATTATCACCATTTTAAACACACTGTGAATCATAGAGGTAACTCTACATGCCCACATACTGGAAGCACTGAAATAGGACCTACAACCTCAGTCTATGACTCCGAATCTAGTGGTTTTCTCCAGTATGCTTTCCATGAAAACCATACTATCCCTAAAAACTGCAAAGGAGATCTTAAAAAGATTCTTAAGGCAACTTTAATGATTAAAGTAATTCCATTTGCCTTAGGGGGAAAATTTATATATGCTTTTATGGATTTTGACTTTTCTTATGTTTAAGAACAGTTTAAAGTTTGTCTTTATAGCTCTTCAGGTAACAAAGGAACGGCCAGGAGTTTTCAATTGCACTGAACTTTGGTAGTATAAAAGATTGCTTAAAATAAGTAAGACAATAGTATCATAGGAATATACCTCAGAATTGGAGTCCATCCTTCATTTTACAGATGAGAAAGCTGAAGCTCAGGCAAATTAAACTCGAGGTCCACCTAGTTGTAAAGCTACTTGTTTAAGGCAGGATTCAAACCCAGGTCATCTTGACTGCAAGCCAAGTCCTCCCTACCTAGTACACTTAGAATCTCCTTCTCCCCTACCCCTATCCCACACCCTTTATAATTTGATCTTAGGAAAGTTCAAAACTTCTAACTGCAAGTGTTTTCTTGGGAGTGCCTACACTTATGATATTAAAGCATATCATGATCATGGGTTTTGCGTTCGCATTTCTGAGCCTTAGAAATTTCCCTATTGTTGCCTCTTCTACCTCCAACCACAGGGACTCCGATCGAATATCTGCAAGTACTTGGCAGAGAAATGGAAGGCCAAACCGCTGGATCCCACAGCTGAAAGCAACAGAGGAAGATAGGTGGTATATGCACCACAGAAAGGCACACTCTCCACCCCCACCCTCCCTTTCATAACACTCCCCGCTCCGCCCCCCGACACTCAAGGGAGCGAAGGAGACTAAATGGCCTCCCAGGAACTACTGGGTATGTGTTGAGTGAGGCAGCGTGATGGTGAGAATCAGTACTAAAGCTGAGAAGTTTCGGAGGAGGAAAGCTGGCGGGAATAACGCATTTCCTGCTTCGCGAGTACAAGCTCCCAACAGAGCCAAGAGGGAGCAGAGATGCAGATCTGTCTTCTCCCTCTGCAACTGCGGGCCAAGCAAGGATTGGCAGAGAGAAAAGTGGGGAGGGCAAAACAGGGAATCAAGCAAAAGGAAGAGCGAACAAGACCAGGGCAGCGGGGCAAAGGAACGGATTGTGTGTGTGTGAGGGACAGTGAAGTGGGATAAAAGGGAAAAAAGTCTTTTAGGCCTCTCGGAATTTGGAAGTTTAAGTGAAAAACTAAAACTGGTAGAAAACCTGGGTGCAGGAGCTGGGGTGGATAATTGGAGAGTCAGGGATCCCAAGGATGTCAGCTTCTTATCCACAAAGGAATATCTCTTTCTGAGTTTTCTGTTCCCCTGTCTCCCCCTCTGCCCTGGTCAGCTCCTTGCCAACCCCTTCTTCTCCCACCAGATGACCCCAGTTTCCACCACGCCTTAATCTGCCGCGGGTTGGGTTTCGCACTTAGGGGTGTGCTAGTGAAAGGAAAGTGGGGTAGTTAGTGAGGGAGGGGGCTAGAGCAGGGAGAGACGGGGCGAAAGGGGGCTGACACCCAGGCACCACCGCCATCCCGCAGCTCAGTATTACCCTGCTCCGGGCTGCACGTGGGGCGACTAGCTCCTACCTGGGAGGTGGAGGGAGACCATTGCCAAGGCTCAGAACTGCCTAAAAAAGCCCCCGAGCTCAGTAAGCGCTCTCCTGCTGCTGTCCCCAAGAGATTGATCGCGCTTTGCTGAGAAAAAAAACAATATCCCACAATTTATAAACGCAAAGACCTTATTGTTATGCTTTTCCAAGAGGGCTATTGTTTATTCCCACGCCTGAGCTTGTTATTGTGAGGCTTCTCCAACAATCTCGACCCAACCCTGTTCCCTCCGTGGGGGTTAGAACGGCCGTTCGCTGTACACCCAAAAGTACGGTTGCAAAAACACAAAGTGCGCCCAGGATTCACCGTGCTTTGCTTTTTTACTTTCTTTTAGTCCTGGGGGAAGTGTAAATTCGTGTTGGGTTTGTCCTGATACCTTTTTTTTTAACCTCTGTTTGACATTTCCCCAATAGTTCCTCGATATTTACTCGGGTCAGATGTGCACAGGACTTTCCTCTCAGCAACAATGATCCTTGCTGACGTTATTCCTCTAAACCCCCTTTTCTCACGAACTAGTTGTTTCCCACTCTGCCGCAGACGGCATAGGCTGCTGCAACAGCAGCGTCTTCAAGGAACTTCATCCACTAAGGGCCTCGCAAAGCAACCTGTAAAGAGGCAGGAGGGTGCACATGAAAAATGTCCGCTTCTATTTGGGTATGGTGTACACTGTTCCTTACTTATGAAACCCCCTTCCTCACCAAAGAAAAAAAACAAAACAAAAAATCCTTCAGTGTTGAGAAAAGCGGGGTTTCAGGAAGCGCTCCGGATGTTTGCGGCTTTTCATGTGGCATTTGTGGCTGGCTATGATAACACTTGACCACTTCCAACACTACGGTTAGCAATGAGACTGAAATAGAAATAGATTCCTCGCAACAAACGACAGGGTTTGATAAGGTCCAAAAGAAACTTTGGTACAGTTATCAGAAAGGAATTAATGTCAAAAGGAGCAGGGTTTGAAAGCCAGGGTTAAACAGGCATGGGGGGGAGGGGAATTCCTTCCCAAACATTTAATTAAATCAGTGCTGGCCTCTGGAAGGATGATAGTGTTATAGGAAGGAGGTGAAACCTGAAGATCCCGATAAAGTTTTGGTACAGTAATTCCATTTGATTTCTCACTAAGCTAATTGGGGCAAAGATTTTGTATCAGGAAGCTAGTTGCAAGATTCTGATAACTTTTGCTGGTTGTCAAGCTTACTCTGTCTCTCTTTAAAAATTTCCTTTCTAGGCGGGTTTCCTTTTGTTTCTAGGATTGTTGGTTGAAATAGAGCACGAGTGAAGAAAATTTCCAAATGTAAGTCAATGGATGTAAGAAGCTGGTCTCTCACCTCGGGAATATTTACTTTTGATGCCCAGCTTTTTTTTCTTTTAAGGTTCACCAAAAGCGATTACTAAGGGACCTAGCTAAAATGTATTACTTCTTTCTAGAATGCAGGATGATTTCTCTTTTTGCAAAAGAGTAATATGGATAATTATCTTGAGTTCACCTGTCTCTCCTAGGGAAATTTCCCCGAAGTTAACTATCATTACCCAGATTACAAATCAGTTCGTTAAATCAGAAGCAATTATATGTTTAAATTTCCCCAACCTAAACAATCAGCATATTACTTTAAAACAGATGTTTCCAAAAGTCAGTCAGCAGCTGGTGGCCCTAGAGAATTTGTATGTCCTGACTTTTTCTATCCTATCTATATAGTCCTGAGAATGCTTTTAGGATTTGTTTCTCAGTTAATTTAGAAGAAAATTTAAAATTTCATTACAAAACCAGGCAACAAAAGCACCATTGTGAAATTTGTTTTGGAGACCATCTCTTTTCTAATTCATCTGGTTGAAAATAATACTTCCGTGATTCTTTAAGCTAATGCCTCTACTTTCCAAGTTGGGGGTCTTAACCTTTTTAGTGTTATGTTCCCCTTTGGCAATCTGCTGAAACCTTTGGAGCCCTCCAGATAATGTTTTTAAATGCATAAAATGGAATGCAAAGGTTTACAAAGGAAACAAATTATATTGAAATAGTTATCGAAATTTAAAAAAAAAATTCGGGGACCCCGGTTTACGAACACAAATATTAAACTATTTGCTTTTTCTATTTCTTTCGTATTGTTGTTTTTTTGCTTTTTGGAGGGCAATTGGGATTGACTTGCCCAAAGCCACACGGCTGATAAGAGTGTCAAGTGTATGCCGCTGGATTTGAACTCGGGTATTTCTGACTCCAGGGAGTCTGCTGTATTCACTGAGCCACCTAGCGGCCCTCTCTCTTTTGTTCTTTTAGGGACATCTTTTAAAATCAGATTTAAACTCTCATCCTGAATTAGGGAGAGGAAGTGGGGAGAGAAAGCTGCTGGGGAATAACTCAATTGAGAATTAACTTCTCTGAAGTGACAACTTCGCTACTGTTATCCACGCAATGGGAAACGGAGTGGGAGAATTACTCCTTCTAGGAAGGGAATCTAAAGAAACACGTTGTTTATCGAACAGAGTTGACGCTACTGGAGTAAAAGCTCCATCCACAATATTTTGAGATTCAGTAGACATTCCAGAACACTGAATTTCCGAAGAGATGAATTTGGTCCTCTCTTGGATTGTAACATCACAGAAAACGGGATGACTTCAGCTTTTGGGCTGAAGAGCATTCAGTGCTTTTTTTTGTTTTTTCATTTTCAGATGGCTTTTCACAAGCAAGCAAGAAAAACCCTTATTTCTTGAGATTAGTATTAGCAACTGAAGGAAAAGGTTGTAGTTTGTGAGACAGACTCACCGGATCTTTAATTCAAACTGAGTTTAGACACAGTATGAACACTCTCTCTCTCTCTCTGCTTTAGGTCCGTACTTCTATCTCTATTCAAGAGTAACTCCTGAAGACCGAAAAAGAAATGTAATTTTTTTTCCGATCTCAAATATCAGGCGTCAGTATCCCTGCTTTTTTTTTTGTTAAGCCATTTACTTTAACAAAGGCACTAATATTTAAATACCTCCAAAAAAACAATGGGTAGCAGACATTGGCTGCAAGTTTGACTACTGAAAGCCACCCTGAGTGTTAAAGTTAGTTTGTAATAACTGTAGTCCAAACAAAGCTGTCCTTACCCAAATAAGGCTCTCTGATCTCCTGTTTACACCTGGACATTTCCAGATAAGCGATGGATTTAATAGTAGCCGGGAGTAAAATTCGAAAATATTCAAGTTTAGCCCCATAAAATGCACCTGTCTGGCTCGGATTTCAGATTCTAAAGGTAAGATTTGCTTTATTAGAGACACGGGAAAAATAGCTTGAAAATATCAATTTACATTTAGGAAAGCACTCAAAATAATTTCAGGACACAAAGGTGTTTTTTTCCCCCTGGCAAAAGGGCATGCAGTTCTTCAAAAATCTTAGGCAAACTTTGTACTTTTCTCTCTTGCTGGTTCTGAATATCCTAGATAGTAATGCATTCAATTGAATTGGAAGAGAAAGGTTGAGGTCTACGAAAGATTAGTTATGTTTTATTCTTTAGTAAAATGACACAATCAACGTCGAAAGGAAGCCAAAAAAACTTAAGTGGGAGGGAGGACTTTTATGCTGATTTTTTTTTCAGAGATATTATCCATGTCCGATTAAGCACCTCTGAAGGAGAGACCCAAGTTATTCCCTGGGCGAGAATGGTCGATCAAATAGATTATTTTGTACTCTACTTAAAAGGAAAATACAAGTGCTTCTGCATTTTTACTAAAAAAGAGCTGAGGAGTTTTTGTCCAACACTGCTAGCATTAAGAAAAAACAAGGGTTTCCAAGTGGGAATCTTTGAAAATTTTACAGCCTGTGCAATCAATCCGTCAACTGCGAAGTCCGAGGTCCCGATTTTCCGGTGCCTAGAAGTCTGGTTCCTTCCAGTTTACACCTGCTCAGGTAAAGCCTAAGCAGTTGCAACGCTAGTTCCCGGGCTGGGAGGTGGCCCTGGGCCTTGGTCAGGGCGGGGAGTTGACACCTCGTGGGAGTTGCCCCGCCCCCGGAGCCCTATTGGTCGCGTGGGTATAGAAATGAGAGCTGTTTCGGTGAGAGTGCTCGCACTGGGTATGCGTCGTTTGGGGCTCTCGTCCCTCTCGCGATTTGGACCTGGGAGTGTAGGCAGGGAGTCAGGGCAATCCATCTAGATTGATCGATTCCCGCAGGCCACCAGCCCTCCTCCCGCCTTCGACCTGCCACTGGCGGAACCGTCGGGTCCCGGCTGAGGGTGTGGGGCAGGGTGGGGTGCGGGGCGCGAGGTCTGGGCAGGAGAGCCATGAGCAGTCCGGATGCGGGGTACGCCAGTGACGACCAGAGCCAGGCCAGGTGCGCGCTGCCCATGATGATGGCTGGGATGGGCCCCTGCCCTTGGGCAGAGTCTTTGAGCCCCCTGGGGGAGATGAAGGTCAAGAGCGAGTCCGGTGCGGGTGCAGGGAGCGGGAGCAGCTCGAGTACTGCTGCAGCTGCGGGGGCTGCATGCCGTGGCAAAGGGGAATCCCGCATCCGGCGGCCCATGAACGCGTTCATGGTGTGGGCCAAGGACGAGCGTAAGCGGCTGGCACAGCAGAACCCGGACTTGCACAACGCCGAGCTGAGCAAGATGTTGGGTGAGTTGGCATTCCAGGGGAACGGGGGTAAGGTGGGGAGAGGTAGATACCTCAACCGCATACTTGGGTCAAGGTGATCTCACTTCCCAAGTGGGGTCCTTAAATCCCGGAAAACAAAATTCTGTGTTTTGCAAGACTACGCTTCCTCCCTGCTTTGTTTTTTCCATGCATTCCTCCCTTCTCCCCCGCTCCCCGTACTTTTCGCCCACCCTCTCTAAATTGGTCTTCTCGGTCATGCCACTCTTTTTTGCCCCCTAATCCTCGCTGCCTTGGTTGCAGTACTCTTTCGCGAAAGGCTATTTTCGGGACAGATCTGGCGAGAGTACTTTTTGCCGGCTCTCCTCCACTGGAAGGAGAAACGCCCAATTCTAGGCACCTCCGGGCCGCAGGGCAGGAGAATTAGATAAGGAAAAGGGTATTGGAGTTCTAACGGAAAGGCAAAAAAGAGTATTCGAGAAGGGGCGGAAGAGAATGAATTAAGAAGCTTTTCAGAGACTGGAAATTTAATAGTGTTTTTACAATAAGGGTAGTGCCCACTTGCTTGAAGGGTTTCTCTTTCATTAAAGCTCCTGGAAGCCGCCATTCCCTCTTCTGCCATTTCTAGTAACGGGTTCATTGTAAGGTTAGAGAAGAGTGGGCGCTGCCAGCTGATGGAGAATGACCAAGTCTGTTCCCTTTTCTTTCTCCCCTTGCTCTTGCAGGGAAGTCCTGGAAAGCGTTATCTCTTGCGGAGAAGAGGCCCTTTGTGGAGGAGGCTGAGCGGCTGCGCGTGCAGCACATGCAGGATCACCCCAATTACAAATACCGGCCTCGGAGGAGGAAGCAGGTGAAGAGGCTGAAACGGACAGAGAGTGGCTTCCTCCACAACCTCCCCGAGCAGCCGGGCTCTGGGCTGGGTCCAGAGGGCAGAGTGTGTGTGGACGGCCTGGGACTGCCATTCCATGAGCAGGCCTACCACCCAGGCCAGGGAGTGCTACCTCCTCAGATGGGACACTACCGGGAGTGCCAGAGCCTGGGTCCGCCCCCTCAGTTTGACAACTACAACTTGCCTACCCCTGAGGCTTCTCCCATGGATGGCATGGAGCCAGATGCAGCTTTCTTTACCTCCCCTCTCCAAGGGGACTGCCAGCCGGGTCCCTACAGCTATCCTGTAGCCTCTGAGTACTCTGTGCATCCTGACTCTCTCCCGGGTCCCGTGCACCACAGACACATGCAGGAACCCTTGACCCACTCGTTACAGGGTCTGATGGGCCCCTCCAACCCTCTGCATGTGTACTACGGTCCCATGGGCTCCCCCCAGGCTGGGGGCAGTGTCCGTGGTTTCCAGATGCAGCATCAGCCAGGATCTAGTCAGCCCTCTCCTCCTCCAGAGGCCCTGTCCTGCAGGGAAGGCCTGGACACCAGCCAACCTGCTGAGCTCCTTGCAGATGTGGACCGCACAGAATTTGAACAATATCTGCACTTTGTGTGCAAACCCGAGTTGGGGCTAAATTACCAGGGACATGAACCTGGCCTCCCTCTACCTGACAGTCATGGGGCCATTTCCTCTGTCGTGTCTGATGCCAGCTCGGCAGTATATTACTGCAACTATCCAGATGGGTGACACATCTACCACTCTCCTCCAGCCTGTGGGCCAGCAGCATAAACAGTGTTACAGTGTTACACACTTCCTGCAGGAGCTAAGGAAATCCTTTCCCTCCCCCTCCCCCCCTTGTTTCTGTGTGTGTTTTCAATTGAGAGTTGTCTTGGCACCTAATTTATGGTAATTTATTTTACTCTAATCTTAGCAATTTCCTAAATAGGATGTGGGGTTTTGGGGTTCATTCTGTCAGGGATTTGCTCTCAGTCTTCCCCCAATAGTGATTGTCAAAATTGTCATTTGTGAATTGGACTTTACCTTTTCTGTGTAATGTGGCCCATAATACCAACCATACTATGGAAGTTCATATTGTTTAGTGAATTGGGGAGGGAGGGGAGCAATTTTTTATATGAATACTTAATAAAATTTGAACTTTTTAAGTGTTTGGGCTCCCCGAAATTTATTAATCATATTACTAATTTAAACAGAATGGAGGGATTTTGTGTTGTTAAAGTAACGTTTATTAAGAATGAGTACATATGTATAATAATGTGCTAACTTCAATAAGGATCTGTAAAATCTGGGGTATACCATCAAATCAGACTGTAATTTCTTCCATGTCAGTTTGAGATGCCATGACTGAAAAATTTATCTCATGGTCTGCTTCTTTTGTGGGGAGACACTTTTCATATTGAATAACACTATCTCTGGGATAATATGCACAGGTAGAATTTGGTATGTCTCCACCATGAGTCCAAAAACATTTTTTAAAGGTGAGGAGATAGTTTTCATCCTTACTGAACTCATTTATATTTTGAGTGTTATAGATTAAATTTTAATGCATTTAAAGTGGCTTTTTATATTGAAATGAACAACTCCATTATCAATAAGTCAACAGGTGTTTATTAAGCCCCTACTATGTATGTATCAGGAGTTAAGACACTTTACAGCTCACAGTTTTGTGTTTATTCATCAGAGTGAAAATGAAGCATTCTGTGTTCTAGTGTTTGAGAATACTGTCTTCCTGCTGTTTTCTGGAAGCAGGTACATTGAACTAATTTAAACAATAACTTTTTATTACTAGAAAATTTTTTAATTAATCCTAATTAGTATTGACCAAGCATTCTTTAATGTTCCTAGCTCCCTATTTGAAAAAAAAAAATATCATAGTAACTTGAACTTTTTAATCCAAGCATTTTTAATGTATTGATCTGTAAGATTTTGTTTAGCTTTTTAACATTCTGTTTCTTGAAATAACAACAAAAAAAACATGGGAGGCACAATACTGGTGTTGAACTAAGGATCCATGTGCTATTGAGACAGGAACAAATACCCTAAGGAGAAGGGTGATCTGGGATTGGAAAAAGCAAGTCATTTTGGGGGAAAGGGTGTTGGAAAACTGACTCCTGAATTCTACCATTCTGTGTTGTTGGTGTTCTATGTAATTTGAGGCATCTCAAATTTGATTTGAATGTTGGGAAAGGGTAGAAGAGAGGGAACAGAAAATAATAAAGGGGAGAGGGCTGGGTTTGTAAGAAAAAGATGAACTAGAGGCATATTTTATGCTTTAGTTACTTCCCCTTAGTCTCATTCTATATGATAGTTGCTCTTTCGCTTGATGGTTCATGTGGCCACATATTGGGTGGCAGTACTATTATTCATCTAGAGATTTAATCATTGGTGAATTTAGCCTTTCATATGAAATATTAGAAATCATAACTTCTTTTGCCCAGCATGCCAATCAATACGAAGCTATCCCTATGCTGGAGTGGGGAGGCAGGTAAAATTGGAAAGGGAAGAGGCTGAAAAGAGCTGAAGCTGAGAGAAAATGTATTATGGTGAATAGTAGTTAAGAGGTTTAATGTTTTAAGCAAGGAGGTCAGTATATACTGCACTAAGTATACTCTCTGCCCCTGGCTGTCTACTCCTTCCGATAGAGTTTAGAGAGAATTTCATTAGAGAAATGGCATTCTTCCCCCTACCCCCTTTTTTCTTAGGAGAAGGGGTTGGAAAATGTACCTTAGGAAGGGGAAGGGAGAAAAAGAAGGGAATAAGTTTTTATATGCCTCCTACCATGTGTCTGGCACTAGGCTAAGTGCTTTTTAGAAATAATATAATTTTCCTTACATGAGCATGAAAAGAGTCTCTTAAATTTTGAATATTTTAGACATCTAAAATTATTTTTCATATGGTTTTCCAGTTGCTACAGATTTCTTATGTGTACAGCCACCTGTAGACATTCAGAAGAGTTAGCATGGTAGGAAACCTTTCAAAAGTTTTCACTTCCTAGGCTTAAATGACATCCTCAGGGTTTCTCACTTTGAGTCTATGAATTGATTTTTAAATATTTTGATATATTTCAATGTAATTAGTTTCCTGTATAATTTGACATTTTATTTTTTGCATTTGAAAATATTCTGAGAAGGGATTCATAGGTCTCACCAATTGTCAAAGGGGGTCTATGACAAAAAACAAAAACAAAAAAACAACAGAAAAACAAAAAACAAAAACTGTTAAGAACCTCTTTCATAGGGAACTTCACTACCTTTTCTAAAATTATAAAAGCATGCTTGTGAAGATCATGCCCCCTTTCTGGAGAAAAAAAAAAGCTTGATTCCTAATGTCAAAGAGGCATATAAGAAGCAAAAAGAGAAATCATTCCTCGAAACTCACTTCCCCAGTCCTTCATGTAGCCTGAGTTCACACATTTTTTTTTTCTATGTGTACATACTCAGGAGATACAGTATTTATTTAGCCTTACATCATTTTGAAGGTAAGGAAAGCCATAAAGCTGCCAATCCAAAACATAGTTATGTTATTGCATTTTGTTTTCTTTTAAATGTAGTTGGAATAGAGACTTCATTTACAGAGGAAAGAATGAACAGAGGTTGTAAATTCTGAAGACTGGGTGGAGATTGTTAGGTACCAGCAGAGAAGAAAAATCCTGAGTTAAAAGTTAATGCAAAATGCAAAAAAAGGTTAAACATACCTTCTGTGATTGTGTGAGGTCATTAAAGAATTTCACATCTCATCCAAAAGCTGAAATTACTCTTTGTATGTTACTTTTTCAGTAACATCTCCATATCTGAATTGAATAAATATTTTTTATTAAATTGATTTGAATCTCATAGACATAAAACACAACATATTCAAAACTGAACTCATTTTCTTTCCTCTTCCAGATTTCCCTTATACTATAGCTAGCACTACCCTACTCCCAGTCACCCCAATTTCACACCTAGTTCCTCACTCTCTCACCTCTCCTTATCCAATCTATTGCCCAATCTTTGGTAGCATCTCTTGAATATGCTCCCTTTCTCTCAGATGCCATGATTTCACTGGTGTGGATTCCTATTACCTCATATCTGGATCTTTGCAAGGTGGTTGGTTTCCCTGACTCAAAGTCTCTCCTCACTCCATCCTACCCTATTTTCAAAGGGATCTTCCTAAAGTAAAAGTCTGACTAGTCACTTCTCTATTCGGTCAGCTCCAATGACTAGGCTATTACACCCAGAATAGCATATAAAATTCTCTGTTATTCTTCTAAAGCTCTTTGTAACTTACCCTTCCTATCTTTCCAGCCTTCCTGCTTTCCATATGCTCTGTGATTCAGTGACACTAGCTTCCTTGCTGTTCTGTATACTGGACGTTTTCATTCCTTACTATAGGCATTTTTACTGGTTCTCTTCCATGCCTGAAATTCTCTTCTTCCTCATCTCCATCTCTTGTCTTCCCTGACTTTGAAATAAATCCCTTCTAAAACCCCACCTTCTATAAGAAGACTTTTCAAATCTCCCTTAATGCTAATACCTTCCTCCTGTTGATTCTTTCTGGTTTGTCCTGTGCATATGTATTTTTTTTGTACATAATTGTTTGCATGTTGTGTCTACTGTGTCAGACTGTGAGCTCCTTCAGAGCAGGGATATTTAAACTTTAACCTTTCTTTATATCCCCAACACCTGGATGTATTAGATGCTTAATAAATGCTTGTTGAATTGACTTCTTTTGAATTTGTTTGTTCCAGTCATTTAACCTAATCTTGATTTTAAAAAAATTCTATTTTCCATCAAGAGAAATGTCCTCATTAAAAATTTTAAGGATGTGTAGGAGAAGTTCAAGGACAAGTGTCATTAACAAAAACTGGGAGGGAACAATTAAAGCAAAAATGCAAAAAGTTAGTGAATGCATTGTTACCAGAACTATAAGGATAACATTTATTTAATTTTTATTTGAATCTTGAAGTCTTCTATAGTAATAATCAAAACTTAAGATTCAACCATTGAGGTGTAGTTGTGCAGAAAAAAAAAAAGGACTAATTTTCCATTGAAACAAGAGATTGATTTCAGGGAAGGGAGCTAGAAGTAAAAATGGTTGATGAAATCAGTGGCAGTGACAGAAACAGACAGACATAATATTTCAAGGGAATTGGGTTTAGCTAATCAAAATGCTAAACTGATAAGCTCTAAATTCCATGGTTGATTTAATTTTAAAAACTTTTATTCTCATCAGTGATTTGGAGAGTAATTTTAGCATCCATGGAGTTGCATTAAAAAAAATTTCCTATATCCTACTCCTTTAGTACCCACATTTCAAACTATGTTCTTCATTCCACTTCCTCCCAACCATCTCCTAGCACATAAATCCAAAAAAAAGAGGGGGAGGGGGAAAGAGGAAAATTATTTTTAAAAAAAACCAGTCAACATGTGGAAAAAGTCATCTCTTCCTCTCCTCAACCTGTTAAAAGAAAGGGTGAGGTGCTTTCTAAGCAAATTAATTTCAACAAAAAATTATTTCCCATTGATGGAAAGAAATGCTTTCAGTCATTGCTTCTGGAGTCCACATTATTGAACAAAACGGGCAACATTTCTCCTCAGTACAATTTCCCTTACTCAAGGTAGGAGTAATAAAAAGTTCCAAAGAGGAAAAAAAAGGTTGATCAAACTCTTGAATTTCCTCCTGTTAAAATCAGTCTGCTGCTGCTGAGTTCTGACGGATGGAGCTTGGGGGCACACTGTTCTCAATTTAATTTTATTAAAATGATACCTGCACTTACTTCATTGGAGTGTTTAGATGAACTCTAGGTAAAGAAGTATGTGATCCAATGGAGTGAATTGAACTCTGTGTTTGGAATCAGTAGACCTAGATTTGAGCTCAGGCTCAGTCACTTAGCTAGTTGTGTGACCTTGGGAAAGTTTCCTGACTCTCAGTTTTCTTAAGTGCAAAGGGAGTAATAATACTTTTACTACCTAACTTGGGTTGTGAAAGAGTCAAATAAGATAGTGAATGTGGAAGCCCTTAGATACACTAAAACATTATGTAAATGCAACTTCTTATCTTGAAAGTCTCATGTTCTCATGAGCTACTTAATTATAAATAAAAATATCCCCACCCCTTACAAATCCCATGTCATATATATGTGTGTTTTTATATATAGTATTTATGTGTGTGTGCGCGTGTTTAAACTACCCTTAACTACTAATTCAGCTTTAGCAGATAGAGTATTTTTTTACATTTAATTTTTACTTTTTTCTCAATTATATGTAAACAAAAAAATTTAACATTAGTTTTTTTCAATGTCTAGTTTCATATTCTCTTCCCCTCCCCCCCTCAAGAGTATTTTTAAAGGTAAGATTTCTTAGTGACTGCTTTGTGGCCAGTAAAAGTGCATAATTATTTTTCGTAGAAATAAAGATTGGAAAAGCCCAAATTTTGTCCTGATTTCAAAAGTTGTGTGACAGTGGGGAAAATCATTGTGTCACTATTGGTCTGTTTCCTCTTCTGTAAAGTGAGAAATTTGGGAAAAAGTTGTCTTGTTCCCACCAGATTTTTAAAAAATGGAATTTAAATATACCATCTGAACAAACTGACAAAAACAAAACTGAAAATTCTGCATCTTGAAATTAAGAGTGTTTGACTGGCACTCTTCTTATTTTTAAAAGTTATTTTTATATTTTAATAGCATTTTGAGGTTTTAAAAAATTACCTCGATTATTTTACCTGGAATCCTGAATTTCAAATTTCTTTTAAATCTCTTTTGATAGTTCCCCTTTTCTTCTCTCCCCACATCAGTTTTCTACTTACCTATTAGAAATGCACTGCCCTCCCTCCCCCCCCCCCGCTCTGTTAGTCTCTCTCCCTGATTTTCTTTTCTCCTATAGCCTTTTTTCTACTCAATACTTGAACATTTCATGCTGAGCTTAATGAAGAGTCAAAGCCTAGTGATGATCCTTTCTCGACTTTTGCTGTGTCAAAGATTTTTTTCCTCTCTGAATTAAAGAACTTCTGCCCCACAGTGGTCATTCTAGCTTATCGCTGATCACTCTCTTCCCTCATATCCTTCACACTTTGAAAATCCAGGAAAACAGCCCAACAGCTCCCATCTTTCTATTACTATGCAGTTTACAAAGATTTCCACCCTTATTTGTACTAACCACATTCTCCTTCCCTCTGGTAGCCAAACCCTTGGCCAACCAATCCTCATATTCTAGCAGTCAGACCTCAAAACAAGGAAGTAGGTTGTTTGCCAGTGTTAGGATGCTATCAGTGTTTTTGTCTTTCCTGAGGTTCCAGAAATATATGCCTGTCATCTTTCTCTTTAAAACCTCATTCTTTGACAATTAAGGGACAATCTTTGGGGATAATGAGGGTGAGCTCCCTCTTTGGGACTAGGATGTGCTGATGTGCTTCCTTTTCCCTGATGTTGTGGGAGGAAATGTGTACAATGGAAAGAAGTAGGGTTGGAGATAAAGGACTTGAATTCAAATCCCACCTGTGGCAGCATACCACCTGTGTGACTTTGGACAAGTCATTTACCTCTAGGTCTCAGTTTCCTCATTTGTAGAATGAGACGATTGGACTATAATCACTAGATGGTCTCTGGGGTCCCTTGCATCTAGAAACTGAATGAATCCAGAGACTGCAGTTTATACTCAGATATTTAAAGGACAGGGTTGAATGATATTAACTGAACATTCGCTGCTTTAAAGTTATGAAGTGCTTTACATGCTATCTTATCTGATTCAAAAGACTCAGATCCAGTTGTCTGTGTGACCTGTTACTATTGGGGGGGGGGTGGTAAGGGAAAAGAGAAAAGAGAGAAAAGTGGGAAGGAGGAAAAGGAAGAAAAGGTGGAAGAGTTAGGGAAGAGGAGAAGGAGGATACAAAGAGGGAGGAGGAAATGAGATGAAAGAGACAACAGAGAACAGGGCCATGGTCAGGTATGCATGTATACATTCCTTCTCAGACCAGCCTGTTCTTCCATACTTTTCAATTTCTGTTCATGCTGGCCTTTCTGCCTGGCAAGGGAGGAGAGTAAATCACCCTCTCTGGAAATCTTTCCTGTTCTTCAAGGCTCAGCTCAAGACTATAAAACAACAACAACAACCTAAGGAAGATGAGCTTTCATTCCAACACTTTTATTCAATTACCAAAAAGCCAACATTCATCTATCTGTACAATGATTTGCCTTTCATGTTTCATTAAACATGAAAGAACAATAGTAACAACTTATTACAAAACTATTTCTGTCAACTCCATCAAATATGAGAATAATATTTCTATTATGACTGCCTCCAGCCTTTTTACAACATGAAACATTGGACAACTCAGCCTCTCTGGACCTGTAACAGCAGGTTACCTTATTTTTGTGCCAAGGACAGTAGAAATGCTTTGTATTGTACTCTCCCCCCTTTAAAATGTGCTTTTAATGAGGGCCAGTTAAATTGGAGCAGTCATGATAGAAACGTCACCCCTGCCAATACTCTTTTCCTGCTCAGACTTTCTTCCTGTCTCTGCCACTACTTCCCAGACTCTCAAACCCCGTATCACAGCTCCCCTAAAATTTCTCAATAAAATAAACTGAACGTGACTGAATTCTTCTAATGAACAGAGAACAACATACCGTGAAAGGGAGGATGGAGGGACCAAGGAAGAGAAGTCCAGCTACTGAAAGTTCCAGGAAATTCTGAGAATGAGTATGAAGCTTTAAAACATGCATCCGCCGGGAATAAGTATTTTCTTCCCAGGGCTAGACTAGAGGAAAAGGAATTCTGCTTTTTAGGAGGACAGATAGAACAACCTTGAACAGCCCAAGAACAACCTAGGGGTAGAGTCTTCCTTGAAAAGTTAAGGAAAGAATATCCTTTTCCCCGACCTTTTCTATCTTGCTGATAGACTTCTTTCATTGACTATAGTGAATCTGCATGTTTGGGAAAAGCTAAAACGAGATTAGCGGCAATGAAGTGGGGGGAAGGGAAGGACAATGCATTTGTAGAATCTTTTGAAGGGATTGGAGTCGGGATCTGAGGTGAAGAGCATTCCTCCACTACCCAACTGATTCGATGCATAAAAAATAAGGGACTGAGTAATTGGGGGAGGGAGGAGGAGTAGAAGTACTGAGGTTCTGTAGCAGGTCTTTGGCTTTCAGGTTCGGTTCAGCCGATGTTTCCTCCGTCCCCCATCCCAACGATTTCCAGGGCTTAAAAGTCACTGTTCACACAAAGTTTAGAGAGGTGAGCAGCGGTCCTGCACAAAGAAAAATGAAATAAAATCTGTAAAAAAAACCCTCAAGACCACCAAAGTCGAGGGACCCAATTGCTCTCTGGCTACTCTCGGCTCTGAACAGACTTCAGGACTTTCTTCCTTTCTTATTCCCTCAGATCAAAGTCCAGGGAGACGTAAGAGAGCCAGAGTTAAGTGAAGGGAAGAATTCACTGTAAGACTCCTTCATCCAGTTAGCTGGGTCGTGGTAGCTCTGAGTTAAACAGAATTCGCAAATAAGAAAGGCTCTGAGTGACTATAACTATCAGAAAGTGAACGATCTCAGTGCGGGGTTATTTATTTACTTTTAGTTTACAACATTCAGTTCCACAATCCCTTGAGTTTCAGATTTTCTCCCCCCCTCTTTTCTCTTCCCCCCACCCCCATGGCGGCATATACTCAAATATAGGTTCTGCAGATACCTTCGCATTGAACAGGCGATGTTTCTTTTTCATTTGTTCTCATTAGATGTGTTAATGTTACTACGCGTAACTAAGGTAATCAGGAAGAGAGCTCTGTGAAATAAACGTAAGAGTGATAAACCTTTAAATCTTCCATTAAAAATAGTGCGTTTATACAGCTTTCTCAGCTATCCTAGATTTAGAAGAGGGAACTTTATAATGGTCTAGCCCAACACCCGCATTTTACAGATAAGGAAACAAAACGACTAGAGAGGTTACTTGTCCAATGTGGAACTGATATGGCAAGTATATATTAGAATCAGGATTCGAATCCAACCTCTTGACTTCAAAGTTTCTGCTCTTTTCCTGGCACTTCGGAACTAGTAATAATAATGATAGATTAAAAGACCCGGGGAGCGGGGCGGGGCTGAGTTTACAAGATTGGTTGCAGCAGCCTAGAGTTGATAGGGTATAGGCAAAAGAAATCAGTACCCGTTCTAAGCAGAATCGAGAGCCTTGTGGAAAGTCTGTAATAATACAGCATGCTGCACATGCTACTTGGAAGTCCCGGACCGTTGGAGCTCTCTTTCTAAATTCCTAGAGAGAGGAAGGTAGTGGGGCACCATCAGAACAGAGATGAGAAATGAGAAAATAAGAGAGAGCAGTGTTTAGCATAAACTGTAGTTTTAAGATTAAATTTTACATATGGTCAATTTTACATTCATCTCACAGTCCTTGTCATAATTCCTAAGCTTTTCTTATATCTATAATCTATTTATTTAACTTGGTAAAGTAACTTGATATGAGGAATATTATTTAGTGACTTTCAGCATTTTGAAATAAACACCTAATCTGTTGTTTTTTTTTTAACACTAGCATTTACCTACCACCTGGAAGTATTGCAAACTGCCTTACAAATATTATCTCACAAAACCCTTAGGAAATAAATATCATTATCCCTACTTTACAGACAAGAAATGCGAGATAGATTTGTCCAGTGTCTGAGAGCTAAGTATCTGAGGATGGATTTGAACTTCGGTCTTCTTTATTCTAGATCCGGCACTCTATCCATGGGGCCACCCATCTTCTTGGGATTAATAAGACTCCAGGTCTTTTGAGAAGGGGACGGGTTATGGTACTTCCTTAACTGGTTTCAGGGCTGAAACTGCCATATCTCCGAGACTTAGGCGACTTGGGGAAATTTCAGGCAGAACATGCTCAGGCAGGGCCTCTTCGTGGGGTGGTCATTTTGTGTCATGGATTATTGGCATTCTGGTGAAAATTATGGACCCTTTTTCAGAAGAATGTTTGTATATGCATAAAATAAAATACACAGTTCTACCAAGAAAATAAATTATATTCATTGCATTTATCAAAGTATTGAAAAAAAAAATCCATGCTTCCCCTGATCGCGCACCTCTATTTTAGGTCAATGGAGAACCGGGTATGCATCAGGGGTGACCAAGAGCGCAGTGTGTCCTAATTGTTCAGAGAGCAACCAGGTCCTGGGAGGTCCAATTCTTGGACTCCAAGTTTTCTCCAGTTCTCACCTGTTCAAGGTAAAAGCAGAGTAGCAGCAGAGAAAGGTACTGCAGGCCGGTGCGGGGCGGCTGAGATCTCTTGGGAGCCACCCCGCCCCCAAAGCCTCATTGGTCGGGTGGGTGTAGAAAGAGGTGCGGCTTCAAGAAGAACGCGCTCAGTGGGCCTATGTCAGTTTGGGGCGCTTCTTGTTGGGGTGATTTTGACTGAGTTCTACGAGTCAGGGCATCCTTCGATTCCCGCGGGCCACCGCGCTCTCTTCCCACCTTCGACCTGCCACTGGCGGAACCGTCGGGTTCCGGCTGAAGGTGTGGGGGCGGGGCGGGGTGCAGGGCTCGAGGTCTGGGCGGGTGAGCCATGAACAGTCCGGATGCGGGGTACGCCAGTGACGACCAGAGCCAGGCCAGGTGCGCGCTGCCCATGATGATGGCTGGAATGGGCCCCTGCCCTTGGGGAGAGTCTTTGAGCCCCCTGAGGGAGATGAAGGTCAAGAGCGAGTCCGGTACGGGTGCAGGGAGCGGGAGCAGCTCGAGTACTGCTGCAGCTGCGGGGGCTGCATGCCGTGGCAAAGGGGAATCCCGCATCCGGCGGCCCATGAACGCGTTCATGGTGTGGGCCAAAGACGAGCGTAAGCGGCTGGCACAGCAGAACCCAGACCTACACAACGCCCAGCTGAGCAAGATGCTGGGTGAGTGAGGCTTTTGAGTATTTACAGCCCGAGCCAGAAGATCTGGGAAGGGGTAGGGAGAAGACCGAGCGTCTTCACCAAGGATCAAAGAAAGTGGCCGTTACTACGAGAGCTTTTGATTTTAGTTCAATTGTCTTGTCCACAAGTATCCCCATCACTTTCCTACTGACAGTATGCAGTAACACAACTCTGACCACGGTCCGGGGGAGGGGGCGGTAAGGAAAATCTATCCCTATTGAACCACAGTCCGCTTATGGGGTCCTCTCAGTGGAAAACCTGAATACGCATTTATATCAATTACACCTTTTATAACCTTAGTTTCGCTGCTGCTGCAAAGTGGTCCCTGGGGATAACTAGGTTTTGGCACAGTGGACTTCAGAACTGGACTCAGAACCAGGAAGTCCTGGGTTCAATGGCTTCGTGACCCGGGTCAACTCGCTTAACTTCTGAGAGTAAAAGTCAACCACTCTCCAAGAGGATAAATTGCAGAAAAGGTGCTTGCCGAAGCTGGTCCCTACACGAATAGGATCACGGGTCCAGTCCCTATCTCCAGGTTAGAAATAAAAAAAAGTGATTTTCCTGCGGTGTTATTCCAGGGAATTGGGTAGTTTGATAAGAATTGCTTGAAAGTCAAGTCCAACTATAACAAAAGTAGTAAGTAGTAGGAAGATAAATCCAATCTCCACATTTTCTTAGGTGAGCAGTTGAGAGATAAGAGTATGCCGCATTGGAGATTAAAAAGTATAGGTCATATTACATATTACAATTTTTCATCTTGTTTACGAATCTAAACTGTTAGAGACTGCTGGGTAGATATCTTATGTGTGTATGTGTGTGTGAACAACAATGCAAAGAGTTTTCTGCAGGTCCAAGGACTACAACCATTCAGTATGGAAACAACTGTGTTTCAAAGTGCTGTCCTATAGTATGACCTTTATTTATGGTTAACTTTCCACAACTGGAGAAACGTCTATATAATGGGTATTGCAGATAGCGAATTCTCCTGGGAAACGGGAGACTTGAGTTCAAGTTGTGCCCATGGTTCATGCCGGCTAAGTGACCTTGGGCAGATTACTTTACCTCTCAATTGACCTAGGCCACTCTAAAGTAATGAATTATTAAGAAGGTGCTCATCTATCTTGCTGTAGAGGGAGTCCCCTCTCCGAGTTTTCAGTGCAATCACAGGTACAGTCCTTATAGCATTCTATGCCAGATTTTTTATCTGTGGGTTTTTTGTTTGTTTTTTTCCTAGAGAATTGGGGGTAATTCCTAAAGTCTAGGATAATAAGTATGTACCAATTTCTAGCATCTTTTGGGTTACAAAATAGCTTTAAAACTTTGTTTCTTGTTTCTCAGTGATTCTGAAATGAGGAAGACAGAGACTAGCATGTTTCGAAAGCAGTATTTAGTGATGGAAAAGCACTGGGCCAGGATCCAGAAATATTTAGGTTCTAGTTCAACCATTGCCTCTAACTGAACTGGTCCATCTTAGGAAAGTCAGGTACACCTCAGTTTCTTCAACTGTCAAATAAGGGGCTTTGATATAAAATGATCTCTAAAGTCTCTCCCAGGATTGAAATTCTATGAATACAATGGCCCTGCATTAGTTTAGTTAAAAACAACCTGAAATCTTTATTGCCACGTTCCTATAAGAACCTAAAGAGATTTTTAATTTTTCTATTTTAAAAATACAATGAAAGGTAAACACTGTATTTGCTGGTAAGGAAGCTAGGTGCAATGCTGTGGTGTCAAGCTCAAACAGAAAGTGACCGTTACTCTGAGAGCTTTTGATTTTACTTCAATTGTCTTGTCCACAAGTATCCCGTCACTTTTGTACTGACAGTATGCAGCAGCACAACACTGACCACGGTCTGGGGGAGGGGGCGGTAAGGAAAATCTATCCTGATTGAACCTCCTTATGGGGTCCTCTCAGTGGAAAACCTGAATGTGCATTTATATCAATTACACCTTTTATAACCTTAGTTATGCACCTCTCAGTCAGAAAACACCCACACATAGCTACTTAGACAAGTATTAGCATATTAAACCTGGTAGAAAGGAACTTCCTCTGGTTGACCCTATACAAATAGGATCAGGGGTCCAGTCCCTATCTCCAGGTTAGGAATAAAGAGGTGTTGGGGACCTAAATGATTTTCCTGTGGCATTATTCCTGGGGATTGGGTAGTTTGATAAGAATTGCCTCCCTGCTGACTGCTTTGATTTAGTAGACCACAAATTAACATTATTTATGCAGTATTGTATTTTTATTTCTTTTGTTAAATATTTCTCCATCACAATTTAGTATGACACTCAAGAGTTGCCCTTGGGCCAGTGAGTTTGACACCTCTATAGAGTAGCTAAGTTGGCTGACCTTTAGTCAGAAAAATCAGGGTTTTAAGTCCTTTCTGTGATAACCAACTGGAATGTATGAATTTTGACAAATCAGTCAGGCAATATGCATGTATTAAGCACTTATATGCTAACTCTGGTGATAGAAAGACTGACAAAAAATAATTTTTACTCTCAAGGAGCTCCTGTTCCAAAAGAGAAAAACAAGAAAATAACCAGGTACTTGTAGAGATGAAAGATGATCTCAGCAGTAGGAGCTAGAGTAAACCAGAAAAGGCCTTATGTAGATGGCATTTGAACTGAGTGTTGAAGGAAGCCAGGGAAACTGAGGCATTGGTAAGGAAGGGAAGGGGGATGCTATTCCAGACATAGGAGATAGGCAGCAGTGCCAAGGCATGGATTATTGGGAGGAAGTTTGAGATAACTCATCAATATAGGTATATATGTATTGCATAGATATGGTCAATGTTTCTACTGTTTTATGTTCTACTCTATTATTTTGCATAAATTCATATGGCTTTACCTATATTTCTGTATATTATTTGTATTTCTCAATCTTCGTTGCTATAAAGCATATAATTCTTCAATGATGAGGCATTTAGTTTATTACAGTATTTTGCTGTTGGGTAAAATACAACTATAAACCTATTTTACAAAATAGAAAATTTCAGGGTGGGAGGACCCTCCAGAGAGGGCTGGCTGAAAACAGAAACTTGTGGTGAGATCCATCTCCCTTCTTCCTTCCACTCTGGCCCAGATCTCTCTGCCTTCCACCCCCAGAGCTGAGATCACTCTGCCTTTTCCTGGACCTGAGATCTCTGCCTTCTGGACCCCAGCTCTGTGCCTACAGACCCCAGGCAGATCTGAGCCAGCCCTTCACAGACCTGATGGCTTCTGCTGGCTGTCCCTGCCTTTAGGTCTCATCCTCTTCCTCTGACCACGTGGTCGGCATCCTTCCCTGGAAGAAAAGAGTAAGACTCTGCCCCTCTGGGATCCTTCTCCCTCCCCAGCTCAGCCTGCAGAGGTCCAAGGCCTGGCCCAAGCAGGAAGCAGGGAACCTGGAGCGGAGGGAATGGGCCCTGGGAACTGCAGACCCCCAGCCCAGGAGTTGGTGACATTGAAGGATGTGGCTGTGGATTTCACCCCAGAGGAATGGGGCCTCTTGGTCCCTCCTCAGAAGGAGTTGTATAAGGAGGTCATACTGGAGAATGCCCAGAACCTGCTCTCCCTGGGGCTGCCAGTTCCCAGAAAAGATCTGATCTTTCATTTTGAGCAAAGGGATGCCCCATGGCTCCTGGAGTAAGAAGACCCGAGGAACTGCCATCCAGAAGGAGAGATTAGACCTAAAATGCAAGAGACTACTGAAAAGCCAATCATTTCTGTGAATGAAAATCATGAGGAGACTTTCATGGATGTTGGTGCCTCTGAGGTCACTGGAAGAGAAATCTATGCTGTATTTCTCAGAGTCCACAAAGGAGAGAAACCTTATGAATGTAATCAGTGTGGAAAAGCTTAGAAGAAGATCTGATTTTGCTGAACATCAGAGAATCCACACTGGAGAGAAACCTTATGAATGTAATCAGTGGGGAAAAGCTTTTAGAAGGAGCTCTGATCTTGCTGCACATCTGAGAATCCATACTGGAGAGAAGCCTTATGAATGTGATAAATGTGGGCAGGCTTTCACACAGAGCTGCCATCTTGTTGGACATCAGAGAATCCACACTGGAGAGAAACCTTATAAATGTGGAAAGGCTTTCACACAGAGCTTCTATCTTGCTCAACATCAGAGAACCCACAGAGAATGTAATTAATGCATATTTTCCCACAGAGCTCGAATCTTGCTCAATGTCAGAGAATCTACACTGGAGGGAAACCTCATGAATATGTAGAATGTGATCAGAATTTTTACCTCCACCATCTGCTTCCCAAAGAAATCTGATGAAGGAAGTGTCCAAGAGATACAATTTCCAGTCAGTGATTTCACTAATTAGGGCTAGTGAATACTTAATAACACAGTGGTCATTTAGCTCTATCACTTGAACTAAGAGGAATCATGGAGGAGTCTCCGAACTTATGTGCCCTCAGATAAGTGGATGTTGCCAACAGATTCAAATCAGCTCTAGTGCTTACACATGATTGAGAATGAAGATGACAATGAAAGGCAGGCTCATCTTCACATGGGGCTGAGGGACTTGACTCCTCCCTCAGTCTTGGACTAGGAAACTCTTCCCAGAGCAGCCCTACTTCGTGCTAGACGAAACAAGGAGCCTGTTTCCCCTCAGAGCTGGAGGACTAAAGCATAGGAGCTGGCCAGGGGCAGGGGAAGCTCCACGGCCACATCCTGTCCAGGATCTCTGTGCCGTTCTCAAGGAGGCTCAGGGAGGCCCCCGGAGGAAGACGCATAGAGGCCAGGACTGTGTGGTTCCTCTCCAGAACTCAAACAAACGTATGTTCGTGGGAGAAATCTTCGGGAGCTGGCACATGTGGCTCTGCCTAGTGCTGGAAGGCATCGTCGCATCACAGCCTTGGGGCCAGTACCAGTCTCACGGGACTCCCCTGAATTCTCTGCGTCCCTCCCCCTGCAGGGAGCAGAACTTCTGGCATAAACCATAGCAGCCCTCAGCTGAGAGTCTGCTTCCCTGCCCAGAAACTGTGGCCTCATCTTGAACCTTGTCTGGAACGCAATTGGAGGAGCCCCTGCACATAACTGTCTCAGGCAGCTTTCTGCGCCCCAGGAGTGCTCATGCCCCGCCCCTCGGCTCTGCTTCCTGTCACTCCCCACTCTGCCGCATCCTTGGCCTCACCTTCACTTTTAAAATTGTCCTTTTAACAATAAGGAGAATTTACAAGGTCCTTGGATTTTCCTTGAAGAGTAAGTTGTGTTGCTGTTGTCGTTATAAATTTTATTATTTTCTAATAATTTAATGTTTAATTTATGGACCAATACAAAATAGAAAATTTCTTTGCAAAAGAGTTAACTTTCTACACAGCACTTTATTCCTATTTTGTAGATAAGGAAACTAGCTAAAGACCAAAAGGAGAAGGGGTAAAAAACAACCACATGTCATTATGTTCTCTGTAGAAATGATCTGGAGATATCTTTGAGTAGAAAGGAGGACATGTCTCAGGCGCAGAAAGCTGCCTGAGACAGTTGTGTGCAGGGGCTCCTCCAATTGCGTTCCAGACAAGGTTCAAGATGAGGCCACAGTTTCTGGGCAGGGAAGCAGACTCCCAGCTGAGGGCGGCCAAGGTTTATGACAGAGGACATGTGAGAGAAAGTGGTCTTCAACTCTTTGAAAGACTTGTGTGACATTAAATCTTTAGGCTGACTTGAGAGGGCTGAAGTCTAACAGCTAGAAGGGAAAGCTTTACTAACAGCTGGAGCTGACCCAAAGAGCAATGGGCTTCCCAAATTTGTGTAAGTCTCCATGCAGAGAGATCAGTTTGATCCCTTGTCAGGGACTGCTGAGCAGGTCCTGCTCAGGTCTGACTTGGTCTAGATCAGCGGTTCTCAACCTATGGGTTATGTTCAATTTGTAACAATGAAAATACATCCTATATATCAGATTTTACATTATGATTCATAACAGTAGCAAAATTGTAGTTGTGAAGTAGCAATGAAAATAATTTTATGGTTGGGGGGTCACCACAACATGAGGAACTGTATTAAAGGGTTGGGGTATTAGGAAGGTTGAGAACCACTGGTCTAGATGAACTTTAAGATCCCTTCTATTTCTGAGATTGTAAAAGTCTTTGACTTGGGGTTTAGAAAAAAAAATCTGAACTAGTTATAGAAACTGTTTGGTGTACTGGAAAGATGATTGGCCATCTGAGTTGGAGGTCTTGGGTTTGAATCTCTGTAGTTACTACTTGTTGTGACTTTGGGTGGGTTGCTTCCCCTTCCCTAGGCCTCAGAGAAAGGGCTTAATTTGTTCAATGAAGGGGTGGGGACTGGATTATCTTTGGGACCTCTAGCTCTTGATTCTGCTCGACAAACCTGTCTTCTTCCAATTTGATAATGGACCCAGTTTAGGAAAGATGGATATGAAAAATCCCCACTATGGGACTTTAAGTATTAGAATAATAAAAGGAAACGGGGCTTAAGATCGAGTTGTATGAATTGATTGAAGGTTTAATATGCTAATAACTTGTCTAAGTATGTGCTTGTGGATGACTGAGAGGTGCATACCAAGGAAAGACCTCTTGACTTGAAGTGTGTTGGGTGAGATGGGCCCTACACTGGGGTCTAGTAGAGCTGAATTCAAACTGATACTAGCTGTATGCCCCTAAGCAATTCACTTAAGGTTTTTTTTATCCCTTTCTTTCTCCTACTTTGTAAAATGAGAGATTGAGCTAGAGGTCCCTAAAGCCCTTTCCAGGGAGAGCTCCAGCTGGAGTAATTATGCAAGGCAATATTTGTTGATAATTATCAAATAAATTATGTGACAAAGTGAGTAAATGTGCGTTGGGAGTTGAGAGAAAGAGCTCCCTGTTAAATTTCCATAGAAGAAGGCCCCAGCCAGTCACGGACAAAAATAGGAAGCAAGCAAAGTTTGCCTATGGTTCCTTAGCCACCTTTCCTATTAGCGCCCCTTTCCTCCTCCTGGGTTCTCTCCCTGTTTTCTTCTCTAGGGTACTCATCCTATGGCTGTAATGGACACCTGGACTTGGGCTGTAGCTAATCCCTGCTAAAGCGTGAACTGTAACTGGAATTGAGGTTGAACATTTTCAGAGAGGACTGGAGGGAGATTTGAAATTAGAGTTGTGGAATGACAAGTTATGATTTTGTTTGATGAGAACCTAGGACACCCTGCCCCAGGTATTTTTTGCCTGGAGTGGAAAAATGGGGGGATCCTTGTGGATGGAAAGGCTCAGCTATACGTTTTAGGAAAACCACTTTTGGTAGTTTGACACGGGAATACATTTGAGGCCAGGAGACCAGGCTTTTGTTCCAAGGCACACTAGCCAAGTTCAAGTATGCTTCTTTAATGGTTAGAACCTTATTGTTGAATGCCTTACATTTATGAGAAACAAGATATGTTTTTTTAAAAGGCCAGATTTATGTAGCATTTAAAGGTTATAAGATCCGTTCCTCACAAAACTTCTCAGATTGGTAGTATATGGTAAGACAAAGCTAGTCAGCAAAGGTTTCAGTGCCTATGATATTCTGAGGACTAAGGATTCAAAGAAAAGCAAAAAGACAAATCTCTGCTCTAGTTTGATTCTTGTAGTGTCTAGTCTGATGCCCTTCCCCAAGCCCAAACTCTTCATCCTGAAATATCGCTTCAGCCTGGGAACTGATACATAAGAGGGACCTCAGCCCCACTCTGACTGGATGGTTCCTCCCTGAACTAGGAGAGCATCTGGACCTACCATCTCCTTATTTCTCTGGGAAATCTTTG
This sequence comes from Pseudochirops corinnae, assembly GCA_028646515.1. Lineage (NCBI taxonomy): Eukaryota > Metazoa > Chordata > Mammalia > Diprotodontia > Pseudocheiridae > Pseudochirops > Pseudochirops corinnae. Next base: position 159,264,889 of record CM053587.1, on the reverse strand, counting down.
TTCATGTCCCTTTGCCAGACACCCCTCTCCATCCCCCAACAACTTCCTTTTATATATTGTCTACCACTATTAGAATGTAAATTCTTGGATTCCCGGAATTCTTGTTTTTATACTCTCAGCACTTAGCTCACAGTGCCTAGCACATGGTAAGCTCTTATAATAATATATACTAAGCTTGTTGGAAGACTTTTTTCAAATGAGGAAAGTGATACCCACAGAGGTGAACTGGCTTGTAAATGGTAGAGTTAGGATCTTTTACATTGTTTTTGGGTTTTTTTTTAATATTAATTTTAGTTTACATCATCCATTTCCACAAGATCTTGAGTTACAAATTTTCTCCCCATCTTGCCCCCACCCACCACCCCAAAACAGCCATCCCCTTGTATAACCCCTCCCCCAATCTATTCTCTCCTATGTCCTCC
>CM053587.1:159247204-159263967 GCA_028646515.1 Pseudochirops corinnae | reverse complement strand
TTGACTTTTTAAGGCATTCTTCTTCTCATTGGCTTTTTTGGGCCTCTTTTGCCATTTGATTTAATCTATTTTTTAAGGTGTTAATTTCTTCAGTCAGGTTGTTGACTCTCTTTCATGATTTTCTTGCATCATTCTTATTTCTCTTCCCAATTTTTCCTCCACTTCTCTCATTTGGTTTTCAAAATCCTTCTTCAGCTGATCTATGGCTTTTAGGCAATCTTCATGTTTCTTGGAAGCTTTTGGTATGGGAGTTCTGACTGTGTTGTCTTCCTGTCGTTCCCTGCTTTGATCCTTCTTGTTCCCAAAGAAGGATTCTAGAGTTTGGTTGCTATTCTTACTTTGCTTCTTTTGCCTGTTCATGGTAGCCAAGTCAATGATTTTTTGACTCTGTGGAACTCTGCTTCCAGAGGGGAAAGGTCTGTCCCAAATCGCTGGAGTTTTCCCAGCTGCCGGAGCTTTTAGGAGGCTACTGCAGCCCTCACCAGCTTTGGCTCACTGAAAACATACCCCAGGACCACTGTCCAAGACCACGATCTGGCTCCAGACTGCTCAACGCAAGAGCACTTGGCCTCTGAACAATCACTTGGCCCCCCCCCTGCAATCTGCAGGCTGGGATCTCTGAAGCAGCAATGTTGGAGGTGGCTGCTGGGCCACCACTTCTGCTGTTTCCTTGCCCTGGAGGCAGTTTGGCCGGACCCACTTTTTTCCCCGCAATTTTAGCCGAGTTCCACTGACCTTTCACTTAGTCCTTTTTTTCTTATGGCTTGATAATTCTGGAAACTGCCACAGCTGCCACAGATCCGCTCTCCTGAAGCTCCAGCTGTGGCTTGGCTCGGCTTGTCAGGCTGCCACCAGGGCCACGCTGCCGTTTCAGGCTGGGCTGGTATTGACTCCCAGAGCTGAGATGGTTCCTTTGAGCTGAGCTGCCTTCATCAGGAGATATATCTGTGTGTGTTTTACAGCCCTAGAATTTGTTTAGAGTCATATTTTTTTGGGTATTTGATGTGGCTGTGTGGGAGCTGCCGTACTTTGCTGCTCCTATGCCTCCATCTTGGCTCCTGGGCACTCACTTTTTAAAAAATTCTTTGTTATAACAAAAAGTACTACTTTAAATATTTTTGTAGATTTGTGTCCTTTCCCTCTCTCTTTAGCCCCTTTGGGAGTATGTACAGAAGAATGAGTTTTTACTTTTAACCTAGGTTTTCTGATGTTTTAGGCAATGGAAATTTCCCCCCAATATGCCATACCCTGTAAGTGACAAATGGTAATACAACTACTTTTGTGGGCTTGGTGTTCTGAGATTCTTTCATTCTGAAAATCATTAGGGTTATCATGAGCTGTTTTGTGATGGTGGGGGGCTACCACCTGTGAAAAGAAAGGGTGGAAGACCATGAACATTAGGGATACGGTTTTGGAATAGGGGAATATAGTCTTATCATTTAATTCCTTAGGGGATTGACCACATAAAGTTAGCCAAAGAAATGTCAGTTTGAAATCAAAACTTGGGAGAGTCTTCTGCTTAGAAGTGGGAGGTGTTTATATAAGCATAACAGCTATGAGAATTACAGAATAACTTTTGCTTCTTCTAGCTACGCTCCCATCCCCCATTCTTTGCCACATCTATATTTATGACGATCCTAATTGTATGGACCATGGGGCAGCTAGTTGGTTCAGTGGATAGAGTATCAGACCTGAAGTCAGGAAGATTCATCTTCTTAGTTAAAATCTGGCCTTAGATAGCTGTGTGACCCTGGACAAGTCACTTAACTTTGCCTCAGTTCCCCATTGCAAAATAAACTGGAGAAGGAAATGGCAAACCACTATGGTATCCTTCTCAAGAAAACCCCCAGTGAGGTCATGAAGAGTTGGAAATGACTGAAACACCAAACAACAAAACTTCATGGGTTGCTCAAATCCAAAGCTTCTGTCTAAATCCCAATTGATTCTCTTTTTTTCCCTATATTATCTCATGTGGTGATTTTGTCAGCTTCTAGGGGTTCAATTTTTACCTTTATTCATATGATTTCCAGATCTATGTATTGATCCCTAATATCCTGACCCACCATCTCACATCAGTAACTATTAGACATTTCTACCTGAAGGACTTGTAGGTATCTCTCAAACTGAACATATCCAAAACAGAACTTCTTGTCTTTCCCCTTACCCCTACCTTTTCTCAACTTCCCTGCTATTATCAAAGGCACCACTATCCTTCTAGGCATCCAGACTTACATTTTCCTTGTCATACTTTTGATGTCTTTTTCACTACCCCCCCCCCTCCCTGTAATATAATCAGTTACCAAGTCATATAATTTCTTTCACCACTGCTGCTCTCAAACCTAGTCTGCACACACCCAGATTCAGCCTAGTTCAGAATCTTTTCACTCACCTCTTGCCATGACTGTTTGAAATAGTCTGCTAATTCTTCTCTCTCCCTCAGATATCTCCCCACTTTAGTCTCATTTTGGTAGCTTCCTAATGAATAGGTCAGTTCATGTCAGCCCTCTACTTATAAAACTCCAGTGGTTCTGAGCCTATTTACCTCTATCATCAAATATAAATTCCTTTGATTGACTTTTCAAGTTCTTTACAACCTTGCTTCTTCCATATATTTAAGCATATTACTTCCCTCCCTGCATCCTATGGTTTGGCCATTTGTAGTGCCAATGCACTATTTACAGCACCCACAGTCACTATAAATATACTGACCGCATAGTGCTCGATCACAAAATATAGCAGACTCTCCCTATAGAGGACAGAACCAAAACAACTGTTCAGACACCAGAAAACCAAATCCCCAAACCAGTAAGCCTATTCCATCATATCAGCAAAGAAGTTAATAAGTCATAACAACACAGAGAGCCACAGCATCCTTTATCTTTCCCATAAACCTATATAAGATCAATATTTACTCACAAACCTATCTATCTCCTTGCCTGAGCATCCTTTTTCTTCCACCCACTCTCTGGCTCTGACTCCCAGCTTCCTGTGGGCTCTGTTCCACCCTTCAGCAAACTCCTCCCACCACAGGCTCTATGTGACTACATTCAGCCTATTAGGAGGCAGAGTTTATTTTCAAAGCAGGGAGAGTCTTCAAATTCCCCTAGGCTTATTAAGGGGGAAGGAAGATTTTCAAATTTCCATTGCCATTACACCATAGCAACCAGGTCTAGTTGCTCTTGCTCCCATTTTTAGCTCTGAGCTCTTTTCTGAGCCTGGAATGTTCTCCCTCCTAACATTGCCTTTTAGCTTTCCTGATTTTAAGTCTCTGCTCACATGACCCTTCCTGCTGGAAGATCCCTTTCCCTGTTTCCCCAACCACTAGTGCCTTTCTCTAATATTACCTTCCATCTTGTATGTGCTGATTTATGTATATGTCATCTACACCATTTTCATGTAACCCCCTAGAGGGTAAGTGCAGGTTTTGTCTCTCCCTCCCTCCCACTTAGAGTGTAGTACATACTAAGAGCTTAAGAAATACTTGTAAATTGATTTAATTGAAAGCAAAACCTACTTTTTAGAAACCTTGACTTTGGGATCCTGAGATGCGTTGTTAAGGTTGCTTCACAGTCAGATGGAGTCCTACTTTGTTTTGTTTCAAAGAGAAAGGGGAGAAGAGAAAAATTACTTTTAATAAGAATCTGCTATAAAATCCCTTGGCACCATAATTTTGTAAACACAATATGGAAAGAGGTGGTGGTGATTATGTGCTTTCTTGGCTTTTGTGGTAGCTTCCAGAGGTGGGCTACCATGATGATGTTGAAGGGAATCAAAAGAAGGCTTTGAAAGCCCCTGCTATGGAAAAGGCCTTGGACTTGGTGGGTAGCAACAGCAGTTCGACTCCACAAACAAGAGCTGGTGGAGAAGCTGCTCTAGATCTGATGTAAGAAAAATTTTCTTCACAATTAGAAATGACCCCAAAGTCAAATGAAGTTCCCTCATGGAGACCTTCCTATAAAGGGTAAGTGACTCTTTGTAAGGTATGAAAGGGAGATTATTATTCTGGTTCTCCTGTGGTTTGGACTAGATGGCCTATGAAGTCCTAGGAAGGATCATACTGTTAAGAGTCTCTTGGAGCTTTAGAGGTCATCTAGTCCCAAATCCTCATTTTCTAGAGGAAGAAATAGCATGAGAGAGTATTTAAGTAATTTATCCAAAGTTAAACAGATAGCAAGTAGCCATGCTGCGATTTGAACCCAGGCTTACTGATGTTAGAACCAATACTCTTTCTGCTGCATATTAGTTGTCTTCAATTCTGAGATTCGTGACTTTGTTCATTACATTGGCAGGGAAATCTTGGAAGGCTCTACCTCTGGTGGAGAAGAGGCCCTTTGTGGAGGAGGCTGAGCGGCTGCGCGTGCAGCATATGCAGGATCACCCCAATTACAAATACCGGCCTCGGAGGAGGAAGCAGGTGAAGAGGCTGAAACGGACAGAGAGTGGCTTCCTCCACAACCTCCCTGAGCAGCCGGGCTCTGGGCTGGGTCCAGAGGGCAGAGTGTGTGTGGACGGCCTGGGACTGCCATTCCATGAGCAGGCCTACCACCCAGGCCAGGGAGTGCTGCTTCCTCAGATGGAACACTATTGGGAGTGCCAGAGCCTGGGTCCGGCCTCTCAGTTTGACAACTACAACCTGCCTACCCCTGAGGCTTCTCCCATGGATGGCATGGAGCCAGATGCAGCTTTCTTCACCTCCTCTCTCCAAGGGGACTGCCAGCTGGGTCCCTACAGCTGTCCTGTAGCCTCTGAGTACTCTGTGCATCCTGACTCTCTCCCGGGTCCCATGCACCACAGACACATGCAGGAACCCTTGACCCACTCGTTACAGGGTCTGATGGGCCCCTCCAACCCTCTGCATGTGTACTATGGTCCCATGGGCTCCCCCCAGGCTGGGGGCAGTGTCTGTGGTTTCCAGATGCAGCATCAGCCAGGATCTAGTCAGCCCTCTCCTCCTCCAGAGGCCCTGTCCTGCAGGGAAGGCCTCATTGCTGGCCAATCCACCGAGGTTCAAGAGGCGGGAATCCACACTGAATTTGACCAGTATCTTCACCACTTACGTAAAGGAGAGTTGGGGCTTGTCTCTCCTGGCCATGATGGTGATCATAACCCTTCAGCTATCTCCTCTGTCATGTCAGATGCCAGTTCTGCAGTCTATTACCATCACTATCAGAACATATGAAGCTCTGTGTTCCTCTCTGATTGAATCCAGTGATGTAAATGCTATTGCAATATCTTTTCCAGTGAAGGCAAACTAAAGATGTACTTTGCCCAGTGTTTTTTTCCCAGTTGTATGGGCATTCTTTTAGTTTTATTTATGTTTCAAGTCTTCATATTTCCTGTGGCCATTTGCTGAAGAAAATAATGATAAACTTGTATAATCATTTTTTCCTTGTAAAAATTTCCATTTCCAACTACACTTTTTAGAACTTTGTGAATCTTAAACTAAAACATAATACTTTTTTTTTCCTAAAGGAAAAACATTGTTTTCTCAGGAAAATTTAAGGAAATTTAACCTGTTTAGCTTTAAAGGTTTTAGTTAAAAGTGTTTTCTACCTCTACAGAACATCCCCAAAGGAAAGACTTGATGAGGGGTTCTGTTGATCATCACTGCACAGAGTTGAAAAATAATCAAGACTTTCCTATGCATATAGGAAATATGAATGTGAGCTTAGGCATCATTAATTTTTTTTTTAATCTTTGGCTTTTATATCACTTGCATTTAAAAAAAAATCTCCCCTTACATTACAGTGTGAAAGAGAACTTGTCAACATAATCAACCAAATTTGACATGCAAGTGTTTCATGCCCATAATCCCCAAAGAGATCTGCCTTCTCATAATTTTCAAAAGTTTATAGCATTTACTTTTGGTTTCATGTTTTTGTTCTGCCGTTGACTTTGTCATAGTCCCTATACATATTGTTTTCTTGTTTGTGTTAATTATGTTTTACTTTGCATCAATTCATAGAAATCTTTTCATACATCTCTGTATTCTTCATAATCATGATTTGTTAGCACATAGTAATGTTCCCTTGTATTCATGCACCATCATTTCCAAGCTTATGGACATTCACTGTTTTTAATTCTTTGCTACTACAAAAATGTTTTATTGAAAGTAAATATGGAGCTGTTCTTTTTATCAGTGAAACTCTTGGGGTATGTGGTTTTTTTTTGGAGTAAATCTTTTCTATCATATCTTAGTACCCATTTTAGGGAGACTTCCTCCCTAGAAATAAGGTATTGAACTCAGTTCCTTAGGGTCAGAGCAGAATCTCCAGGCTTGAATCTATGACATGTGTTATCCCTGCATAGAATCCATTCTTTGGTATGCCCTTGCTCCAATCTAGCAGAACAGTATTAGTAGCTATAACTAAGGTGCTCACTGTCCACCTTCTGTGTCAGCACCAATAGCAGCTGCTGACTAACTGATGCTAAAGAGTATGGTCAGCCCAAGAATCTTAAAAGTGCAATCATCCTGCTCTACCACTGCCCCACCCCCATTACTCCTGTTTCCAAATCAGCCATCAATCCAAGAAACAAATCTGTTAAGATGTGGCCTAGCTACTGGAGAGTCAGCAAAAGAAAGTTATCACCAAAGTCTTTATCGTTGTTAAATTGTCAAAACATCAGAAACCAAGATTTTGTCAGGGGAAATAAAGAAGACATATCACCTCAACCCTAACGTTCGTGCAGGATGGGCCGAGGACCCATACAAGGCATCCAGGCAACATACATATGTGGGATCAGGAGAGAAACACAATAGGATCGTGGTACTGCTAGTTTTTGGAGTCTTCTCTTAGTCTTTTGCCTTCCACACGTACCATAGTAAATAGTACCAAAGGACTGTCTTATGCATATAAGGGTTCTTCTCCAACAATGACTCCACCTCAGTAACTATCTAGTTAGGAGATAGCTACCCTTAATTCGTTATAGATGTGAGTTCTTTGTTGGGTTCCTCTGCATCATCTCCCCCTCATCCTTCCCAGCACAATCCCTTGACAAATATTAAGCCCACTATATGTAAAGTAGGTAGGCGGTGCATTGGATAGAGCTTTGGGCCTAATGCTGGAAAAGACTTGAGATAAAAATCTGCCCTCAGGCACTTACTAGCTGTATGACTGATGACACATTACTTGAACTTCAATCTGTCTCTATTTCCTCAACCTGTAACATGGGAATAATAATAGCACCTATTTCCAGGGTTTTAAGGATCAGATGAGAATGATATTTATAAGGCATTTAGCACAGTCTTAGCACATAATTAAGAATCTAATAAATGCTGTTTTCCTCCTCCCTCTCGACACTTATCAGGTCCTGTGGGATGCTGTGTCTTTTCTATAGGAGACTTGATTATTTGTTGCCAAGAAGGATATAAAGGAATATGTAAAAGATCCCTGCCCTCACAGAGTTTAGAATGTAGCTGTGAAGAAAAAGCAAGTAAAATACCAGACGTAACATGTCATGAGACAGAATGTGATGCATTGCTATGCTCACAATAGAAAAAATTATTTTTTGTTTTATTTAAATTTTTTAAATTAACTTTTGTTTATTTTTAGTTTCCATCATTCATTTCCACGAGATTTTGAGTTACAAATTTTCTCTCTGTCTTTCCCCTATCCACCACCCTAAAACAGTGGTCTCACTGTATACCCCCTCCCTCCGTCTGCTGTGTCCTATATCCTCCCCCATCACTCCTCTGACTTTCTGGTAGGGCAAGATGGATCTCCCCACCCCAGTGCCTGTATATCTTATTTCCCAATTGCATGTAAATAATAATAATAATAATAATAATATATGCATATATATTTTTAACATTTGATTTTAGAACTTTAAATTCTAGATTCTTTCCCTTCCTACCTTGTCACCCACCCCTACTGGAAAGACAATTCAATACAGGCCATACATCTGTAGTTACACAGAATATCTTCACAATGGACATACTCAATAGAAAAATTTAAGTGCTGCAGTTCAGAAGAGGCAAATACCTCTGAATTGAAGCTGTGTGAATCATACTTTCATAGAATCACATCTAGAGCTGGAAGGAATCTGAGACTTAGGCTGTTCAGTTGTGTCTCAACTTTTCATGACCCCATTTGGGGTTTTCTTTGCAAAGATAGTGGTTTGCAGTTTTCCTTTGCAGCTCATTTTACAGTGGAGGAAACTGAGGCAAACAGGGTTTAGGTGACTTGCCTAGGGCTGCACAGCTAGTAAGTGTCTGAGGCCAGATTTGAACTCTGGTGCTCATGATTCCAGGTTATTGCTTTAACCACTAGCTGCTCCCCCAGAGACATATTTAATCCCCTAAATTCACTGATGAGGAAACTGTCCATTTTCATTGGCTGTCCTCCATTCCTGGAATCTTCTCTCCCACCTCTGACTCCTGGTTTTCTTGAAGTATCAGCTAAAATTCTGCCATTTGCAAGGAGCTTTTCTTGGTCTCCCTTAATGCTATCACCTGAGATTATTTCCATTTTATCCTGTATGTATTCTTTGCATTTAGCTGTCTAGATGTTGCATTCCCCCATTTAGAGTGTAAGCTTCTGGAAGGCAAGGACTATTTTTACCTCTATTTGTGTCCCTTTTGTGTCCTTTCCCCCACCCCACGCCCACGCCCACCTCTAGTGCCACAGTCACTTGGCACATAATAGACCTTTAATAAACATTTATTGGCCTGACCCAGAGAGGTTAAGTGTTTTATTCAAAGTCTCAACATAGAATTAGAATCTAGGTCCACTGACTTTAGAACCAATGGCCTTTACACGGTGTCAGGCTGCTTGAAAGAAATAATTCATTCAAAACAATTCAGGATTTGTAAAAACAATCTAGTTTGATACATGGCTTACTGAAACTTAGGGAATCACTTTGTTGGACTCCAAATAGCTTAAATTAAAATACTTCCTTACAATAGAAAGCATAGTCTGTGTTTAATGTGTAGTTCAGTTCAAATGTCTGCTTTGTTATGCTGTTATCATTTGAACAGTAAAGTTTGGTGAGTTTTGGTGCCACTTGGGTCAGCCAAGAAGCATTCATTCCCCAAAAAAGTACAGTAACTCTCTGGACTTCTAAATTAAGTGACTTTTGTAGGATGAATAAAGCTATTCTTCATGCTTTGATCAAAAGAAAATCATTGAAAATGATCCCTTAGGGGCGGATAGGTGGCGCAGTGAATAGAGCACTAGCCCTCGAGTCAGGAGGACCTGAATTCACATTTGACCTCAGACACTTAACACTAGCCTTGGGAAAGTCACTTAACTCCAATTGCCCTTCCAAAAAAAAAAAAGGCAAAAAAAAAAAAAAAAAGAAAAGAATCCTGTAGGGGCGGATAGGTGGCTCAACAAATAGAGCACCAGCCCTAGAGTCAGAAAGACCTGAGTTCAAATCCAGCCTCAGACACAACACTTACTAGCCGTGTGACCTTGGGCAAGTCACTTCACCTCAATTGCCCTGCCTTCCTTCCTCCCTCCCAAAAAAAAGCTAAAATGATTCCTTAACTTTTTTGACTGATGCCTCATACTGCTCATTCATACTGATCTTGTGGTGCAAAAAATCCCTAAGTTTTCCTATTTTAAAAAAGAAACTTTAGTCTAACAATGTCTCCCTCATCTTTTAAATGTGAAATAAATTTCTTGTACTCCCAAATGGATGGAATTTACATTTATCCCCATTGGAATTCTGTCTTGCTCAATTTACCAGTGGGCTTGAAGTCAGGAACATTTGAGTTTAAAAGTGGCCTCAGACACTTAACTAGCTGTGTGACCCTGGGGTAGTCACTTAGCATCTCTCTGCTTTTCCCCCTTCATCTGTAAAATGGGAATAATCTTAGTATCTACTTCCCAGGGTTTTTGTAAGGAAATAAATGAGTTAATATTTGTAAAGTACTTTGAAAACCTTAAGACACTATATAAATGCTAGCTATCACCATCATTAATTAGTAATTAAGCATTTTCTAAAATCTCAGTAAAATATAACCACAACATTCCCCTGATCTTCCGATCTAGCTACTGATTAGTCTGGTCCGACCTCTTATTTCATGGACTGGCTCACCAGTTACATCAAGCATTTCTTTAAGTACCCTGAGATCAGGCATTTAGGTACCCCCATACTGTCTCTTTATTTAGTTTAGGTATCAACTCCCTGCTAACCATTTTTGTTCTTTCATTTCCAGATCATTATCTTTGCCAAACATAATGCATAAATAGTGCAGCCTTCTGTGGTTCAGTGAGCTTTGCTCCATCCAACCGAGGAGTGGTGCCATCTCACTTTAAGCTTCCTCCCCAAATTCTGAGTTCCAGCACTTCTGACATTATTTTATAGTACCCTTTGTCTCTATGGTCTGTATGTATCTTTGCAAAATCTAATTTCTTTGGTCAGTTGGCTGCGCATTCATATCAATTTCTTTGGAAAAGTCACATTTTTGAAATGTTTATCATTGTATCTTTAGAATTTCATTCTCAGGAGTTCCCCATTTTTCCTTAGCCAACTTGCTTCCCCAATAGATGTCCCTGTCCTAATCATCTAGAACCCATTCAGGGCCCAGCAGAGCAAGTAGCAGGAGGCTCTCTCCCAAAACCTTCCTTGCTAAAGCCCTCTCCCCCTTTTTCTTCCTATATTTTAGCTCATCTTCTACCCCCTTGCTCATTGCCACTTCCTTCCAGAATTCCTGTCCCACTCAGACCCTCAGGCTCACTACTGCCTTCCTGGTCTCACTATGACTTACCCTGCTGTTTCCCCTTACCTCCTCCCTGTAGAGTGGACATGGCTGCTCACACCAAATGGGTGAGTCACCAACTATGATCCTGATAGGATGGAAGACCAATGGGCATTACCATTTTACTACTACATTTTAAGGTCTTTTGATTGCTTACTATTTTCCCTGTTTCTATCCTTTCAAATCCTGGGCAGTGCCATTTAACCTTTGTTTGCAGCCCAAGGACCCTCTGGTCTTGCTATCTGATCTGCCCACAGCATCTTTAGGATTTCAGGCACTTAGTAAACACTTATTAAGCTCCTGATGTGTGCCAGGTACCTACACTGAGTGCTGGGGATACAAAGAAAGGTCAAAGACAAACGCTAATCTCAAGTTTAAAGTCTGATGGAAGAGAGAACATGCAAACATCAATGTACAAACAATCTATATACAGGATAAATTGCTTTTTATTTTTGCTTTTTTTTTTTTTGGAGGGGGCAAGGCAATTGGGGTCTAGTGACTTGCCCAAGGTCACACGGCTAGTAAGTGTTAAATGTCTGAGGTCGGATTTGAACTCAGGTCCTCCTGACTCCAGGGCCCGTGTCACTGCTCCACTTAGCCGCCCCTATATAGGATAAATTGGAATTAATCAGAGAGAAGGCACTAGAATTAAGAGGGATTGGGAAAAGCTTCCTGTAGAAGGTGGGATTTTAGATGGGACTTGAAGAGGAGAGGAAATTAAGGAGAGTATTTTTTTAAGCATGGGAAGCAGCCCATAAAAATGCCTACAGTAGTGATTCTTCTAGAAACATCAAGGAAGTCATTGTCACTGAATTGCAGATAGTTGGGTGAATTGATGGAGAGTGTAAGGTATAAGAAGAGTGGAAAAAAAGATAGACCAGGGAAGCCAAGTGATGAAGAGCTTTGCATAATGATTGTATATTTGAACCTTGAGGTGATAAGGAGCCACTGGAGTTTACTGAGTGGAAGTGACAAGGTCACACAAACACTTCAGGAAGATCACTTTGATAGGTGAGCAGAAGATGGAATGAATTGAGGAGAGATGTGACAGGGAGACCAACCCAAAAGATATTGTAATATTCAGGGTATCAGATGATGAAGGTCTGCATCAGAGGGGTGGCAGTGTCAGAAGGGAGATGGGGATGGCCTATTCAAGAGGGTTATGAAGGTGAAATCTACAGGATTTGGCAACAAATTAGCTAAGGAGTTGGAGAGAATGAAGTGTTGGCATGACAAAGGCTATAAACCTGGGTAACTGGCAGTATGATGGTATCCTCTGCAATGGAGGTATTGAATTTATCAGTAAATGGCCTACAAAACTTCCTAATGTTGCCCAAGTCAGATTAAAATGAAACTGGTCAATGATTAACAAAATAAATAAAAAATATAATACAATGTAGATAATGTTAATTTGTGGTTTTCTTAGTGAATGTGCAGTCTCAGGGATATGTATCGCTTTCAATTTGACACCACTGCTCTACAGTAATAGGAAATTTGAAAGGAGAAGTTGTGGGAAGAAAGATAAAGGGTTTAGTTTTTCACAGGTTGAGTTCAAGATATCTAAAGAATATCCAGTTTGAGGTGCCTAGTAAGCAGTTGGAGATGTTAGAATGGAGGTCAACTCAGCAGAGAGGTTAGGGTTTTAAAACCAGATCAGCATAGAGGTGATAATTGAATCGAAGGTAGCTGATGAGATCAAATGAAATAGTATGGGGTCAGAGAGGAGAAGAGGGCCCAAGACAGAGCCCCGAGGGACAGCTGTGGCTGTCAAAGTGACCAGGATTGAGATCCACTGAATGATACTGAGGAATGGTCACATTGATAGAAGGAGAACCAGAAGAAAGTAGTGTCTTGAAAACCTAGAGAGAAGAGAACATCAAAGGAGAAGAAGGTAATCAACAATGTCAAAGGCTGAGGAAGTCAAGAATGAGAATTGAGAAAAGGTCTTTATTTTTGAAAAATAAGAGATTGATTTCCAGGCTCCTCTGTCTGCCCTATAGATGAACCCTCTTATATATTTTCTCCCTAGTTAAAGTGTGAGTTCCTCAAGATCAGAAAGTGTTTCATCTTTCTATTCATATCCTCAGTTCTTTGCACAGTGCTTGGACACAGTAGGTACTAAATAAATGCTTATTTTCCATTCATTCATAGACTTTGTCCTTTGTAGGATCTACTTTTTCTATTCTTTCTTCGAACATTTTGAAGTCTGCTTGCCCAATATCCAGGGTGAATGTTATACTATACCTCAGCTTCCTATTCTTATCTAGGAGGTATTGGTCACTTTCATCCAAATGTTTTCATCTTTTCCATACCAGCAACACCTTCTTCTTAATGAGAATCAGATCCAGAATGGCCTTTCCTTTTTCTGATTCCTCTACATTTTGAAGGGTAAAATTATCATTAAAGCAAGTCAAGAAGTTATTGATTGCTCTTCTTTGGGTAAAAAAGCTACAACCAATTTCTGGATATTTCCTTCCAGCCCCCAACACTATTGTATATATTTCTGTGCCAGGATTATGGTCTGTTTCCTATGCTATTGATTTGTGTCTAAATAAAGTGCTCTCCACTATTATTTTACCTTCTGATCCCTTTAATTCCTTACATTAATATACCCTCCTTTTCTTTTTTAAATTTAATTTTATTTTTAATAACAAATCTTCTATCTCCCCATTCTAGGAAAAAGAAACCTTGTAGCAAATATGCAACATATTTCCAGTTACATATCCAAGACATATAAGGACTTGATTCAGATAGGAACAAGAGCCATTTCCCAAATGATAAATGATTGAAGAATTTGAACAGGCAATTTTCAAAGGAAGAAGTCAAAGCTATCATCAGCCACATGGAAAAAATGCCCTAGACAACTAGTAATTAGGGAAATTTTGGCTCTTCGTCACACCTCTCAGACTGGCAAGATGACAAAAGAGGAAAAGGACAGATGTTGGAGGGACTGCAAGAAAACAGGTACACAAGATGCTCTATTGATAAAACTGTGAATTGGTCCAGTCATTTTGGGAAGCATTTTGGAACTCTGCCAGCAAAAGTTAATAAACTGTGAATAGCTTTTGACTCTTCATATATCACTACTGCCCTGAAGTGATTAAAAAGAGGAAAAAGATGTGTGCAGATTACATTGACGGTTGCTTGGAAGATAGACTGGAATGGGGAGAGATTGTGGCAGGGAGATCAACCAGCAGGCTATTGCAATAGTCTAGGAGAGAAGTGATAAGAGCTGGCACCAAGGTGGTGGCAATGTCAGAGGAGAAAAGGAAGTATATGCTCCCTTTGGAGATGTGAGACTGGAAGTGAGCAGAAAGGTTAGGGCTGGATAAGTAGATTTGAAAATAATCACAATAGAGATGATAATTGAATACATGGGGGCTGGTAGGATCACCAAATGAAATAATTTAGAGGAGAAGAGAAAGGGACCCAGGACAGAGAACTATGGGATATAACATGTTTATCATCCTGTCCTGGATGAAAATTTAGGAAGAGACTGAGATGGAACAGTTAGATAGGTAGGAGTCTAAACCAGAGAGAACAGTGTCCCAAAAAACCTAGAGAAGAGAGAGTATCAAGAAGACAAAGTACCAAGAAGACTATTCCTTAATACACAATATACATTATATACTATATATATTATATATACATTACAATATATAATATATTGTGCATGTTATTTGTTATACATTATAATATATTTATATGTGTGTGTGCATATATATATATATATATATATAAAGTTTGGAGAACAGTACATACACACATACATACAAATTATTTTCTTCCTTAGAATGCATGGTCTTTGAGGTCTTTTTGTCTCTGTCTCCTCAGCACCTAGCACCATTGTAGGCACATAATACATGATGGTTGATTTAAAAAGCACACACATACAAACATGGAAGGAAGAGGAGACTCCTCTAGGTGGAAAAAAATTAATTAATCAGCAAACATTTATTAAACTCCTACTACTTGCTAGGCACTAAGTTAAGCTCTGGGGATACAAAGAGAGACTTAAACTAGTCCTTAACCTCCAGTAGCTTACATTCTAACTTGGAATGGCATATACCATGGAACGGAGGCAAGAGCAAACTAATCATGTTCTGGGATAACAAGTCTATTAGTTTGGTTAGAATCAAGGGAGAGACTAAAACTCAGCACTTGGGGGGGGGAAATCTAAGTGAAGGACATTTCTTAAAAAACCCCAACTTGCCTACAATGGTTTAAGAAAATAACAATTCAAAGAAACCTGAACATATTTCCACTCTTTTTCTTATCGGACTAAAAACTCATTTCATAGGGCATTTCTTGGAGTTACCAAGGGAATAAAGTTATTGTTCATGTGGAGGGTGGCAGCTCCATTTACCCAGGGAGAATCTATTTAGGAACCTGCAATCTTGGGTTCTTTCCAAGGCATTGTAGAATTACTCCATGGTGTCTGATTTACTTTAAAGCTTCTTGTTATTGCCACTCAGAAACAAAATTTATCCTGCACACATCCTGTTTAAAGCAGAATTTTCTCCACTGTTTGGCAGAGATAAAAAATACTATAATATGCATTTTACCATGGATGGTTGCTTCTTAGTATGGGCTGAAAAGATGAACTGGTATTTGGTGCTTTCTCAAATTAGGTCCATTATTGGGGTGCAAATCAAACCTTTCTGTGATTAAGACTTAAATGAATCATCATGTATATCTATTTTGTAAATGATATGGTGGAGATTTTTAAGCACATAAACTGAAGGAAAATTTGATGTTTCAGAATTAGGGCAAAATAAGAAGGATCATATTTACGTATATTTAATGATATCAGAAAAGTTGGCAGTTTAGGCATATGCAGAGAATGGAGGATAAGAGATGGACAATGTGGGTGCCATATTGGAAGCCACAGAGACTTCAAAGAACACAGAAAAGGCCTTCAATCTGTTGGATGGACTGTCTTTGGAGGAATGATGGAAGGATACGGACAAATGAGATCCAATGAGGAAGTTTTAATCTGCCTTTGCAGAGTAAGAAGCAAAGTCAATGAGATGATAAATTCAATGAAGTATTGAAAGTTCCTATTCTTAAGCCACAAATCTTAACCTGGGAACCAGTAAATCTAAAATGGGAGATTATACAAATACTTATCGCCACAATGTTGATGTAAGTATCTATGAAATATTTTTCTTTTTCTTTTTATTAATTTATTTATTTCCTTGTTTACATCATTCATTTCCACGATATTTTGAGTTACAAATTTTCTCCCCATCTTTCCCCTACCTAATACCTCAAAACAGCCATCCCACTGTATAATCCCTCCCCCAATCTCCTCTCTCCTATGTCCTCCCCCTGATCCCTCTGACTTTCTGGTAGGGCAGGATGGATCTCCCTACCACAGTGCCTGTGTATCTTAATTCCCAGTTGGATGCAGTTAATAATAATAATAATAATTGTGTATATATATTATATATATATATATATATTTAACATTTGATTATAGAACTTTAAATTCTAGGTTCTTTTCCTTCCTCCCTTGTCACCCACCCCCACAGGAAGGACAAGTAATTAAATACAGGCTGTACATGTATAATTATGCAGAACCTCTCCACGGTGGGCATATTGTAAGAGACTGATTATATGTCCCTCCTTCCTATCCCGCCCCCGTCTTGTTCTATTCTCTACCCTGACCCTGTCCTTGTCCCTTTACAGAAGTGTGTACTTCCATCAACCCTCCCCCCTACCCTCCCTTGCCCTCCATCATCCCACCTCTCATCTCCATCCCCCTAACTCTTTGGTGTGGCAAGATACCCAGTTTAGAGTTTATGTCGTTCCTTCCCTAAGCCAAGTTCAATGAGAGTAAGGTTGAACCTTTCCCTTTTGCCTTCCTGTTCTTCCCCTCCATTGTAACCATTATCCTTTGCCTCTTCCATGAGATGATTAACCCCATTCTGACTCTCCCTGTCTCCTCTCATTCTAATCCTCTCTCACCTCAGAATTTCACCTTTTAGAGTATTGTCCCTTCCTATTCAATTGATCTTGTGCCCTCTATGTAGTCATATATACACATACTCAGATA
>CM053587.1:159205336-159246704 GCA_028646515.1 Pseudochirops corinnae | reverse complement strand
TTGACTCTCTTTTCATTATTTTCTTACATCAATCTTATTTCTCTTCCCAATTTTTCCTCCACTTCTCTCATTTGGTTTTCAAAATCCTTCTTAAGCTGATCTATGGCTTTTAGGCAGTCTTCATGTTTCTTGGAAGCTTTTGGTGCAGGAGTTCTGACTGTGTTGTCTTCTTCCCATTCCATGCTTTGATCCTTCTTGTCCCCAAAGAAGGAATCTAGAGTTTGGTTGCTGTTCTTACTTTGCTTCCTTTGCCTGCTCATGATGGCCAGTCAATGATTTTTTGACTCTGTGGAACTCTGTTTCCAAAAGGGAAAGGTCTGTCCCAAATCGCTGGGGTTTTCCCAGCTGCCAGAGCTATTAGGGGACTGTTGTTTTTTTGCAGTCCCCATCAGCTTTGGCTCACTGAAAACACACCCCAGGACCACCACCCAAGACCACAATCCAGATCCAGGCCACTCAACACAAGAGCACTTGGCCTCTGAATGATCGCTTGGCCCACCTGCTGTCTGCAGGCTGGGAGCTCTGAAGCAGCTATGTGGAGGTGGCTGCAGGGCCTCCACTTCTGCTGCTTCCTTGCCCTGGAGGCAGTTTGGCTGGACCCACTTTTCTTCCCCAAGTTTAGCTGAGATCCGCTCACCTTTCACTTAGTCCTTGTTTCTTATGGCTTGATTGTTCTAGAAATTGCCACAGCTGCCTCTGATCCACTCTCCTGAAGCTCCAGCTGCAGCTCAGCTTGCCTTGTCTGGCCACCCCTAGGGCCACACTGCAGTTTCAGGCTGGGCTTGTTTAGGCTCCCAGCGCTGAGATGGTCCCTTCAAGCTGAGCTGCCTTCAGCAGTAAGTGTATTTGTGTGCATTTTAGAGCCCTAAAATTTGTTTAGAGTCATATTTTATGGGTATTTGAGGTGGCTAAGTGGGAGCTGCAGTACCTTGCTGCTCCTATGCCTCCATCTTGGCTCCACCCCCCCCGAAATATTTTTCTTAACCTTTGTTATTAGATAAAGCCTTACTGAATTTTTAGTAGCCTTCAAATAGCTTTCTAGTTAGCTCATTAAAGATGTATTTAAATGTCATGGGGGATAGAGTGCTAGACTTGGAGTCAGGAAAACAAGGTTTTAAATCCTACCTGTGATTCTAAGTAGTCACAATCTCCCTTAGCTGTAGTTACCTCATCTGTAAAACAAGGATAGGAAGACTTGTATTTCCTACCTCACAGGATTATTGTGAAGCTTAATGAGATTATATGTGTTAAACAATTTGCAGACTTTATAATTCTATGTAAATGTTGCTTATCATTATGTCTTCCCATGAAACTTAGGCATTCAATAATGACTGACTATATAATGCTATGAGACTTTTTTTTTCTTTTTGGTGGGGGGAAGGCAGGGCAATTGGGGTTAAGTGACTTGCCCAAGCTCACACGGCTAGTAAGTATTAAGTGTCTAAGTCAGATTTGAACTCAGGTTCTTCTGACTCCAGGGCCAGTGCTCTATTCACTGCACCACCTAGCCATTCCAAGCTATGAGACTTTTGAAACAACTTACATATATTAAATCCAATGATTTGTTATTCAGAACAACTCTTTGAAGTAGGTACCATAGATCTCATTGTACCCATTTAACAGTTAAGGAAAATGATGCTCAGGGAGGTTATATAATTTGTGTATGGTCACACAAACCAGAAAGCATCAGAGGGAAGATTCCAATGTAAGTTTCTCTAAACTAAAAAGACTCTTTCCATTATAGTAGGGTGCACCAGGTATATTCCAAAACATTTATAAATTATGTTCTAATACTTTTGATCATACATACCATTCTAATACATTGAATGTATGTTACAATATACTCTTTGCGTTTGGCATGGGATGGGATATGACAATGAATATTCATTCCTAAACTCTGGAAGAGGGAACTTTAGTCAAAAGAAATAGGACAGATAAGAAATGGAGACAAGTAGCATTTACATTTTAAGTAGATATAGAAGAAATCTAGGTACCAGAAGTAGGGGAGCATGGTTAAAAACATTTGGAGAAGATTAATAGAGGCTGCAACAGAAACATTATTGTCATCAGAATATGCTCTATAGTTCACCTTGGAAGAAAGAGGAGATAAATGAGAAATTCTGGAAACATCACAGGTCTGACACAAAGGTGTAATATAGTAGTGAGAGGTGACTCCAATTATTTGGACATCCACTGGAACTCTCTTTTTCTACCCAGAGCTAATCAACAAATAATTTCTTGATCTAATTGAATGATATTGTCAAAAATTAGATAATCTGACAAGAAGAATTTCTGTTAGTTTGATTATAACCAATAAGCAGAGATTGTTTTCTGAGGGTAGAAATAATGGGGACTTTGGCAGGAGGAGGGATGTGGAGAAAGTGCTCACTCTAGTGTAGAGTATGTGATATAGGATAGCTTGGCAAGTTCTGATATTGTGACCTGGGAGACCAAATTTCAAAGGATATGGAAGAAGGATAGGTAAGATCCCAAGGATTAAAATTACACAAGAGGCATCTGGCTCTTAACCCAAATGTTTTTAATTACCTTTGTTACCTAACTTTCATCTACATCTACCATCTGTGAATGGAAAACCCTAGGAAGAAATTTTGAAGACAACAACATTTAACTCCATGGATGGAGAATTAATAAGGCAAGAAGTATTTGTGAAATGCTGACTATGTGCCAGACACTGGGCTAAGCTCCAGGTTTACAAATACAAACAAACAAACAAAAAGACCGGCTGTGCCTTCAAACAATTTAAATTCTAATCGGGAAAGATAACATGTAAAGAAGGAGGGAGGAAGCACAGACTTGGGGTCACAGTGACAGTGTAGTAGTCAAGAGTACAGGTAGGAGGGGAGTAAAGCATGTCCATCCTGGGCCTGTGCCCCAAATGGAGACTGGGGAAGGAATTCACCAGTGGAAGGAGGGCACTTCGAGGGTGGAGGAAATATACAGAAGAGGGCAAGAAGGTAACTGCTTCATGTAATAATAATAATATCTTAATCTTTATATGGCACTTAAAAAGCTTCAAAATGCTTTGCCTATATTATCTCATCTGGCTTTCTCAACAATCCTGAGCTAGACACGATAGGCATCGTAATCCCCTTCTTACAGATGAGGAAAACTAGACTCGGAGAATTTAAATGACTTGCTCATGATCATATTGCTAATAAATATCACATCTAGCATTTTATCTACTATATCAACCTGTCTAATGAAATAGAAAAATGGGAGTAGTTGAAAAAGACCAATGTGGATATGTAAGGAACTTGCTGAGATTGAAAAATAGACATATACAGAATATGGAAAGCAATTTAGGTGATGGAGGATGAAAATGAAGAGCTGAGTGTTCTTGTCATGTCAGTAAGTCAGTGGCACTAAAGATCAGAAAGGACAAGACTGACAAAGAAAGTTGAAGACAACAAGATTTTTTTTTTTAAGAAAAGAGGATCAGCGAAGTGATAGGCACTTTGTTTAGGGAGGATGGGCCATGATGATCAGTGACAGGGGATAGAACTGTTCATCTTGTATTGATTCTGTTTGATATACTAATGAGAATTATCTTTGAACTAGAAAGGAGAGGGAATAGCTGACCAAGGGACTTGATACCCAAGATAAATAGAGAGAGAATTAGAGAGCACCTAGCTGCTCTTGATAAACTAGGTCTCTAGTACCAAATGGACTACATAATTAGAGACAGAAAGAGTTAGAATATGTGATTTCTGATATACTATCGTTGATTTCCAACAGATTGTTGAGAAAGGGAAAGGTATCGTGTTTGGAAAAGCACAAATAAGGTTTAGATTTTTTAAAGAGAAGATGATGGAAACTGAAAACTATAGGCCAGTACACCTGATTTCAGTTCTTTTGAAACTTTTAGAATTTATTAGTAAAAGTATCTACTTCTACTAAGGTAGAAGGTGAATCTCTAGAAAAAGAAGTGGTTACCAAAGGCATTGCTTCCTTAAGAACAGCTTGTGCCAGACTGATTCCCCTTTTTATAAGGCCACTAGTCTGAGAGATCAAAAGAATGCTATGTAGTTCACTTAGATTGTAGCAAAGCATTTGGTAATGTATTTCATGCTATTATACATCTTGGAGGTAGAGTCATATAGGCTAGGACACCTACATATGTAAGCGGATTTGGAGCTGGTAGTGAATGACCAGATCCAAGGATCTGGTTCAATATCCACTTGAAAGTCATAGCTCTAGTGCCAGAAGGGAACTCAGAAGCCAATTAGTTCAATCCCTTCGTTTGACAAATGAGGAAATGGAAGCCTAGGGAAGTTAAGTAACTTGCCCAAGGTTGTGAAGTTGCATATGTCAGAGGTGATATTTGAACCCGGGACCTGACAGTCATGTTTACTTATTTGAATGACTATCCTAAAGAAAAGAGATTAGACTTATTCTTTTTGACCACAGAGGGCAGAACTTGGAGCAGTGAAAGTTACAAACAGTCAAATGTCAATCTGAAGTCAGGAAAGACTTTCTAACAATTGGAGCTATACAAAAGAGAATTGGCCTGCCTTGAGAGGTGGTGGGGGTTCCTTTTATTAGAAATCTTCAATTAGAGGGTGTATGACCACTTTTGTTGTTGAGGACAGTCTTTCATATGTCTGAAAAGGATCTGGTGGTCCCTGGGGTCACTTCTAACTCTGGGATTCTTTCCTTTTGTGACTCAATGTGCCATATTTGGATGAATTAGCACCTACTGGGTTAAATAGTGATAAAGGATTGCCTATCCACATCACTTCTGTGGTTCATACAGCCCAATATTCTTTTCACCTTGAGAGAGAGAGAGACACGTGGTGAGGAGACAGTTGCTTTTCCTGAAGTCAGCCTAAAAGGGTAGGTATACCACAATTTCTCTTTTTTTAGCTTTGTCATTCACAAATTTTTTTCCAGTCTTTCATGCCATCACCAACTATTGGGACAGTTACTTCCAAACTTCTTACCTGTTGTGAGATATAGTACTTCATGATTTGGTTTGGAATGGGGCAATCATCCTTTACAAATATGACCGGAGAGCAGGATTCTTGAAACATGGTGATGAAGAGTTAGCTTCCTCATGGAAACTGTAGAGCTACCAAGAAGAATTTAATAATCCATTGTGGGCCTTTGACATTCTCAGTATTTACTCTAGTTAACTAGCTCCATTTTGTGCTGCCATCTAAGCTTGAATTCCTTGTCCTTTTGTCCTCTTGTTGCTTATGTCTTGTCCAATCCCATCCGTTGATTATCCAACCATCTGCTTCTTAATTGCTAAATCTAAATATAATGGTCTTTTTTTCTGTCTTCCTCTACCTTGATCATATTATAGTACTTTCCATTAGATGTTATACCCTCTCTGAATTTTCATGACCCTGTTTTCTCTTTGATCTGTTCCTACCTGTTTGTTCCTTCTCAGCGTCCTTTGTAGGTTCACCATCCATGTCTTGTACCCCAACTGTAGATATAAACCAAGGCCCCATCCTGAATCCTTCTCTCTTCTCTTTCTATACTCTCTATCCCTTGGCAACCTCATCACACAGTTGTTATATGTCCTCCTTGGAGAAAAGATAAATACTAGAATTCAGGGACAAGGTAGAAGATGTGCTTTTAGAGAAGAGGGATATCTCTTCCTCTTAGAATGATGAGATAGGGGGATAGTTATAAGTTGACTGATGCATTAGGGGTGAAAATGAGATCATCTATGTCTGATGTCCTCAATCATTCATATGATGTAGAAGACCAGATGAGACTGAAGATAAAGGGAGGAAAAGTAAATGGAGAAGTCAGGGACTTTGAGGAGAAGGTCTGGAACAGTCTCTGAGGGAGTCAATGATGGATAAGTTAATGGCTTGATTATCGACCTGTTAGGTAAGTATTTTTTTTTAAAGTAACTCTGTGCTTCTAAGTATCCTGACAATGACCATCTCAAATGAGCTTGAAAATGGAACTAAAATTCGTTTTTTAATGACTCCTTCCCATAGGCTTATGGAGGAAAGAATGTTTCACTTAGAGAATTTTCATACATAACATACTAGAAATCCTTTTTGTAGGGGTAGTTTAACAGGTATTGAGAAGACCTTTGGGAAAAAAGGATTTGAAATTCTTCTATTTCCTTTTCTGCTTCTAGTCAGAGACTAAAACATGTATTATCTTTTACTAATTTTTCTTTAATCATTTATGTCAATGTCAAGGTTTTCTCTACCTGATAAACAAATTTTGGATGAACTGTGTGTTTGCCAGCCTTCCCCCCCCACCCCCCCCATCAGAACTGATGAGCCTAGTTTATTTTTAATTTATTATTTATTTATTTTTAACATTCAGTTTTTAAAAAATTGTGAGTTTTGAATTTTCTCCCTCTCTCTAACTCCTCCCCTCCCCCAATGTGAAAGCACAAAACGTGATATCAATTGTACCTGCAAAATCATGCTAAACATATTTCCATATTAGCCATGTTGCAAAAAAAGCAAGAATAAATAAGGAAAAAGAAAAAGAAAAAAATATGCTTCCTTCTGCATTCAGACTTTATCCATTCTTTCTCTAGAGGTGGATAGCATTTTTCATCATAAGTCATGCATCACTATATTGCTGAATAGCTAAATCATTGATGGCTGATCATTGTACAATGTTCCCATTATCATATACAATGTTCTTCTGGTTCTTGAGTCCAATTTTTTAAGCTGGTTTCTTTTGCTTCCTAGCTGTGGGGGAGAGAGAGATTCCAATCCTTCCTCGGATCATTTCTGCTACAGATGCTGTAACAACCTGTGCAGTAATAAAAACTTCAGTACTCTTTTGGGTGGAAAGGTGACCTTTAAGAAAGCCAGCTGCCCCTATGCTCCAATCCAGTTCCATCAGCACACAGAACAATGGTGTGAGGAGAGCCTGGCCTTTGCCATTCCTTTATTTCTTGGATTTCCCTGCACATACATCTATTCCAGGACTCTGATTTTTAGAAGTTTTGGAGCATACAATCACTGATCATGTAATTTAACATATCAAAATACATTTTTAGAAAGCCTTAAGGAAAATGTCCTTGGAAGATGGAAGAGACAATCACAGGCTGGCTTTCACAGGAGAAAAGGCACTAGAGCTAGAAAGGGCTTTAGTCCATCTGATTTAGCTCTGTCGTTTTTCTTGTAAGGAAACTGAGGACTAGAGAGAGGAAAGGATTTGTGCAGAGTCAAAATTTGAACCCTGTGCTTAAAAATTCAGTTCCCTAACAGCCAGTTGCTAATTGTTATTTAGGCCAACCTGATCTGGTTTCTTAGATCATAGAACTGGAAATGATCGTTAGACATTATCTTGTCTAGCACCTTTATTTTTCAGATAATAAAACTGAATCCAAAGGAGATCAACTGATTTTCCCAGGGTCATTCCCAGGCATGATACAGGGGAGAGAACACTGATTCCAAAGTCAGAGGACCTGGATTCAAACCCTACCTTTGATACTACTTGTGTGATCTTGGGCAGGTCACAATTTCCCTGTACCTGTTTAGTTTTTAATATTTTATTTGTTTTAATCAGCCAAAATCCACCTTAGCACTCTCTCCCATCTCAAATTGAGAGCATAAGAAAAGCTAAATCTATTGCAAACATGTTTGTTATTGTTGTTCAGTCATTTTTAGTCATGTCTGACTCTTCATGACCCCATTTGGAGTTTTGTTGGCAAAGATACTGGAATGATTTGTCATTTTCTTCTCTAGCTCATTTTATGGATGAGGAAACTGAGGCAAACAGGGTTAAGTGACTTGCCCAGGATCACATAGCTTATAAATGTCTGAGGTCATATTTGAACTCAAGAAGATGAGTCTTCCTGACTCAAGACCAGGCACTCTATCCACTGCACCACCCAATTGCCCTATAAACACGTAGAGTCAATCAAAGGAAATTTCTATGCTGGTCATTTTTTTTTTTAAGTTGTCTCATTCTGCACTGAGTCCTTTTCTTCTTAAACAAGAAGAATGTTTCCTGGAGTCATGGTTTTCACTACACTAATAATATTTCAGGATAATGGTATTCCATCACATTTACAAACTATGATTTATTCATCCATTCCCCAATTTATGGACACCTCAGATTCCTATTCTTTGTCACATCAAAAAGAGCTATAAATATTTTTGTGTATCCCTAGAATTTGTTTTGCTTAGGACTAATTGTTCTCTTTAATTTCTCTTCTCCCATTTTCATACTCCTTTCCCCTGTGTAATGGGAATGGGAATTTGAAGATCTTCCCTGCCCCTTGATAGACCTAGGGGGGAATTTGAAGACCTCCCCTACTTTGAAAGTAAACTCTGCCCCCTGATAGGCTGAATGTAATCACATGGAGCCTGTGATGGAGGGAATTTCCTGAGAGATACAGCAGAGCCTACATGAAGCTTCCCTGTTGTGAAGATAAACTCTCCCCCCGATAGGCTGAATGTGGTCACATGGAGCATGTGGTGGGAGGAGTTTGCTGAAGGGAAGGAGAGCCCACAGGAAGTGGGGAGAGAGTACACTCAGGCAAGGAGTCAGATAGGTTGGTCAGTAAATATTGCTCTTGTATTGGTTTGTGAGAAGGCTGAAGGATGCTGTGGCTCTCAGTGTTATTATGACTTCCGAATATCTTTGGTCCTATGATGGAATTGGCTTACTGGTTTTGGGATTCAGTTTTTTCACTCCATGATAGTAGTAGCTGCTAAATAAATAAACAAACAATTCTGTTCTCTACCTGGAGAATCTGGTATATTTTGCAATCAAACGTCATACAATACATATAGTCACGGTCCTTATTATGATTGTGGGCACTATAAATATTGCATTGGTGCTACACCCCCCCCATTCTTCCCTTTTCCTCATATTTTTCTATTCAGTGAAATATATTTCTGTGCCCAGCTATAAATGTGTGTGTATTTTTCCATCTTTTGACCAGTTCAGATGAGAATGAAGTTCAAATGTCGACTGCTCCCTTCACTGTTTCTTCCTTGTTTGTGTAGATGTTTACTTTGTGTAGCTTGATCATGTGAGATAATTTTCCCCAAACCTTATTTTGCTTTCCCTTCTCCCAATGTGTTCTTCTTTCCCTCTCTTTCCATTGTTTTCTTAAGATCATCATGACATAATAGAGTCATTCTTAGGCCTTCTGTCCAATTACAATTCCTCTATGACCCCTCATGATGATAAAGTTCAGAGGGGACACAGGCATTATCCCTTCATATTTGAATATAAATAATTTATCCTTATTTAGTCATTTATTGTTGCTCTTTCATGTTTACATGTTATCTTAACTTCAAAGTTCCTATTTAGCTCTGGATTCTATGTTGCTCAGGATTTGAGGAATGAGATCTATATCACCTGCCACCTAAAAGTCACAGCCACTGACCAGGTCCCCAGTCCGTTGAACAAAGCCTGCTCCTATAACTCAACAGCTGACAAGTGGGTCCCTGTGGAAGGCCCTAGCGACATCTGCAGCTGCTGCAAGACAGGAACCTGCACATCCCTCTCGTCCTCCAGGAAATGAAGCCTAGTGGATCAGGAGCCAGATAACCCTTCAGAATTGGAGGCTGACCTGATGCTGGGGCCTCTGGTCCTATCTGAGGCTGAGAAAAGGCCAAAATCAGGACAAGAGAACAATGTGGGAGGCATCCCAGAATGGCCAGAGGTGTTGCTACTGGGATTGATGGCAGGGGTAGCTGCCATAATCTACCTAGTGCTATGCCTTATCATAGGCAACCATAAATACAAGTCTCTCTGCTCCAGGAATGTCTAGGACTTCAATCACTCTGAAATAAAGTGAAGGAAAATTTAAAAAAAAAAAAGGAATGCTTGGAAGTTCTTTATTTCATTAAAGGTCCATTTTCCCTCCTGCAGTATTTGTTGAGTAAGTTGTTTTTAGTGTAAGACTCTATTCTTTGCCTTCTGGAATATTGCATTCCATTTTTTTCACGCCATGATAGTAGTAGCTGCTAAAAAATGTGACCTTGAGGGTGAATTCTCAGTACTTGAAATTTTTCTGCTTGCTTGCAGTATTTTTCTTGGACCTAGAAAGTCTGAATTTTGACTATGATGTTACTGAGTGTTTTCATTTTGAGATTTCTTTCAGGAGATGATCAGTGAGTTCTTTCTATTTCTGCTTAGCTCTTTGGTTTTAAGAGATCTGGGCAGTTTTCTTTCAAGATTTCTTGAAATATGATATCTAGGATCTTTTTTTTTTTCATATCTCATTAAGATAGTTCAATGAGTTTTAAATTTTTCTCCTTGTTCTGTTGTCCAGGTCAGTCGTTTTTGCTATGAGATACTTTACATTTTCATATTTTTTTTCAGTCTTTTGGCTTTCTTTTAATATTTCTTATTGCCTCATAAAACTATTGGCTTCTATTTATTCAGTATAATTTTCAGAAAGTTTTTATACTTAGACCAAGTTTTGTATCTAGTTTTTCCTTTCCAATTCTTTCTTCCATAGCTCTCAGTTCTTTTTCCAATTTTTTCACAAATGATCTCATTCCATTTATTAAAAACCTTTTAAACTCTTTTAAAAATTTTTGCTTCATTTCTTCCAGAAATTTTAGCAGAATTTGTGCCCAAGGTGTATTTTTCTTTGATGCTTTACTTGTAGATGTTTTCAAGTAATTTTCTTCATGGTGGGAATCTTTTCTTTTTCTCCTTCCTTCCTTCCTTCCTTCCTTCCTTCCTGTCCACTTCCTGGCTTCAGACTTTATATTAGGACTGACTGAGCTCTGTGGCACATCTGGAGAAAATTTTTGTATTGGTCCTGTTGTTTTCTTGGGATTTTGAGAGTTGTATTATTCTGGGATCTCAGAGGGACCTGTAAGCTTTCAGTATTTCCAAAGTAGTCTGATACAGGGTAAAGTTTGCTTGCTGCCTATCCCACCTCCCTTCCCAATCTGAACTCTGTAAGTTCCTGACCTTGGTTTGTGTCTGAGCAAGAATAGATTTCTGGGTGTCTAGGTGGCAGAATGGATGTAGTACTGGGCCTGAAGTCAGGAAGACTCATATTCCTGAGTTCAAATCCAGCCTCAGACACTTACTAGCTGGGTAAGTCACTTTACCCTGTTTGCCTCAGTTCCTTATCTGTGAAAATGAGCTGGAAAAGAACATGGCAAACCACTCAAGTATCTTTGCCAAGAAAACCCCAAATGGGGTTATGAAGAGTTAGACATATAACTGAACAAGAGTAGATTGATGCTGGATTCAGTTACTCTCAGCCAGCTGGAAAGCTCTTTTTGTTCAGAGTGGCAGAATTGTGGGCTCCCCTTTGGTCTGAGATTCCTGCTTTGGTTATTCAGGGCTAGATGTTAGAAGTGAGACCCTGCTCTGCTCCTCAGGTCAGAGCCATACCACTGCTGTTGTTGCTGGTTTCTGCATGTACAGAATGTACATGTACAGTCCAAGATGTCCTACCACAGAGCATCATTTTCTTATACAGGTCTTCTTAGTTGCCCTGTATCTGTGGATCAGAACTAAGCATTAGGTAACATAACCACCAGTTCAAACCTTTCCCTACCACAGTTACCCAGTATGGGCCTGGTAGTGCCTTGGTATGTGTCTTGGACCTCCTCTTGGTCTGGCACATGGCTTCTACCTGGGTACTGGAGCATGCTTGTTCTTGGTTGGACCCTGTCCCCACATCTGTCTGTGGATCTCTCTGTTTGTCTCTCTCTAACTCAGCTGGGCTAGACAAATGATATATTGTGACTTTTTCTGAATTCTCCCATCAGGATTGAGACTGGTGCATTTTCTAGATCTATTTGGAGGAGTTTGTGGAGAAAGATGACTACACTGGTTCCTACCACTGTGCCATCTTGGCTCTGCCCGTTTCCTCATTGTACAATGAGGGGGTTGAACTGATGGCCTTTGGGATTCCTTCTAGATGTATGATCCTAAGTGTCAAAGGGAATTCTAATTCAGGTTCCATGACTTGAAGTTCAGTACATTGGTCACTGTAGCACAGTTTTAATCTAACCATCAGAGACTTATACAAGTAGCAAGAGACAAAAAATTACTAAAAAAGCAAAAAAAATTTCCTGATTGATGAGTGACAGACACAGTTAATGCTGTATTATCTCTTTATATTTAATTTAACCATCAGAGACTTATAGAATTAGCAAGAGACAAAAAATTACTAAAAAGGCAGAAAAAATTTCCTGATTGATGAGTGACAGACACAGTTAATGCTGTATTATCTCTTTATATACTGTATATCTACCTCTCCCCCCCTTTTCCCCTTAGGAGAGTGAAGAATGGGCTAAAAAGCAGAATGCCAAATCTCTGGACATTAAAACAAAGGAAGGGATCTCAAAATATTTGGGCATCTCTTTTCCCCTGGAATAGGGCTTCTTAAATAAATTCTTGAATGAATAAATAAGAGAAAGGATGATCAGTTTGGGGTGATCATAACTAAGAACACAAATGATTGGTGCTAGAAAGATCTCTTATAATGTATCACAACTGCATCAGAGTTAGAGACCATTTGAAAATAAAGTATCAGCCACTGTGTAGAAACAAATTTTGTTATGGCAGCTAAGGAGGGTAATAGTGAGAACTCTCAAGCTGATGGGGTGCTGAAGGTTGGGTCTTATGTGCACAAGCCACACCTAAAACCTCAACTGTATCCATTTAACAGTGAACATACAGAATTTTAGTTTTCTTTCTATTTCTCAATACTTGGTTGATTACTCAGTATTGGATCAGTGAACCCTGTGTCCCAGATCCTTTAGATCAGCAGTTTACAACCTGTGGGTTATGTTCAATTTGTAACAATGAAAATACATCCTGCACATCAGATATTTACATTATGATTCATAACAGTAGCAAAATTACAGTTATGAAGTAGCAACGAAAATAATTTTATGGTTGGGGGTTACCACAACATGAGGAACTGTATTAAAGGGTCATGGCATTAGGAAGGTTGAGAACCACTGCTTTAGACTTAGTCATTATCCATATTTTGACTTGGTTTTTACTTCAAACACAACAGCTATCCTGGGCCCTTTCAGTCCTGTGATCTGTCCTGGTGCTACAGACTTTGGCTTCTGATTCAGATGCTGTTACCATCATTACCATCCTTTTAGTTTTTGAACCCCCTAGCCCTGACCACTGATGTCTGCTAATTTGTATCCCATCCCTAATCCTCTGGCCACAAGATCATGATGGCAGAAATCTCTTATTTCCAATGTGGGAAGGCTTCCATCAAAACTATGGAACCCTTTTAGACATAGCCCCTGCCGAATCCTATCTCTGTTCATATTAGGGAAAAGGTGGAAAGAGTGGAGGTTGCAGAGGGGAAGGATTACACAGGCTTTAGTGGTTCCTTATTTAAACTAGGAAAAATGTGAATTAGTCTATAATCTGATAAGGAACTGCCCCATTTGCCTTGTTAGCATAGATCTGAAGTAACAACAATGGCTTGGCATAGTAGGTTTTGTTCAATCCAACAAAGCACCTCTTATAGATACAGCACTAAATGTGGGGGATGCATCTGCCTTTGAAGAGCTTGTATTCTACTAGAAGAATGTAGCATACATATAAATACGTACAGTGCAAAGAAAATTGAGGAGGGAAAGAGAAGGTATAGAGTTGAGAGATGGAAGTATAAGTTCAGGGAACAGTACACAGATCACTGTTTTTGGAAGACAGAATTCATGAAAAGCGATGGTATGAAATGAGATTGGAAAGGCAGATGGGAACAAGATTGTGGAAGGCTTGAAATGTCAGATTAGGGAGCCTATTGACCTAATGGTGCCACTGAAGGTTTCAGAGCAGGAAACATGCAATTGTGCCTTATGTGTATTATTTTGACAGCCAGTATAGATTAGAAAGGCAAGAAAGCCAGGAAATTAATTAAGAAATTATGTTAACAAAGATGAGTAGGTTGAATTGATGAGATTTGGCTGTTTGGCAATGAGGAAGTGAGGGAGAGGGAAAATTTAAAGATGATTTTAAGGTCATGAATCTGAATGCATGAGAGGATTGTAGTGTTCTCAACTGAAGCAAAAATCTCACAGATCTGGAACTGGAAGGTGACCTTCCAGGCTGGCTAGTTCTACCCTTTCATTCTAAAGATGGAAAACTTAAGGCCTAAGGTGGTAAAGTCATTTGCCTAAGTTCACACAGGTAGTGAATGTAAGGATTGGAGGTGATTAGAATTGAGACATTTTTGATTTCAAAGTCACTGCTCTTTCCCCAGCACCATGCTCCCTCCTTAGAGAGACAAGGACTTCTGAAGAAGGGACTGGTTTAGTAAGAGAGACAAGAAATCCAATTTGGGGTCTACTGAATTTGAGTTGCCCGTGGGACATCTGGGAGGAGTTGTTGGACAGGGAGCTGATGATGCAGTACTGGAGTTGTCACAGTATTTAATTCACACTTTTTAAGCTTTAGATATAGAATTTAGAGCTAGAAAAACCTTAGAGATCAATTAGTCCAATCCCTTCAGCTGATTGAGACCTGAAGAAACTCAAATAGATCTAAATAAAATGTTGTAATGGTTTTGCTTTGCTTATTCTTCCACTTTCTCTTCTTTCTTTCCTTCTTTTGCCTTCCTGACATCCTCTTATTCTCTTTAAAAAATGACAATATATTTAAAGTTATTCAATATTTGAAATTTTCTTAAAATCACCAAAGAAAAGGAGAAAACGACTATTTTAAAGACTAGTTTAAAAATGACAGATAACCTGAGTCCTATACTAATATCCACAGGATGAAAGAAGACCCAGAGGAAAGCCTATAGCCTATTGGGTAGATCGTCTGTGAAGTAGTTATGGAAAGCCACTGGACGGGAATTGCACAAGATGGAAAGACTGTGACCCAAATGGATGGAAGGGATATCTTTTTTAGTACACTGAAGAATAAGAAGTATCATGAATCATGAAAAACCATGCATTGAAGAATAAGAAGTATAAAACTGAATAGTTCTGTTGTGCTATAGTGGTAACAAAAACTATTGTGTTCTCATCCTTTATTACCTTTATTTCCTTAATTATCCAAACCATAAAGAAGGAAATGCTAAACTTTGCCTATTCCTACTTAGAGGTGGAGAAACTGAGGAGTTCAACAATGTGTTCTTAGAGTTGGAAGGTCCTCTAGTTCAATCTCTTATCTACTCTAGCTGTCCCTTCCCCCTGATGGATGGTCACTCAAGGAATTTCTAGTTCTAAGACTGTCCTTTATTTCTACCAATATTGAAGAGAATGTGAACTTTAGCTAGAGTAAGAGGATCTGCACTTGAATCCTGGTTTTGCCATGTAATTATCTCTGTGATCTTAGGCAACTACCTCTCTTGGCCTTGCTCAGTATGAACTAGGGGTAAGGAATTGGATTTGATCAGGGGTTCTTAACTTGAGATCTGTAGAACTTAAAAAAAAATTATAACTGTATTTTAATCTAATTAGTTTCCTTTTAAACTCTATGTGTTTTATGCAGTTATAAGCAGCATTCTATTAAGGGACTCACGGACTTCACCAGAATACCAAAAGGACCTATGACATAAAATAAGCTTAAAACCTCCTGGCATAGATGATCTCTAAACATTCCCTTTAGCTCTATGTCTATGTTCCTACTTTTCAGGACAACCCATCACATTTTTGGACTTTTCCAACAATCAGAAAAGGCATACTTCTTTTTTTTTAAACATGTAAAGAGAATTTTTGATATTCATTTTTTTATAAAATTTTGAGTTCCAAATTTTCTCCCTCAGTACTTCTCTCACCATTCTCACTCCTTAAGATGGTAAGCAATTTGATATAGGTGTTTATATATATAAATATAATATACATACATGCATGAACACACAATCGTGTAAAACCTCTTTCCATATTAGTCATGTTGTGAAAGAAAAAAAGGTTGAAAAACAGTTACCATATAAAGTGCTCACTGAGCTGAAATCAGACTCCCTGTAACTTTCACTGTCCTCATTCCACTTTCTGGAACCACAAAGAATAAGTCTAGTCCTTTCCCCTATGGCAGGCCTTCAATTTTTGAAGATATCTGTTGTGTCCACATAGCATGTCTCTAATAGGACTGGACTGGAGTCCAGGTTTCCTGTCTCACGCCAATGTACCAGTCTCTCCAGATGAGGCAGTGTGATGGAGATACCTGCCAAGGGGAAAAGTGGCAATAAAGCTGAAAGTTCTGTTGCTGATGGATGATAGGAAACTGTCAGGCCTGCTTCTGCATGCCAAGGAGGAAACAGGTGAAAAGACAGGCAAACTCTCTGCCATCCCTCTGTGTTCCTGGTAAGAACTGGATTCCTTTTGGGCATAAGTACTTTCAAAATTCATCTAGTGTTAAACAGCTTTAATTATATTACTGGATATATCAAACATAATATAATCAAACAATATGGCAGGATATTGCTTTTAAAATGAGAATGTGTAAAATGGAGAAGATATTCCTAATTTTGCTATCCATTGTATTTTGTGAATTAAGAGAAGTTCTGAAAATTTATGGACTTTCTAAATTAAGTGTTGACAGAATCTCCATTTACTCCATGCCAACTTACCAATGCTATCTTTCTCCACTCTTGAGGAGCAATGTGATATATGGGAAAGGTACTAGACTCTGATTTTGGATTTGTCACTGATTAGTTCTGTCATCTAACTTATCCAATGACCTCTTCATTTTTTTTTTAAAGTTGTTGGATTGGGTAATCTAAATTCCTTTCTTAATCTCTGATTCTGTGATTATAGTGGGGAAGGAGGCTTGGATGAGAGGAACAGGTATTTTGGCTATGAGATGGTGATGATAGTAATTATGAGATTATAATAGCAATCAATCAGCAACCATTTATTAAACTCCTAAAGTGTGCCAGGTACCATGGTAGGCTGCGGTGATACAAAGACAAAGATGAAACATTCCTTGTCTTCAAAGAACTTGTGTTCTATTGAAGGACAGAAAGAAATATCCCTTGATATCTACGTATATATAAATAAGTTTGTACAAAAATACCTAAAATAAACACAAGTAAAATTTTTAAGAGGAAAGACATTTATTATCTGTAGCAATCACTCCCTGTACTTTTCACCCACCAGAGGCTTCTCCAAATAAGAACATGCCGTTGTTAGATTAAGAAAAGGACTTTTCTGATTCTCTCAGTTGAGTCCTTCCATATCCTTCAAATTATCTTCTATTTGTAGCTTTCATTTACTGTTCTGTTTAGATCTTACATCTACCAGTAGAACATAATCTCCTTGAAGGCAAGGAATGGCTTATTTTTATTTTTGCTCATGTCTTGTTGCATAGTTGCTCGTTTACAGAGGTTGCACCAGCTGTTTGTCCTTTCTTTTCAAAGGGGACCGTGACATCAGGGAGGTGATGCCATGACATGCAAGTGAATAGTAGCTGGTTAATAAATGCTTGTTAGTTTAATTCGTTTAAGTCACTTCTTTCCTCTCTGAAGGAAGGTTACTTCTCCTCTCCATTACTCTTGGAATATGTATTCTGGGCTAAGAAGACCTAGATGTCTTTGAAGCAAAACACAGAGAACAAATTTTGCCAAACATGTGTTCCTTAGAAAATTTAACCAGTGTCTGACATATCGCAGAGTAAAAATATAGGTCCGTTCAGCATAGGTCTGATGCCCTTTTCACTAATAGTCCTGGGCCATTAGGACCTGTACCAATTTGCATGGCTGTTAAAGAAAGGCCACCTCATGTTGAGAACAATGATACACTAAAGGTTCATTCTGCATTTCCTTGAGACTCAAACTTCTATTAACCCCAGTGGGAATTCTGAGTCTAGGATGAGAGAGGAAACATGGGCCCTTATAGAGTGCAGAGCTTCCTGTAAGGCTACCTGCTGTGCTTGGCCCAAGGCCTGCCTCGGAAACTGTGCCAAGACCGGAGATGGCTGTGAAATCATAAGGCCCCAGGGATGTTTTCCCCTCCAGAAAAGCAGGGTGGGGAGCATAGCTGCAATTTTATTAGAATACTTGGAGCAGACCACCAAACATGGCATCTGTGCCATTATGACCTTTTGGTTATAATCTTCTATGGACTTGTGTCCAGCAGGTATTATGGGAGATTTTAAAAAATAATATTTAAATCAGGGATTCTTAACCTGGGGTCTACAAAATGTTTAAAAATGTTTTAATATCTGTATTTCAATAAAATTAATTTCCTTTGTAATCTTACATATTTTATTTAAGCATTTAAAAATATTATTCTGAGAAACAGTTCATAGGCTTCACCAGTTTGACAAAGTTTCCTTAAAACCCATTTCTTTAGCATCAATATTTTTCCAGTGATGTTACACAGTTGAAGATCATGGAACAAACAAATGCTGAAGAATTAGCCATGACACATAAAAGGACAAGAAGAACCTTTGGGTTAGATAGTCCATAATAGAAAAATCATAAAGGAGAACTTGGCTCTTTTTTGTGTTTTCTAAATATCTCATTTAAAACTAAAATTGTTGGATCCAATTGAATTTTCAAAATAAAAATAAGCCTTAAAATTTGATACATTTTAGTATTTTAAAAAAATAATAATTATATATAATAATTTCTTCTCCATCAAGTATAGCAATGTGATTTCCAAAGCTGGTGGCAAATGATATGATCTCCATTTTGAAACTGAGCAGCCCATGAGGCAACTCTTACAAAAATGAATTTTTTTTTAAGGCTCTAAAAGTTTCCTTCCATCAGATGGGTTTATGTATTTTCTGGAAATGTGCCGACTTTGTTTTTAGGCCAAGCAATGAATAGCAATATTATGGTATCTCATATAAACAAAATACTCTGCTGTTGTTTGGCTCTTCATATTTCCTAATTTAGAATTGCCACAATATCCAGGAATTCTCATTTTCTGGTGCAGAATCAGAAATCTTTATGAGTTCTCATGATTCAGTTGAAAGTAAAAGGAAATGAGCTTCAGACGTTTTCCTTGAACACTCTGCTTGTGGACAGGAAGTCCAACAGTGTCAGCTGAAAACATGGGCATCGTCCGATCTGGGAAAAAAAAGAAAACCCAGAAAATAAAACCTGGGAGTCTAACAGAATCTCTGTCTTCTCCTGTATGCTCTCCTTTTCTCTCTCGCTCCCACCTCCCCAATTCAGCATTCCTTACGCAAAAAAGTCAAATTGACGAGAAGAAAGCCAAGAAACAGGCGAAAACACAACTAAAGATCATGGAATTTCAGTACCTAATTTACACAGAAAGTAAACCTCCTCCGCAGAGATATAAGGATCCTTTATTCAAATAAAATTAACAATTGTTGATTTACTACTTTAAATGGGTGACAGGATGATCAAGAAGAGTGCTAGTTTAAAAAAATCAAGAGATTTGGCTTCTGGGTACATGTGGTTCTGTCTCAGATTTCTTGTGTGACCTTACACAAATAATATCTGTATTCTTATCTCTAAAAAGGAATTCATTTTGGTATTCTGTAAAGTCAACATAAAATAATATGTTTGAAAACTCTGAATGCTTGGACTGAAAATTTTATAAAGCTTAGGCAGAATTATATGAGTTTCAGTGATGATAAATTCCTAGTGGAAAACCTGTCCTGACAACAATCTTTCAGGTCTTTGGGAGATGCAGGGTGATGTTTCACTATCCTATGGCTGTGATGGCTCCTCCACTTTGGTTCTACTCTAGTGGTAACCCTGTGTTCTCAAAGGCTATCCAAATGCAAGCTTGGGTAGGCCTTGCCAAACTGGGCTTTAGCAATGGACTTCCTATCTGTCATTGTAAGGCTACTCTTGCTTAACTCAGAGAGGTTAATCATTAGAAGGCTGGCTACTGAATAATATATATTTTTTTTGTCCAGAGAAACTCATGGAATCATACCTAAGAAGACAGAATGGGTATATTCTGCATTGGTGGATAAAACTACCAATGACGTTTTGAAGTTTTGTTCTTCATTTTTGAAAATGTCCATTTGTGGATAGATGTTGCCTTTCAAAGACTGCGTGGTGCTTTCAGTAATCCCAAGTTACTCCTGTGACATTAAAACCCATCTCTTTAGCATCAGTACTTTTCCAGTGATGTTATGTGGTTCAAGATCATGGAACAGACATGAATGCTGAAGAATTAAATTGTGAGTGGCTCAAAGAGCAAAGGAGAAATACCTGGCAGGCATGGTGGGCATAAGGATGCTACAGCATATTACCAATGATGATTTGCACACAAAATGTGCTATAAAAGACAGCATTCAGGAAATGTGTCATTGGAAAAGGAGACAGTCTGTCTGGTGACAGTGAAGGATAGCAGATGAACAGAAGAAGGTCTTTACTACTGTTTGTAGGCAATGTGTGTTGAGGACTGGCCTGTACGGTAGGGAGAGAGGTAGGTTCAAATACAGCCTTGGACAAACCCTTCATACAGGATCCCAGGCAAGTCACTCAATCACTCTGTGCCCCAAGCAAGACTAGAAGCTGTAGTAGAAAAGGTGCTGCTCAGTTTTGGTAGAGGAAGAAAAAGTTCCTCAACAGAAGTTCCTTTCACCAATGACATAATAAGTTTAATTTAAAAAAAGAGAGAAAAGGAAAAGGAAAAGGAAAACTATCTACCTCCTAGGGTTGTTGGGAGACTCAAATGAGATAACGTGTAAAATGCTTTTGTAAACTTTAAAGGGTTGAAAAGTCAACTATTATTTTTATTATTGTCTAAAGGTTTATGAGAAAGTGTGGATAACAATTGTCCTGAAAAAGAAGACATGATCAGATTGCAATCTGAGGAGTTAGAGGGGGTATCCATGTAGGTAAAATTACAGATTCATAATTAACTCAGAACACATTGATGGTTGTCTGCTACAAAGAGGACTCAGCCCTAAGGTGACTATAAAGTAGGAAAGAAATGATCTCTTTCCTGAATAAATTTACGTTTTTAATAAGAGGGGCAGAGTGATACAGCAGATAGGGCTGTGTGACCATTGGCAAATCACCTCACAGTGCCCCAGACAAATTTCCAAGATGCTAAGTTCCAGGCAATTTGTCCATCAATATCATTGTGGTAAGTTTCTACACAGAGTGTTCCTTATTTCAATAAAATAATACTAGGTTTGAACAAAAAGTATGAATGTTATTTACATTTTATTATTCTCCAAAGGAACAGTGAGTATTAAGGATCTGATGCTCTACCTTATCACATGGTCATGAAATTAATCATTTCTTCTTAGTCAATGTACAATCCTGATTTTAATTGTAACAGATTCCTTAGAAAGGAAGTTTAAAAGGACCTTTATCTACTAGATTGCTGACCTTGACCTCCTGGGGCAAAAATTCCTGTTTTCCTATGTTTTTAAAGGAAACACGTTTCAGAAAAACTCTCAATCCTTGTTATGGTGGGGTTTCTTAAAATCTGTTTGGAGAGACAACAATGGAATTCTGGGAAAGATCTGACATAAACCATTTTCATCGGATCTCTCATCAGAGAGAAGTGTTTGTTTATTTTGTTCACGGCTCTATATTCCTATGTATGTGCTATTATTAGAGTCCTTTGAACTAGGAAAGTCCTATCTCATGGAGATTGTCGTATAGTAAAACTTTAAGATTATTTTCCTGACACATATGCAAGAATGCATAAAAAGGAGAAGCATCTTTCTGTTGAAAATTGATTTTAAGGACTTGTGGAGCAAGTTTTTAAATACACCGCACAAATAATCAGCTTTGTTTATCTTACTGCCTTTCAAGTGTCTTTAGACAAAGAGACTGCAAAAGGAAATCTAACTGCATTTGTCATCCATGTAATTTATATTACTCCTGGATCAAAGCAATAGAGAAAAGACAATGGTTACTCAGTTCCACTGTCCTGCTCCATTCTTCCTCTCATCCATCTCTTGTTGAAGGTAAATGTGTGAGAAGAAAGGGAAAGATGAAGTCAACCTGACACACAGTTGGGGATGAATATTTCCTGCATTGGATTGCTGCAGTGGAATTAAGTGGGGAATGAAAGAATAAAAGGAAAGATTTAAAAGAAGCTATAAAAGTGAAAAACTAGAAAAAACAGATTCTATCATATGCAAAACTTGCTTATTTTAATATCATCCTATAAGGTAAAATATTTAGTCATTCAGAAAAGATACTTAGGTTGTGGAGTCTCAGTGAAATTATTCTTTCAATAATTTTTGGGGGGATCAGATGTGATTTCATTGATATAGGGAATTAATGAGAAAATATTTTCTACCCATGTAGATCACAGTTGTTCTGCTACTGAGAGTCTTATGGAGCTGCCTAGAGCACTGGAAAGCTAAGTGACTTACCCAAGGTCACACAGCCAGTATTTGTTACAGATCAGATTCAAACCCAGACCTTCCTATCTCTGGGTCTAACTTGGTATCCACTTTATCATGCTGCTTTTATAGTTAAGAACATTTCAATAGTACTTTATGGATGCCATGAACATATCATCTAATTTGTTCCTCCTAATAATACAACGAGGTGGTTAATGCTAGGTGGCATAGTGGATAGGGTGTTGGACTTCAAGCCAAGAAGACCTGTGTTCAAATTGTGCTTCAGACGCTTAATAGCTATATATCAATGGGCAACTCATTTAACTTATAACTGCCTCAGGTTCCTCATCTATAAAATGGGATAGCAATAGTACCTACCTCACAGGGTTGTGAAATAATGTTTGTAAAGCACTTTGTACACCTTAAGGCACTATATAAATGCTATCATTGTCTTCACCATCATCTCCTACCTCTTGTCCTCCTTCCCCTTTCTTCCTTCTCCTTCCCCTTCTTCTTTCTCCTTCTCTCCCTCCTCTTCTCCTTCTTCTCTTCCTCCTCTTCCTCCTCCTCCTCCTCCTCCTCCTCCTCCTCCTCTTCTGTGGAGGAGGAAGCTGAGGTTCAATGAGAGGCTTAATTGACTTGTCCAAGGGAACACACTTCCCTCATCTATAACACAGGAATAATAACACTTGCACTATCCACCTTATAGGATAGAAGTGCCCATCTATTAAGTGCAGAGCCTGGTACTAGTTACTGTGAGAGATATAAAGGATGACCGGTAGGTGCTTAGATAGTTAGGCAATGCCTCCTCACCTCCACCTCTTAATACTTTGTCTCCTTCAAAATTCTGCTTAAGTTATGACTTTCTTTATTTCCTTGTACACCCAATTTATCTTGAATTAATTTTCCTATACTTGAAAAAACATTTGGAGGGGGGAAGGCAAGGCAATTGAGGTTAAGTGACTTGCCCAAGGTCACACAGCTAGTAAGTGTCAAGTGCCTATGGCTGGATTTGAATTCAGGTCCTCCTGACTCCAGGGCTGGTGCTCTATTCACTGCACCACCTCACTGTCCCTCTCTATACTTTTTTAATGTACATTGCTGATTCTCCTTCTATAACTTCCCCTTTTTATAGAAGGGACTGTTAT
This sequence comes from Pseudochirops corinnae, assembly GCA_028646515.1. Taxonomy (NCBI): domain Eukaryota; kingdom Metazoa; phylum Chordata; class Mammalia; order Diprotodontia; family Pseudocheiridae; genus Pseudochirops; species Pseudochirops corinnae. The sequence continues at coordinate 159,223,395 of CM053587.1, read as the reverse complement.
GCCTTTGTATGCCCAGCACAGTGCCTTGCATATATTAAGTGTGGAATATATTTGTGATTGGTTGATTAGGGGAACATATTGATACCTTTATTTATGCCTATATCAATATTGATATTCATAATGGTATCTCTATCTTTCTGTCTCTCTCTATAAGTAACCTGAAACTCAAAGTCCATTATTAGTCTCTCCTCATTGGCAGAATTTGATTCTCTTCCGAGAATCCTGAAAAGGATTTATTTTCTTTGTTATATAGAATGGCTTCCGTAAAAGGAGAGAAAGGCTCTGGGAAGAAGATACATGCTCAGGAATTGCGGGTCTTCTCTCTCTCTTGAAACCAGCAGCCAGAAGACTAAATTCTCTATTCTCTCAAACTCTACAGTTCCTCTCCGCATTGGAGGAACATTGAGTCTCATACAAATGGGTTTTGAACTTCAGCTTACACATTTACTGGGTATCCCAAAGGTTGTTGCAGTTTTAAGCTTACTAAAACTTATACTGCACTAAGACTTTTGGGACATCATGTATACAAATAAATATATATACATACATACATGCTTGTGTTATGTGTGCACACGTGTAGGTATACACACATGTTTTTTTACATACATAACAGAGCAACAAGATATGCCACAAAGCAAACTGTGGTTGATTATGTTTCAAATAGATAGATAATCAGTACTTGAGTTCAGAGGAAAGGAGACATCTTTGTAGACTATAATATTAAGGGTAGCATTAATGGAATAAGGTTGGGTAGGATTTGTAAAGGTGGGGAGAGGAGGGGCTAGTCCAAGTAAAAGCATATCCTCTTATCTATCTTAAGGTCTTTTCCAATGCCAATGCTGTTTCTGCTTTTCTGAAAGACTTTGGATAAATGATTTAACCCCTGTAAATAGGAAGCAATGTGACACAATGGATAGAGTATAGGAGATGGAATCAGGAAGAACTTGGGTTAAAATATCGCCTATGACTGTGTTTAAGCACATGACCCCTCTGAGACTTAATTTCCTCCCTCTAAAATGGGAATAATAATGTTCATACTACTTATCTCACAGGGTTGTGAAGTTGAAATGAAATAAGATAGTAAAGCTACTTTGAAAACCTTAAAGCACTATGGATATGCCATTTGTTAATATATGAGAATATTAATTATTAATATGAAAATGTTTTGAGTTCCTAAGGAAAGTGATACAATTATATTATAATTGACACATATTTGGGGAACTTGGAGCTTTGGCATATTATGAAGCCCATATCATTGAAGCTCCTGAATCTGACTTGAGAAAATAAAAACAGAGGGGCTAGGGAGTACACAAATGTAAAATATTACATATGTTTCCAGATTTTTTCAACATATTGACTAGTTTAAGCAGGTAGGTGGTACTAAAATGATGGGGTTTAAGCTCTGGGAACCCCCCTTGAATTTTCCCACTTGATCTAGTGTCCCCCAGAAACCATAAGCCTTTCATTATTGCTAAGCCCAAATCTCTGTTACTCTTAACATAGCTTAGCCCTCCATTGTCCATCTACTTCCCACCCTTGATCCTATCAAAATATCTATACCCAAATTTGTTACCCTTAAATTAGCCTAGCCCTCCATTGTCTGTTATCTCCAGGCAGCTTTCAGCTATTTCCCACCCTTAATTCCATTCCAGGAGTCTGACCTCAGTCCAGTCAAGACTCTCCTTTATAGACTCCTTCTCAAGATCCTCCCCAAAACCCTCCCAGACCACCCCTAGATCCGTCCCTCAGTCTTTCTGTATATAAGATCTAGCTTGGCTCCATGAAGGTGCTCAGATTCAATCTAGCTCAGACTAAGTCTGTGTCAGATTGTTCTGGCCCACTTGTCAGTACAAGTGTCACAAATACTTAGGCTCCTTAAGAGTCTACCCATTGTGGCGAATCTTTAATAAACTTTGTTTTCTTTGGCTGAGAGAAGGCTTGAGTCGAAAATCATGTCAGGACCCAGCATGTTGGTATTTTAGGGTTTCAAGCACCCCTAAAACCCCAAACCTCAACAGTACAATGATAGAGTGTTGGATCTGAAGTCAAGAAAACCTGACTTTAAATCCAGCTTATAAGCTTTGTGACCTTGTTCTCAGTCTACCTCAGTTTCCCCATCTATAATGAGGATAAAAATAGTACCTAACTTCAGGATTCTTGTTGGAATCAAATGAACTATTTGTAAAGTGCCCGGAAAATTATAGATGCTTAATAAATATTTATTTTTTTCCTTCCTCATTTTTTTTCTTTTGAAAATATCTTTTGTTATATAGACTGGCTCCCTGAGAGAGATGAGGGGAAATTTAGGTGACATAAACATATCAATAAAATTTACTTTTGGGGGGGAGGGTTCTTGCCCAGGGTAATTAGCTAGTTAGAGTCTAAGGCTGGATTTGACCTTAGGTCCTCCTGACTCCAGGGCCTGTGCTCGATCCACTGCACTCCTGAGCTGCCCAATAAAATTTACTTTTAAAACTATGTCATTAGATCAAGAGGAGGATGATGTCTGGTAGTAGTGAGATGGAAAAAAAGAGATTAATTAAAAAAAAAAGTTTGTTCCATAGACATATAAAGTAGGAATGTTGAAGTCTCAGTTCCTGCGTGATACAAAGTTCTAATGGGAGCCTAACAAAATCAAATCCCTGAAACCAATAACCAGAAGCTCAAAGATTACATTGAGCATCTCAGAGTAAATGCAACATGGATGGTAGAAGAAACATTCCCAAATGATGACAAAGATAGTGCCTCAAGGATCTATGCTTGGCATTTGTTCAACATTTTTTCAGTGACTTGGAAGAAAAATTTATCGACAAATACTTGTTGATTTTTTTTCAAAAAAGAGAATATAAATTATGAAATTAGTTAATACCTTCCCTTATATTTGTGTGACCTACCTTACAGGATTGTTTTTCAAGAAAGTGCTTTGTAAATCTTAAAGTGCCATAAAAATGGGAACTCTTATTATTTCTGTCCAAAATAGTTGTCAAAATTTTGATACAACTCAAATTGGGCTATTCTTTTAAGAACTAAGACAACTTAAAAATTGGTGTTGGGGATGGGAATGGGTAATATTAGACAATATAATTTTTCTTTTTTTTCCACTGAAGCTCTCTGTACTTCAGAAAATTCTCTAGAACAATAAATTATAGACCAGGTTGCTGTTTATATGGGTAGAGGAAGTTCTCAAACCAAGACTCCTTACACTGCTGAAATTTCAGGCCCTTAACCTATTGACTTATTGATGTGTTCTTGCCTAGGGAGTTAAATCCCATCAGATGTTAACAAAAATGGTTTGTTATGTGACTGAAAAAAATATTGGTAGTTGTTCTCCATAGACTGAAACAAATGTGTATAGAGATAGAGAGCTTTCTATGTGGGTCTCAATACATCTGCTTGGCCATATGTTCTAATAATATAACTGGCATTTGTATAGTATTTCAGGCTTTTGTAATACTTTGCCCTCTCTCATTTGTGTCTCACAGCTCTAAGGCAGGTTTTACAAATATTTTAGCCCCATTTTGATAAATAAACAGAGGCCCAAACATGGTATTATTCCCATGGGAAACCATAAATAATTGTCAAAGTTAAGATTTGAACACAGATCATCTCGACTCTAAAGTAGAAGTCCTATAGTTAGGATGACTTCATGTAATGAAGATCCTGATGAATGTGATTTTGTCTTTTCTATTGGTGGAGGCTGTCCTGGCTCTGGGTAATCTACAACTATGCATATCTGAACTGGAGGAATCTATCCTGGTCCCTCTTGGGTTACTTCTTTATACCTAGTTCCAAGAACTTTGAAGAAGTTGGTTTGTGTTTGAGTCTATTAAGGAGTTAATCTAAAGGTCTAGTTTAGCATATGCCATTTGAGATCATCTTGATAGAAACACAAACATCTGCACTAGGAAAGTCTTAAGTGCTTTGGATCCATCTGTTTGTGAGGACCTAAGGTTAGTTCTGTCTTTGAGGGGCCATTTTGTAGTGGAGTAGGCCCCCCAGAATCCTAGAGATTACTTGGTCGGGGAGGCTATTTCAGGGGTTCATATCTCCTTGGCTCACCCATGCTTTTTGTGTAATGTTACTTATGTGCTTCCTGAGGAATGTAGTGGTGGGTGATTTTGACACTCAGTAGTAGTGATTTTACTCAGTACTTTACTTTTCACTTCTGGACTTGCTAAAAGCCTAATTTTTATAATTATAGCCAACATGTTACCCAGTGGTTCTCAAAGGGTGTACTTGGGCTCATTAGTGTTTCTTCTACAAGGTATGTTGGGAATCGTATGGGACTTAAATTTGCGATTGCTTGTTGAATGCTCAGGTAACTCTCTGCTTTCCATCAACAGCCCTGCTTGGTTTCAACTCTATGGAACATTGGAACATGGTATTTCACCCAGGATAAGGTGATCACCTGAAATCACTACAAAACACTGCAACTCCCTCAGCTGCCTCTTCCTTCTGATTGGATGGCTGGAAGGTGGAACAATAAACTCCCTAAGGCTAAGCCTTCCTTTATGGAGGGCTCAGATCAGAACTTTTCAGGTACCTCTCCATTTTCAATCAGTAGCTCTGCTTAATTTTGATTCTACTGAACTGCAAGGTTCTAGTGTCTTCCCCATTATCTCTCCCCCACACTCCTTCAGCTTCCTTTTATGTGTTGTCTTCCTCTATTAGATTATAAACTCCTTGAAGGTAGGGTCTTTTTCTTATTTGTATTCTCAGCACTTAACATGGTGCCTTGTAGTAGTAGGTACTTAATAAATATTTAATGAATTGAATTGAACTCGTAATCACATTCTTGAGTCTCCTGACTCTCCAGCCAAATTGCGTTATGAATGGAAAGACGTTTGAGAAACACTGAATGGTTACCTACTCAGAGTTAGCTGGTGGCAGAGGATGGAGTGCTGGGGTCAGGAAAACATCAATTCAAATCTGGCCTCAGACACTTAGTAGCTATATGACCTTGAGCAAGTCAGATAACCATTGTCTGCCTCAGTTTTCTCAGCTGTAAAATGGGGATGATAATAGGCTCTACTTAGTTATTGAAAGGATCAAAAAGGTGCTTAGCACTGAGCCTGGCACATAGTAGGTTTTATGTAAATGCTTATTCACTTCACTTAGCTACATTTTCTTATCTGAACCTCACAACAACCCCATGTGATGTAGGTACTATTTTTACCACCCCCATTTTACAGATGAAGAAAGTAAGGCCAATAGAGGCTATGTTACTTGCTCAGGGTCATACAACTGTATGAGGCAGGACATGAATCCAGATTTTTCAAAGTCTGTTACTCTGTGCCAAGTTGGCTGCCTCTCAAACTCTTCCACTTAAATTAGATTTATGGAAATATGTCATCTTAGAAGATGATGCTCAGTACAGGGTTGATGATCCATAAATGTTTACCTAGAATACAAGAAAAAAAATATGTTCAGCTTGTGAATATAAACAAAGAAACAACTTCAGAATGAGGCAGATACTTTAAAAGAATTAAAAAAAACCCCAGCAGCTTTCTATACATTGCTGGGGGGCAGATTTTGCTAGTTTATCCAGGTAATTGGGCTGCTAGGAAAATTGATCCTTAAAGTACACACACTGATGAGAAATCCTTGCACCTTGGGGCAAAGAAAGAGGATCCCCTATAATTGGAGAGAACCTGGAAAGAAATAATATTGGCTGGCCCCCAGACCTTGTCATTGTGTTTTCACAACTAATACCTCCAAAATTGTTGACTTTAACCTTTCCTCATCATTTAAGCCAAGAGGCTGGGTTTTTACCTGTCAGTTTCTATAAGTACTTTGCAGTGCTTAGCAAATCCTCACACCAAACAAAACAGCTGATTCCCAAAAGCACAAGGTGGAGGGGGTAGAGGGAGATGCTCAGGCCTCCCTATTAAGAGTCACTTTTTAGAGGATATTTCCTCACGGGATGTTAATTTATACTAGTGAGGCAACCTCTCTCCAGAAAAACCAGATAATTGAAACATTTTCCAGGATTATGAAGGCAGGAGCACAGTTAGGACAGTTAGCAAAAGAGTTGTGTACATCTACCATAGGAAACAATGAAAAAATTCCATAAAAGGTAGAATAGGACAGCAGATCCACTAGGAACAAAGGCAAAGTTTTTCTTTAATGCCATGAGATAGAATATCCACCCAATTTAGTTTTTTTGTTTTAAACCCTTAGAAATGACTTTTCTAGTGACTTGTGGATATTTTCTCATTTTCTACACTAGAGAATTGCTGTTTACCCAAGATTTTAAAGAGCTTTACAAGTTTGATAATTTCCCTGAAGTTACATTGCTAGCTTAGCTTAGTAAGTGCACAATTTCTAGTCACCCAAAATCATTTGGAAACTTGTAAATGTGATAAGAAATCTCAATTGACTGCTTTTGAAGAGAGCTCAGTTTTAAATGTCTCAGATTTCTTCAAGTGAAATGATAGTTTTGGATGAAGTATGAAGTATGAAGCCCATAACACATAGCCACTCATTCAAAGTCAATTCTTTTCCTTTGACTGTAGGCTCGCTGTGCTGTGTGATATGCGACCATCATGCAATAGAAAGGAATTGGCTGCACACCGTCCTTGTTTATCCTTATCTACTAGGCATCTTTAGTCTCTAATCCTAAGCAAATCTTTATTTAGCCAACCCAAACCTGCTGAGCCCCTCTCTGCAGGTATATAAACTGAGAGACCAGTGGAGCCTGTGAGAGCTCAGATACTGGTGGGGTTCAGAGGTACAGTCTTTAGGGAGATTACTCTTACATGGCTTTGCTAATTAACATAGGACCACAATCCAGCCAGAGGACTGTCATCCTGGACAGACTGGGAGTCACAGTAAGCAATACAACAACACATCTACCTTCTTAATTAGGATGCCACAGGGAAAACCTAAAGTACAGTTAATATTATCATGCAATCTTTTAAAATTACCCATTCTTTCCCCAGTGTTGCCTTGTTAACTGCTATTTCATTTAGCAGGCATAAGCTACCATTCCCTCCCCCACTCTCCCAAATGTAGCTTGTTCTTAACATTGAAAAAAATGTATGGAAGGATCCTTAAGAGTGGTTTAATCCAATGAATGAATTGTCAACCCACTAAATGTTTCCATTCTTTCCATTAACTTGGTTCTTTTGGGATCCATGAACAAGGCATTTATTCTTATTAAAATTAAGGTGTTTTTTCACTATTTGGGATCTAATCAGAGAAGGAACATCTTTAGGGGGATAGAATTTGTCTTCATCCCTAAGGGTTCCTTAGTACTTGTCAATATATTGACTAGTTTATAGGGCTAGAAGACAATTAGTTCATGTGAGAACAAGGGGAGATTTTGCTATAGTTTTTGTGGCGTAAAGCAGCTGAAGATCAGCAGAATTAGTTAGAACATCCCAGTAATGGAGGATCATCAGATAGCAGGGCAGTAGACAAAACAGCCCCTAAGTATTTCAAAAGCAGCCTGTAACATATAATATCAATGCATCTGCAGCAGGAAGCCCAAGTGGTAACAGAGAGGAGGTCCAGCTAAGATCTGATAGTAGGAATGTGGGTTGATCTGGCCACATGTGTTCCTTATGCATGTAGTCTGCCCCACATATGTGTGTCCTCTGTATCTAGGTTTTCTAGCCACTCATGCTTTCTGCATATATGCCCTAACTTCTATTCATACCCCTGACCATGCTTATTCCCTCTTCTATTGGGTGTATGGGAATCTGGGGACTCTGTGTAGAGGAGATGAGATTTCTTTTATAACTGAATTTGCTTTGTGTTCATTTAATACAATTAGTTGCCTTCTACTTACCTAGGACTTTGGAACTGTTGAGTCATGTGTTTGAGTAGAGAGAGAGGCTGACTGGAAATGTACATTGCATCTGGGGTAGTTTTTAAGGAAGAAAGTGCTGATATGTGTGTGTATGTGTATGCATATGCATATATACACATGAGTATATGTATATATACTGTGTGCATATGTATAGACACATCATATGTATGCATAGGTCATGCATACGCACACATATGTCATATAAACATATGTATATATGTGTCATATATATTTTAGCCTAGTGCTAGGCACACAATAAAGGCAGTTAGGTGGCATAGTAGATAGCCTGCCAAGACTGGTGTCGGAAGACTCATCTTGCTGAGTTCAAATCTGGCCTGACACTTACTAGCTGTATGACCCTGAGCAAGTCACATTTCCTCACCTATAAGAGGAGGAAAACCCCAAATGGGATCGTGGAGAGTCAGACATGATTGAAATAACTCAACAATAACACCTTATCACTACCTTTAATTGGAGAGTGGAGCCATGAACTTCCAAACCTCAAAAAGTCTTAGCACAACTTTCTTTAATTGTTTAAAACTACATTAAGACTTTTGGGTCACCCTGCCTAGTGGCTGGATTCTCTATGGCATACTTATGTTAAGACTTGGACAAGAATTTCTAGAATAAGATCTGGAGAAGTTGTAATCTGTACTAGTAGAAGTACTTATGGAGATAAGATCAATAATTCATTAATGGCTTGAAGGATATTTGTCTTTCAGGTAAGATGGGCTATTTATTATTGAGAAGATGTTAACTTTTAGAGGGTTAAAAACTACAACTTGGCATTTGTTAAAAAAAAATTAACATCTTTTGTTTTTACATAGCCTTTGTTTCTGATTATATTTGATCCCCAATCCAGTGAGTCAACAAAGACTGAAAAAGAAAGAGAAAAATAGTTCAGCCAAAGCATCTAACACAGCAATCATCTCTGACGGTATATGAAGTACTCCACACCCATAGTCCACCACCCCTGCAAATAGAGGAGGGAAGATCTGCATGACTTTTAAAAGAATGGTATTTTCATTTAATTCTAAATTTATTCATTGACTCATTCACCAAACATTTATTGACACTTGTCCTTTATAAGACAATTTAACTTAATATGCAATAAAAAAGAACCCATTCATTAATTTTTTTTTCCAAATCAGACATGTATTTATCTAAAAATAAACAAACAAAAATATTTGTCAGGTTCTAACCTTCTCACACAGACCACCTGTCCATGCTTCCTCACCCTTTGACCTTTGTCTGCCCTGTAAATGACAGATTAGTGGGGAACATCCTTTATAGAAGGAAATAGGGTTCTATAAAATTTGCACCAGACTTTCCAATTTAGTATCATCCGAGTCAGGACATCCTAAAATAAAATTCATCTCAAAAATAGACATGTGAAGGGAAAATGCAGGGGCTGAAAGCAAACAATTAATCCTGGTGTGTCACTTGATTCTGTGAGAAAAACCTGAACAACAACAAAAAATGGTTCTTGTTCAGGTGCAGTGATTCTGCTGATGGAAAAAAAAGCATAACAAAAATAGTGCCGTCAGTGAGTCAAGTGTGATAAAAGATACCCCAGAGCAAAACAGGAAGCTGTTTTGTTGTTGTTTAATGGAAGGGCATTCATTGACCTCTCAGCCTGAGTCTTGCCTGCAGTGGGTCTTACCAAGACAAAATTTTCTATCTATTTTTTATATGATCAGAATCAGAATTTAGCCTTTCCGAACAGTTGTTCTTTGCGGTCAGGTCAATTGCAAACACACCATTTCAAATCATATCCAAACATCAACATATATAAGTTATTTCATAGCAGGAGTTCTTCACCTTCTTTGTGTCCTGGTTTCCCTCTGGCAATCTGATGAAGCCTAGGGGCTCCTTCTCAGAATAATGTTTTTAAATGCAGGAAATAAATACATAGGTTTATAAATGAAAGCAATTGTACTGAAATATAGCTATTGACATATATGAGTATGTGTATACATATATATATATGTAAAGAGAGAGAGGGAGAGAGAGAGAGAGGGAAAGAGAGAGAGAGAGAAAGAGAGAGAGAGAGAGAGAGAGAGAGAGAGAGAGAGTAAATTTAGAAACCCCAGGTAAAGAACACCTGCTTTAGAATGATGTTATTTTGCATAGCTAAAACTTGTCATTTTAATCTAAAATAAAGAAACAGGAAATGGAAATAAATTTCCTATCTTGAATTCCAAAAATTTACCTCAAAATTGGTGTGTGTGTGTGTGTGTGTGTGTGTGTGTGTTTAAGGCAGATGAGGAAGCAAGTTTATTTTAGATGGAATTTTCCTGAATCCTAAGCCAAGCTGTCACTTTGTTGCTGACTCCCCCCTACCCCAAATCATAGCAAACATCAGTTGGCAATATTTACTCCCCACTACTGCCCCCCCCATCCTACAGTTAATGTGAATTGTTTATTGAGGAGAAATAGCTTCAAAGAAATAAACACAACACAACACACACACACACACACACACACACACACCCATCTAGATTTTGCAGTTGGCCCTGTAGTTCGTTTTACCTGGAAAACTACTCAGACAAATAATGAGGTTAGTATGTTTTCAACAACATAGATCTCCTAGCAGCAGCCAATTCTGGAGTACCGAAGAAATTACTTTCATCATGTCAACAAAATCACTCACCAAACTAAGAAAAACAAGACTGAGGTATCCACCTTGGCTAAAAGCTTCTTCCCATGATTTATCTAAAAGATCTATGGTGTCATCAGTATATATTTTGACACCAGTAATGCTGATTGCCACTCCTCTGATCCCTTAGAAAATATAAGTTCATGAATATGGCCAAAAAAAAAATTATCACTCAGTGGTCTCCTACTTATGAGTTGGTCTGAATTTGGTCAAGTTGGTCTTTACATAAGTTTTGTGGGTTGTGTCTTCACTTGAATCTTCAGTTTGGGTAGGATCTGCTAAAACTTATGCTCTGCTGGGAGGGATGGGAATTGGGCAAGACATTCTTGATTTTGATTCCTATTTGATGAAATCACGGAAGGGGCAGGTAACAGACAACAGGGTGGTTTTTTAAAAAAACTGTTTAAAACAAATTATGTTTAATGGAAAAAACAAATATTTCTATAACATAGTATAAGAAAAAAGATGATTACTCATGAAACTGCAAATCTGTTATGGACCGCTTGCTGTTCCTTTTAAATATATAATAAAATGATCATGTAAATTTCTTCCCTTCCCGCTACCCTAGAGATTGCTATCATTATACACAAATATGTATACATATGTAAAATCATTCAATACATACTTCTATTTATCAGTTCTTTCTCCAGGTGGAGATATCATCTTTTTTCGTATGTCCTTTGTATCTGCATTTATAATAGTCAAAATGACTTATTTGCTCAAAGTTGTTTTTAAAACGGTTGCCGTTACTGTATACAGTGTTCTCTTGGTTCTCATCATTTCACTCTTCTTTATTTTGTGTAATTCTATCGATGTTTTTCTGAGATTACTGAGCTCACCATTTCTTACAGCACAGTAGTATTCCATCACAATCATATGCCACAACTTGTTCAGCCATTCCTCAATTGACAGGCATCACTGCAGTTTCCAGTTCTTTGGCACCACAAAGAATGGTTATAAGTATTTTAGAACATATAGGTTCTTTTCCCTAATCATCTTTGGAGATAGAACTAGTAGTGGTCTATTGCTAGATCGAATGGTATAGGTAGTTTAATATTTCTTTACCCATAATTCCAGATTGCTCTCCAAAATGGTTGTATCAGTTCAGTTTCGTGACAATGTATTAGTGTCCCAATTTTTTCACATCCCTTCCAACATTTGTCACTTTTGCCTTCAATCATTTTAGTCAATCTGATAGGTAAAAATGATACCTCAAGGTTGTTTTAATCTTCATTTCTCTAATCAATGATGATTTAGAGCTTTTTTAAAATTTGACTATCAATTGTTTTTATTTATTCACTGGAAAACTACCTGTTCGTATTCTTTGACCATTTGTCAATTGGAGAATGACTCGTATTCTTATAGATTTGACAACATTTTTTATATATTTGAGAGTTGAGACCTTTATTTGGGAAACTGTCTATAAATTCCCCCCTCCCCCCAATTTTCTGCTTTATATTTGATCTTGGCTACATTTGGTTTTTTTGTATAAAACCTTTTTAATTTAATGTAATCAAAATTATCTATTTTATACCTTACTCTGCTCTCTGTGTCTTGTTTAATCGTAAATTGATCATCTATGTATAAGTCTGATAAGTAATATGTTCCATGTTCTTCCAGTTTTCTTGTAATATCTCTCTTTATATCTAGGTCATGTATCTATTTTGATCTTATTTTGATAAATGGTGAAAGATACTGGTCTATGACCAATTTCTGACATACTGCTTTCCAGCTTTCTCAACATTTTTTTTAAACCAAATAATGAATTCTTATTCCACAATCTTAAGTCTTTACACTTATCAAATACAAGGTTATTATATTTATTTGCTGCTGTAAATTGTATTGTCTACTCTGTTTCGTTGATCTGCCTTTCTATTTCTTAGCCGGTACTAGATAATTTTAATAATTACTGCCTCATAATATAGTTTAAGATCTGGTACGGCTAAACTTCCTTTAAATTTTTTCATTATTTCATTTGATTTTTTGTTCTTACAAATGAATTTTATTATTATTTTTCTAATTAAGTAAAATAATTTTTCAGTAATTTAATTGGGATGTCATTGAATATATAAACTAAAGTAAAATTTTCATTTTTTATCATACTGGCCTTGCCTACCTATGAAAAAATGAATATTTCTCCAATTATTTAAATCTGATTTCATTTGTGTTGATTTTTAAAATAATTTTATTTATATAGTTCCTGGGTTTGTTTTGGCAGGTGTATCCCTAGGTATTTTATACTGTTTAGAGTCATTTTAAATGGGTGTTAATGTGTTAAACAGGTGCATTTTGTGCCTGGCTGCATTCCTCTGACTTCTCCACTGTATAGAAGGAAATTCATTATTGGGAAAACCTTATCATCCTGCAAGATGCGGTCAACCTTGGTACTATTGCACTTTATCACTACCCTCTCCTTCTGATTGGAGGGTGGGACGACAAACTCCCAAATCTCCATTTGAGGAGGGAGCTTAGTTCATGCACTTCATTTCTCACCTGGCTGCACTACTGGACTTTTTTGACCATCCCTGACCTCTTGGGTATCTTCCTCTCTCATTTTTTCAGACTTTTGCATATTGCACTTCTCCCATTCCTTTGTAAGTCCCTGATTGAGGGCAGGGACTTTCTCCTTTTTTTCGTATCCCTAGCTTAGCACAAAATAGCTGTCTAGTAACTATTTATTGACCACTGACTATTGATAAAGAAGAGTTCTCACTTTCTTAACCCTTTCTACTGTGTGAAATTTTCCGTGATGGAATTTAAATTGCAACTAGTTATTGGCTGGTTGAGAAGAGTCCATGCCGATGGGAAACTTTTTTTTTTAAGGCCACACTCCCTACCGTAGGGGTTCCCAACTATAATTTTAGTAGGCCTTCTGGTACTTTTTATTCAATATGAAAGGAAATAAATTTTAGAGTTTACCACGTATGTGTTCATAAGGAATAAAATAGATTAAATAAAGAAAACAATTTGCTGTATGAAAACTTTCTCTATCAGTTATTTACCAAGTATTTCCTGTATCCCTTTGATAAGCTTCTCATATCTCCTTGGTGTATGTATGCTCTAGAATAGAGTGAGAATCTCTGTCCTAGAGAAGAGTCAATAGATACAATTCCAAGAAGTGAGATTTGATTGCAGAGAAGAGAATCAGCTATGGATTCAAGAGATATTTAACTCTGGCAACTGGGAATGCAGCACGCCCAAGTAGTACACGTGAGCAACTTGCCCAACAAGGAGCAGTGTGAGGATGTTACAGGAAGAGAGACCTTAGTTAGGCCTTTGCTGTATCAATGTATTCTAAGTGTATGCTCCTTCTCCCAACAACAATGTTTGTATTCCTGAAAGTATTCCCCATGCTAGGTCGGGGGAATGTTTTGTGGCTATTCTTTTCATAATGTCTTTTTAGTAAATGTTTTTGTTTTCAGCTAATTGTGTTCATTGATTGCTAAAATTAAGGATGCACTGGACTACGATTTTAGTAGTACAAACCCACAGAATACATTTGTTGTTATTATTGTTAAATAGGTGGCACAGTGAATAGAGCACTGGGTCTGGAATCAGGAGAATCTAAGTTCAAATCCAGCCTCAGACACTCAGACATTTACTAGCTGTGTGGCCTTGGGTAAGTCACTTAACCCCAATTGCCTTGCCTTCTCCCCTTCAAAGAGAAAAGATAAATAGTATTTTTTTTTCAATTCATGTAACGACAATTTTCAACATTCATTTTTTGAAAGATTTTGAATTCCAAATTTTTCTCCCTCTCTCCCTTCTCCCCAGGAAGGGAAGCAATCTGATATGGATTATACACATTCAATAATGTAAAACATATTTGCACATTAATCATGATGTGAAAGAAGGAATAGAACAAAAGTGAAAAAAACCGTGGGGGGGAAAAACCCACTAGAAAAATGAAGTGAAAGTGATTTTTGATCTGTATTCAGACTCCATCAGTTCTTTTCTCTGGATGCGGGCCCCCTTTTCCATCATGAGTCTTTTGGAATTGTGTTGGATCAATGTATTGCTGAGAAGAACTAAGTCTAGAGTTAGTGTTACAAGAATACATTTGTACCTGGGGGTAGTGGTGACTTAGCAGGGACCTAATCAGCAACCAGTGAGTGCTGAGGGGAAGCTGGGTAGCCCCAGGGTTGTGCCAAAAACATTGCCATCACTTGCCTTCATGAGGCACCAAAGGACACTTGTGGGCTAACCTGCTAATTGTTCCACTTTATGTAAGCTAGGCTTGGCACTTTTGGCTAGAGTAGTTAGGTGCGATCTTTAGGTAGCATTTGTACTGACTGTCAGGTCATTTCATGAGAGAGAAAGAGAGAGAGGGAGAGAGGGAGAGAGAGAGACTTGGTCATTGTGGAAATTTGTTTTACTTTACCATAACTGTTTGTTGGGCAATAGGTGATGCAGTAGATAGAACTCTGGGACTAAGGTCAGGAAGACCTGAGTCCAACTTCACTCTCACATGCTTACTGGCTGTGTGACTCTGGGCAAGTCACTAAACCGTGTTTGCCTCAGTTTCCTTGTCTATAAAACAAGCAGGAGAAGAAAATGGCAAACCATTCTGATGAGGTACAGGCTCTGGTAACCCCTTTGAGCTCTCCTTGAATCTTCCCATTGAGGCATTTGCCTGAGGCCAAAGCCTTTCATCGTGGCTCTGTCCAAATCTTTAGCCCTCCTTTGTCCATCAACTTTCCACCTTTGATCCTCCCAGGATGTCTATGCCCAGGTCTGGTGCACCCTTGAGCTGGCCTACCCCACCATTGTCTATCGTCTCCCGGGGGGCTCCAGTGGCTTCCCACCCTTGATCACTCATTGCGGGAGTCTGGCCTCATTGGCTCCTCTTGAAGACCCTCCCCGGGCTCCTCCTCTGGACCACCACTAGATTCCTCCCACAGCTTTTCTGTATGTGAGACCCCATCTTGCCTCCATGAAAGGAGGAAGGCCAGAGAATAATCTAGCACAGACTCATTCTGTGTCAGATGATTCTGGCCCTCTTGCCCAATGCAAGTGTCACAGATACCGAGGCTCCTTAAGAGTCTATCCAATATGGTGAACTTTTAATAAACTTTTGTTTTCTTTGGCTGAGAGAAGGCTTGAGTCAAATTCATTTGGCAGGATCTGACATGTTGTATTTTGGGGTCGCGAACACCCCTAACCCTATACCTCATCATTTTTATGGTTCCCTGACCCTCGTCAGTTCTAGTATTTTTGTCAAGAAAATCCTCCAAATGGGGTCACAGAGAGTAGGACACAACTGAAATGAGTGAACAACAAATATTTGTTACGAGGGCTTTGTTTCTTTTTCTTTTTCTATGGGAGTGGGGTGGGGTGGGAAAGGAGGTGAAAGGGAGAAAAAGTAGATTTTCATTCATTTAAAAAAAAACTTTATCTACAAACCGTCATATCACACAAAGGAATAGTTCATAGATGGAGTAATCTTTTTTGGGGGGTAGGTGGAGGTGAGGGAAGGGCCAAACAGGGCCTTGTGATCTTAATCCTCTTTATGTCACATTACTTTGGGACAACTATATATATATGGAAGATTCTATTAATAATATAAATAAGGATTTATTCCTTATATAAATAAGATTTATTCCTTGATTTCCAGTTTAGTAACACTTAAGTCCCTGTAAAGGAAGATGGATTTGAGAGAAAAGGCTAAAAAAAGCCTTTCCTTCCCCTCAGCTGTGAGTGCTTTACCCCTTCCCCCACTAGAGGTTACCTCCTATGTGCTTTGTGTAAGTTTTGTATACACTTGGATACGTGCTGTGTGCCTGTTGGCTCCCTCATTAGAATGTAAACTCCCTGAGGGCAGGG
Source organism: Pseudochirops corinnae (assembly GCA_028646515.1). NCBI lineage: Eukaryota > Metazoa > Chordata > Mammalia > Diprotodontia > Pseudocheiridae > Pseudochirops > Pseudochirops corinnae. The sequence continues at coordinate 159,207,100 of CM053587.1, read as the reverse complement.
GATGTTTTTGTTTTCATCATTCTATCACCCCTTTTACCAAACGCTGTGTTGGGCAAGCAGTAGGCTGCTGGCTTGATAGTGTGTTATCTCCTGAAAAGGAGTGCGTACAGAGCTGTAGTGTAGAAGGTTTATTTGCGTCAGAACCTCCAGTACAAGGAGAAGGCCCAGGCCAACAATGTCTTCATTCCCCTCCCGCCTGCCCAGCTGACATATCTCTAAAGACTTTCTCTGCTATGTCACAGAAACCTCTTCATCCTAGAAACTCATTCAACCCCTCAACTACTTCATACTGGAAATACCCTCAGATCCTGAGGCTTCTCCTCCTGATGGATTGGTTTCTTTCAGCCCAGGCCAAAGACATCTTCATTCCTCTTCAGTTTGCACTGCTAACTCTTCTCTGCAAGACTTTCTCACTAAGCACCTTCTCCCCAGACTTTTTAATCTTTAATCTCCTTTTTTTTGGTTATCTTTTCCTCATTAGAATGTAAGCTCCTTGAGGGCAGGGACTGCCTTTCGATTTGTATTTATATTGTCACTGCTTTACCCAGAGCTTGGCTCTTAGTAAACACTCAGTAAATACTTGTTGACAGTGGAGGGAATAACTACTTGAGGAAATCAGAGATCTCTAAAAAGAATGGAGTATAGGAAAAATAAATGTATATATTTCCTTCCCAAATACACACAGAGAGATTTTGAGGAGAACGAGATAAAGAGAGAAGTAGAAAGAGAAGCCACAGTGGATAGATGATCAGGCAGAAGATCAACATTAGAATCATGAGCTTATCTTGGTGTTCTGTGTGAGGTGGAAGTCTATACTTCGTTTCTTCCAGACTGTTTTTCAGTTTTCTCAAAAGGTTTTTTTCTAAAAATAATCTAGTTTTTACCCTAATAGCCAGGATCTTGGGGTTTATCAAACGCTTGACCATTGTGCTACTTTGCCTCTATATAAGGCATGCCTGTTCTGTTCCATTGATCAGCATCTATTTTTTAACCACTACCAAATTGTTTTGATGATAGTTGCTTTCCTATATTTACTCTTTTACTTAATGCTATAGTTTGAGATCTGCTACTGCCAGGTTCCCTTCTTTCCCACTTTTTTTCATCAATTCCTTTGATATTCTTGACCTTTTGTTCCTCCAGATGAATTCGTTATTGTTTTTTCTAGCTTTTGAAAGCAAACCTTTGGTAGTTTGGAATGGCACTGAATAAGTAAATTAAAGCAGTATTGTCATTTTTATTATATTGACTTGGCCCGTCCACAAAAACGTTTCTTTACTTATTTATAGCTGCCTTTATTTGTGTGAAGAGAGATTTTAGTTGTGTTTTTTCTTTTTTTTTAACTTTTATTCATTTTAGTTTACATCATTCATTTCCACGAGATTTTGAGTTACAAATTTTCTCCCCATCTTTCCCCTACCCACCACCCCGAAACAGCCGTCCCAGTGTATACCCCCTCCCCCAATCTGTTCTCTCCTATGTCCTCCCCCATCTCCCCTCTGACTTTCCGGTAGGGCAGGATGGTTCTCCCTACCACAGTGCCTGTGTATCTTAAGTCCCAGTTGGATGTAGATTCTTTCTCTTCCTCCCTTGTCACTCACCCCCACTGGAAGGACAAGCAATCAAATACAGGCTGAACATGTGTAATTACGCAGAACCTCTCCACAGTGGGCATATTGTGAGAGACTAATTACATGTCCCTTCTTCCTATCCTGCCCCCCCTCCCCCATTCCATTCTCTACCCTGTCCTGTCCCTGTCCCTCTACA
>CM053587.1:159159896-159204836 GCA_028646515.1 Pseudochirops corinnae | reverse complement strand
CCCTATTCTTCTGTGTGGCAAGATCCCCAGTTTAGAGTTTATGTCATTCCTTCCCTAAGCCAAGTTCAGTGATAGTAAGGTTGACTCTTTCCCTTTTGCCTTCCTGTTCTCCGCCTCTATTGTAACAATTATCTTTTGCCTCTTCCATGAGATGCTCAACCCCATTCTGTCTCTCCCTGTCTCCTCTCAATCTAATCCTCTCTCACCTCAGGATTTCACCATTTGGAATATTGTCCCTTCCTATTCAATTAATCTTATATGTATTCATATATACACATACTCAGTGATGTACTTGTATGTATATATAAACCCTCTTATATAGATATATGTGTATGTATATGTATATATACATTTGTATTCCCTTCACCTGTCTTGTAGTTGTGTTAATATATTTCCTGTGTATGTTATTGCCAGTAGATTCTCAAATATTTTACCTTTTCTGTAGTTATTTTAATGATAGTATTTCTCTTTTAATCTCCTCCTAGATTTTGTTGGTAATATAGAAAAACACTGATAATTTTGTGAGTTTACCTTTGCTGAATGTACTGTTTCAATTAATTTTTTTTAGTTAACTCTAAGGTTTTCTATGTAAACCATGTTATTTGCAAAAAAGCAATACTTTTATTTTTTCTTTGCCTGTGCTTATTCCCTATATTTCTTTTTCTTGTATTACTGATGTAGCTAGCATTTCCAGTACTTTATTAAATAGCAACGGGGACAATGGACATCCTTGCTTTACTCTTGATATTATTGGAAAGGTCTCCAATTTATCCTCTTTATAGAACCACTAGTTTTTGGTTTTAGATAAATATTACTTATCCTATTAAGGAAAAATCTATTTATTTCTATGCTTTTAATTTTAAAAAATAGTGAAATATGTTGCATCTTGTTAGAAGTCTTTTTTTTTTGCATTGATCAGTATAACCATATGATTTTTGTTGACCTTAATAATGTTGTGTTTAATAATATGATTAATGATAATTATAAGTTTTTCTAGTATTGAAACAGTCCTGCATTCTTGATATAAATCCAACCTGATCATAGTGTATAATCTTTGTGATATTGCTGCTATATTCTCCTCTCTAATATTTTATTTGAAAATTCTCATTAATATTTGTTAGGTAAATTGATCTATAGTTTTCTTTATTTTTATTTTCTTTGGTTGAGATACCAAGACCATTTTTATATCATAGAAGAACTTTGGTAGGAACCCTTTTTTTTCTATTGTTTCAATCAGTTTATATAATATTGGACTTAATTTTTTTCTCCAAGTTAGAATTCACTTTTACTTTTTAAAATATTTGTTTTAATCAGTCAAATTCTACCTTCTCATCCTCCTCCCTCTTCTTCCTTCCATTGAGAGCACATTTCAAACATAGAGAGTTAATCAAATCTCCACATTGGCCACGTTAAAAAAAAAAGTTTCATCTCGCATTCTGCGTTGTTTACCTCTGTATCAGGATGTGGCTAGCAGGTTTCATCATTAATCCTCTGGAATCATTGCTAGTCATTATACTGATAAGATATTAGTACAATAGTATTTTGTCACATTTGTATATCATAACTGGTTCATCTATTCCCCAGGTCATGGACACTCCTCAGATTCCTATTCATTGAAATCTCAAAAAGAGCTATAAATATTTTTTGTACACCTTTAGTTTGTTTTGCTTAGGACTAATGCCTCCCTTAATCTACTCTCTCTCTATTTCTTCTTCCCCCCTCTCTCAATTCCTTCCTATTTCCCTGTTCAGTGAAATGTATTTCTGTATCCAGTGAGTGTGTGTGTGCGTGTATGTGTGTATGTGTGTGTGTATGTGTGTGTGTTCATGTACTCTTGCTTCTTTTTACCAGTTCAGATGAGAATAAGGTTTAAGTGTTATCTGTTCCCCCCACCCCTTCCTCTTTGTTTGTATAGATTTCTACTTGTGCATCTAAATTATGTGAGATAATTTTCTCCATCCTTCTCCTTTTCCTCTCCTTGGTGTATTTCTCTTCCTCTTTCTTTTTATTTTTCTTTAAGATCATGAAAACATAACAGAACCACTCCCACACCCTCTGACTAATTGGAATACCTCTATGACCCCTAATGATCATAAAGTTCTGAGGGAATACATTTATCACCCTCCCCCAAGAAGAATGTAAACAGTTTATACTTAGTTCCTTATGATTGCTGGCTCATGTTTACCTTTCTTTGTTTCTCTTGACTCCTATGTTTGTATTTTAGATAGCTGTTGTCTACCAACATCCAGAACACTACCGTTCTTTCCTCAGTGAGTTCAGTGCCTGGCTAAATCCTTCTATCTTCTCCACCTTTCGCCTTCATACTAGGGAATTTAAACATCCATATGGATACTTCCTGAAATACCCTAACTCCCCACTTCCTTAACTTATTTTACATATCCTATTCCTCCACCCCATCTCAGCCACAAATAAAGATGGTCGTACACTTGATTTTACTATCATCCACAAAGGTACCATTTCTATATTCACGAACACTGAAATTCCTTTATCTAACAACAATCTATTATCATTCAAGTCTCTGTCTTGAAAACCCTATGCTCCTTCCTCTTCCCTCCAATTCCTCCACTCCTCATTCTTTCCCAGGCCATCAAACCTGCATTAGGTACCCTCTCTTTCCTTCCCCATCCTGACCTCTCATTGAACCAGCTCCTCTACACTGTCCTTTTCTCTCAATTTCCTTGTCTTCTTATGTTATTGTGAATCTTACCCTACCAAACCTCAACCTTCACTCCTGCTATCTGCTACCTTAGTTCCTATTCACATGCTGCTTAAGGAAACTGGAGAAAATAATGAAATTATATTGACTGGGTATCCTACAAATTTATTTTACATAATCTCAATCGGGCCCTCACTATGGCAAGATAATCCTTTTAGACCTCCATAATTAACTCGCCATCCCATTCACCACTCTTCCAAGTCTTTTAATAGCTCTTCAAACCTCCCATGGCTCTCCTCCCCACCATTTTAGTTAATATCCTTGTCTTGTATTTCACTGAAAAAATTGAAGCTATCCTACCAGAGTTCCTTCTCATATTATATCATCCAGAAACCTTCTGGTAAAATCTCCTCTTTCTTTTCTTTTTTTAAAAATTATGGGATCCCTTTTTCAATCAGAAAAATTCTCCCTTCTTAGTTTTCCTCTCAATCTTCTCCCTGCTCCAGAACAAAAGAAAAACAAAACTCCATCACAAACGTGTGTAGTCAATCAAAACACATGTCCACAAAAATTATATCCAAAAAAGGCATTTGCCTCATTCCACAATTTGAGTCCTTTACTTCTCTACCAGAAGTTGGGTAGCATATTTCATTATTAATCCTCTAGAATCCTGGTTGGTCTTCATGTACTTCTCTCAAAGTTGTCTGTCTTCACTATATTGTTGCCACTGTATAAATTGTGATCCTGGTTCCATTCATTTCACTCCGCATCAGTCCATACAAGTATGCCTAGGTTTCTTCATCATTTTTTACAGCACCATAGTATTTTATCACATTTATATCTCATAGTTTATTCATCTATTCTCCAATTTAAGGACAAGCCCTCAGATTCTTTGCCACTTCAAGAAAAATTATAAATATTTTTTACATCCTTAAAGTTTGTTTTGCTTAGGGCTAATCTCCCTCTCCTCTGTCTACTTCTCCCTCCCTCCTTCTCGGTGTTCTGTCGTATTTTCATACTGAGTGAAATACATTTTTGTACCCACCTCTGTGTATATTGGGTATTCTTCCTTCCTTTAACCAATTCAAATGAGAATGAGGTTGAAGTGTCAGCTGCTTCCCCCATCCCTTCTTCCTTGTTTGTATAGATGTCTACTTGCATATCCTGATTTGTGTGAGATAATTTTCCTGAACCTTCTTCTCCTTCCCCTTCAGTGTCTTCCTTTTCTTCTCCTTCAATTCTTCTCTTAACATTATCAAGATATAAGAGAACCACTCTGAAGTCTTTTGTCTAATTACACTGCCTTTTATAATCTCTCACAATAAGAAGGTTCAGAGAGGACACAAATTATCTTCTCCTCATCATCGAATATAAGCAGTTAATCCTTGTTTAGTTCTTTATCATTTTTCGTTCATGTTTATTTGTTGGTATTTCTCCTTACTCCTTTGTTTGAGCTTAAAAGTTTTTACACAGGTGTGTTCTTTTCATTAATAATGTTTGGAGGGGCTCTAGATGGTGAAGTGAATAGAGCACTGACCCTGGAGTCAGGAGGACCGGAGTTCAAAGCTGGCCTCAAACACTTAACACTTAGTAGCTCTGTGACCTTGGGTAAGTCACTTAACCCCAATTAACCTGCCCTTCCCTCCCCCCCCAAAAAAAATGCTTGGAAGTACTCTATTCATTAAAAAGCAATTATTTTCCTTTGTAGTTACTCAGTTTTTTTTCTGGGTAATTTATATGTTTTGCTTTCTGGAATATCGTATTCTAACTTTGAGCTTCTTTATGGTGATGGCTGCTAAATTGTGAATAATAATCCTGATTGTGGCTCCTTGGTATTTGAATTCTTTCTTTCTGGCTACTTGCAGTACTTTTTTCTTTTACTTGTAAGATCTGGATTTTAGCTATGATTTTCTTGGGAGTTTTCATTTTGGAATTTCAGGAGGTACCCTGTGGTTTCTTTCTATTTCCACTTTACCTGCTGGTTCTAAAAGATCTAAGCAATTTTCTTCTAAAATTTCTTGAAATATCTAGGTTCTTTAAAAAAAAAAAATATATATATATATATACGTAGATACATATATATGCATATATATATATATATATATATATATATATATATATATATACATACACACGTGTATGTATAATTATCAATCCAAGAATTCTTTAGTTTTTTTCTCCTTAATCTATTTTCCAGGTCAATTGTTTTTGCAAGAGAATCCTGCCTCAGAACCACCAAAGAGATCCCTACGGTTCACCTCTGATCAGCTGCTGGATCCCCCCAACATCTGGATCAAGAGCTCTGGAAGCAGCCCTGGGGCTGGGGCTGGGGCCAGACCTTGCTCCTCTCTCACTCAGGTCCCAAAGACCTTTCCTATTGACCTTCTATATTGTTTTTGGCATTTGTGGGTTGAGAAGACTGGAGATTGCTACAGCTGCCAGTGATTCAGTGTCCTGAGGCCTGCTCCAGTCTTGTCTATGCCTACGCTGGAATTTACTCTTCTCTCAGACTAGTGCAACAGACCTTTCCTGTCGATCTTCCAGGTTGTCTTGGGCTGGAAATTTGTTTCACTCTGTCATTTTATGGGTTCTGCTGCTTTAAAATTTGTTTAGAGTAATTTTTTACAGATATTTGGAGGGGTTTGGGGGAGATCTCAATCAAGTCCCTGCTTTTACTCTGCCATCTTGGCTCTACCCCCCAGGACAATTTTTTTCATGAATATCTTATACTTTCTTTTATCTTTTCGGTCTTTTGACTTGGTTTTAATACTTTTCACTTTCTCATAGTGTCATTGACTTCTATTTTGTCCACTCTAATTTTCAGGGAGTTTGTTGCTTGGGAAAAGTTTTATACCTGTTGTGCCAAGCTAGTAATTCCTTTTCCATTTTTTTTTCTTTAGCCTTCATTTCTTTTCCACTTTTTTTCAAGCATACTTATTTCATTGACAAAAATCTTTGTTTTAACTCCTGATTGTTCCTTCTAGGAATTCTACTTGAATTTGTACTCAAATTGTATTTTTCTCCGAGGCTTTGCTTAGAGATATTTTGAAGTAATTTCTTCTTCTGGGTTTGTGTCTCGAGTGTCCCTGTTACCACAATAGCTTTTCATAGAAGAGTTCTTTTGTTGTTTGCTTAGTCATTCTTCCAGTCTACTTCCTGACTTCAGACTTCATTTTAGGGTTGAGTCCTGAGTGATTCTGGAGGGAATGTCTAGGTTGGTCCTGTTTCTGCTTTCTTAGGGAAATTGATTTGTTATTCCAGGATATCAGAGGACAATTCAGTCTGGGGACCTGCAAGATTTCAGTACTCCCCAAGTGATCTCATTTAGGGAAAAGTCTGATTGTTGACATCCCCTCATCCCAGGTCTGAGCTCTGCAAGTTCCTGGCCATGATTTGTAAGCAATGGCAAATTGCTGTTAAACTCACCTCCTATCAACTAGGGAAAACTCTGCTTGTTCAAAATAACACAATTGCAGACTTCCCTTTGGTCTGGAATTCCTGCCCTGGTTACTTCTCTTCAGGTTTCAGATTGGACTAGAAGCTGAAACTGAGGCCCCACTCTGTTTGTGGGATCTGAGACATCACTCTTTCTTGGTTCTAAATATGATCCTTCTTACATTGCCCAATGCCTTTTACTGCTCCCAACCCTGGAATGTCACCTCTGGGCACAAGTCCTCTTGTCAATCTGACTTGGATCTGTTACCCAGAACTGAGTAGGTGACAAAGCTGTGAGTTGACCATCTACCCACTTCTAACACACCAGTATGTATCTGAGGGGGTGGACTGGTAAGATCTTTTCCTGAGCACCAGAATTCTCTCTCTCTCTGTGTCTCTTTGTCTCTCTCTCTCTCTGTCTCTCTGTCTTTCTCTCTCCCCCTCTCCTCTCTCTCCAGATCTGATCTTGAAAAATGCTTCACTGTAACTTTCTTCCCCTTGGATTTCCCCATCAGGGTTTGAGTTAGTGCATCTTCTTGATCTATTTGAGGAGTTCTGGGAGAATCTCACTAATGCTTCCTACTACTCTTTCATCTTGACTTTACCTCTATCCTTTCATGATTTCTTAAAATATGTTATGCAAGTTTTCTTTCTTTCTTTCTTTCTTTCTTTCTTTCTTTCTTTCTTCCTTCCTTCCTTCCTTCTTTCTTTTTTTCTTTCATCAAAGTTTTTAGTAGTCCAATGAATCTGAAATTATTTCTACTTGATTTATTGTCCAGGACAGTTTTTTTTCTTTCTATGAAGATGTCTTATATTTTATTCCATATTTTCATGGAGTTTGTGACTTGGGCAAGGTTTTGTTCATCTTTTCCCAAGCCATTAAGTCACTTTCTAATTCTTTCTTCCACAGCTCTCATTTCTTTTCCATTTTTTCCCTTTAGCACTCTGATTTCATTTATAAGTTTTAAAACTCCTTTTTAAAACTCCTGCCTTGTCTCTTCCATGTATTCTAGTTGAACTTGTGCGTGACCTATGCTGACTTTGGGCTTTTGTTAGAGTCAAATTCTGCATACTTCTGGAGGGGTTGTCTATGTTCATCTTTGCAATGAAATAAAATGAGATAATATTTTTAAGGTACTTGGCATAGTACCTGAAGCATAATAGGTATTTAATAAATACCTATTCTATTTATTACTTTTTATTCCATCCTTCTCTGCTGCTTTCTTGAGGGTACTGAGTATTGTGTTTTTCCAGGATCTCAGGGATAGCTCAGGCTGGAGACCTCCAAGTTTTCAGTTTTCTCAAAGTGGTATGATTTAGGCCAAAGTATAATCACTGCCTCAAAAGTTTGAATTCTGTAAATTCTTTTTTTGGGGGTCTTTTTGGAGGGGGGAAGGCAGGGCAATTGGGATTAAGTGACTTGATCAAGGTCACACAGCTAGTAAGTGTTAAGTGTCTGAGGCCAGATGTGGACTCAGGTCCTCCTGACTCTAGGGCCAGTGTTCTATTCACTGGGCCACCTAGCCGCCCCAAATTCTGTAAATTCTTGATTTGAGCTTGGGATCCCCTTTTGATCTGGGGTTCCTGCCCTGCTTACTCTTCTATAGGCTTCAGACTGGGTTGGAGGCTTGGACTGAATCTTTGTTCCAAGGTCCAAGTTACACAACTGATGCTTGCTTACATCGTCTAGGACCTCAGATATCCCCTTACTTTGGAAGTCGACCCCATTGTTCAGTTGTTTTCAGCTGCATCCAACTCTTCATGACCCCATTTGAGGTTTTCTTGCAGAGATACTACAGATGAAGAGACAGAAGCAAACAGGGTTAAGTGACTTGTCCAGGGTCACATAGCTAGTATATGTTTGAGGATAGATTTGAGCTCAGGAAGATGAGTCTTCCTGACTCCGGGCCCAGGGCTCTATACACTGTGCCACCTCATAGTCTCTCCCAGTCCTGTAATGCTCCATGTAGAGCATCCTTGGTCAGACATTGCCTTTAAGTCTCTCTATGTTGACCTGGGATGGAAAAATGACTGCGGGATTTTTTCTTGCATTTCAAGATCAGGATTCTTTCTGGTGCATTTTCTAGATCCAGTTGATAGAATTAGTTTGTGTGTATGCTTGTGTGTGTATATGTATATGTGTTTGCATGTGTTTGTGTGTCAATGTGTGTTTATGGATATATATGTGCGTATGTATATGTGTGTGTTTATGTGTATGCACATGTGTGTAATTATTCATATGCATGTGTGTTTGTGTGAGCATGTTTATATTCATGCCTATGTGCTTTTGCATGTGTTCATAGTGCGTATATCTATGTGTATATGTATGTACGCTCAGATGTTGCATGTATGTGCATATATTTATATATGTGCATATGTGTGTTTGTGTATTGGTGTTTATGTATTGTGTGTGTCTGTTTGTGTATAGTGTGTGTGTGTGTGCGTGTTGTGGGGAGCTCATTATACTTCTCCCTGATATTCAGCCATCTTAGATCTGTCCTTCCTCCCTCAACTACAGTTTGCATGGATGAGACTTATGCATAATAAGGATGTAAAAGGAGGTTCACAGTATCATCTGTGTCAAGCTGAAAGGGCTCTTAGAGAACGTATGATCTAACTGCTCATTTTACAAATGAGGAAACAGACATCTAAGGAGGTTAAGGGACTTGCCCAAGGTCATACAGGTAGGAAGCCTCAGAGGCTGGATTTGAGCCCAGGGCCTCTGACCCCAGAAACAGTGTTTTCTGTTGTATCTCAGCATCTCCTAGGTAGGGTGGGGCTAGATTATGATGGTTTTAATTACCACATAGGGGAATTTACATTTGATCCTAGAGGTAATAGGGAGTTACCAGAGTTTATGAGAAGAGGACTGAGCTGGTCAGACCTGTCCTTTAGGGAAATCACTTTGGCCACTGTATGGAGGATGGATTGGAGTAAGGAGATATTTGAGACAAGGAGACCGATTAAAAGGTGGCTGTAGTCCATGTGAGAGGGGGATAAGGCCAGAACTAGGGCTATGATTATATGAGTAGAGAGAAAAGTTTAGATGTGAGTGACATTGTAGAGGTGGAAATGACAAAGTCTGACAATTTATTGTCATGTGGGTGAATGAGAGTCAGGATTCACTGGTTTTGTCTGGCTTGTGAACCTTCCTGATTGGAAACTGGGAAGTTCAGGAGTAGATGGGATTTGGAGGAAATGATAATGAGTTCTGTTTTGGATGTGTTGGTTTTTTGATGTTTACACAACATTTAGTTTAAAAAGTCTGATAGGTTATTAGTGATGTCAGTCTAGAGCTCAAGAGAAAGCCCATGTCTGGATACAGAGATCCAGGAGCCATCAGCATAGGGATGATAATTAAACTCAGAAGTCACTGAGAGAGTGAACACAGAGAAGAGAGAGAACACGGAGAGGAGGTGAATGATGGAGCAATGGGGTTCCCTCACCATGAGGGGGCCAATATAGATGGTGCTCTAGAAAAGGAGACTGAGAGAGAGGTCAAACCAAGGGGAAGAGGAACAGGAAAGAGGGTTATCAACAAAAATCCAGAGGGGAGAAGATCCAGAAGGAGAAAGTGGCCAACAATGTCAGCTGCTGCAGACGTGTCAAGAAGGATGAATCCTGGGAAAACACAATTTAGGTTTGACAATTGAGAAATCATTGGTAGCTTAGGCAAGAGCAGTTTCAGGGGAGCAATGAGATTAGATGCCAGACTGCTGGAAGTATTTCTGTTTTCTTTTTGGAGCATTCTCCTTGTTTACTCAAAGTGCTGATGGGGGAGCTGTGCCCTCACTGAACTCCCCCCTTCCATCTTCTCGGGATTTTTATGTGTATGTGTATGTGTATGTATAGACATATTACGCATATATGTGTATATATATGCATGTGTGTGTTTGTATATGTATGCAATATGTATATATGTATATGGCTGTGTGTGTTACTCACTGAAGAAAGTTCTGTACAGTGATGCTATGTTTGCTTACTTAAACCTCAGATTTTACTCTTGATTTTCAGAGGTTAAGTAAGGTGCCACCTTAATGGCTCTGAAAATGGAAATATTGCAGGAAATAATATGACTTTTTCATGACGATGCCCATTTACTTAAATATTCAATATTTAAAAGAAATAGTCACAGGATTATAGGCCTTTGAATTAAAAATTGACTGAGATTAGGATTTTGGGGATGTTTATTACTTACTGTTCATCGACTCCCTCATTTGAAATATGGATATGATTGTTAATTTGATGGCCAACATGCAGATTTGAAAAATATCATGTACATACATATTGTTTGTTTTTAATGTACATAGGGCAATGTAGGCGTAGGATTTTGTTTGTTCTTTATATTAGGTCCTAGGAAAAGTACCGTGTAATGATTTTAACACTTGAATAAAACTGACTTATTTCCACTTCTTTAACACCACTACCTGTCCCTTAATGATGCTCACACAGAATTTAACATTATGCATGCACATGTAGACATGTATCTACATATATGTACACACGTGTACATATATATGCCAGAGATAGCTTACCAAATTGGCCAAGATTTGAAATTCTGAAACTGTTTTAGATTCCCAAGTGAATCTTCCTTGTTTCTCTCAAGGATTATTTGGCAAATATTTGATCCACAAGTTGGAGAAGACTCTGGAGTTTAGCCTAAGACCTGAGCTCCCTCCAATGGGTATCCTGGCCTTTTGATTGTTTTTTTTGTTGTTTTCTTTTCATTCAAGGCCTAATTTTCTGACTTGTCCTTCCTTTAGAAAGATTACTTACTTGAGTAAAATCCCATTTACTGCAGATGTTTTGAAAAGTACTTGAATCTGGAGGCTCATCCCAGTGTTATCCCATTGCTTCTAAAAGTCTATGCCCATTTTGGTTGTAATTAGTGGTAATTTCATTAAGAATAAACAAAGGAATCAAAAAGATGGCTGCACATTTCAAAGGAATAAAGATCTCAGGAATTTGGTAGTTGTCAACCTGGGTTTAAATCATCCACACTGAAACAGCAAATAAAGAATCCAGATTTGACTAATCTTAAATGAACAAATACCACCTGCCACAATCAAGGCTCAGGGAAGAACAAGTGGCGTTAGTTTTGGGTATAGCAACTGGAAGAATGGACAGCCTTTTGAGAATGCATTCTCTGTGTTATCCATATTTTAAGAACTTGGACTCCATTGAAGCCCTACTCTGATGCCTCATTGCTGTAAGCATGTGACTCTATAAACTATGTCTGCAGAGGATATGCACTGGTAGGTCCTCACAGGTCGGAAAGGCTCCATATAGGGACCTGGATTGTATGTGGACTTAGGGACTTTATATCTGGTGCTTGAAGTTCAGCCCTGCAACTTTTGGAATGACTTTTCTCCTTGGTGGGCGCTAGGTAATGAGTGTTTCAATCACAGAACCTCTTGAAGACAATCTGATAATTAATTATAGAGGAGTTATGCTCCACCTCATTAGAAGAATTGGCCACACTAACAGAATCCCTGTTCCTTAAAGTACTAAAATATTCAATGCTTCTGGGGGAAAACCAGAATGATGGGGAGAGAGGGACAGAGAGAAGGAGAGAAAGAGAGAGAGAGAGAGAGAGAGAGAGAGAGAGAGAGAGAGAGAGAGAGAGAGAGAGAAAGAGAGAGAGAGAAGGAGAGATGAGAGAGCAGGGGGGTAAATGTGGGACAGGAATTCTCACCAAGAGTCAAACAGACAGATATGTAGGTAGGGTAAATCTCCAAAGTCTTGAGAGAGAGAGAAAGAGAGGAGGAGGAGGAGGAGGAGGAGGGGGAGGAAGAGAAAAAGAAGGAGAAGGAGAAGGAAAAAGAGAAGGAGAAGAAGGAGAGACAGACAGAGAGAAGGAGAAGGAGAGATGAGAGAGCAGGGAGATAAATGTGGGAGAGGAATTCTCACCAAGGGTCAAACAGACAGATATGTAGGTAGGGTAAATCACCAAATTTTTGCAGATATGAGATAAGGGAATAGTAAGAGTTAATGATAACAGTGAGGTTTTGGAAATGAGAAGCTGAGTGACTGATAGTACCAATGACAGAAATATTGACATTAGAAGGAAAAGTAAGTTTTAGGGAAAGATAATAAGCTGGATTTTGGACCTGAGTTTGAAGTGCTAGTGGGACACTGAAGTGGGGATGCTGTTCTGAGGCTCAGAAGAGAGGTCAGGACTGGGAATATAGATTTGGGAGTTATTTCTGTAAAGGTGATAGTTAAAGCCATGAGGGTCAATGAGACTGCTTTGCAAGTGAGCGGAGAGAGGGGGAGAGCAGAGGGTCACAAACAATGAGAAAGCTCTCTTTTTTTTTCAGCTGAGAATGAAGAAAATCCGCTTAAGATTTGAAGGTTGTAGAACAATTCCAAAGGACTCGTGATGGAAAATGCCATCTGCATCCAGAGAGAGAACAATGGAGTCAGAATGCAGAACGAAGCAGACTATTTTCTTTTTGTATTTTTTTCCTTTCTCATGGTTTCTCCCGTTCGTCATAACTCTTCTATACGACATGACTAATGGGAAAATATGTTTAAAAGGAATGTATATATGTAGAGCCTATAATCAGGTTGCACACTGTCTTGGGGAGGGCATGACATTGAAGCCCAGGGAATGGGTAGAAGCTTTACTTCTAGACAGTGGGGTAGAGTGCTAGACCTGGAGTGAGGAAGACCTGAGTTAAATATGGCCCCAGACAGTTTTGTGTCCCTCTGGGCAAGTCACTCACCTGTTGCCTACCTCAGTTTCCTCATCAGTCTCTACTTTAAGAGCATCTTTCTCCCAGGGTTGTTGTGAGCATTAAATGAAATTACATGTGTACAATGTCTTACATTAGAGAAACATTATTAGGAAAATATTAGGGGAAAAGTATGTGGAACCCAAGACATTCTTCTTTCACTTGACTTTTCATGCGTGGATTGTCAGGTCAAATGAATGTAAGATACCACATGTTAGCTATTATCACTGTTTTAACAAAAGGTCCCCAATGTTTCAGGAAGAAAATCCTTATTCCACTTAAGATAGCACTTTACAGTCCCATCCCCCCCCCCCAAGAAGAACCTTGATATCCTTATTTCATTGAATCCTTACAACAAAGCTGTAGTTAGGGTAGATATTCCCATTTTTCCAGTTAAACAAATTGAAACTCCAAAGGGTTAGACAATATGTAACTTCTGCATCTTTCTCCAGTGATTCCTGATTTTCTTTGACAAATTACTAGGAAATTCTATATATTTCCTCTTGTTGTAGTGAATTATTTTCCTGATAGGAGGAAGAAGTTAAGGATTGATGAAATATGTGGGGAGCACAAAAGCTTTAAGGAGAAGCAAGTCTAAGGAAGGTAGGGGCCCAGAACCCTCTTTTTCCCCCTTTGTCCTTTCCTCTGGGAAAGTGTGGCACCACAAAAAAAAAATCACTAGATTTAGAGTGAGGGGAGCTGGGTTCAGATCCTACCCCTGTCATTCACTAACTATACGACTTTGGGCAACCCAATTAGGACCTCAGTCTCCTTACCTATAAAATAAAGGCATTGGACATGTGACCTTTAAGACCTCTTTCAGCTCTAAGTCTATAATTCAATAAACTTCATAAAAGACCAATTTATAGCACTTGCATGTCTCTGGAAATCCTCTTTTAAATTAAAAGAACTTGTATGTATCAGAGTGATATGAATCTGAATGTTTGTAGATATGTGTTCATGTTTGGGGAGTATATAAACATTTTATATAAAAATTATAACAGGTGCAGCAAGGTGACACAGTGAATAGAGCACTGGCCGTGGAGTCAGGAGGATCTGAGTTCAAATACGGTCTCAGACACTTGACACACTTGCTAGCTGTGTGACCTTGGGCAAATCACTTAACCGGAACTGCCTTGCCTTCCCCTCTCCGAAAAACAAAACAAAACAAAAAATTAAAACAAAGATAATTCAGTGATCACTAAGTCCTTGGTGTAATTAGAGCTAGTGTGGATAGGAGAAAAAGGTTTTGATCTCTTTGGGGAGATAGGAGACACATCCTTTATTCAGCATAGGCTTAATAGGGGAGGACTGGATGGAACCCATTTGAAGTTCTGCATTCCAGAGAGATTAACTAATAGCACACCCCAAGGCATATATAAGTTAGCCCCCTAAATAGCAGAGCCTCTAAGAAGGGGTATTACAATATCTCTTTCTGTCTGTCTTTGTCTCTCCTCTCCTCTCCTTCTCCCTCTCTCTCTCCCTCTCCCATCTGTCTTTATCTGTCTTGTCTTGTCTTGTCTGTCTGTCTCTGTCTCTCTGTCTCTGTCTCTGTCTCTTTCTCTGTCTCTGTCTCTGTCTCTGTCTCTGTCTCTGTCTCTGTCTCTGTCTCTCTCTCTCACACACACACACACACACACACACACACACACACACACCCATAGATCTAAGGAAAATAAGCCTTTGAGGCAAATGCCAGCTTTATCAGGTGGGATCAGTCTTCTGAGGAGAGTTTGTATTTTACAGAGTCAGCGCTGCCCCTCATACCTCTTACAGGTGTTGCACCTATGCTTGGGCACCCACCTGCTTTATCTTCCTTACACACTTTGACCAAAAAAAGTGTGGGAAGATTTCAGTCTGTGATCAACACTACCACTACCATGACTATCCCACCCTTCCCGCCCTGTGCTAAGACTTCTGAAAATGGCCGGCATCCAAAGACAACTTGACTTTGGTAAATTACTTTCCTTTTGCCAATGGAATAGTAGTTTGCAGGAATGTAGTTGCTTCCTTCCCTTGCCACTCCACTCCAGTGCGCTATTTCCCAATAACTAAGCTGTTACCTACCAGGTCCTCTGTTCTGATCATTAGTTTCTTTATCCACAAAATGAGGAATCAAACTTGAAACTGTCTCCTGGTACATTCAGAGAAGAGTTAGTGACCCCTAACGATTCTTACATTTCTAAAAAAACCCCAAACTCTCTTTGTGATTCTAGGTTCAGTTCTCACAGGCAGTTTGGGGTAGAGATGCTTTGATGTGGGAGTTTATATAAATGATAGCTGCCAAGGGTGGACCTCATTTTATAACACTGATGTCATGGTCTATTGGCAGATAACATGACCTCAGGAGATACCTTCCTGTCTGGTCCCTAGGATCTAGGAATGAAATGGTAGCTTTCCATGGCTTCAGTCTTTGTTAGTGCTCATTAAAAGTTTAAAGCCATTTTACAGTGAATTGATTTCACACTGGCAATCCTTCACTCTTGTTAGGATTGCCACATTAGTGGTGACTGCATAGGACATTTAGGAGAGGATTTGGCACTTGCTGGTACATCCCAGCAGGGAGATCAGCCTAGTTCTTCTTCCATTGTAACTCTGGGAGTAAACAGTTTCCTTATTTGCCTTGCTTTCTTTTTTCTTCTTTATCCAACCTTCCTCCACTCTTTCTTCTTTTATTTAACAACAGTAGCTGAATTTTCTACAACAGTACTGAAAAGAAAAAAATACATTTATATATATATATACACATACATATATATATATGAAAAGCATACTTTTAATGGGATTTTACAAAAGTAACATGCTGTGTCAGATCATTTTCTCAATGTCAGTTTTCATACAATATGAACCTTTCTGTCTGACTTTTAGAGGTCTGACACTGTCTTATCATCCACTAGAGAAAGGAGGGGTGTATGGGGGTGTTCAAGGAGGACAAGCACCTCTGGTGTGAGGGCTTGCTGAGCTCTTTTAAGGACCACTCATTCATCTTTGGTGTCCATCATCACCCAATTCTTACTTGTGGTTCCAAGAAGCTGTAGCATGTACAGCAGCCACACTCCAGTAAAACCACCTTGGTTAAACCAGATTGAGGGTGACTGAAAGGCGTCAAACCCTATGGTGAATTAGGGGGATGTCTACTTCCAGCGTGTGAAGACTTCTTTCAAACAATTTTTTCCAGCAGCCACGGTGCTGTGGGATGCCTAGAGCTTAGTCAGACATAGAAGATACCAAGGTCACCCACTGCATCTCAGGCCATCGCTAGTCATCCTGACATTTCTCTTGCTACTGGCTTTTGATGACTCTCAAAGAGAGTGAGGCTGACGATTTCGAAACTCTGCCTCATTTAAATCAATTCACAGGCAAGTCAAGAAGTCACCTTATGATGTCATTGATCCTCTTTGAAAACAAAGAACAGGGCCAGCCAGCTAGGTGGCAAAATGAATAGAGCACTGGCCCTGGAGTCAGGAGGACCTGAGTTCAAAATTGACCTCAGACACTTAACACTTACTAGCTGTGTGATCTTGGGCAAGTCAATCAACCCCAATTGCCCTACCTTCCCCTCTCCAAAGAAAAAAAGCAAAAAAAAAAGTTTCAGCTGCAACTTAGTCACATGGTGCCAACACTTTCTGCCTGTCTACTTTTTCCTTATACATAGTCCTTGGTCGGTCATTCCCATGTCTTATGGTCTTTGTTCCCCTTTCTAAATGCTAAAAACTTCTACAGTATGACCAATCTCATTCAGTCAGTTAGCATTTGCTAAATGCCAACTATGTTCTATGACCTAGATATTAAGAATAATCAACATTTACATAGTGCTTTAAAGTTTGCAAAGCCCTTTATATGTTATCTCATTTGATCCTCACAAAACCCTTGTGTAGTTGATACTGTTATACCTATTTTACAGATGAGGAAACTGAGGCCAAGAGAGGTTAAGTGACTTGTCCAGTGTCACACACCTAGTAAGTGTCCCAAGGCAGGATTTGAATGCTTCAAGTCCAGCACTTTCTCTCTCCATTGTGCCAATTAACTGCCTGTCTAATAAATGAAACAATCTCTACTCATAAGGAGCCAAGGGGAGAGATAAGTAATCTTGTACATATACATTCTATATGCACAGTAACATACAAATATTAGTATATGCAGAAGTAACATAAAGAGAATTAAAGACAAAATACTTTAGTGCATAGAAATTAAAGAGGGGGAACACTAGCAGCTGAGGGACAGCTCAGGAAAGGCTTTGGGTACAAGACGGTGCCTGCTCTGCACCTTGATGGAGATGAGGGATTCTCCTGTGAGGCAGAGGTGAGGAGGAAGTGCATTTTAGGCATGGAGGATGATAATGATATGCCATTGCATATGGAAGATGAAGAAGAGTGAGGGGTTGAGGATAACTCAAACATTATAAACCTGGGAGATTAGAAGATTGATGGTAAGAAGTTTAGAAGCAGAGTGTGTTGGGGGGAGAAGGAAGAAATGAGATCTATTTCTCGACTTGCTGAGTCGGAGATGTCTCTGGAACATCCAGTTTAAAATGTCCAATAGTCAATTGGTGGTATCAGGAGTGGGGCTCAGGCCACTACCCTAAGGGTGCCATTGATATTTCCCTGTCCAGGGATCTACTTTCATCCATTGCCTTCCCAACCCACCTCCACCTCCTCCCAAGGTGACTCCGGACCAGTGTGGATTCTCCATTGCAATTCCTTAACTCATGTGAGTTTTCCTTGGGTGTCGATTTCTCTGGTTATATCTCTATAGCACTACATTCTCTCTCACAATGAACATCACATGCTGTGGTTTATTGATACCCGTTTCTGCTTGTTTGTTTTGCTTTTCGGAGGGGGGAAGGCTGAGCAATTGGGGTTAAGTGATTTGCCTAAGGTCATCTGGCTAGTAAGTGTTAAGTAAGTGTCTGAGTCTGGATTTGAACTCAGGTTCTCCCTCCTGACTCCAGGGCTGGTGCTCTATTCATTGCGCCACCTAGCTGCCCCTTGATACCCATTTCTGAATGACAGGAGAATGAGGAAGGAAGAAATGTCATTGAAAAGAAAGGTCATTAACTTGAAGCAGATAAGATTATCTTTTAAAAATATTTTGATAACTATTTTAATATGATTCATATGCATTTAAAAACATTATTCTGGAAAGAGGTCCATAAGCTGGCTGCGTCAGACTGCCAAAGGGGTCCATGACACAAACAAGTTTAAAAACCCCTGATCCATAAAGACCTTCAAGTTCTAAGGAATGGGGATGGGGATAACCCACTAAATAACAAAGTAACTTACATTTGGCTAAAAAACATAGATAGAATTTAAACCTGAAAGAAACCTTCAAGATTATGTGGTTCAACTCCTTCATTTTGAAAAGGAAGAAAATAAATCCCAGAACAGTAACATGACTTACTTGAAGCCTCATCCAAAGGTAGGAGGTAGGAGAGCCTGGATTAGAACCCAGGTTCTTTTACTCATGTTCTCCCACTTTGTATTATACTGCTTCTCAGCAGATCCTATATGTGCTTTGAATTAAAAAGATACATATATTATTTACATCACAGTCAGAGAAAAGAACAACTGCTTTGATTTTAATTTGGGGGCTTGGATGGGTGGGTGGTGGGACAGAAGAGGAATCACTGTGTTGAATAAAAATATTCTATGAATCCTACTCTAAAAATCACGCTTTTGGTACAAGAGTGCATTTGAGCCAGCAGGTGGAGCCCTTGAGGCAGGTTATTTCTTAGTCCTCGCTGAGAGTTACTCTCCTTTTAAGCCTTTTGGGAAGGCTGACTTCTATTTTTTGTGTCCAGCACTGGAGAAACATAGATATAGATGACATTTATGTGATTACTTTTTCTCTATGTTTGGGAGGAAAGTTCTGTGCTTAACTCCTGGTTGTTCAACATTTTAAAAAATCAATGCTTTAGGTTACATTAAAAAGACATGTTCATTAGATTTATAGAGGATACAAAACGAGAAGGTCGTGCAATGCATCAGGTGACAGAATCAAGACTTAAAATTATCCCCCGCAACCTGGGATGCTGGGCTGACTCCAAGAAGGTCAAACTGGCAGGGCCAAATGTCAGGCCTGCACTTAGTTTATAAAATCAGCTATTAGAGCACAAGGGAGACTTGACTTGATAGCAATTCTTGTGAAAGAAAGTTCTCATCAATCAAGTGATGAACCAGTCCAGTGGTGGAGGATTCTGAACTTCCTCAAGTTAGGATGATCTGAGTTCAAATTCAGCCTCAGAGACTTACTAGTTGTGTGACCCTGGGTAAGTCATTTAACTTCTGTTTGCTTCAATTTTCTCATCTGTAAAATGATATAATAATAGCATATCCCTCCTAGGCTGTTGTAAGGATCAAATGAGATAGCAAGTGTAAAGTGCTTAGCACAGAGCTGTATAAATCTTAACTATTATTATTATTCTCAGAATAAAGCTTTTAAATGTGTAAAACAAAATGCATAGGATTACAAAGTAAATCAATTATATATTTAAATTCAGTTAACAAAATATAAACAAACAAGTGCATGGACCATAGGTTAAGAATTCCTACTTTATACCATCTCACTTGGTAATCTCATAAACTCTCATGAGTTCAATCACCATCTATGCAAATGATTCTCAGCTCTATCTATCCAGCATAGTCTTACTCCTGAACTCCAGTACTTTGGGCATCACCTTTTGGACGTCTTGAATTGGATGTCTCCTGGGCATTTCCAACTCAACATGTTCAAAATAGGGCTCATTATTATTCTCCCCAAACTTCTTTATTACTCTTGAGGGTACCACTATATACCCCAGTCACTCAGACTTGTAACTTTGGTGTCAGCCTCAATTCTTCACCCTCATTCACCCCACATAGTCAGTCTGTTAACAAATCTTGTCTTTTTACCTTTTCTCTATTTCTCATATATCCCCTTCTCTCTACCCACATGAGTACCATCTTGGTTCAGGCACGCATCACCTCTCACTTGGACAATTGCAACATTTTTTTTCCTGGTCTTCTTGCCTTGTCTCTTCCTCATCCAGTTCATTCTCTACTTAGCTGCCAAAGTGGTTTTCCTAAAGTGTGGATATAGGAAACCTGTTTGTGTAATTCCCCTACTCCAGCAATTCTTTGTTACTTCCAGTATCAATCAGTCAGTAAACAAGCATTTGTTGTGTTAGGCACTGTGCTTAGTACATCAAATATAAAATCCTCTGGCATGTAAAGTTCTTCACAATCTGGCTCCTTCTTTCCCTTCTAGTCTTACACTTTACTTCCCTCTGCATATTTTATGATCCAACTCCATTGGCTTCCTTGCACACAAATTTGCATTTCCCACATCCATGTATTTCTTCCACCATCCCCTGTACCTGGAATGCTCTTCTTTAACACCTGTACCGATTGGTCTTCCTGACTTCCTTTAGGACCCAGCTCAGATCTTACCTTCAGCAGGAGACCTTTACTGGTCCTCCCGGCTGCTAGGGTCTGAGATAATCTTCCATCTACTCTGTATATCTTGTATGCACTTATTTATTTACATACTGTCTCCACCACTAGAATGTGGACTCCTTGGAGTCAAGGAGTATATTTGCCTATATATTCTAGGGCTTAGTGCCTGGGATGTAGTAAGATCTTTAAAAAAAAAACAACTTATTGATTGAAAGAGATCAGTAACAGCAAAATTGTTTTAAGAATAAGGGAATAAGCTATTTTGTCTCTTACAAATACCCAAATTAACTATAATGGACACATGAAGAAAGATGCTATCTGCATCCAGAGAAAGAACTGATAAATAGAAGTATGAATAGAATAATTTTACAAAAAATATACCTGTTTGTTGTAGCCATCTCTGGGGCAGGGTGGGGGAGAGGGAAGAAAAAGAAGAAAAAAATGTACATGATAATTTTGTCATATGTTTGAAAGGAATAGCAAGTTGTGCATAGTAGATTTGCAGTTTCATGTGCAATCATCTTTCTTATTGTAGCATGTTATGAAGATGCTTGTTTTATTCCATAAATTAAAAATAAAATTTAAAAAAAGAAAAAAAGGAAAGAGATCTGGGGTTTTAGCTATGTGACACATGGCTGTCAAAAAGAAAACTTAATATTAGATAGCATGCATCAAAGTACAATGTCCAGAACACAAGTAATAGTATCAGTGGGATTTTGTGCTGATCTGATCATACCCAGAGTATTGAGCTCAGTTCTAATTGTCACATCTTAAGATGGTTTCTGACAAATTGAGGCACTCCCAGAAAAGGGATAGATTTGGGGAAGGCAGTGTGCACTGGAAAGAACCCAGGGTTGGCTATGCTTATTACTTTTGTCAACCTGATTTCAAAAGCTAACAGCCAATAAAGAAAAACGGATATCTTTAATCAGGATAAGTGAGTTGCAACTTGGGGTGCCACACAGCAAGTACTGAGGTACCCAAGGAGGAGGCTGGGAACAGGGATTATATAGGGTACTAAGGCAGGGGCAATGACCAGGCTGCAGGTGGAAGGGGTAAGGCAGAAGAAATGGCCAAGATGCAGGTGGAAGCAGTTAGGGGTGGCTCATGGTTTCACAAGTTAAGTTGTTTTGCATAACTAGCAAAAGTCCATAGAGAAAGCTTGAGAATCTCTGGAGGGAAGAGTTTGGGACATTTACAAAGTTAGTCAGAGGCTGGGAGTGATAAGGTCTGGTCAGTCTCTGGGAATTCATGGGTTTGGGAATGGGGAAGAGGGTCAGATTTAGTCAACTGAGTTTGACACCTATAAAACCTTACACTTACATAAGTTAATTCACCTCTTTTGGGCTATTTTTTTTTCATCTGTAAAATTTGGAGAGGGAAGATTAGATATGTCACATGTAAGAAACTTTCTAGGTCTAATAATCCAAGGGTAATGAGGGATCTAGAAACCATATCATACAAGGAACTGGGGATATTTAGCTTGGGAAAAATAAAAACCTACCACAACAAAGTGGGGTAAGACAGGCATCATTAATTGTTTTAAGGGCTGTCCTTATGTTCTTTAGACAGGGTTCCTTCATATGGGATCTATGAACTTTTTCTTAAACTATTTTATAATGGTATTTCAATGTAATTGGTTTCCTTTGTAATCCTATATATTTTGTTCTATGCATTTAAAAAATTCTTCTAAGAAGAGGGTTTCTTAACATTTTTTTGGTTTTTTCTTTACTTATTTAGATGAGGATTTAGATTTGCTTGTATAGCCTTCTAGAGGGTCGAAGTTACCGAAGTAGATTCTGAAACTATATGCTACTTTTCTGGTGGTGAGGGCTGTCCAACATTGGAAATAATGGCTTAATTTGCCAGTGAGTTACTTGTTACTAAAAGTGTTTGAGTGGGAAGCCTGATAAACCCAGTGTCAGGGATGCCATTCAAAGGATCCCTGAAATACATCTCTAAAATCTCTTTTAAGCCTAACATTCTCTGTGAAAGTGCATGTCTAACCATGTTACCCCCTCACCCATCCCTAACCCACACTCACGCTACAAACTCCAGTGGCTCCCTATATCCTCCAGGATCTAATATAAAACCCTCTGTCTGGCTTTGAAAGGCCTTCATAACCTAGTCCCATCCCTACCTTTGTAGTCGTCTTACACCTAATCCTCCCCCCCCACCCCAAATACTGTTTGATTCAGTAACCCTGGTCTCCTTGCTGTTGCCAGGACAAAACACTCCATCTTCTTACTCTGGGCATTCTCTTTGATTGTCCCTGGTGCTTGGAATGCCCTTTCTCCTTATCTCTGCTTCATGGCTTCCTTGGCATCCTTCAAATCCCAGCTAAAATCTCACCTTCTATGGGAAATCTTTCCCAATGCCCCTTAATTCTAATACTGTCTCTCTGTTAATTATTTCTTATTTAAACTGTCCATAGTTTGTATATTTTTGTTTACATGTTGTCTCCCCCATTAGATTGTAAGCACCTTGAGGGCAAAGGCTATTTTTTGCCTTTCCTTTTATTTCCAGCTCTTAGCACATTGCCTGGTACCTAGTAGGTGCTTAATAAATCCTTAGTGACTCAATGGGAGTTTGAAGTAAAGATGAAGGTGAAAAGTTTAAGAAAGTGTACCTCATAGAACTTTGAAAACAATGAGAAGTGTTTGATTTCTAGGTCTGAACACTTCTGTATCTCTCATTGGTAAAATATACTCCATTTTAAGAATCCCTTTGAACTCATTTTCAAATCTTTGGTTAATAAAAGACAAATCCGGCAGAAGAATTATTCTCCCTCATCCCTTTCCCTCCCCTTTCTGGCTGGCCCATCATCTGAGGGAGAGGCCCTGGAGGAGGAAACAGCTTTTGTGGTCGATGGGCTCCTCCCAAGTTCAGTAGAAAACCTCCCTGGCTTGGCTTCTGCCAGATTTTCTCCCTGCTTCAAAGGGATAGGGAAGGCAGTGACTCTACCCAGCCCATGACTTTGTACAGAGAACATAATCCCCTCTCTGCTAACAGCCTGACTGACCTGACCTTGAGCCTGTGGGAAAACCCCCAGTTCTTGATATTCTGAGCTGAAAGGAAGTTCTTGCCCAGCTAGCTTTCCTCCCTCCCTGCCTTAGAGGGGACTCCTGGGGCCCTGATGTCATCGTGGGTGATAACTCTATTCTCAATCTTAGTCAGACAGGGAGGGGAGAGAAAGAGAGCCAGAGGGCTGGCTGTATCCTTTTCTCCTCCCGTAAGACTGGAGAGGAATGGGTGGATAGAAGAAGGTGTTGGCCTGGGAGGATAGGTGTCAGGGTTAGGACATATAGATGTTACAGCAATAAGGGGGTGTAGATGAGCAGGGATTTAGGAAGTATTATGGAAGAACCAGCAGGACTGGTTGATAGAATAGAAATGGGGAGCAAAGGGGTCAGAAGAAGCAAAAAATGATTCAAAGATTGTATGCTTGGATGGGTAAGAGGGAGGTAGTGCCATCAAAGTGATAAGGGAAATAAGGATTATGGGATCATAGATTGGGAAGGGGCCTTAAAAGAAGGTTAATGAGCACAATTTCTTTGTTTTACAGCTAAGGAAATTGAGATCCACATAGGTTAAGTGACTTTCTTGAGGTCTCATCAATAGTAAGTGGTAGTGACAGGATCAGAGCACAGATTCTTTGATTCTGCATCCAGCAATCATTCTGCTGGCCCTAAAGAGAATTTATTTAGATCTGAGTTCTTGACCTTTTGTGTAGTCTGGTCCCCATCGGAAATCTGAAGAATGGGCCCCTTCTGGAAAGAATGTTCTTGAACGTATAAAATAAAACACACAGAATTACAAAGAAAATTAATAATATTAAAATATAGCTACCAAAATATATTTTTAAAAACCGAACAAATTCATGCCCCACCTGAATCTATTCATGAGTCTGTGAACGCCAGGCTAAGAACCTCTGATCTAGAACTTGAAGGAATGTCCAATATCATCAGAGAGAACTGGAAGGAATCTTAGACATCATCTTATCCCAATTCCTCCTTTTATAAACAAGGGCAACAGGCACTTGTGCAGGGAGGGAGGGAGGTGATAGATCCTGCTAACAACACTCAGCTTCTAACTAAAGGTTCAGAGACGTCTTGCTATGCAGGACCAGTGAAATCATTAGGGCAGAGGAGAATGTGCTGATGTTACTGTTAATCTGGCCGCTGATTACTGCGTGCCACTCAGTGTCAAGTTCAGAGATTGGTAGCTAAATTTATTTACATTTGAGAGTCATTCTGGTGGGTCTTAAAGGTGCTAAAACCTTGCCTTATGGTTCTACATAATTTATTCTTATCTTTTGGAATTTCAGAATGAGCTAAACCTCTCAAATATAATTAACATATTTATTTTGGGTAGTTTACTTTTGTAGAATTAGAGAAACAGAAGTAGACATTTTTTTTTTTACTTTAAAAATGTCTGTCCACGCTACCAAACTGTCAGAATTTTATTTTTAAGTCAGAAAATGAGTGTAGTTGAGTTTGCTTTATGCTGCTCCCCTGTACCTGGAATGCACAACTTGCTCCTTCCTTCTCTCCTCCCACTGTCTCTGCTTGTTGGAATCCTTGTTTTTCCAAACCCAGCTCAGAAACCACCTTCAGCAAGGCTGTTGTTGTGTTAAGGGATCCATCAACCTTCCCAGCTTCCTCTCCAAGCCTCCCCAACCAAAAGTTACTTCCTTCCTCAGATCTCTTTCAGCACTATGTTTGTATCTCTCCCATATATTTATTTTGTTCAGTCGTGTCTGACTCTTTATGACTCCATTTAGAATTTTCTTGAAAATATACTGGAGTGGTTTGCCATTTCCTTCTCTAGCTCATTTTATAGGTGAGGAAACTGAGGCAAATAGGGTGAAGTGACTTGCCCAAAGTCACACAGCTAGTTAGTGTCTGTGGTCACATTTGAATTCACAAAGATGAGTTTTCCTGATTCCCAGCCCAATCAGTCAGTCAATAGAGCCACCACTTGCCCCTCTATGTACTTAACTATAATATATATTAGAAGTGACTATGGGTAAATAATGTAAATTCTCTAATTCTCACTTTCTTCATCTGAAAATGAACATAGTGATACTGTATTGCCTGTCTCACAGTGTAGTTGTGAGGAAAATACTTGATAAACCTTGAAGAGCTATATAAATGCAAATAATCATTATTAATGACTAATATTTATGTGTATATCTCATTTTCCCTTCTAGATTACAAATTTCATAAGGGAAGACCCAAGTATTATTTCTTTTCTTGTAAGAATTAGTATAGTATCTTGTACAAGTAGGTCCTCAATAAACTTCATTTATTTGCATTCAGAAAGGAAAAGAATGGTTAATATATACTCTGTAAATAAATAAAATGAACTGGAGACCTTTGTGCAAGGAGGCATATTTGACCTCATAGCTATCATGGATATTTGAGGGGATGTGACTCATGATTGGAATGCCTCTAGAAGGGGATGTCATATTCAAAAGAAACAGGATAAGTAAAAGGGGTGAGGCGGCAAGTATTGTATTTTAAGAAGAATACTCATGTGAGGAAATCCCGGAACCAGAGGGGGAAATATGGTGAGAACATTTGGAGGGTCAATGGAGGGAGAAACAGAAATAATCTTATTACTGAATTATATAATAGACTACCTGGACTGAAAGAAAGTGTATGGGAAGCTCAGGAAACCTGTCATAAGCCTGACTTAAAGGCACTGCATAGTAACACTGGGAGATTTAAGTTATTAGACATTTTGCTAAAATTTTCTCTGCACAAACCAGACTATTTCTTTGCAAGTGAATTTTCAGCCATTTTCCTTACACAAATGTTCTTCTTCTACAATATCTTCATAGGAAAGGATTAGTGTCTTCCACTTGACGATGGTAATTTTCTTTCAAAAGATGGAAAAACAAATAGGAAACATTCTGAAGCAGATTCTCATTAATATGGAACAACTGGTTTTGGGGGGTGGGAATGATGGGAACTCTAGGGGAAAGTGAGCATTCCATCATAAAATTTGTGGTGGAGAAGAGGAAAGCCCAGTAAGAATCTAACATGTACCCTAGATTTCAATGGACTCAGAGAAAATATAGCTATGATCCCCAGCATTAAAGTGCTATTAAGAAAGTCATCTCAAAACAAATGGAAAGCTCTCAAGAGTGTAATTCCGAGGATGCAAAAAAAAGAAACATTTCTGACAAGGGGAGTTGTTTAATGTGCCCAATGTGGATAACTGGGGAAGTCATCAACTAACTTAGAAAAAAGACACATGTGAAGGTAGAAGCAAGGGCATGCAGTAGAAGATAATGATAAAGGCATGGCCCAGATATGTAAAAATAGTTTCAAGAATGTTAAAGCTCAGAGAGAAAGAGCTAGACTTGCAAGGAAAACTAAGGTCAGCAGAAATGGGATTTTAAAATTACATGGGGAGGGATGCCTAAGTGGTGCAGTGAATAGAGCACCGTCCCTGGAATCAGGAAGACCTGAGTTCAAATGTGGCCTCATACATTTGACACACTTACTAGCTGTGTGACTTTGGGCAAGTCACTTAACCCCAACTGCCCTCCAAAAAAGCAAAAAAAAAAAAAAATTACATGGGGAATAAGAGGAGGGTCAAAGAAAGGATAGGACCAATGCTCAGGGTGGATGGGATGATGATAACTGGTAATGAATAGGAAGCAGAGACGTTCAATATTAATTTTGTTTCTGTTTTCCTTGGTAAAGAGAATGATTGGAAAGGATAGGATGAAAATGGCTAGTGGGGAATTGAACCAGGATAGGTAAGATATTGATGAATTTAATTTACTTGGCACTGATCAATTATATCCTTGGGAACCGAAACAAGCATGAGATACGATTGCTGAGCCATTGTGACGTGTAATATTTGTGACATTCGAAAGCTTGTAGAGAACAGGGAAGATGACACGAAATTGGAGAAGGGCAAATCCCTTCAATTTCAAAATAGGGAGGACAATAGCATCTGAAATTATAGATGGATGCATTTGATTTTGATTCTTTCTAAAATTCTAGAAAATAATTTTGGAGAGCTGTCTAATTAACAGATACAAGAAGAAGTAGTAGTCACAAGGAGCCAGCATGATTTCATTAAGAACAGGTCATTTAGCTTAATATTATTTATATTTTGAGACCAAAGGAATAATGTAAGTATTGTTTAATTGGATGTTAGCTAAATATTTTACAAAAATTCATGCTATTCTTATAGAAATGACTGAGAGATACAGGCTAGACATGGTATGATTGATTAGGTGGATTTAAAAGTCTTGAATGTATAGACTCAAAGATTAGTCATATATTTCAATATCAAATTGGAAAGGGATCTCAAGTAGAGTGACCCAGGGATCTATGACTAATCCTGTGATGTTTAAAATTTTTAACAATGACTGAGCCAAAAGAATATTTGAAAAATTAAAATTTTCAGATGATACAAAACTGAGAGGGATAGTTCATACACGGGATGGCAGTCAGTATCCAAAAAGAACTTGACAGGCTAGAACATTGGCCCAAATGGAATAAGATGAAATTCAATGTGGATAAAATTTTAACTCATGTTTAAAAAAAATTAACTTCATAAATACAAGATAGGAAAGTCATGATTAATTTGTTTGAAAAAGACTGAGGAGTTTTATTGGATTGTAAGCACCATATGAATTAATTTGATACAGAAGCTCAGAAAGCTTAGGCAGCCTCAGCCTGCATTTAGAAGCATACATTTTCAGGAATATCTATCCTCTGCCCTGATCAGTGGGTGTCAGTACCACTGTGTACAGTTTTTAGTGCTATATATTAGGAAGGATGCTGATAATCTGGGATACCCAGAGGATGGAAATTAGTATGGCGAGAGTACTTAAAATTTTATATCATATGGAGATGAATCTACTGGGAATGTATGTCCTGAAGAAAAGAAGACTTGGCGCAGGAGTGTGCATGTTGTTCAACAGTGGCTGGTGATTCAGGATTTCTGAGTTGACTTGGGCAGCACTGTCAGCAACATGGTAGGTACAGTTTCTTGGAAACATAGTGAGTTTGAACATAGGTAGCTTTGAGGATGAACAGCTATAGGTCCAGCTTATCAGGCCCAAGAAGATAAGCACATTGTAATTTTAACCTGTGAGGCACCAAATGGGAAACTTGGGAAGACTTTACAAACTGATACAGAGTGAAGCAAGCCAGAACCAAGAGAATAATTTATACAAAAACACTGCAAAGAAAAACAACAATGAAAGTCTTAAGAACTCTTATCAATACAATGACTGACCACAGTTCCACAGGATTCATGATCATATATGCTACCCACCTCTTGACAGAGGGGTTGTGGTTCTCAAAATGGAGAAGTGAGACATTGATTTTTTAGATTCAGTTAATGTTTGAATTTGTTTTTCTGGATTATACATATTAGTTATCAGGTTTTTTTTTCTACATTTATGTGGGAAGTTGAGAAGGAGGCAGAAGTTGAGTAGCAATAATATTGTTTAAAAATAAAGACAAGAAAGTAAGTGAATGTATAACTGTCTGGAAGTGATAGAATTTTTGTGCAAAAGGAAATGCAAGTAAGTAGGATTATCTTTGAAAGTAGGATTGCTTGACCCTAGAGGGAAAAATTTGGAGCAAAGGGTGGAGACTAGGAGGAAGAGATTTAGGTTTAAAGTAAGGAAAGAAAAGAGGAAAAAGTTAAAAAAAACTGCTTTGGAATTGTCTGGGTTTCCTGTCACTTGGGTGTCTTTAAGCAAGATGAATGACTACTTCTCAGATGTTAGAGGATGGGACTCCTTTTCAGGTTGTTGTTCTTTTTCCTTCATTCAAGAGGACTATGACATCAGGGAGGTAATGCCATGACATGCAAGTGAATTGGATTTAAGTAAGGGAGGTCTGTACAAAGTCACCAGCCTCATTTTCTCCTCCTGAGCCATCTGGGTCCAGTGGCAGGATATAGATTAGGATCCCTGGAGATGGCTCTGGAAGTAGTGGGAGATGACTTTTTTAAGCTAAGGTCTTTAACAGGTCTCAGTTTGACTGAGGCAATGGACATTCAGAGATTAAGGCTAGGTAAGAAATGAAGCAGAGAATGGCCTCTTTTACCTAATTAAAAAAAAATCAATCTGGGAGGGGAAGACCCTCTGGGTTTCTGGTCAAAATAGAAACAATTGCTATTTATATTCATTCTGAGCCAATCAGGGCCCAAATAAAGACCCAGGGGGTCTTGTCCTGGGACCTATTGGTGGCCAACAATGAGAACCAGTGATTTGGGTGTATGGCATGGTCCTTAAGAAAAAAAATCTAGTCCATAAACCCCAAGATATTGTTCTAGTTTTCAGCGATCAAAATTTATATTCCTTTGGGAAGAGCACCCATAGGTAAGAGTATGATACCCTATGTGGACAGAGAAAAAGAAAGAAGGAAAGAAGGGAGGGAGGGTAGAAGGAAGGAAAGAAGGGAGGGAGGAAGGAAGGAAGGAAGGAAAGAAGTAAGGAAGGAAAGAAGGAAGGAAGGAAGGAAAGAAGGAAGGAAGGAAAGAAGGAAGGAAGGAAGGAAAGAAGGAAGGAAGGAAGGAAAGAAGGAAGGAAGGAAAGAAGGAAGGAAGGAAAGAAGGAAGAAAGGAAGGAAGGAAGGAAAGAAGGAAAGAAGGAAGGAAGGAAGGAAGGAAAAAAGGGCTGTGTTGCTCAACTGGCCAGTTCCAGTTGGGTCCCCAGTGGGGCAGCTCTTACTGATAGTTAGGTTAGGCAGTGGAAAGAGCACATAGATCATAAAGATCTGAATTCAAATTTGGCTTCTGGGCAAGTCACTTAACCTCCTTAGCCTCAGTTTCCTTATCTATAAATTGGGCATAATAACCCTGCCTTGTAGGGTTGTTGTGATGATTCAATGAGACAATAATTGCAAAGTGCTTAGCAAAGTGACTGGTGCATAACACTCACTCTATAAATGTTATCTAATATCATCATCATCATCATTATTATTAAAAGTGGGAGGGGAGGGAAGTGTGTTGGGGTGTGGTGGAGAAAGAAGTCTGGGAGAAGATTTTGGAGAGGCATATAATTTTTTTCATTTAGCGGATTCTAAAACCAAGTGTTTCAGGTAGACTTCAATGTAAAATTTCCAAATTGGAGGAGGTAATAAGGATAGCTGTGCTGGAGCTAATGATATTTTCTTCATCCTTCTCTCATCTCCTCAAACATCCCACGCCTTTCTCCTTCCCCTTTCTTTCAGCTGAGGACTTCTCTGCTTTTTTGAGAAAATTGAGGCCAGTTGAAGTGAGCTTCTTCTTTCCTTTTATCTCAAAACCCCTTGACTTTACCCTCCATGCTATTCTTTCCCTCCACTCATGGATAACATGGCACCCTTCTCCTCGTGAAAGTAAACTCCTCTCCGTGTCTGCTTGGGCCCACCTCTTTCTGTCTTCTCCAGCAGATTGCCCCGACTATCATACTCTGACTCTCCAATTTTTAGCCTCTCCCTACCTACTGGTTCTTTTTCTAGTGCCTTAACATATGTCTAAGTGTCTCCCATCCTTTAAAAACTTTCATTAGAGCCTACCTACAGTCATGCTTCATCCTGTATGTATCTTTTTCTCAGCCAAATTTCTAGAAACATCTCTCTACATTTGTTCACTCCATTTCCTTTTCTTTTGCCCCCCTTTTTGTATTTGACTTTTAACCTCAAATGAAACTATTCTTGTCAAATTTACCAATAATTTCTTAATAGAAAAATCTGATGATCTTTTTTCAGGTTTCATTCTTCACTTCTGAATGTATTGTTACTGATCATCCTTTCCTCCTGGATATTTTTTCTTCTCTGGGTTTTTGTGACACTGTTCTCTCCTGGGTCTCTTGCCCACATTGCTCAGTCTCCCTTGATGACTCATTATACATCTAATGGTCCCTAACTCAGCACCTTCACGACCTTATCAGTTCTCATGTTATTTATACAAACACTTTATACAAATACTCAATGCCTCTAATAGGCTGGTTATTGGATCAAATTGGGCAAGTCATTTTACTTCTCAGTTTTCTAAGCAACTTTTAAGCTGCAGAGAAGATTCTGACCTGCATTAGCAGAGGCAATTTCCTTACCTGGAAGCTACATATATCAATGAAATCACAAGTCTGGTCCCTATCCTTATCCCTGTGCATATGACTCACCACATTCAGCCTCAGTCTCTCCCCTGACCTACTTACTGGACATTTCAAATAGGGACATCTCAAATTAAGCATGTCAGAAAAGAACTCATCATTTCCCCCAAACCTACTCCTCTACCAAACTTCTCTTTTTCTGTAGAAGGCACCAAAGTTGTCCAGTTTATCAGATTCATAACCTTGACATTTTCCTCAGCTCCTCTTTTCCTTACTTTTCAATCAATTGTCACATCTTTGTGCCTCTACAATGTCACATCCGACTAACCCCTCCTTCCTCACACAGCCACCATCTTAGCTCAGGCCATCCTTCCCTCTGGACTAGATTATTGCTGTGTTTGCCCTGCCTTCTCTCTTCCCATGCTAGTTTAACCTGCATACTGCTGTCAAAGTAATTTTATTTCAGCACAGCTATGACTGTATTACTCTGCTACTGCATAAATTCCACTGGTGCCCTATTCTAGGAAAAAATATAAATTTCTTTGTTATCTTTTAACACCCTGCACAATATGGCCACAATCTATCCTTACAGCCACGTTAGACATTTTTCTTCCTCCTGTACTCTGTGATTCAAACTGGCCCTTTCCCTGATCCTTACACATAGTATTCCATCTCTCCTTTCCGAATCATTTTAGTGACCACTCTCCATGCTTGGAATACACTCTTTCTTCACCTCTGCCAAGAAGAAGACCTTTCTTCCTTCAAAAATGGCTCAGACACCATTTAAGTGAAACCTTTCCTGATCCCTTCAACCTCTAGTGCCTTCTCTCCCCAACCATCTAGCACTTACCTGCATTTATTTTCTTTATGTTTACTTTCTGTATTTATATTAATTTATATTTGTACTTATTTGGTACATAATTACAAAAGTGCCTGTTATCTCCCCTATTAGAATGTAAGTTTGTGAGAAGTGGTTGCTTTATTTATTGTATTTGCATTCCCAGCACTCCAAGAGTAACTGGCACTTAGTAGGCACTTAATAAATGCTTAGCGATTGATTGATTGAGTGGAGGTTAAACACCTTCAGCAAAGCCCTTTCTGACATAGTGTAGAAGTGTTGGCTGAAGGACAGTGAAGACAGCTCAGTGAAGGAACTTGAAGATTGTGACCCCAGTGGCTCTAGGACCATAGCAGTTACATATATCCTTCCTTGATTTGATTCGTGAGGATGGAGATTGTGAATTCTACAGATGGTTGGGCTTGCTTCCAGTGTTTTGAAGATAAAAAGTGCTTAACAAATGCTTTTACTTTATTTCAATAAAAAGACATTTATAGAATCCTTTGAGGTTTATAAACCACTTTGCATATATTCTCATTTGTTCCTCAGAACAGCCTTGTGAAGTAGATACTAGTTCTTTTTATTCCTGTTTTACAGATAAAGAAACTAAGACTCAGAGATTTGCTGGTCTCACAGCTAAGTGTGAGTTTTCTCCTGACTCTGTGTTTGGTGCTTTTTCTACTGTACCATGCTGGACTGAGACTATACTAAATGATAAAGCTTATAGACATTTATAAAGCCATTTAAGTATTAAAATGTACTTTAAAATCCTTTCTATATAATCTCATTTGATTTTCACAACTCAGATAAGTATTTTGGGTATTATTGTCACTGTGTCTTAGATGAGAAAAAAGAGACTCAGAAATATCAGGTAACTTCCTGATCATTATATAGCTAGTGGGGTGTATAGGGTGTCCAGGGAGGACTAGTACCTCTGATATGACAACTTACTAATCCACCTTTAATGTCACCCAACTCTTACCTGTGACTCCAAGAAGCACACCTTAGTAAAACCATCTTGGCAGATGGGCTAAACCAGGTTGAAGGTGATTGACAAGCCTTAAACCTATCGGTGAGTTAGGGGGATGTCTATCCCACGCGTGAAGACTTCCGCCAATGCAATGGGCAGATGAGAACAATTTTTTTTCCCCCAACAGTCATGAAAGCAGCTGAAGCAGGACCTTGGTCAGACACCAAAGATGCCAAAAGTCATCCACTACATCCCAGGCCATTGCCAACCGTCTTGACTTTTGTCTTGCTACTGGATTTAATGATTCTGGAACAGACAGTAAGGTTGATAACTTGGTGTAATTCTGTCTCGCCTAAATCCAATTCTTGTGCAAGTCAAAATATCACCTCATGATGTCATTGGTCTTCTCCAAACATGAAGGACAAACAACAACAATATATCTTAGTGTTAGAAGATTCAAAATCTTGTCTGTATGACCTCACAAATTTCTATTGAGTTAGGCATAAGGATATGCCATTTTTAGACCATTCAAAACCAATTGAAATGATTTGAAAATGGCATACCTGAGATCAAATCCTGACTCTGATGCTCAGTAACTGAATGAACATGGTCAAGTTGTCCAGTCTCCCTGACCTCCATTTACCTCATTTCTAAAATAGGATACAGTACATATTTTATGAATAAAATGCTTTGTATGATTAATTTTATGTCACAATCACTAGTAATTCAAAGACCTGACTCATATTTATTTGATCAAGTCACCTAAATTCCCTAAACCTCAGTTTCCTCATCTGTAAAGTGAGCAGTTTGGTCTAACACGAATGTTCTTTACTAGGAGTCTGTGAACTTTTATATATGTGTATGTACATACATATATATGTATATATATACATATATATAAATATATATGCATATATAAAACTATATTTCAGCAATTGTTTTCCTTTGGGAGCTAATGCATTTTCTTTTATAATTTAAAACATAACTCTGAAAAAGGCGTCCAAAGGCTTCATCTGACAGTTGAAATGGTCTATGTCACCACAAAGGTTAAGAACCTTGGTATAGGGAATCTAACGTTACTCTTAGGTAGGAAATTCTGTTATTCTGTAACTTGAATTTAGCATACTGAACAAAATCACAAAGCTATTAGGAAGTATTGATGATATAGTTAAGGTATGAGAATTTTTCTTTGATGTATTGGAAGGGCCTTAACAGGCCATTGAAGAAATTTCTCTTTGGGCTGGGAAGTGTTTTATTTCATCCCCTCTGACAGGATTGGTGGCTTTATGATTCTGCAAAGCTGGATAAATGGAAGGCTTTTGAACATGTACAGGATTGTTGTCCCAAATTTGTTGTCTCCCTTTATTTTGTGGATTCAAGGTTGTAATTTGAAAATGACAATAGCTCTGTAAAATTATTGGAGAATATGTCTTAGGCCTCTAGGTGGTGCTGCTTAAAAACAGTTCCCTCTTCTAATCTTCCGATTGATCCTAAGAGCCTCTAGGGAGTGCAGATTGAACACAACCCTTAATATAAGGGCTCTACAATGTTTTTTAAACACATACATGTCTAGTTGCTGGATGATATTCACTGGACACAGAAAATAATGAGGCTCAAAAGTTTTCTCAAACATTGGTTTCAGAGTTCCATGTTGTTTACAGTGAGTTGGTAGTTTGAATATACCCATCAGTGGAATCAATGGCATCCAATGTTTCTTTTTGTTTTCATTGTAGCCATGACTGAGAAATGTGGCTTATGTAACATGATTTTTGAAACTAAATAGATATAAAATAAATGAACTAGAGAGAAAGGAGGACAAAGAGGAGAGACAGAGAAGGAAGGAGATGGGGAAAGAGAGGGAAAGAGAGAGAGAGAGAGAGAGAGAGAGAGAGGGAGAGAGAGAGAGAGGAGAGGACAGTGAGGTAAGAAAAATATCTCAACTCTAGAATCAGTGAATTCAGAATCCAGTTCCAGGTCCAATGGTTACTAATCATGCGACATTTAGCAAATCACTTAGCCTCTCTGGGCTTCTACTTCTCCATTTATAAAGTGGGAATGACAATACTTACATAGTCATACCTTGTTTTATTGTGCTTTGCAAATATTGCAATTTTTACAAATTGAAGGTATGTTAGCAACCTTACATTGAGCAAGTCTATTGGTGGCATTTTTCTAATAGCATTATAGACAATAAGCTCACATTGTTTTTCTGTGTCACATTTTGGTAATTCTTGCAATATTTTAAACTTTTTCATTATTATATTCCTTATGGTGATCTATGATCAGTGGTCTTTGATGTTACTATTGTAACTGTCTGGCAGCACCATGGACTGTGTCCATAAGATGGTGAACTCAATAAGTGTTGTGTGTGTTCTGCCTGCTCCATCAGAGCCCAGTCTTTCTCCCTTTCCTCAGGCCTCCCTATGCCCTGAGACACAGCAATATTGAAATTAGGCCAGTTTAATAACCCCACAATGGCCTCTAAGTGTTCAAGTGAAAGGAAGAGACACCTGTCTCTCACTTAAAATCAAATACCAGAAATGAACAAGCTTAGTGAGGAAGGCAGGTCAAAAGCAGAGACAGATCAAAAACTAGGCCTCTTGCAGCGAACAGCCAAGTTGTGAATGAAAAGGCAAAGTGCTTAAAGGAAATTAAAAGTGTAATTTTTAGTAATAAAGTATTTTTTAATTAAAGTATGTAAATTTTATAGACACAATGCTATTGCACACACAGTATAGTGCAAACATAACTTTTATATGCACTGTGAAAACAAAGACTTCATATGACTTGCTTTACTAATCTATTTGCTTTATTGAGATGCTCCGGAATGGAATCTGCAATATCTCCAAAGTGTATCTGTACTATCTACCAAATACAGTTTGTGCTTATACGTGAGGAAAGTGCTTTGCAAGCTATAGATCCTATACTGATGTAAGCTTTTTTTACTGTTACTGTTTTTGGGCATTTTTCCTTTCAGGATATTTCCTGAAAGGAATAAAAGCTATCCCTGGTTTAAAAGCTAATCAAAACAAATGACTGTTTTTAAGATTTATTTACTTGGGTCTTTAAAAAATTGGGACCATCCAAGTGATGGATATTTTTTTTTCTGACCAAAATGCTTCACACAAAATTTTAATCCTTTTTCATAAACTCGACCCCTCCCAAAAAAAAATCCCAACGGGGAAAAAAAACCCAACAACTATTATTCAAATCATCTCAGAGGCAGGGCACTTTAAGGTGAGTTAATACAGATTGTATTTTAAAAGATACCTGTTTTCCACTTGTAGCTTTTCAGTGAGGAGGAACTAATTACCTCCATAGGCAGCTTCTTCTGCCTTAGGGGAACCATGATGCTTAGGAAACTTTTCCTTTAGTCAAGCTTACTTGAGAGTACTCACACCCTTCTTCCCATTTCTGCCCTTTGGCTCCAAGCAGATCAAATTGAAACCATTTTTCACTGGATTGTTCTTCAAATACTTGAGGACAATTATCCTGTCAATTGAATTTAAGAATTATTTATTAAAAAAAACGTTCTGGTAGTGTAAGACACTGCCTTAGGGGCGAGGGAATCCAAAGATAAAATGCAATAGAACCCTTCTCCTCAAGGAGTTTATAAGGCAGCCAGGTGGCAGAGTGGAGGGAGTACTGGGCCTAGAGTCGGAAGGACACTAGTTCAAATCCAGCCTCAGACACCTGCTGACTGCCTGGGATGCTCTGTCTGCTATGAAATGCGGATAATAATAGCACTTAAATCGCTAGGTTGTTGTGGGAATCCAATGAAACAAGATTTGTAAAGTGCTTTGTAAACCTTAAAGAGGTATGTAAATGCTAACTATTGTTACAGACATACTAAATGTTACCTTACCCCTTCATCAGAACTCTTTAAACAGAGGCTAGATGACCGCTTGTCCTGTGAATGGTATCAATAAATGAATGGGAAAGCTTCGGTTAAGTACTTATTATGTACCTACTGTGTGTGTCATATTGTGCCAAGTACTGGGGATTCAATGAGAAAAGTGAGACAACCTCTGCTCTCAAGAAACTCATGTTCTAATGAGGAAATAGCTTACGGCAGATGGCAAGGCCTGGTCCAGAAGTTCAGATGGCAATGTCTATAGGTTTCTGACCTTTCCACAAGTCTGAGGAGTTTAACTGCTGGCCAGTTATTAAATTGCAGTGGACCAGATGGAGAGTGATTCCATTTGACTGGAACTCTGAAAATGTAGATTGGAGTTGGTTTTGTTTTTTTTTTTGGCTGGGGAAGGGGGGAGGGAAGAGAAGGAAGCAAGCATTTATACACCTATTATGTGCCAGGCACTGTGCTAAGTGATTTACATAATATTATTTCACTTGATACTCACAACATTATGATGTAGGTGCTATTATCCCCATTTTACAGATGACAAAACTGAGGCAGACAGGTTAATTGATTTGCTCAGCACTACACAGCTAAGTGTCTGAGGCTGTATTTGAACTCAGGTTTTCCTGACCCCAGGCTCAGGGCCTTATCTATCCACTGTGCCATCTTGATACCTCTTTGGGTTGGTTCTTCAGAGTAAGGCTGAAAAGCTTATATTTTATCCTCTGCTACTGTTTAGTGAGCTCCTGTTTTTTAAAGAGACAGCATATTTGGAAAACGACTTTAGCAACTCCAGAATCAACTGGAGAGGGGAAAGATTAGAAGCTGGGAAACCAGTTTAGAGCCTACATAATATTACATGTGACTGGTGATGAAAGTTTGAACTAAGTTAGTATCAGGCTGCGTGGAAGAGAAAAAATAGGGAAGACCACTGAGGAAGAGACCTGGTGGACACCCAGTGTAACAATCTCTGTAGTTCATTGATGCTTTATCCTTGCCAAGACCAAGATAGATCCTTAATCCTCGGCCATTCTCGGGGCTCCCATTTGGTGCTAATTGTGGCAAACGACTTACTTCTCATGCATTCCTCTTCACTATTCTATTTTGTCACGGCAGGATCCTTAGCAGGGCTCTGGTTATGTCTTGATTTCTCCTACTTTTTAGGGGACTTTCCTATTCTTGGAGATGTCTCAGGCTACTTGCCCAAACACTCAGGTGTTTGATCTGCAGTTAACGATTTCTTGCCAAAGCTCTAATGCAAATAGAAGCTCCCCTCTGCTGTTCATATGAAATAATCCAAATTCCACCCACTCCTGCTTCTTCCTTTGTCTTCCACCTCAATGTTTAGCAGATTTCAGCCACTGGTTACTTCTGGTTTGACTCTTTGCTGGAAAAGTGTTGGTCTAGGACTTGGTGTCACCTAATTGCTGTGTGCACTCAATTTTAAAAATTGGTTTATTTTTCAACAATTTGAATCTAGTTCTCTCCCTTTTTTTTGCTGTTAAAAAAATGTATGGAGTAGTCACATGGCAAGAGTGAGAAAGAACTAATGGACAGCCTGAATGATCTCCTATTGCCAATCGAATATTTAAAAACTAGAGGGAAATGGGGCAGCTAGGTGGCACAGTGAATAGAGCACTGGCCCTGGAGTCAGAAGGACGGGAGTTCAAATTTGGCCTCAGACACTCATCACTTACTAGTGGTGTGACCTTGGGCAAGTCACTTAACCTCAATTGCCCTGCCTTCCCCCCTCCAAAAAAGTAAAAACAAACAAACAAACAACTAGAGGGAGCCTCCAGTGAATTTAACAAGGATACTTGGAAAGACATGGATAAAGATTATTTGGATGAAAAGCTGTGGATGGGTTGTGATCTTTACTATTCATAGGATCATAGATTTAGAATTGGAAAGGATCTTTTAGGTCATCTAGTCCAACAGTTTGGTTGATCAGAAGACGAAACAAGCCCAGAGAGGTTGTGATTTGTCTTGGGTCATACAGCTAGTGTCTGAAATAGGATTTGAACCAAGATCTTTCTCATTGTATGTTTGGCACTCTGTCTACTAATCCATGCTGACTTCTATCCTGTGGGAAGTACTCAAAGATCCATGTACCCATTGAAGATAAAAAAGATAGGGAGAACTGTTGTAGTCTGTTAATGTTTCTACTTTCTTTAGCTTCCTATTCGTGGTTTTCTTTGTTGTTTTATGCTGTTGGTTCCTAGGATGCGGCTTGATCTAGAGTGGTTCTGTAGCAATAAAAACTCTGTTGTACAAAGGCCTACTTCTGCCTTTCAGGTTTATGGCCATTCTACATACTAGGAACAGTGGATATATAACAGAAATCAGATACCCAGCTCTATGGTGAATAGGACTTTTCCTTTTCTTTTGTGTTTTCTATTGCATTGGACTCACTAAAAGCAGAA
Source organism: Pseudochirops corinnae (assembly GCA_028646515.1). Lineage (NCBI taxonomy): Eukaryota > Metazoa > Chordata > Mammalia > Diprotodontia > Pseudocheiridae > Pseudochirops > Pseudochirops corinnae. Next base: position 159,165,384 of record CM053587.1, on the reverse strand, counting down.
AACAATCTCTGCTGACCCACACTATGTGCTGGAATCTTAAATAGTGTGTGATGAGCTAGATTTTGGAGCTAGAATGTGGTTCTTCCATCTTCAGTTTTATACACTCAGTAGTTAGATTGGTTGCTGGAGAGATGTCTCCTTGTTGAAAGACTGCTGGGTTTGTTAATACCTCCTAGCAACCAGAAGAACAACACTCTAGTGGCTTTGTGACTTGATCCTGGGAAGGCATTTCTTTGTAACTGCATGGTTCCTCATACTTTGGGGCATTGAAATAGAGATTTAGAACAGTGTGCTTAAACAGTATGTTCCATCATTCCCACATTACTATGTTGTGACATATGAAGTGGTTGGTTGTTTGATCAGTGAGATTTTTAAAAGTCAGAAATTGCATGTAATGTAATAGTACTTTGCAATCTTTCTAGGAAAGTACCCTCTTGTGTTCATTTGGCTCTCAAACAATACTTTGTGGACTTGAAGGGTACACTGACAGTTCTCCAGGGGGTTGTTGAAAGAAGGGGTGAGGCAGAGTGTGATGACAACAGGACTTATCCCTTTGCTACATGACAGGTTGGGATCAAGTTAGTTTGAAGGTACCCCTCAAAAAATCAAAGAAGGGATACAAAGATATGTATTTCCACTGCTTTACAATGGTTTAAAAATTGGTTTTATTCTTCTGATAACCATCAGACAAGGCTAAACTGTTTTATCCCTTTTGTGGGTGAAGGGAATTTGGGCAATACAGAAAATGTCTGTTGGGTGAAGGAAAGAAGATTAAGAGAAAAACTAAAAAAGTCACTCATAATTCCCTAGTTCTTCATTTACTTTGATGTTTCTCTTATTTACTGTGGGCCTAGAAAGGGGCTAGCTGCTATCGGTTGAATTGCCTGGGGTCCTTCTGGCCTTAAGCCCAGTAGGAGTCAGCTTGCATGTGTTTGGTCACTCTACTCTCAGTTCAGCTGGAAGTACTCCACCCCCAGGCTGAATGTCCATGGACAAAGAGAACAGATCTGAACTCATTTGTCAATGATTAACATACTTAATGTACCCTCCCCATCCCGAGGATTCTGAATCCTTACCTGTCATTATTTAAACCCCACCCTCCATCTCCCACTCCTGGATCCCCTCTTTCCTTTTCCCTTAAGCCAAAGTATACAACATCCTAATCAAAAGGCACCCCCCCTTTCCACTGTGCTCTCCACAATGCCTGCTCCACAAGGAGCAGATCGGCTGTCATGTTAAACCTTTTTCTTTCCCACCCCTTCTAGCATGTTTCTCTCTCTAAGACCTGAATTCCTTCTGAACACACAGCCTCCCTGGCCAACCTTTCCAGCACTGTTTATACCTTTATTCATACCCCTAATTCACTGGTTGTGGTGGGGAGCAGTGGGGGCAGTTGGAATATTCCTGCTTTCCATTGCCAATGCCTACTCTCCCTTTACCACCATTACTCAGTAACCTCTCTTCCTTTGAGGTTCATATCATCTATATTTATCATCCATTCGAAATTCTGGTGGCTGTTTTCAACCAATCTTCAGGCCTATAGGGCACTCTCTTTCCTTTCCTAATAAATGGTGCCTGACTCTGAGTCTTTCTTTTCTTCCCAGCTCCTGCCCTCAGGTTGAAGTACCTCCATATACATATTGATATCCATCAAACACCCTAACCTCTCAGTGCCTCAACATACTCCTTTCCCATGGCCCATTCCAGCTATATGCAGAGATAGTCCTATCCTTGATCTTGCTGCCACCCACAAATACACCTTCCATGTTCATAAGCTCTGAAATTCCTATATCTGATCACAATCTGTTTTCCTTTTTACCTCTCCCTCTGCCCAGCAACCCCCAAAACAGTTTTTCATCCTTACTCCTTTGATGAACCAGTTTGAATCTACACAGACTTCCATTGAGTCCCTTTGCCCCTTTATGCTTTTGAAGATCTTGCCTTGCCAAGCCTCAGTCCCTGGTCACTCCTACCACCTGCTGCCTTTGCTAAATGAAGCTGGAGAAAGTCATGAAACCCTATTGATTAGGTCCTCTAGAAATTTATGTGACATGATCTCAATTGGGCCCTTATTATTACAAGCCAATACTCTTATACTTCCTTAATCAACTCACTGTCCCAGTTGCCACAGCCGCTTTTCATTCCTCCCAAATTTCCCAAGGCTCCTCTCCCTCCCTTCCATTGAGAACCTTGCTTCTTACTTGACTGAAAAAAACAAAACAACCTAATGTCATTTCAGCTGAGCTCCCTCTTTTCTCTTCCTCTTCATCTCAAATGCTTTCTACCATTTTCTCCTCTTTCACATTTTTCTCACATGAAGAGGTAACCCTTCTCCTTGCCAAGGAGACTCTCTTTCTCCCCTCCCCTCCACTCAATGTGCACAAGCAATCCCATCCCATCCCATTCCATTCCATTCATCTTTTCTAGAAGACAGTTTCTTTGATCATCCCCATTCTCTCATGTCTTTACTTTCTTCCTATCTACTGGTAGCTTCCCTACGGCCTAAAAACATGCCACGACCTCCCCATCAAAAAACTTGACTTGGCTGGTCCATCTGTCTCTGTGAGCTATTGTCTTCTATCTGTTCTCCTTTCTTGGGGTAAATGCCTCCAGAAGGCCATCTGCCAATGATGACTCCACTTCCTTTCCTTTCACTCCCATCTTAACTCTTCACAGTCTGGCTTTTGATTTCATCAGTCAAATGAAATTGATCTCTCCAAAGTTATCAGTGATCTCTTAGTCACTAAGTTCAATGGCCTTTCCTTGCTCCCCATGCTTCTTGAGCTCTCTGCAGCCTGTGGCACTGTCTATAACCTTCTTGTTCTTAACACTTTCTTCTCTCTGAGTTCTCCTAACTAGCTGACCATTTCTTCTTAAATTCTTTTGCTGAATCTTCACCCATTCAGGTTTTACTTACTAATCATAGGTGTCCCCCAAAACTCTGTTCTGGTTCTTCTTCTCCTTTCCATTTATGCTCTTTTACTTGGTGATCTCATTAGCTTCCAAGGTTTAAACTGCTGTCTCTACACGGATGATTCTCATGTTTATTTATCCAGCCCTAACCTCTCTCTTGGCCTCTCGTCTCTCATCTCCAACTGGCTTTCAGACATTTTGAACTGTATTGTCTTCATGTCCCAAACTGAATTCATTCTTTTTTTCCTGCCCAATATCTCCCATATTCCACACTTCTCTTTTACTGTGGAGGGTGCCACTACCCTTCTGGTCACCCAGTCTCCCAATTGGATGTCATCCTCAATTCTGAACACTCTCATCGCCCTCCCTGTATCTAATCAGTTGCAGAATCCCATCGTCTCTACCTTTACAAAATCACTCTTACATACCATCTCCTCTATTCTGATATATTTACCATTCTGTTGTAGGCTCTTATTACCTCCTGTCTTGACTATCCCAGTAGTCTGCTGGTTGGTTTTCTTGCCTCAAATCTCCTCCCACTTCTTCTCATTTGTTAAATCAGTCTTCCCAAAGGATAAGTTTGACCAGCTTGCCCCTCTATTCAGTCAGCTCCAGTGACTCCCTATCACTTTTGGGATTGAAAATATAAAATTCTGCTTGGCTTTGAAAGCCCTCTACAATCTGACCCTTTCCTACCTTACCCTGCCCCCACCTTCCATGAACTCTGCCATAAAGGGACATGGCTTCTTTGCTGTTCCTCTAACTAGACTCTCCATCTCCTGGAACTTTCACTTGCTGTCCCCCCATCTGGAATTCTGTCTCTCATCTCTTCATCCTAACTTCCCTGGCTTCCTGCATGTCTCAGTTAAAATCCCACCTTCTATAAGTAACTTTCATTCATCTTTCTTAATTCTCTTGCTTTGCCTCCCTTGAATATCTCTAATTTATCATGTAGATAACTTGTTTGTACATCATCATTTGCCTGTTGTTGATCCTGTTAGACTGTTAGCTCTTTGAGAGAAGGGACTTGTCTTTTGTTTGTTTGTTTTTGCCTTCTTTGTATCCCTCATGTTTAACACAGTCACCCAGGACACACTTGTGTGAGACAGAGGAGTTCAGAGTCTGAATCTAAGATCAGAAAAGGTCTTTATTCTTTCTCATGAGAAAGGACTCTGCCCCCGTTGCCTGCATGGTGGCAGGGAGAGAGCCACAGATAGAAGCCAGCCCATGGTTATATAATCTTCCAATGCAGAAACCTAATCCACTCAACTGGCCATCACTCTTATTGGTAGGGGGGCTGACCCACAACCTAAGTGCAGGAATCTCTCTGAGACAAAGGACCCAGAAACATGTGGGTGTCCAATGAAAGCAGTCTTCACCTTATTTGGTGTGTCTTCTGCTGAGTTGGCTCTGGAGGAGGGTCTCCATTGCTCTAAGCCCCAGATTGCTTGAAGGTCAGGTGACCTAACCCTAGGCCTAGTGAATACTGAAGCCGTTCTAGATTTGATTTTTCAGAATGGGGAAACTTCACTATAAATTATCCCTCACACACTTAATAAATACTTAGTGACTGACCTACTGACTTGTTGGTGCCCTGCAGATTTAGGTTGCCTAACAACCAAGCTGCTGGCCTTTAGAAAATGGCAAAGGACACCTTTTAGCCATTTTGCTTGGTTTTGCTTGGGGCTTTATATCCCCATGAGAGAATCAATTTTTGTATTGAATGAAAAAAGATAGATCTACTCTTATCTCCGGATAGTATAACTAATATTAATTCTTAAACAGAGGGTTCTGGTGATTGTAATACAGAAAAATATGAGTACATCAAATGACTTGTTGAAATGATTAGTTTATGAGGTAAGTTGTTGAAAAACTCCCATTTTGGGGGCTGCTAGGTGGTGCAGCAAATGGAACACTGGCCCTGGAATCAGGAGGACCTGAGTTCCGATCTGGCTTCAGACACACACTAGCTGTGTGACCTTGGGCAAGTCACTTAACCCCAATTGCCTGGCCCAGTCCTCCCCGCTCCAAAAAGAAAAAAGAAAAACTCCCATTTTTAGGGGAAAATTAAATGACACAAAGAACAGAAGAATCAGTCAATGAACAAACATTTAGTAGAAACCTTGTATGTGTTCCACGGCATTCTGAGCACTTCAGATATAAGGAAAAATAAAACTGTTTCTTGCTCTTAGGGAGCTGTTATGGGAATCTGAAGATCTTCCCTGCCCCTAGGCCCTTTGCTAAAGTGGCTACATGACTCTGAGGACCCTTGGATATTTGAAAGTATACTCTGTTCCCTAATAGGCTGAATGTGGTCACGTGGAGCCTGTGGCGCCAGGCTTGTTTTCCAGGAATGCCCCTGCCTTGTAGCTTTATGATTGGGCAGTGGGTCTAGAGGGCTGTGACATTCTCTAAGCCAGGAGAAGGCTATATATACGCCCTGATGTGAGGTTTTGGTTTGGGGATCACTTTGAGAAGAGTTGTGTGATTTGGCCAGAAGAGACTCTGGGCAGCCGTTGAGCCCCCCGGCTTTGAAAAACCCAGATGTTGGTGCTTCCCTCTCTGGTAACTGACT
>CM053587.1:159143291-159159396 GCA_028646515.1 Pseudochirops corinnae | reverse complement strand
GGACAGAATGAATATAGATGATTTTCTAGTAGTTATGTGGAAAAAGGAAGGAAAGAGAGAGAATAATAATGTGAAAGCATTATCAAGGTCAAGACAAAGTGTTTTTTTGCATGTTATGTATATGTGATACAGAATGCAAGTGAGTTTTTATAACAGAGAAGAACTGCTCATATTTGTATACAAACATAGGGAAATGATGCAGAGTGAAGTGAACAGAACCTGAGAATAATTTGCACAATAATAACAATATTGTAAACACAAACAACTTTAAAGGAATGAGGAACTCTGATCAGCATAAGGACCAATCAGGATTCCAGAGGATTGATGATGAAACACGTTACTCACCTCCTGATGGAAAGATAAAGGACCCAGACCATAGAATAAGATATGTGTCTTTTTGGTCATGGTCAATGTGGAAATTTGTTTTGCTTGACTGTATATGTTTATAACAAGAGTTTTGTTTTTCTTTCATTCCAAATTGGGGGAGGGGGGCAGAATTTGGATGGGAAGAAAAAAAGATAAATCTTTGCTGAACGAAAAAATTAAATATATGTATAGATAGATAGATATAGATTTAGATTTAGATATAGATAGATATAGATATAGATATAGATATAGATATAGATATAGATATAGATATAGATATAGGTAGATGTGCATATACATATATTTAAAGTTGAAAGGGAGAAAGTAGAGGACCATAGGAGGAAGGGGGTGTAATCAAGTGCAAATTTAAAGTCATTAATCAAAGGCATTGACAAAATGTAAAACCAACTCATTCTCAGGCAGAAGAAATTATGAATAAGGTTTTGAGGTGTGAGGGGAAATTAGGAAGTTCACATTACCTTTCTAATAAAGTGAGATTCAAGGTTCATTCAAAATGCTTTTATTGGTTGCTTCAGAGTTCTATACTAGGTTCCAGGGATGAGGAGGAAATATTCAGGAAATATTCCGTCTTTGAAGGTACTTAATAAGCCTAGGAGGTGGGGGGAGGGCGGGAGGAGAAGGAAGGGGGCGTGAAAACATTCACATCTCAAATGACAGAAAAACAAAACGAAGCAATATTCACAAATGAAAGTAACAAAACAAATGGATTCCTTGAGTCCTGGTGGAGTTAAGAATAAAAGACTGGTCTTCCTGGTGGGCTTGTCCAGGAAAAGTTTCTAAATGCAGTTAGGCTTAGAAGAAAGTGACGAACTTGGAATGGCCAGGAGAAGGAGAGAGGGTATTCCAGGTTATGAAAGAGCTATGGTAAGAATGGAATTATTTAGATTTTTTTGTACTGTTACTTTCAAAGTCAGTTAAATTTAGCACCTTTTCTTCTTCACTGATGAAAGCGTTTTCATCCAACCAATTTTCAGAAATCTTTCTTTTGATAACATTGAAAGATGTCTCAGCATCTTGGACGAGAGCCAATTGGCAGCTTCCTCCCAGAAATCTCAAAAAGGAAGTTCAGTGGATATTCTTCCTAAGCATTTGGTTCTTGTGTTCTTGAGCTTTGGCATCTGTTATTTAATAAGTTATTATTCTCATCAACTGCTATTGAGATTTCATTTCCCTGATTGCTGGAGCCTTGTTTATTTGAATTCATTTTATTCATCACAAACAACTGTGTTTGCAGGAAACATACATAAAACCTTTTTGTTGAATATGTTTCCCATTCCTTTAGATAGTTTTCATCCTCTGTGACTGAGGAGTTAAGCATTCCAAAACCCCTTCTTTTAATCAAATCAAGTATAGAATTCAAATAAAATCTAGCAAATGCGTCACTGCTGGTGTTATCCACAGGGGCCTTTTTCATGTTCACATTATTGTTCTCATCTCTGAAAGAGCCGTTATCTGAGCACAGTAAATGGGGGAGTGTTGAAGTCCATAAATGAAAGCCCCCTAAATTCTCAATGTCGGATGCTTTCCGGTATACAAATCCCCGGTCTTTTTCATTTACTGGTTGGATGACAGCAGTTAGTATTGGGCAATGCTGACCACAAACAGCATAGAGCTTATCCAGAGAATCACCTTCCTGAAGGATTGCACTATTCCTATTATTGGCAGGTGATGGCTGGCTTTTAACAGGCCCATCAGTTACAGGATGTCCCACAGGATGTACCTTGTTCCCAGGCATGGTATATACACAGGTGAGAGATGTGCCTACCTTGCCTGGTTGCTGATTATCCTCCACTTTATCTTCATGAAGATTTGGTATACTATCAGTGTTGACAGTCTTATCTTGAATCCTTAATGAATCATCATGAAAAGGGTCTGAATCACTGCAATGAGGCATATTAAAATAGTTACACCTAGGTTCAAGGGGTTGAGCCATTTCTTCAAGTTCTGAAGAAGATATGTCAGCCAGCATTGGCCCCTGGTCCAAATTTCCAAAATGTGAATACGGAATCTCATCACTATTGTTATCAAGTAGTGTATCTACTGATGTGGTCTCCACATTGCCATACATTCCTGTGTTCTCAAGGGAGGATAACCTTAATAAATGATTTTCTTTTAGGAGCCATTTGCCTTTGTCAATCAAGACACCTTCATCTGTACCCCTAATAGGTCTGCCATGATTATATTGTTCCATACAATGTTCTTGTCCGTGATGGTTGACTTTCACTCCATTAATACCTGGTGTGAAAGAAGTCTCTTCAGCACAGGTAAGACTGCCACGCATTTCTCCCTCCCAAGAGCTTTGTAATGTGGGTGAATGGTGTGACACTTGCTGAGGAGAATTAAATGTCTTAGATTGATCATTGTAAGGATTTGTTCTCTCAGCTTTATTGATAGATTCTAAAGAACTGGTTTGAAATGCTTGGGAGACATATGTAGACCCAATAAGGAGAGAAGGTTTAATAGCTTCTTTTCCATAAAGCCTTTCTATGGTTCTTTTTACAAACCCAGTATTATATTCTCTCTCCTGAATTATTTCATCCCCACTTTCATTTGTCAGGTCACTGGATGTTTTATACGTAGGCTCACTCTCAGTATCTGGCCTATAGTCTGACCAATCAGAAGTTACTGGACTTTTTAAACATTTTCTAGATCCAAGAGAAGGAATTGAATGATTTCTATTGTTCACTTCCATTTTTACTTGCACATTAGCTTCTCCTTCATGGGTGTCATTTTCTGGACTTTGCTTAGAATCGTAACAAAAAACTAAAGATGGTGGCTTAGTCAATCTCTTCTCACAAGATTTATCATTCCTTTTTTCTTCTTCCATAATGCCTCCATCAGACAAAGCGGTTAATTCTGGATTTTCATTTGTTTTTGTCTTCTCTCTTGTTCCCAGGTTAGCTTGCTCTCCTACATTTTCCTGTACATTAAAGTTAGTCTTGTCCTGATTTTCTATCTCTTCAAAGGATTCTAAGTCTGAAATATTTCTTTCTCCTGAAGTCATGCTGTTAGTTGTTGAGCCTGGTTCCTCAGAAGTCCTTGAGTCTTCCTTATCAAATGACATATCTATATTTTTATCCTGAGATTCATTTAGCAAACCATTTTGAAATTCTGCCAGAGGACTCTCTTCTTGCTTTTCACTAAGCTCCATTACTGCTTCATTTGGGAAAGGATGGCAATTACTTAAATTCCCCATATTCTCATTCTGCAATGGTGCTAATTCATGAATACTCAAGCCATTTAGCTCCTCTGACATAATGAGGTCCTCTTGTAACCTATCAGACCTTTCTAATTCTTCAGTCAATTCCAAGTTGTCAGTTTTTTCCTCAGAATTTAAAAAGTCATTTGGAATGCAAATCTTACTCATAACATGGGTTTCTTCAATTGGGCAAGGTAATGCAAAAGTACAGGATGCACTTTCTTCCTCATCTTCACTATGGGAAAAATCCTCTTTCAGAAAACAGGGCTCATCCAAAGAGCAAGTCTGATCCAAAGCAAAATTCTCAGTGGGATGAAAGGCATTGCTGAGAGCACAGGCTTTATGGGAAATGGGTGTTTCTTCAGTGCCATAGTCCTTCACAGAGTCGACTTCATACAAAGCATGGGCTTCCTTGGCCTTTTCATTTCCACTGTGCTTTGCAATATTTTGAATGTCATATGTAGATGAATTTGCAGAGACATCCATGGTGATTTGTTCTTTCCCAATGAGACCTAAGCAAGTTGCGGCTGACTCCTTTAAGTGTGAAACAGCAGTTTTCAAATCATCAGCTTTTTCTACGATGGCAATATGCTTCAAAAACTCTAACAAGGTAAATATCTCTGAAGATTTAGAAGTCATGATGAAGTTATCATCTTGGCAGATGGTATCCAAACTTCCCTTCAGGTTTAGTAACATTAACCAGGCTAAAACAAGGTTAGTGGATGAACTACATAAGGGAGAAGAAAGAGAAGAAAAATCTGAAAGTGGGCATGGTATTTTAGCAGTTCCATTCTGACTTTTTTGAAGGCTTAGGATAAATGCTTGCATCTGGTGAAGCAACAGGCCAGACAGAAGGTCCTTTGACATGTTGGACATAATCACACTACTGTCTCCACCACTAACTTGAACTGCCGCCTCCACACTTTGTCTTCTGAAATCTGGCTTTTTTTCCTGGGGATCAATGCCTAACTCAGAATTTTGGGGGGATTCTTGAGTCTTTTCTTTAGCTGCATGGATCTTTGTATCATACTCAAGGAAAATTGATGGTTTAACCTGTTCTTCCAAAGAAGCATCAGTCAGAGATCGAATCTGTCTTTCATAGACTTCTTTGGCAAGTTCTTCAACAGTACCCTGGTTAGTGGGAGATTTATTTGGCATTTCATCAAAATTATATTCATCCAGGGGAGGATTTGTAGTTGTCTGTGTCTTATTTCCTATAATAGCTTCACTTTCCTTCCCAGAAACAGCTTGGATAAGATTAGAAAAACAATTATCAGTATAATTTCCAATGTCCCCTTCCTCTTTATTTAGTGAGGTTAATTTCTCAGATGATAAAGTAGGAGGTGGAAATACACTTTGCAACCAGGTTTGAATGTAATTCTGAACAGAATGATGAGCAAGATCATCTGGAAAATCACCTTTTTTCAGAGAAGTGAGTGAATGATCCCAGATTCTGGAATGCTGTTTATTTTCAGCAGTGTCTGACTTCAATTTGCCCAGTTTTTGTTTTTTCTGATTTTTTAGAGATGAGTTTAAATTATTCACTTTTGAAAAAATATTCTTCTTTTCAGTTCCTATCATGTACCCTGCTGCCACAGACTTCTGTACATAGAAAGGCTTGGGGACTTGGTTCCTGACTTTAAGTACATGATGTGCACCTTTAATACCAAAAGTATTTTTGCAATATTTATTGTCATTCTGGGGAATATCTTTTTTCTCTAGACTACTTTCCTTTTTCATGGATCCTGGAAAGCTCATTTTTTTAATGGCTTTGTGTTTTGCTTTGCCTACAAAAAGTCCATTATCCTTAATTCTTCTGGCAGCAGGAAATTGAGTTGATGGGAGCATCTTAGAAGTCTTGAGGTTTAGGTTACTTTTAGAAGACACACCGTTTGCATAGCCAGTCTTATTGGCTGCTTTCTTGCTTCCAACCTGAAGTACTACTGTTCTTTCTGTACGGTGTGAGCTCTGTGACATGGTTTCCTGAATTTTTTCACTATTGAAGTCCACCTTCTCACTCTTATCAAGACTTCTTTTAGTTGCATTCCCCCTGTTGTGTTGCCTCTGTTCTGAATTTACCACTTTCAGTTGAGACTTTTCCCCCTTTTTCTTTCTGGGTTCAGAGGATAAAATCAGCCTTTCCCTGGTAGGGGTGCTTGTTAACCCACACCGAGCAAATTCACTCACTAGTCTATCAATGTTGGTGGTCACAGCAGAGGGACCCATTGAGGTGAGGAGCTCAGAATTAGTTTCAGCATGAGACAATTCAGTTCCAGACCCACTAACACAAAAGTGGGTAATGTCTCCTGGAAAAGGTCTAATCCTGTCATTTATTGTATCATAAGGTATAAAGTTCTTCATACAAACCATATCTTCCTCCATAAGTGATTTATCCTGGACAATCTCTGACAAACTCTTATTCTGAGTCACCTCCAAAGTCTTTTGACTTGTAATCTCTATGAGGCCACCACTTTTGGGGCTAGACAAAAGCAACCTGTCTTCAGTTTTGCTTTCTAGAGAAGACTTCGATGGATTCTCGCTATTGAACTCGGCAAGTTTTGGTTTGTTAGTCACTGATGACATTTTGCTGCTAGAATGTGTGAACATGCGATATTCAGATTTGCTTTCTCCATCTTCTCTTTCTTCACTGTAGGAAAATTGTCCAATCATTTTCTCTTCAACTTCTGTTTCGGATACCAAGGTAATGCTCTCTACTTGAGACTTCTTTTGCCGCACTCTTCTTGGACCAGGTGTTGGGGGCCGTACCCTCCTCGGACCAGGTGTTGGGGGCCGATGAAAACGATGCTTGACTTGATTCTGAGGCACCTCGCTAACATCTGTGTTCACAGGAGTATTCTCCCAAACAGCAGCTTTATAAATGTCACATTCTCTGCCTGTCACTGGAGGGTTTGTTTCTTTTGCTAACCTGTTCATTTCATTGTCACATTTTTCTAAGGATGGGATATCTGTAGATATCATACAGGTAGAACTTTCTATAGCAGGTGACTGATCTGTCCTGACTGGAAAACTACATGTCTTACTCTTTTTGTCATCATTAGGCAGACCAACTCTACTGACAGCAGTTGTCCATTTTATAGTCTCTTCCTCTTTTATCTTGAATCGAACTTTCATCTCAACTGTCATAGTGCCATCTTGATTAACCAGAATTGATTTCTCAATGTCATCTTCAGAAGGTACTATCGATATGTCCTCACAAGCCTGAGAATCATTTTTTTCCAAACCCAAGTAATTGTCAGGGGCAAGAGAGCAGTCTGAATTATAATCATTACTATAAATTTTGTCAGAAGAAAGAGAGTAAATCTGAGACCTTGGGCTTGAAGGCCTGCGCATAATCACTTTCAAGATTGCAAGAGTAAATGTCACCCAAAATCACAACATGGTGCAGAGGTGGCGAAGACAAAGGATCCAAATGGAGAAAGGCAGCAAAGGAAAAAAGATAGGAAAAATAGAAAAGCAAACCAATTAGTGTATGAGAATATAACAAAATAAATCAAATAAAATTAGATAATTGGCAAAATACAAATTTTCAATTATCCTTTCCATGATGTCAACAAAGCTCATTTTAGATGGATCCCATGTGATCCAGGAGAGTGTACTTGTATACCCCAGATAAGGCTTCCATATTGTGGTGCCCCAACATTTGGAAACTGTTCCCCCATAAGTCACTATCCATTGGACCTGTTGAGCCTTCACATATAAAATATGCAATATTGTTATTGTTGCTACTTTTGTTTGAACCAAACCTGTGATTTCATTAGTACATAAAATTCCCAATGAGGAAATTCCCTCTACCAAAGCAGGTCAGCAAAAACTCTGCCATCTATGTGTTCTTGTTCTCTCTCTCTCTCTCTGTCTCTCTCTCTCTCTCTCTCCTTCCCTCTGTTTGTCTCTCCCCACCCCCCTCTCTATGCTCTCTCTTTAATTTCCAACTTTTTTTTTAAGTTGACTGCATAAAAAACATTCCTCATATTCCATGGAGAATTCTTGTCATGCATAAAGACAACAACAAAAATATGGCAACAGTGAATTATGAGTCACAAAGTAACAATCATTTTGGAAGAAAAAAATCTATAAAAATTAGCAAATAATGTGAATGATTTTGAATACTCAGAATACAACCAAATGTAATCTGGGCAACTTATACTGTTGTAAAATTCTTCCATTTCACTTAAATTGTTAAATTCATTGGGATATAATCTGGCAGAATAACTCTTATAATTGCTTTAATTTCATCTTCATTAGTGGTAAAAAGTTGCCTTGAACACTGAGAGTTTAAATGACATGACAAGAGTCATATAGCTAGGGTGATGATAAGTACAGCACTTACTTCACTTACTTTACTTGAGGATCAAATGAGAGAATATGTCTATAAAATGGTTTGCAAACCTCAAGGTGCTACCTAAATTTCAGTTATTATCACACAAAGCAATGTGGCATAGCAGATACAGAAGTGGCCACAAATCCGGGAGCACCAGGGTTCAAGTCCCACATCTGGCGCATACAAGGTATGTGACCCGGGACAAGTCATTTAATCTCCAAAATGGTAGACTGCAGAGAAGGTGTTGAGTTGTATTAATAAGGCAGCTTCCTCATCTGGGAATTTCCCATACCCATGAAATCACAGAACCACTTACTATTCCTGTTAACATCACTGTCATCATCTTAGCATCTGTCCTCTTCAGGTAACTCCATTTTTTAAATTTAATTTTGAGTTTTGTATACCACCATTAGGTAAATAAGCCTTATTTGAATTCTTTTGGCTTTTTTCTTATTTTTGTACCTGCTTGAACAATCATTTTTATATCCCGTTTCAATAATAGCTCTAAGAGTAACTCCATCAAAAATAAATTCTCTTGAAACAAACTACATGGAATCGTTTAGATTCATTGATCTGCTACCAAAAGGCGCACCCCCTGACTAATATAAGACAGCACAAACACCACTAGCACAGCCAGGAGCAAAGCTGGGATCCAGAGCACATTTATTTTGTTTTGTTATTGTTTTAATTGGCAACTGACTCTTCAATTCTCATCATCTCCAAATATCCACTGGTCTTTTTATTGTCATTCGAGGGTAGCAGTAGATGCTTTTGATGACAGTGCAGGGGTACACTGGTAGCCATATCCAGGGCTTAATTTGAGAAGAATCTCTCAGTGTGGAGGAACTCAGCCTCACATCATTTTTATTGCAAGCATAGGCAAAATTACTATACACTGTGGCATCATGGAAAGAAAAAGAGACTCAGGATTTATTTTCTTTCCTTTGAAAGTATTTTTTTTAAAAGACTGAATGGAAGAACGCACCCCACTCCTACCCCATTTCAATGGCAAGAAGTGAAACATTGCAATGCTCTCTTTGAATCCACATGCCTCATTTTAGATTTGTAAATGCAAATTTTTAAATTAAATTTGTTCAATTCAATCATTACTTCAATCATTTTTATAGGACCAGGTGAAGATACATAATACTATAGATTTAAGGACTTCATTTCTTCCAAAGATCTCCAACACTGCTTTATATGTATGACCTCATTTTTCTATCATTAATAAAAACAGATTGGTAGAGGGGAAAGAACACTGGATTTGGAGATAAATCAAGTCAACAGCCATTTATTAAGCACCTATCATGTGTGAGGCCCTGTGCTAAGTACTGGACCTGAGCACCTGAGTTTGAGTCCATTCTCAATCACTATTATCTAGGCCTCACTTGCCTTATTATAAATTGGAAGGGTTAGAAAAAATGACTTCTCCCTTCAAGCTCTATGTATAGTCCCATAATCCTTATATCATTAATAAGTTATATTCATAAAACACATCCTACAAAAAAGGTAGTTTTCCTTTTTTGAAGATGACTTTATCAGAGATTTTTTTTCTTCTACCTCAGTTAAAAATATTGAGATATAACTACTAAAAATATGAGAAACACATTTCTGTCAAATTGTATTATTCTGGCCATATATCAGGATTGGTATATATGCTGCAGCAGAGTTTTGGGGCTGACAAATCAAAGATTAATTCCTTAAGAACGAGTGAGGCACTCACTACTGGCCACTATCAAAATATATAGAATTCAAAAGATCAAAGGGGGTGCAAATAAGAAGGTGAAAGAGGCATTAACTGTATCATTTATCCAAAGCCTTCTCCAATAACATTAAGTGCCCTAGAACCATGACCATGATGGAAAATGCTTAACGACTCTTTCTCCAGGAAGAAAAATGTACATAAGACATACTTTAAGTTCAATGGTATTAACATTCTCCTCATCATTTTCTTAAATCTAGACAAATGCCAAAATAATCATTTGTAGCATTGGAAGATTTCTAAAGTTTAAATGACCACATTGAGGGGCGGCTGGGTGGCGCAGTAAATACAGCACAGGCCCTGCAGTCAGGAGGACCTGAGTTCAAATCCAGCCTCAGACAACTAACACAAAACTAGCCTGTGACCTTGGGCAAGTCACTTAACCCCAGTTACCCTACCTTCCCCCCTCCAAAAAGCAATAAATACATAAATGATCACATTGAAACTTTAATGATTGGCTCTTATGAGCCAGCTCAATCTGGTCCCATCATATATGTATGTGTGTGCATGTATGTCTATTTGTACAGAACACTCATCGTAGCGTACAGCATTTTCTTTGGAATCAGCAATCCAAGGCTTTCAATTCTCTAGACTGAACACTTTGGATCTTTTCTCTAAATTAATAAAAGGTGGTTTGAAAATTCTTGGACTGATTTAGGAATGACTGCAAAAAGTTGGGAAGAATGGAATTAAGGATCTGATAAATTATGGCAATTCTGCTCCTTTGCTGAACCAAACTGAATGTTATTAGATTATTTTTGTGCTAAGCTGTAATATTACTGCAGAATTCAACCAGGTGGAAACCATGACATTTTCCTTCCTCTTGAAGCAAGACATCGCACAACCTGTTGATTAATTCAGCTTGGCATAGGTTGTAAAAAAGGAGGGGGTGTGATATTGTTTCAGGCAGGTACCTTTTCTCATGATCAAAAAAGATGAAAAACATCTCGATATAGGAGATAACCAAATGCAGATTATAATGAGAAACACCTTTCAGTTTTCATTTCTCTTTTATTTTTTTTCCTACAATATGGGAAATTGGTTCATTTCAACATGCATTTTCTCTTGCTGTCAAAAATTTTACAATAAAAATGGAAGCTCTGTTTTCTAAGTGACTTACTTCTGCCTTCTGGTTTAGCCTGTCCTTTTGGGTAAATGCGTTTGGAGGTCCTTGGTAATTGATCCAGAAGCAGGTACTTAAGAAGGTCATAATTTCCTGGTTTAAATGGTTCTCTTCCTGAAGCCACTACGGCTCCAGAACTCAGTATAACCGCCTGTAGGCTGGGCACCTCAAAGAAATAGAAAAGGTCATGTCAGCTACATGCAACAATATGCATTTTGGAAAATATGGCTACAACTACCATACATAACAAAGGCTTTATTCTTTCCACATGGTCATTTTCAATTCTAACCTAAATCTCAGATGAGATCATATATGTAAAGGAATTTGTAAACTTAAAACACTATATAAATATAAAATATTAGTATTATTGTTACTGTTTTTATTATTGCCTTGATCAGCTCATTAAATCTCCTAGGCTTACAGGAAGTAAATAAGAATTTATTGATCTCCTAGTGGTAGTAGGTGGAAGTTCTAGGTGCTTTAAAAAGGTTTTTCTCCCTCTGGACCTATGGTTTCATCTGCACACAGAACTCCTAGGCTGAAAATTCTTATTATCTATCAATACTTCTATAGATTTAAGCTTGAAGAGTTGTCTGGGCCAGGATTAAGTGAGGTGTCCATGCTGAATAGCTAGTATGTGCCAGAGAAAGAGCGTGAACACCAGGCCTTCCTGACTCCAAGGCAGGTCCTCTATGAACTACACATGCTACTTCTCCTTATGCAAATATGAAAGAAATAAATGGCATTTCCACTCTCCCTGAAGATTCCATGGTATAGCTAGGGAGATATAACAACCTGTCTGTCCTCTGCCTTCCTCAGCCCCAACTCCCAGCAAGTATTCAAGGTGTTGCCAGTCTTACACCTTACTCTGGGCTAGAAAACGATCTGACGCAATATAAAGTACTCCTCTAGTTATACACTAAAGTCAGCAAAGAAGATACCTATACACATTTTTGACTTGTGGAGGTATAAGGAGGCCAAAGATTAGCCCCACTCCACCCCAAGCACCCCAATTAAATACAGCTTCTAGTCCCATTCATTGTTATGCCTGCTTACAGAACAAACCTCAACAGAAGCCATTCTAGTTTTAATATCACCATTATGGTTCCTCTCATTAAATATGTTCTCCTTGAGGGCAGGAATGATTTTTCTTTTTTGCATCCCTATGGCCAAGTACAGTACTTAACAAGTGGTAAGAGCTTGATGAATGCCTGATAATTCATTAAATGATTTATTGATCAAGCATTCCTGAACCAAAAGAGTAAACTTCATTCCAGTGGTTGGTGGCAATACCACTAGGTAGGGGTAGCTTTCTCTCAGATGTCCCTTCTTACCTTTCTTCCATCTGTGGTATACAGCTTCACAACTGGGTACTGCATGAGCTCAGTCAGGTGTTCCAGAAAGGCCTCAAAGTTCTGGGTGATCTTCCTACTTAGAATTATAACATGCCTAGTCCTTGGATCGCCATTTTTGAAAACTAAGAGTTTTCTGGGTGTCTGAATCACCACAGGAAGCTCTCGATGAGCCAGGCTGAACTCCTTCGCCCTGGCCAGCTGCGCAGCTCTGCGACGAGCACTGAGGGGTCGACTGCTCTGCCAGGGCAGGGGCTTCTGGCGAGCCTTCTCCAGGTCAATGGGTTTTATTTTCTTCCTGTGAGAACAGATATATGACCTGCCGTCCTCGAGGTCCTCGAGATTGGTGATGCTATGGATACCCCGTGGAGTGCTGATATTCCTCACTCCAAAAGGCAATGGGACCTTCCTAGACAAGTTGTCAAGCAAGGCATCAAAAGTCTTGAAAGAGCGAGGGTTAACCACCATCTGGACTCCACTGAACTGAGGGTCTCCACTCTTATAAAAACTGATTCTTTTGGCCACAACTGGTTGAGTGACATTGAAGTGTCGAGGATAAGAAGCTTGACCTTCAGAAGAAGCTGCACGAATCATTGAAAAGTTAGTGGAAGGAGTCTCACCCATTTTGACTGGAATCTAGAGACAAGGGAGAAAAGGAAAATTCAAGCAAATAATAATAAATCTTGTAACAATAATGATAGCAATAATGAAAGCTAGTATTTGTATAAGCGCTCACTTGTTATCTTGTTTGATCCTCACAGCAATTCTACAAGGTGGATTCTATTGTTATCCCCATTTTGCAGATGAGGAAGCTGAGGCACGGAGAGGCTAAGTAACTTATCCAGGATGGCACAGCTAGTAAGTGTCCGAGGCAGAATTTTATCTTAAGTCTAGTGCTCTATCTCTTATACTGCCCTATGACAGTTAAAAGTCACACAAGGTCCTCCTATCAACTGTTCCCAAATGCAAATTTGAGAACTGGGAAGCCTTCAGAAAATTTCCACTAATTGATAAAACCACAGTCTCTGAACTAGAAAGTGAGCTGCTGTGGAGGAATTTGTTTGGCTCTGGGTTGTATTTTTTTTTGTTTTACGCTATTTTATTGCATTTTTGGTTGTATTAAATCACCTTAATTACTGGTGTCTTAAGAAACAGTAAGCATTCCCTGCAGCTTGGAAATATGGGTAAGTTTTAAAGAAAAACTGAACCAATTGAATAAATGTAATCAGCATTCTGAAGATGAAAAAAAAAGTATATTTGTAATTTAAAACTCACTATAAATCTGGCCCCAATCACCCACTTAAATAGATCCAAGCTGTTATCTAAGATTCCTTCATATATCTCCAGTGTAATTTGCAAATCTTATCTGTGTATTCTTTAGGAAAATGTATTCAAAGATCAGAATAGAAATGAGATGTTTTCTTCCAATGGATGAAAGTAATTATGGTACTTGAGAAAATAAAGGCAGAACCGCACAAAGCAGGAGTGGGAAGCTAGAGGATCCAGCAGAGCAGCTGAGTCAGCAAAATTGCAATCCTTTCTCATCCCTGTCATGAGAAACCCTTATTTGACCTTGAGCAGGTTGCATAATCTCTCAGTACTAACTCCTCCATCTATAAAATAGAAATGATGAGGAGTCTTTATCTGTTTCATAATAAAAATATAATAAACCATTCACATTTAGATCATACCTCTAGATTCACATCATTCTTTACTGCTGATTCCAATCTGAACAGATGCCTACACAGTGTCCATGCTGATGGGTTCTCTTTCTACAATGGGAGGCTTGGGAGGCATTTTTCTCTTCATATTTAAATTTACATTTATAAATACATAACAGTATCCTCTGCCCCTTTAGTCAATAGAGAAGGTTTTTGAAATCTAAAAGATACAACACTTATTATCCCTATGCTGCTGAGCTATGGTGGAGATTAAGGAGTTAACACTGGTAAATCACCTGAGATAAATAGGACTGTAAGAATAATGCAGTAAGCTATTATGCTCTAATATAGGGCAAGCTAAATACTTCCAAAGGCAATGGGTCAGCGTGTATCCTCTTTAGTCACACACTTGTCCTATAAATTTATAAGAAATACAGACTGCCCAAAAAGAAAGAATTTTACATTCTATTGTCAGTTATGCTTTGCACTCTATTGGGCGTCCTGGCCACGTCTCTAATCTGCTGTACCGCTTTCTCCTCTGACACTAGAGCTGTCACTAATCAATCATCTCTTGCTCCTATCTTGTAATCAGCCATTTTTCTTAGTTACAACATGCTTTTCATTCTATAAACTGATAGAACAGCATTATAGAACATACATTAATTCTATTCAACAGATGCAACATGTTTATTGTATTCACAACATACTCCCTGCCCTTAAGGAGTTTAGAGTCTTAATTGGGGAATTTATACCTTAAATAGGTATAAAATTGACCCAAAACATGGAGATGACACCTTAGCTAGGCCTTGAAAAAAAAAAGAAGGGCTTCCATGGACAAAAATGTAAAGGGAGTGTGCTTCAGGGATGACGTTTGACCTGAAATTCACAGAGATAAAATAGAGGGGCAGGTCAGAGTCTAAATTAGCCAAAAGGTAGACTATGGCCAGGTGTGCTGGCACACCCTTGTAATCCCTGCTACTAGGGGATGTCAAGGCTACTGAATGATTTGCACTTCTGAGCCAAAGTAAGGCTAATGCCCACATTAAATCTGGCACCAATATGGTAATCCTTTGGGAGCAAGGGGTCACCAAGCTGCCTATGGAGGGGGAAAGTAGCCCAAATCAGAAATGGAAGAGGTCAAAGCTTCCATGCCCAGAAGTGGCTGCTGTACTTCCAAGCTGGGTAAGACAGGAAAGGCTCAGTATCAAAAAACTATAATGATAAAAATAAAAAAGAGAATATGCAAAGGAGACTAGAATGACATATATAACATTTATTTATATTTATTTCTATCTATTTTAAGTGATGAAGTTAATTCTTTGCCATTTGAAGTTTATAGACAAACGTAGATAGATATGTATAGATGTTTATCCATCCATACATAGTATGCCACATATTCAATATCTATATCTATATATACACACGTATGCTTAGCCTGATCATATATACATATGTAGATTTATTATGTACCCACATTTACATAGCTTAATTTCATTTGTGTGTGTTTATAAAGATATGTATATATAGATATATGTGACTATACATATATGTATGTGTGTATATATACACATATATACACGTGTGTATATATAAGTGTATACACATTTATGTGCATACATATATATATATTTCCTCCTAAACCTTCCCCACTTCCATATCTCCCCTCTTATTGTAGATGGCAACACAATTCTCCCAGTTCCTCAGGCTCGTAACCTAGGAATCGTCCTAGATTCCTCACTATCTCTCACCCACTATATCCAAGCTGTTGCCAAGGCCTATAGATTTTACCTTTACACCAATTTCTATCTATCCACACACACACATATATGTGTGTGTATATGTATATGTGTGTGTATATATAAGCACACACATATATACACATGTATAAAAATATATAGACATATCCATACATATATATTTGGAACTAACCTGAGAAAGAAGTCATCTAAGTCACAGTTTAGTGTACCTTATTAGTCTAAATCAACAACAACAAAGAGTCATTTGGGGACAATCAACTCCACCTTACCATGCCCATAGCTGTCTTTCTAGTCAATTCACTGTCTAAAGTTAGAGCATGGAGTTTTAGAAATACTGTATGGAGCATTTTTTTTTAAAAAATCCATTGATTCACTGTGATAATTAAAATGGTAGTGTTGAGTCAACAAAACATCTTACAGTAAGCTAAACATCTATCTCTATCACAAAGCTTCTTCTGTCTCCCTATGACTCACTTGATCAGACAAACAGGCTTTTTAAGATATAAAATTTCATTATTTCTATTA
>CM053587.1:159123517-159143191 GCA_028646515.1 Pseudochirops corinnae | reverse complement strand
CAACTTTATTTACCTTTGAGTAAACTAGATTTGCCTAATTTTTTTTTTCTAAATCACAAACCAACCAAGATTACTAGAGTTTTTTAATTACTCCTTCTATCTTCAATGATATCATATCATTAATACTGCTGGTGTACTGGACAGTATCTATTATCATTTTATAGCATGATAATAGTTTTATGTCCAACATAAAGATATAGCAATAGTAAAGTTGAACTGAAAAAGAAAAACTCCATGAAACTAGCTAAAAAAAAAATCTTCAGAAAAATGAAAGATGTTTCTGTACTCACCAGGAATTGAAGTCTTCCTTAAAAGTTTTCTCTAAAAAAGATTTTCAATTTGTTTGTTAACTTACATAAATTTCATTGGTCATGTAACCACTTCACTTTGGGCAATGAAAGAAACACTTTCAGGTTTATTCCAAATGAGTGTCTGCCTAGGGATTGACTAAAGCCAATTAACGTAATCTGAGCTGATGCTAATCACTAGTCAGCACTCATTTTGGTTGGATGACAATCAGAACCAAATCCGCTGAGTTGCAGGTTCAGAAGTTCAGCTAGCTTTCTCATTAGAATTTCTTTTGTATAATTTTTCTGGTTTTTCGTTATTTTCACAAGGAAGCATATCGCTAATATGCAAGCATTTCTCACTCATTGCTCAGACCTCACAAACCCCAAACTCTCATTTCGTTGTTAAAAAACAAAATGAAAATAAATTTTAAAAAAATTCTTCATGTTAAAAAATAAAAAGATGATTGGTGCTTCAACCATGTAATAAATAATCCTGAGGTGTTTGTTCAGAATATTCATCACAAAAGGAAAAAATAATGACATAAGCTTCTTTCTCCCTTAATATTCATACTGTTTAATGCTACATCATTGTGTCTCTAATACAAACAGTCATCAAGGTAACGAGTTTGGTTATTTAGCACTGCACAAGATGAAAAATAGTGGCACCCCAAGACAGCCAAAGAGAGCAGGTTTCTGAAGACACAGTCTGATTGCATTGCTTTGTTTAATCGTAGTGGGATTTGAACATGTTTCAGGGTTTTACAAAACAGCATCTCCACAGATGGCAACTCTAATGATGAACAGTGACCTAATCTGATTTGAAGATGCTTTTCCTAATCAGGCCTTGTGCAAGCTTCCCATCTCTGTTCTGCACGGCACCTCAAGGGTACAGAGAAGAGAATCCCAGTGAGAGCTGATTCCCTTAACTTACACATTTTGCCAACTTCTGTCTTTTCTGCTGCTGTAAAAAAAATCAATCTGTATCTATGTGTTCTTCTGACTTATTATCCTTCAATTCACAAAAGAAAATAAATCATGACTGCACAGTTTTGCCTCAGATGCATATTTTGTGATAAACTACCAGTTAAAATTAACAATATTAATAAAAGCTGGGCTAATCCTTCAATACAGAGCTCTGTCAGTAGTCAACAACTCAACTTGCCCCAGAGATACATATCTGGTGACAATAAGCAAATATCAGTCTATAGAGAAAGAGTCTGTGTTTACAGAGGATCTCTCTTGGTTGGTTCTGTTTCTGGTGCCATTGTCTCTACCTCCTGGATTCCTTAGTCAGACTTCTGAGGCTTGCTTTTCTTGGTTCACTAACTCAGTAGGATTAGCTCCCTTGCAATGATAATCTAAACACCAATAGAAGCTTGCCTCTCTCAGCCTGCCAGTTAAACAGTTTGGCTCTTCAGCATTGCACAAACTGAACATGAATGGTGTCCCTAGACAGGCATGCCACCAAGCAGGGTGCTGTTGTGCTGTCCATGTGGAACAAGCTCTATATTCCTCCTTCGTGCCCATGCTGGACCCTTGAACCTTGAAATCTGCCCTGCATCAGAAATTTTCTGTGTAGTTCTTAATATAGGTATGGGCTGAGGACCAGGACACTCAAACTGGGCATCCCTCCTCAAACTAGTTACCTCCTTATTTTACCTAACTAGGTAGCAGGCATGGCTTGCTACTTGTACAGATCTCATTGATTTTTGGCTAGGTTCTGGGCTATGGACTCATTGTATATACTCACTACTTCTTCTGACCTGTCACAGTTACCATCAAAAACCAGCATGGGGTGGGGCGGGGAGAGTGTTGGCGGCTAGGTGGTGCAGTGAGTCAGGAGTGGAGTCAGGAGTACCTAAGTTCAAATCCAACCTCAGACACTTAACACTTACTAGCCATGTGACCTTGGGTAAGTCACTTAACCCCAATTGTCCTACATTCCCCTCTCCAAAATGCAAAAAAAAATTTTAAAAAACAGCATAGGATGAAAATTAAAAATAAAGAAATTAACTTTTCTAAAACACCCAGCATAATAGACTGACACTTCAATCTTGGCCTCAAACACAGACAATACCTGGCCTCTATTCAGACTCCCTGAATTCTAGATCCCTTGATGGTTTGGACTGAATCAATTTGCATCTTTGCTGGAGTTGGAGTCAGAAAGAACTGAGTTTGAATCACACTTAAGACCCTTGCTAGATGACCGACTTCAAAACAAGTCACTACACCTCTCATAACAATTTCACCATTAGTAAAATAGGAAAAATAAGTTATATTTGTCTTTTCTCAATTCTCATCTATTTTGACCTCTATGCAACCCCTGACACTGTCACTCACCTTCTTCTCCCTGACACTCCCTTTTTCTCTAGATTTCTGTGACACTGTTCTCACCTAATTGGCCTCCTACCTGTCTGACTCCTTCTCAGTCTCTTTTGCTGTATTTTCATCTAGAACATGCCTGCTAATCATGGTTGCCCACCAACACTCTGCCCTGGGCCCTCTTCTCTTCTCCCTGTATGCCATTTCTGTTGGTAATCACATCAGCTACCATAGTTTCAAAGATTATTTCTATCCAAAAGATTCTCAGATCTATGTATCAGCCCTAATCTTTCTTTTGAGCCAGGCATGGGGAACCTGTGGCCTTCTAAATCCTTAAATGTGGACTTTTGACTGATTCCTTTGGGATTTGTTCTGTAAAATTTGGATTCAGTCAAAAGACCATACTTAAGGATTTAGAAGGCCACATGTGGCCTTAAGGCCGCAGCTTCCCCTGCCTGTTTGAGCTCTAGTCTTGTATCACCAACTGCCTTTCTGGACATCTTTAACTGTCTGATACACATCTCAATCTACATATGTCCAAAATAGTTTCTTTCCTCCCTAAAAGTCCTTTCTTCCCAACTTCTCTATTACTCTCAATGGCACAATCATCTTCCCAATAATGTAGGCCCACACCTTCAGCATCATCACCAACCCCTAACCTATACTTGTCTCATATATACAATTGGTGGCCAAATCTCATCATTTTTACCTTCACAGATGCTTCATATATGTCCCTTTCTCTCCATTCACATAGCTGTCGTCCTAATTTAAGGTCTCATCACCTCACACTTAGACTATTACAATAGCCTTCTTACCAGTCTCCCTGTCTGATCTGTCCCTGCAGGAATCCATCTGCTACGCAGCTGACAAAATAATTTTCCTAAAGTGCAACAGTGATCATGTCATTAAGTGTCAGAGGCTTCTTTTTACCTCTACGATAAAATATAAAATCCTCTGGTATTTAAAGATCTGCACAACCTGGCCCCCTCCTACCTTCCCAATCTTCTTACTCTTTACTGCCCTATATGACCCAGTGACACTGACCTTTGAGCTGTTTCTCTCAGACAATGCCTTTTCCCTGGCTGTCCCCATTCCTGGAATGTGATCTTCCTTACTTCTGCCTCTGAACATCCTTGTGATAGTGTTCAATCATTTTCAGTTGTGCCTAACTCTTTGTGACCCAATTTGGGGTTTTCTTGGCAAAGATACTAAAGTGGTTTGTCATTTCTTTCTCCAACTCATTTTACAGATGAGGAAACTGAGGCAAACAGAGCTAATTGACTTGCCCATGGTCACATAGCTAGTAAGTATCTGAGGCCACATTTGAACTCAGGTCTGTTTGACTCCAGGCCTAGCACTATATCCACCACGCCACCTTTGAGGTTACCTTCCATTGACATTGTATATATGTATAGTTATTTACATGATTTCTTCTCCATTATAATATAAGCTGATAGTTTTTGCCTTTCTTTCTATCCCCAGTGCTTAGCAGAGAGTGGACAAAGAATAAACAATTAATAAATGCTTGCTGACTGACTTGCTATACTTCAAATTCCATCGGGTGGTTGTGAGCACCAAATGAGATGATGCATATGGAGCACATGACAAAACTTAAGGCAGTATACAAATGGTCTTTATTTTTTATCACTACACCTCCAACAACCGCCACTGAACGTGGCCAAAAGAGGTAGTTAATAAATGTTTGTCGATTATAATTTTTCTGATCTCCTGAAATTATGGGATCTAGAAATTTCAGCCTTTCTCCAACCGGGTTTTCTGTCTACCTTTCCCATTTCCAATCCCTTACCTGACTGGTTCTGGCTAACGTCTCCCCACATTCTAGAATAATATAAAAAACACGGATGTTCATGAA
The DNA here is from genome assembly GCA_028646515.1 of Pseudochirops corinnae. Classification (NCBI taxonomy): domain Eukaryota; kingdom Metazoa; phylum Chordata; class Mammalia; order Diprotodontia; family Pseudocheiridae; genus Pseudochirops; species Pseudochirops corinnae. Next base: position 159,138,706 of record CM053587.1, on the reverse strand, counting down.
AACCAATTAGCAAAATACTACAAAAGAGGTGAAACAATTCTGACACAGTGAAATCCAGGAGACTATTAAGATTCAGGAAAGGACAGGATTTAGAACCAGAAGAGATCTTATAGATCATCTAATCCAAACCCAACATTCTTTTTTTGATGAGGAGACACACAGACTTATATAGAGATTCATATATTTATAGAAATATACACACACATATTTAAGTTTATAAATACATATATATATATACAATTTTTTATGAATTACTTGGGACAAGTAACAACTGTGATATGTTTTCATTTTGTGTCAGTAATAGTCATGTGTGTAGGATTCTACTGACACTAAACTGACTCAGAACAGCTAACCTTAACCAGATGAAACTAGACTGAGGGAGGGGGAAAGGGAATAATAGGTTTTTTTAGCACCTACTATGTGGCACTGTACAAAGCATTTCATAAACAGGATCTCACTTGATTCTCACAATAGCCTTGTGAGGTACATTCTATTATGATTTTCATTTTATGGTTGAGGAAACTGAGGCAGATAAAGGTTAAGTGACTTGTCCAGGTTCATATGGTTAGTAGGTGTCTGAGGCTAAATTTGAATTCAAGGCTACTTGACTCTAGACCCAGCACTATATACACTGTGCCACCTAGCTGCTTTCCCCATCTTTAGTTCTCTGTCAGTTGCGTGCTGGATTTTATGTCATACATACTTTTTTCACTGATATCTTTTATCATGTTTTTAATTCTGTAATTTTAAAGAATGGCTATTACTCCAAGGAAACATGCAAAAGTTATCCATCTTAAAGAGTACACTTCAAAGACTGTTAAAGAAATTACAGAGGCTGACGGTGAAGGTAATTCAAGTATTTAAAAGATCATTCAAGCCCATAATGAAACAATCACACCAAAATGTAAAGAAAAGTGCAGTCAAAAATGAAAATCAGTGTCAAGAACTAACAAACTATTGCTGCAAAACATCCAAGTAAACGTTCAGAAAACAGGACAAATTGAGAATTTGTTCCTCTACAATGTGACCTAGACTTCTTGATGTTGAAAAACAGTGGGGGAAAACAGTTTTAAAAAATGGTTGCTAGTTATTTCTATTTTAAAAAATGCTTATTGTAGACAAAACAATATAAAAAACTGATATATTAAAGTTTGGAGAAAGAAGGTTATTTTACTGATGAAAATCACTTTTTAATTCAAAGCTATACACAAATTATTGTCAGAATATAGTCAAGTGAGCTTTTAAGACCCAAGTGTCTTCATCATACTGTTAAAGATCCCACCAAAAATATTGGAGAGATTTAATTTCCAGTGACTTCCAGGGGAAGTCTTGTCCCTATTGAGTAAATGATAAAGTAATAATTCTATTGATATTCTGAGAAATAATAATGTTCTATAACAACAAAAATTTCAAGTGGAGGTGGAATATATCAATATGACTTTTCACCATGTTACACATCAATCAGTTTTTTTAGTGCACCATGCTCTCCTGGTTTTCTTCCTAACTGACTACTCCTTCTCAGTCTCCTTTGCTGGAATCTCATCTAGGTTACACCTACTAACTCCAAGTGTCCCACTCTTGCCCCTTTATATTATTTCATCTGGTGATCCTCATGAGCTTCTGTGGATTTAATTATGATTTCTACATTGAGGATTCTCAAATCTACTCAAATCAAGTCATCAACTTCTATCTATTTCAGTTTTCTCAACTACATAGGAATAATAATAGCGGCTACACCTCAGGGTTGTTGTGAGAACCAAATGCAATATTTGTAACATGCTTAGCACAGTGCCTGGCACATAATAGTCATTCATTTAATAAATGCTTGTTTCCCTCTTTTCTAAGAGCATCCAGTACCCTATTCTTCAGGAAAAGGACTTCAGATTTATTTTTTTTTTTTTATTTCCAAGTGTTTTCTGGTCCTTCTTTCCTGACTCACTCTAAACTCTTTATGTAGGTCAGAATTTGTTACTGCCACTTTAATACAATACTTTTCTTAGCCTTCACCACAAAACCTTTTTTTCCCCATTTCTTTAAGGAATAATTCATTTTCTCATCTTCATTGGCTGGCAAACAAAGAGTAATTTATTTAGCAGTTCAGTCATTCAATGGATTCTGAATCCAATAAATCATTTAGTCTACATATACCCATCTTTTATCCCTATTAAAATACAAAACTTCTGACTCTCAACTCAATCATCTTTCCATTACAACATACTTTAAGAAAATTTTCTTACATAAGACATGGCTAAAAACACATCGGTCATCGAACATAGCTCAGAAACATTTCAGTGAAACATAGACTGTCATGGCGGGCAGTTAGGTGGCGCAATGATTACAATGCTAGGCCTGGAGTCAGCAAGACTCATCTCCCTGAGTTCAAATCTGTGCTCAGACTTAGTAGCCGCACGACCCTGGGCAAGTCATTTACCCTATTTGTGTCAGTTTCTTCATCTGTAAAATGAGCTGCAAACTATTCCAATATTTTTGCCAATAAAAGCCTAAAAGGGGTCACAAACAGTCAGACATGACTAAAACAAATGAACAAAAACAATATTGACATAGTGTTGGCGTTTGTTATAGAAGGTTTTATCAGGGGAGGTGAGGCAAAACTTATTTTCCAATCTCTATTCTGACTAATCATTTCTTCCACCACCCTGATTTGTATTTATTTTATTTCTATCTCCAGGCATGTATATAAGTGTACTGCAAAGAATGCTGGATTTGGAGTCAAAAGTCCCAATTCTGTTACTTCCTTGCTCTCTGGGCCTCGATTTTCTCAGAAAATATGCAATTTAGACTAATTGAGTTCTAAGGTCTCCCCTACTTCTTAAAAATTCATGATTCTAAAAATGCCATATCCACCTAAGTTTATGAGCTCATTAAAGAGAGGTTTTAGGTCATATTTCATCTCTATCGTTCCCTCAGCACCTCTCAGGTGTTCTACATACACTAGGGATTGATATGTATTTATTGAGGCTATTTTCAAGATGGATATCGATAGAATAAGCCCATAGGTGAGTCTCCCAGAGTGGTGAGGGAAGGGGAGCCCACTCTGCCTAGAGACTAACATTTAAAGTTCAGCAGGTCATAAGGTTGAAATAGATTTTAACCTTTGTTTTGTGGACCCCTTTGTCAGTCTGATGAAACCTAGAAAAGACTGTTTTTAAATGCATGAAATGACATGCATAAGATTACAAAGGAAAACCATTATATTGAAATGGAAAATATATTCTTTGACCCAACTATTGGGTCAAATACTGCTAGGCTTCTAGCCCAAAGAGATCAAAGAGTGAAGAAAAGAAAATACATACAAAAAAATATTTCTAGTAAAAGGAAGGAAATGAACATTTATCACACACCTACTAGGAGTCAGGCACTGTGCTAAGTACTTTTTACAAATAATTATCTCATTTGATCCTCACAACAACCCTTTGAGGTAGATGCTTTTATTATCTGCATTTTATGGTTGGCAGATAAAGGTTAAATGATTTGGCCAGGGGAACAGAACCTACAGTAAGTATCTGAGGCAAGATTTGAATTCAGGTTTTCTAGAACTCAGGCCCACTGTTTTATCTACCAGCCACTGCTGACCTTAAAAAAAATTTGGAAACCAAGGCAATGCTCATCACTTGTGGAATGGCTGAACACATTATGGCATATCAAGGTGATTAAATATTATCGTGCTATAAGGAATGAGGAAAAAGATTTGAAAGAGATGTGGAAAAAATTTAATGAATTGATGTATAGTCAAGTGAATAGAATCAAAAGAAAAATCTTATACTATAACATCAATATTTTAAAAGCAAACAGTTTTTAACACTTATATGAACTGATATACGAAATGAAATTAACAGAACTGGGAGAATAATTTATATAATGCCAACAATACTCCAAAAATAAATGGCTTCGAAAGTCATAAAAATTCTATACAATGCAATGACCATCTATGATTCCAGAAGACCAAGAATGAAGCATTCTATCATACCCTGACAAAGAAGTGATAGACTAAAAGTGAAGAACGAGAGACATATTTTTAGACACAGTCAGTGAGGAAATTTGTTTTGCTTGACTTTATTTGTTACAAAGACTTTGTTTCTCTTTGTCTTTCCTCCAAAGGGATAGGAGTGGGTGGAAAAGAAAAAACAATTTCTCTTCCTTAAAAAAATAAAATTTAACTAAAAAAGAAATATAGTCATAAAGATAATTTTTTAAAACATGTTTATGGACCCCAGGTTGAGAACTTTGATTAGGTCAGCACCTTCGCTTTCCAGATAGTTAAAGTGAAATTCAGCCAAAATAAGTAGCTTGCTCAAGAGCCAGGATGTAAATTCAACAACAAATTTAGTGTTCTTCTCACTATTCCATACTGCTTCTCATCATGGGTAAGATAAAGTTCTTAACTATTAATTACATGGAAAACCATATGACAGCCATCCATTAAAAACAAGGAAAATATTTTTGTATGAATGTCTTACAAATATTTACACTTTCTTTTCTGTTTAACTTTGTAAGATGAGGGCTTAAAAAGATTTAATTTCTTTTTTAGTGAAGTGGTTATAATCATAGGTCCTATGAACTTGTGTCACTTCATTCCATAATGCAAATGACTTATAAGTTATGCAATTTATCTGTCTATTATGAAGTAGGATGCTTAATTTTGCTAATCTTATTATGAAAATGCCTAGCTAGAATTCCATAATTATAATATATATTTCAATTTTTTTTAAGTCCATATTTCCTACTATAGTCTATTGAAAAATACCAGGGTTGGGGTGGCTAGGTGGCACAGTGAACAGAGCACTGGCCCTGGAGACAGGATGACCTGAGTTCAAATCCAGCCTCAAGACACTTGACACAAAAACTAGCCGTGTGACCTTGGGCATGTCACTTAACCCCAACTGCCCTCCAAAATAAAAAAGCAAAAAAAAAAAATCAGGGTTTAAGATTTATGACATGAAGTTGAATGTCTGAGTCAGCAAAATATACCCACCATATCTTCAGGCTTCGATTGGGTATACAGATATTGACTTCAGGGTAGTCAAGGAGTGAAGCCTGCACGGACAAAGCAAGAAACAAGAAGTTTAAAGTGGATGATGGTTAGTAGGAAAGGACTGTAGACTTTCCTTAATATTTTAGTATACTCGAAGAACCAGTGAATTTTAATTCAGAAAAGCAGATTTAAAGTCATCAGAGAATCAAATTTTGAATCACAACTGCTGCTTGATACACCTGGAAAAAGTCACTTTTTCTCTCCGGGCCTGTTTCCTCACATGTAAAGTAATTGGTTTCTAAGATCCATAGCACTCTAACTCCAATAATTTTCAAGTCATGCCATTTATTCTTTATTTCCCATATGTCTTATGGAACTTTTAAGAAGTAAAAAGAAGAGTGAAATTCTCAACCTACTTCGATAGTCTCTGAAAAAGGCAAAAAGTAATTCTTTTCAATGCTCAGACAACATGTCCATTCAGAGTGAGTGTCTTTTCCTAGACAAGTTCTATAATACTGAAAAGGAGTTTTAAGTACCCAGCTATATAACAATTAATAAGCATTTAAATTGCTTTGTGACTCCCATATTACCAACCAAATTTGAATAATTTGTTGTTCAGTCATTTCAATCATATACAACTGTTTGTGACCCCATTTGGGATTTTCTTGGCAAAGACACTGGAGTGGTTTGCCATTTCCTTCTCCAGCTCATTTTACAGATGAAGAACTGGAGCAAACAAGGTTAAGTGACTTGCCCAGGGTCACACAGCTAGTAAGTGTCTGAGGCATATCTGAACTCAGGAAGATGAGTCTTCCTGAATTCAGGCCCAATCCTCTATCTACTATGCTATCCAGTTGCCTTAATTTAACGGTTCTTCACAAAGCACCCAATGAATTTTACAAATTTAAGATAATAACTCCCTCCAGTTCTCTTTTCCAACCCATTCTGAATGTTGCTACCATAGTTATCTATGATAATGGTAAAAATTGATGTTATTCCACTGTCTCCAAATTTTGATGGTTTAGCATTCATGATACAATGGCAAAGATATTGAGTCTAGGATCAGAAGGTGTGTTCAAATCATGCCTCCAATAATTACTATCTGGATGATCTTGAGCAAGACATTTAAAGTCCCTGGGTCTAAGTTTCCCCATCTTTAAAAGAGGAGATTGGACTAATTGACTTCTGAGAGCTCTTCTGTGTTAGAGAGCTGACCTCAAAGCTAAGCCCCATTTCCGACAACCTGCCGACTACTACATAAATCTGAACAAGTCATTTAACCTTTCAGTACACCAATCAGTTCTCTAAGACCTTAAATTGCAGAGAAGTGCAAATTTGCAGTGGTGGTTTCCCTATTCCAGGAATTCTCCTTTGTAATGTAATGACAGGTTCAGTCCTTAACCCTATCCCTATGAACACTATTTATTGAATCAAGTCTGAGTTACTCAGTCTGGCAATGAAAGACTAGCTGCAATGTGGCCCTAACTTTTTTTTTTCTAGTCTTAACCCCAACAAGAAAAGAAAGAAAAGGGAAGGAGGGAGGGAGGGAAGGAAGGAAGGAAAGAAGGAAGGAAGGAAGCAAAAGAAAGAAAAAAAGAGAAAAGCTGTCATTATAAACAGACAGTTCTGTCGATAATCTTCAGATCAAAGTTTCTTCCCTCTTTGCCTTTGCTCAAATCATTCATTCCACCTGAGTGACCCTCCCCATTCTTCTCCATCTATCCTACCCACCACTGATGATCCTTCATGAAGACTCCTCCAACTGAAAATATTTCACCTTCTTCCTAAACCTTCTGTTGTTTTGTTTCTGTCTCTCTTTATGTACTTCTCTTATCTCCTCTACTGGGTCAAAAGTTCCTTGGGGGAAAGAGTCTGCCTCCATTTGTGTCCATATCAAACCCAGCACCTTGAAAATAGCTTTGCACTTAGTAGGTGATAATGTTTTGCTTATTATACAAGTCTTAGTACAGTTTAAAGCTATTAATAGATAATAACTATATATACACATAATTAAATTCAAGACCCCATAAGGATCTTACAACTGTTATATGCTTAATAAATGCTTCCTGAATTTAATATTTTTAAAGGAATTATAAGTGTTCCCTAAGGTATCAAACTGGAGAACTCTCATCAAATCGCAAAGGAAATTATCACGTTATAAACCTGGGTGTAAGTTAAACTTTCTAACTGTTCCAAATCTGTTTATATCCTGTCCAAGAAAAATGTTCCAAAAAAATATGCCTTTTTTAATATGCTGCTACTGATAAGATTTTTTGAAGCATTTAGCTAATGTACTATTTCATGACCTCTGTGAACTCTTATCAAGCTATTCCTTCCCAGCATTTGTTCATAAAATTCTGAAAAGAAAAATGAGATAACCAACCTCAACTAGAGTAGAAAAAAAGGAGAGAAACAAAAATACCTAGAGGAAGAGAGAGAGCTAGTAACGTTAGTAGTTTCTATATTAGATAATCAGAGTTAAAATAAAATCAAGATGATGGTTCTCCCAGGACACTTTACATCCAAAGATAAGTTTTTAGAGCTGGTATCTAAAATCAAGCACATGGTTCGAGATAAGTATTTTATTCATTTATCTATTCAACAAATATTTATTAAGAACTTAATATGTCCCACTATGTTAGGAGCTATTGGGGGGTCCAAAGATAAATGAGGGCTTGTTCTCTAACTTCAAGGAACTTTATAATCTATTCTAGAAGGAAAGATAAGAAATGTATATGAAAGGTCTTGTATTATGTTCAAGTACCATAGAGTGCTACAACAACATAACATGGGAGTTCAGAGCAGGAAAAGAAGACTTCCGTCTAAGTTGACTAGAAAATGATTCATGGAGGCATAGCTTTCAGGAATAAGGGGGTGATAATCCCGCTGTTCTCAGCCCTGGCCAGATCATATCTAGAGCATTGTGTTCTGTTCTGGGCGCCACACTTTAGGAAGGACATTGATAAGCTGGGGAGTATCCTGAGGAAGGCAACCAAGAGACCAATATGGTGAAGGGCCTCCAGGTCATGCCACATGAGGACTAGCTGCAAGAGCTGGGGATGTTTAGCCCAAAGAAGAGAAGAATGGGGGAAGGGAAGATCAATCGGTGATGTGATAGCTGTCTTCATGCAGGTGAAAGGATACTACTGCTTATCCCCAGGAGACGGATCTATAAGTATTGAATGGAAGCTGCAAAGAGACTGGGCTGCTTCAGGAAAGAGCTCCCATCATTGGAGGTCTTCTTTTTTCTTTTTAATTTAATTTAATTTATTTAATTTCAGTTACCAATCATCTTCCCCTCCCATCGAGAAAAAAAGATATATGGTATCAATTATTCATATGATATCATGCAAAACTTATTTCTGCATAAATCATGGGTTTTGGTGGGGAGGGGGAAGAAAATAAAGAGGGAAAATATGTTTCAATTTGCTATATGAGTCCATCAGTTCTGTATGTGGAGGTGGATAGTATTTTTCACCCTGAGTCCTTTGGACTTCTGGTGGATGATTGTATTGATTAGAGTTATTAAGTCTTTCACAGTTAATTATCTTTATATTATCAAATTTTATTTTTATATCAGTCTTTTTTATATCTATTTTTTATATTTTTATATCAATTTATAATTTATATCAATTTATAATCAAATTTTTATATCAATCTTTATTCTGATTAGCTTTAACAACAATAATGTTACTGAGTAAATTGTTCTCTTGGTTTTGCTTACTTCACTTTGCATCAGTTCATGTTAGTCTTTCCAGGTTTTTCTGAAACACTGAAAGTCTAATAGCAAAGGCTGAATCACCACGTATCAGGAATAGTGTATAAATGATTCTTTTTTAGGCTTGGGCTGCACTGGCTGCCTCTTGAGGCCTCTTTCAAATTTGCAATTCTGTGAGAATCTGACATTTGAACTGAAACATGAAATAGAGAAAACAGAGGGTAAGTGCCTTCCAAGGTGAGGGGACAGCATGGTCAAAAACAGTCAGGAAATGGAGTAGACCAGACTTTCATGCTCCCCCTCTTCTATGAGGCAGATGTGCAGGAAGAGTATAATCCTGTTGGGTGGATGCTTTCATTGGATCTATGAATGACTAAAGAAAGTACAGATAGTTAATTTGCAAGTCTTGTTTGTGACTCCCAGTTTGTTTATGTCTCTGGACATGGTCCTAGGATTAAGTCTTAATGTATAAATAGCCTTAGGCTAGGGTAGTGAATAGTCAGGACTAAAGGAGGGTCCTTACATTTCAATTACCTCGAAGTCTCTGCTATAAGATATATAAACCCTGTGATTTTCTTGTATCTTTGGCTCTGTATGAAATGTTTCTGTAATAAACAGACTATCCAATACATCCCTGTCTCTCTCTTTCATTCAGCTGGTTGTTGGGCCATATTACTGTGCTGGTCACAGCAAGGAAAAGATAAAACATTTTCAGAGAAGTATAAGTAGCCCATTTTCAGCTAATGCATTGTATAGAGAGAGAGGGAATTTAAGAGAGAATCCTGTCATCTGTCCATATTTGGTGAAAGGGAAAGAAAGAGGAATCATCAAAGGAAAGAGAAAGTTCAGAGAAAGAAGAATAAAATCAAAATAGGCCAGCAAATCATAGTATACTAAAGAATATTTGCAAAGGCTAAATGAAAACCATATAAATTGTTATCTCGTACTCCCTTGGTTCAAGGCAAAAGAAATCCAACTTTTCATTTCTATCAAATTTTAATGCTCCTGATTCTGAAAGAACTGCTTTATTTTCTTAATGTAGTGGGAATGTTAACTAACCTTATGCCAAAAGATATTACATTATTCAATAAAGAGTACAATATGGATGTTTTCTATCCAAAGGTAAAAGATTCATTAAACTAAATTTCTAAGTTTAAAAATGTAGTAAACAAAATGTTAAATCTTCCCATAAGTTGGTACACTAAGGTTTCCTTATTCACTAACTGTCTGCCAACCAAGGATTAGCCTATCTAAAATCAGAGAAGCTCATCTCCAGAAAGTTGTCTGTTGGGCAAGGTAATGTCACTTGGCCATAGAAATTAACGAAACTGTCCATGAAAGAATTTTAGTCTTTATCAGTGCTACCTGGTGGTGCAGCGCATAGAGCTTAGAATCAGGAAGACCTGAAATCAAATCTAAATTCATACACTTACTAGTTGCATGTTTCTAGGCAAGTTATTTCATTTCTACTGACCTCAGTTTCTTCAATTGTAATATAGGAATAATAATAGCACCTACATCTCAGAGTTGTTATAAGGATCAAATGAAACAATATTTGCAAAAAGTACCAAGCACAGCTCCTGGCACATACTGGATGTTATATAAATGGGTTTTTTTTCCATTCCCTTTCCCACACTGATGAAATCTTGGATTTTTGGAAGTACTGAAGCATAAGTGTAAGGTATGTTTGAGCATTTTATCTGCTGAAAATAACAGAAAAAGAAGATTTGTATAAGAAACACTGTTAAAAATCTAATTGTGAAAAAATTCAGTCTCATAAAATGTTGAAGAAGGATACAGACTGTTCTGAGACCTAAATACAGAACTGATTCTCAGATGAATGTACTGAGAGGACCTGAAGGTATAGCAGTAACCACGAGAACAATAAGGTTATAACTGACCGAATTATTACAAGTCAAATAAGTGTTTAGTGGCTATGGGGAGATTCTATAAGAACTGTGAGGGTGATAACTGACATGTTGATGTCTGAAGTTTTACCTCATGAGGTAAAGATGAGTCAAAAAAGATCAGGTGACTGACTTGGGACTTTCATCTGAGACGGCTGATTCATTAGCAACTTTTATGCTGGATGAAAGGGAGGCATTGCCTTGCGGGTGGGCTCCTTAAACTATGATAGGTCATGATGAGGTCGCAAAAAAATTTGGCAATAATAAATGGTTTTTGAAAACGCAATGACCAAAAATTAATTAAAAATCAAACATATAATGAATCCAAGGTGTTTCTGGCAGAGTTCCCGTGTTGCATAGCAAACTCACTTCAATCTTTTTTCTGAACACAGGTACACTTTACACTGTGCATGCCCTCAGGCCAGGCAACTCCAACAATGCCACCAGAATGAGAAAAGGGATTCTGAAAAAGGGGTTGGTTATGAGTGAAAAAAGTTTAAGAAGTCCTGGCCTACATTTTCATGCTGATTGAAGAGACACCTTGTTTCAAGAATGCTTGGTTGTCCTATTAGAGAAGAGGTCTGACTTTGCTAGAAGCTGATTGGAAAAAGAATTCAGGCAGATGAAGAACTAGCTGGACTTGTTTGAACTATCTAGGGACCCAAACTCAGGTGTTTTGTAGTTTACCATCTTAAGAAAATTGAGAGAGAGAGGGAGAGAAAGAGAGAGAGAGAGAGAGAGAGAGAGAGGGAGACAAGTTCTGCTTGTCACTGAACAAGTACAATTTTGATTTTTTTTTTTTTTTTTTTTTTTTTTTTTGCTAAGGAACATTTTTTTCTAGCACCCTGTCGAGTGACTAATACTTAAAAGAGTTGCTGCTGCTTCACTGAATGAAGAGCAGAAGAGGGGTGGCTTTGCGCAGTAGGAAGGCCAGTAGAATCAGAAAAGTTCCAGCAAAGAAGCAGCTTCATGATACAAATTGTCCCTGAAGAAAATAGGACACCAGTCCAGACTTGTGAGTTTCCCCAGGCACATGGGTTTCCTCACTCATATGCCCCCCTGCTAGGTTTCTATAAGTATGTACCCACTCTCCTACAGAAGCAGTATTTGTGAGAGTCTGATGCAGGTTTATGTGCAAATTGTGATGCTTTGGTCATTTTTGCTTTTAATGCCTACTGAGTAAAAAAATTTTTTTAATATTCCTGCTTCTGCCCTCTATTAGATAAATATTGTAATTATTGATTTTGTCTTTTCATTTAGTAAATGTTTTATGTTCGAGTTAATGATGTCATGGTGATTAATTTTGTATAAATGGGAAACGCAGTGATAGGGCTCATGAGCTATATAGTGGTGAGTCTTAAGAATGTATCCTCTCACACCAAAGATATCCTCTTGAAACCTGGAAGAGAATAAGAAGTAGTAGCCACATGGTAGAAGCCATGGCTACTTGAACCTGCCAAACTGCACACTGGAGTAAGGAAGCTCCAGCCAGGGGAGAGAGAAAGCCTTGGGTGATCAGTAACACACCTGTACTATATAAATAAAAAGGTTTCATAAATATTTGATGGAAAAAATTTGCATTTTACTTTCTTCAGCTGATTTGTCTTAATTATACAGAATTTTAATTACATAATGCTAAGATTTGGTTTTAAAACATAGCTCTTTTTTTGTTTTGTAATAATTGGGGCTATGAAAAATAAAGAAAGGAAAAAACGCCTAAAAGAATAAAACCTGAAAAAAGGAAAAGCTGGTTGCTAACTCCCATAATTCTTGTTAACAACAATCTGTCAGTCCAAGCATTCAAGGCACAGGTACCACTAGCATTGGGTTAGTGGGGCTTTATTTGTTCAGGGTACCATCATCCTTGGATGCCTGACCCAGTCAATTTGCCTAGTAAGTTGAACTAATTATCACTCTGCATGTTCACCTTACACATTGTAGGATGGGAGGAGAAAGAACTACATTCCAACAAACCCTAAAGAACATATTGAGTCTAAAGCTTCTTTCTCTCAGCCCCCAATAACTGCTGAGTAATATAATACAAATAAATCTGAGAAAATACAAAAGCTAAGCTGGGGGGTAAAGTAATTGCCTTCAATGCTGCCTTTCTTATATTACTATAAATGGCAACAAACCTCCTAAGCTTTGAACCACCCCAGAGTTGAGAAAGACAGAGACAGAAACAGAGACAGACAGACATAGGGAGAGATAGACAGAAAGACACATCGAGACAGAGAAAGAAGCAAAATAAAAGCTAACCAGCTCAGCCTGTTGATGGTTATGGTGCTGTCAGCCTTAAAGATCAGAACCTCCTCTTTTCCCCAATACGACTTTTAAAGCTCCTTTTTTTTATCTTTATTAAGCTTTCCATGTTAGTCTCAATTCATTTGTAGTTTTGGCACTGCTGACTCTCTTCTTATTGGACCATGCCATCCTTTTATATTCATTCCTCAACTACTTGTCCCAGCTTCTATACTCGTACCTTTTTTTTTTAATCTAAATTGCTAAATGAGTTTCCTAGGTATATACATCGATCTATTTAAACAACTTCCTCTTTTTCTCCTCAATGAAATATTTTTTCTTTCAGCTTTCATAATTTTATTCTTTTTTTTTTTTTTTTTGCTTTCTGGTGGGAGGAAAGCAGGGCAATTGGGGTTAAGTGACTTGCCCAAGGTCACATGACTAGTTTTTTGTGTTAAGTGTCTGAGGCAGGATTTGAACTCAGGTCCTCCTGACTCCAGAGCTGGCGCTCCATTCACTGCACCACCTAGCCACGTCCATAATTTTATTCTTGAGAGTTTTCCACTGTATTTACTTTCTTTGTAAAATGTGATTCTACCCATTCTCTGAAGCTTTGGAATGCCACTCTTCAAAGAACCGAGGTACATACAAGTGTCTTCCCTGCTTTCTTCTCCTTCTATATCATGAATTCTAAGATGGAATTATCACTTCCCCTGAAGGCTACCATCATTTCACCCTAGCAACAAGTTCCTTCCTTTGATGAGAATAATATCCAGAACAGAATTTTGCCTTGCTGGTTCCTCTGCCTTTTTAAGGATGAAATTGCCATAAAGAAAAATCAAGAAATTAGCTATTCTGATGTGGAAATAGAGAGAGTCCCAGTAGATACCAGAATAACTGCCTTCATCTTTCCCTACTATTCCATGTTTATGTTTCAGACTTAATGTATATTTTACTAAATTCCCTATCAGATGGTCTGTATAGTATACTCTAAAGACCATATCACTTCTATTTCTGTTTCCATTGGTCTTCACCTAAATGTATCTACCAGTGATATTTCTTTATATGAGAGTATTTTCTTAATACATAATCCCACTTTATCCTCCCTCCTTTTTCCCATTTTGTACCTTTTGTAGGATAGATACAGTAATTCTAAGTTGCCTCAAGTCATCTCTATCCATTTTACATCTACATAAAAAAGAAATCTTTAGAAGAAACATATCCAAAATTTTAAAAGGAAAAAAAGATGTGAAATTCTCTAAATGCCATCAAGGATTTTCTTTGTAAGCATGCCACTAACCAGGAGATGAACTTTGGTCAGTAAAGGGTACTAACACACAAAAATCAACATACAGATAAGACGCTAAATCAACATTTTGGAAACAGTGCGTTCAATCTGCAAGTGAACTAAAATACAAGTTCTTTTACTTCCACTCATCAATCAGTGATTTTAGAATGCACAAATTGTACAAAATAGGTTCAGCCAAATGTGTGCAACTGTCTACTAATGAAATAGATGGCAGCTTTGTGATCTCCAGAAAGTTCTATCCCTGAAAGACATTTTGACTCATGATCAGTTGCTGTGATGATGTCACTGTAGTGAAGTGACATTTTTTAATATTTCCTATTATTTCAAGAAAGTTAAAACACACTAAAAATAGAGATTCTAGGCACTAATTATTCTGTTATGCAAGTAATTCTCAGAATTTTACAAGATGCTCTAGAAGATGATTCCTATTAATAAGAAAATCAAGAGAATGTGAAATCTACACGGTTTAGGCCCAGCAATCTTCAACCTAACATCAGACATAAGTTTCTATGCTTAAAGATGCAAAGAGAGAAAATGAAACTGAGCCAAGATCAAATCATCGTAGATTCACAGCATTTTAGCTCTTGAAGAGACTTTCAAAAAAACTGACACAAACCCCTACTTCTAACAAATGAGGAAATTGAGTACAAGAGAAATTACATGATTTGCAAAAGTCTGATGACTTCATCTGATTGCTGTTTCAGGGCTCCTTCCATCACATCACACTTTCTCTAAATCCTAAATATTATTTACTTGTAAATTGAAATTGACCAAAGTAAACCAGAAGGGCATAGGTTGCAGGAAAAGTCTAAAGCTAGAAGGATGTTCTGAATCAGAGGTTCTTAACCTTCTCTGCATCATGGACCACTTTGGCAGACTGATGAATATCTTTAAACAGCAATATTGTTTTAAGAACAGCTTTAAGTGACTAAGTCATTTTGATTATTTATAAATACCCAAATTAACTCCAAAGGACCTATGAAGAAAAAATGCTATCTGCATCTGGAGAAAGAACTAATAA
>CM053587.1:159085475-159123017 GCA_028646515.1 Pseudochirops corinnae | reverse complement strand
ATTTATGTGAAAACTTTTTTATATATTTAAAAGGAATAGAGAAGTTGTACATAATACATTTGTATGTTCATGTACAATCATCTTTTTTCTATTCTACTATGTTATGGAAATACTTGTTTTATTTCTCAAGTTCAGAATAAAATTTAAAATATTAAATAAAGGCACAAAGGAAAATACATAGGGTTACAAAGGAAACCAATTGCATTGAAACGTGTGTGTGTGTGTGTGCGCGCGTATATGTTTTAATTCATAGACCCCAAGTTAAGGACTCCTGCTCTAGAGCATCTACAACAATCTTCTCATTGCATAGACAAGGAAAATTCATTCAAGGGGGGTTGTGACTTGCCAAAGGTCACCCACATAGTTAATGTCAAAGCTGAGATTAGTTTCCAGCAGGCATCCCTTGGCAGCTAGTCTAATCACGTTCCTTCTACCCTGGCACAGGACAATAGCTGCCATTTCTCACAACAAGTAATAAACATATGGACCTCCAATACCTATTGAGAGCAGGAGATAAAAATGAATTCTAAAGGTATTTGGACAAGTTTATGAATGACAGAGCCAAAAATGGGCAAGAAGTGGTTCATGTCTAACATACAAAATCAACATTGAGAAGAATAAGTATGACCTCTCCTTTAGCCCACCCTTTATAGGACCTGAATGGTCAGAGGGTTTGATCCAGAATGACTGTCTGTAGTCACTATTTAAACAAAGCCAGAAATTCCAGAGGATATAATGACCAGTAAGATCAGAGTTTTCATAGCAGTAAAGGGAGGTGGGAAAGGAAGAGCAAGAGTACAATCACAGTACAACTATGGTAGGCACATACAAAACAGGTTGGAGGGTAGAATTCAGAGAATCTCAACCAATGATTCAATGATGACTTAGAGGAATAATACAAATAATACTCTCTATGCGTCAGACTCAAGGTCAGTGACACAACACTGAGAGACCAAGTCTAATGAAACTACAAACATTTTCAGCAAATTAGAAATTCAGAAATGAATCTGACAAAGGTAGGGAATAGACAGCATGATTTCTTAAGGTCCTTTGCAACCATGTGATTCTGTCTAAGATTCAAAGAAGCTCTGTGAACCTTCCTGAATTGGGATTTATTCCTGCGATTTGACTAATATTGACTTCTTAATGGAGGGCTAGAAATGAAGACTTAATCATTTTATCTAATCTTACCATGACAGAAACTGGGCTTCTAAAAAATATGCAAACAGCCTTTAGAGGTAAATTACCCCTTCCAGAAAGAAGCTTTCGATGCCAAAAAAGGAGAATTTCTTAATCTATCAAAGAAATAGGAACCATTACTTCCACTATTAGTAAAAGAAAATGCAGCTGTCCTCTAAAGACATACTGCAGCTAAACTTGCCAGGGAGATCAATCAACACCAATCTTTCAAAAGGACTGTGACAGAACAATAGAGCCAAGTCTCTGCTCAGAGAAAACAGGTAGACACTAGGCTTGCAATTTTCTATCTCAACTGATAAGCAGTTCTTGGGATTCCAGATAAATCGCTGGAAGTAGCTAGTGGAAAGAATGATACTGGATACATCTCCCCTTGTATTTTTCTTAGCATGCAGCCACAGGGAAATCCTTAGAGCTGAAAGATGCCAATTTATAGACGCAGAACTAGAGTGGCAAACAGCTCAAAGCCAGTCACACACAGGCTCAGTATGATTAGATTGTCTTGTTAGGGTAAGGCATTCTGGGATGCACTTTTGCTTGGGAATTAGATTGGCTGGTTACACAAATGCACTATGTTCAAAACAAATCTGTTATTCCAAACACAGGTGTATTGTAGTCTTTAGGGAAGAAGAAAAAGAAATGATCTGGTGTCCCTTTTAGACTGACTTCTCAACACAGCCCTTAACAGAGATAAATATTTGGATATTCTTTCTAAAGAGTAATTGTGCTTCCCTCCCATCTCTTGTGTAAGAAATTTCTCATTTAAGGCATAAAGAGTTCTCATGCATGATTTTTAGTTATTAATGTTCAGTATGATGATTCTTGAATTCTTCATGCAATGTCTTAGTATAATGCAATATCTAGCCTGTAGGATTTTATACACAGTAAACACATGATATTTGTCAAATTAAATACTTTTAAATTTTCTTATGTTTTATCACCCTATATTATTTTTATATTCAGTCACTGTTCTATATACTTTCAACCTATATACATACACACATACATGTATGTGTGTATATATATATAATCTCTCTCTATACCTTCTATATGACTTCAAGGGATTCACACTAATCTGATCTAGCTATATACACATGCCTCCCTTATAACAAAGAATAACATTTAAGCAAGGCCAGTCTACACAACATCACATCTGACAGGAGATCTACCATTCTGCAGTCACCCATCTCTACAGAGAAGACAGAGATAGGTTGCATCATCTATTCTGCTTACCAAGACTACTCATTACAATTAATCAAAGTCTAACCATCTTTCAGCATTATTTGTACTGACATTTCTTAGACTGGGCTGAGGATTGGAGAGGGGAATGACTTCCTCAGTAACATATGGTTAGTGAATTATAAGGCAGAGAATAACACTCAAGTCCTCAAACTCCAAGTTTAATGGCTTTTCCTTAAATTCAAGTTCTTGACCTTTCTCGGGCATTGTTCTCCTTTAATAGTCTAGTGAAGTCTATGGGCCTCTTCTCAGAATAATGTTTTTAAATTCATAAAATAAATACAGGACAATATAGGACACCAATTATATTGAAAAACCGTTATCAAAACATTTTTTTAAAAAGTTTATGGACTCTAGGTACAGAATCCTTAAGATTCTTTGTTGTGAATCAGTGCAAGTCTACAATATCAGCAGGACACCCAAGTGGAGCTTTCTTGTAGTCTCCTGAAAAGGGTAAGAGATGATCTGGCAGTCACCAATATATGAACCTCAGTATGTGGGTGAGCTCCTCAAGGGAACAGAGCTTAGAGAAACATAACCCATTAATAAGGAACTGGAGAAGTAAGATAAAGAAAAGGGAAGAAGAACAAGAGTCAGAAAAGAAGAAAAGAGGGCTAACTTCTGGTGTAAATGGAAAATCAACATAGTACAGGAACAGAGACAACTGTATATAAGTAGACCTTAGACTCGAGAATGGAAGTGTCTTCAGGGCAACTGAGATATAGCATATGTTTGTTTTGGTTTTTGGTTTTTGTTTTAATGAGAACAGTATGACTTCTAGAAAAAAAATGAGAAAATCCTTGGTTAACACTTCAAAGAAAAGGACTGTGTGGTTTTTATTATAACTATTAAATCCTAGCTAAGGATGAAATGAAGTAAGATTAATTTTTAATATGTTAAAAAAAATAGATCCTTAGGGTATTACTCTTGTTTTCATAGAGGAATGATACATAAATGCAATAACCTGAGTAGTAAAAAAGGAATTTTTTTAAGGCAATGGATTATCAAGGTATAATGATGGGTGCAAAGGAACTAGGCATTCTCAGAAACCTATAAGAAAGGCTTGTTTTAAATATCTATTTTAAAATAAATTTTGTTGATATCTTTGGTTTTTACATTTCCTAATTTTCCCCATCTATCCCTTTAACCCTCATCCTCCCAGGGAGCCATATCATATAACAAAGAATATTTTTAAAAGAAAAAAGAGAAGGAAAAAAAACAAGCAAACCGATCAGTTTTTAAAATCTGAAAACATATTCAATGTTCCATACATGTGGACCTCTGCTAAAGAGTTGGGGGGAGGGGAAGAAGGGAAATACATTGCTCTGGGCCAGAAAATCTTCTTGTCGGCAGCTGCCCTCCTCTCAACACACTCACTGCTCCAGTCTTACAGCTACCTGAAAGCCATAGACTAGCCAGTGTGGGGAACGGCAATTGCTCTAACAAGGAATTTATTATTTTTAATTGCCTAAATAAGTCAAACTGTTGGTTCAATATCAAGGAAGCTCTTTCTTTTGTTAGCTGAAAATTCTTTGGCTAAGCTCAGTCCCCTATTGCCCAATCTCAGTGCTTGAGTTCCTGATTCCTAGAAAAGGAAATGGTGATTAAAAACTGCCAGCATGGCTTCATCAAGAGCAGGTCACCCAAGATGAACCTCATTTCCTTCTTGGAAAATGGTTATGAAACTAGAAGATCAAGAGGAAGTCATAGATAAAATTTAACTTAGATTTTGACAAAGCTTTTGACATAGTCTCATGCTATCCCTTGTAGACAAGATGGAGAGATGAGGGCTAGACAAGAGAATAGTTAGGTAGATTTGAAACTGGTTCCATGATTGACCCAAAGAATAATTACTAATAAGTGAATGCCAGCATGGAAGGGAGTTTCAAGTGGAGCACCACAATGAGAAATGCTTGAGAGACATGAAGAAGGATGAGGACTAGAAAAAGGTCATGGATTTAGCAATTATTAAATCATTGGCAACTGTAGAGAAAGTGGTTTCAGATGAGTGGTGGGGTTAGAAGTCATATTGCAAAGAATTGAGAAGTAAGTGATACAGAAGTGAAGACCATGAGCTTGGATGAGCTCGACTGTGAAAGGGAAGAAAGATACAGGATAACAGCTTGAGGGAATGGCAGAAACATGTGAAAGTTTGTTTGGTCAGTTATTTTTTGTCTGTTTTTATGGATGGGGAAGACCTGGGCTTGTTCATAGACAGCAAAGAAAGAGCCAGCAGATAAAGAGAAATTAATATTGAAAAGGAAAACCAGGATGATTGAAGAAGCAAGCTCCCAGAGGGGGCCAGAGGGAATAAGATCAAAGTTATAAGAAGAGGGCTTGCCCTTCACAAGGAGAAGGGTCACCTCTGCATCAGAGACTGGAGCAAAGGAGAATGCAGAATGATCTAAAGAGGTTTTGATACATACAAGGAGGAAAAAAGCTAATGCAATAAGATCTAAGTAAAGTAACAGGTAAGGCACTCTGATGGGAGGAGAGGGGAGGCAGTTTGTCTAGGGAACTTAAGCAGAGAAGATTTGAAAGAGCTACTATAGGGTGTTTGAATGAGAATCAATCAGGGAAGAATAAAAAGATGCCCATGTAACAATGAAAATTAGATAGCATAAATTTGTAATGAACCTAGCCAACAGTACTATGTCTCACCATCAGTGTTAGCCACACCTCCAGTAGAAGTGGAGAATGTAGGTGGCAGGTGAATCAAAGTGGTTAAAGGAACTGGAGATTTTTAATCTGAAGAAGAATTAAGAAAGATATGAAGTATTTGAAGAGCCACCATGTGATAGAGGGCCTAATATACACTTCTTGGTCCCAGAAAGCATAATGAGAAGCAACCACTGAATGTTGCAGAAAGGCAGATTTAGACTCCTTGTGAGATGAAAGCTCGGAAAGAAACCGAGCAAAGGTGGAATAGGTTTCCTTCAGAAGTAGGTTCCTTCTCAAGGTTTTCAATAAAATTTGGATAACTACGTATCTGATACTTTGTAGAGAGATTTCTTGATCAGGTACACATTAGATTATTTTGCCTCTAAGTTCCCTTATAACTCAGTGATTCATAGTCCTGTGATTCCAGCTGCCTAGTCAGTTCTCCCAGAATCCAGATATAATGCCTCTTCTCACCTCTGACACCACTCTGATTCTTTGAGCTTTAGAGTTCCTGGTTCTGACCATCTGATTCTGAGTGCTCCTTCTTAGCTGCACTCCCACTCCACACTTCTAACTTGTCCTGGACCACCAATTTCTACATCCTTTTCCAGGTTAGCCTGCTCCTGGTCCACCCTCCAGCCTTGCCTTGGCTATATACTAGTCCTGCACTGACAACCTGCTCGTGCCTACAGCCTAATACAGCATTCTGCCTTAAAAGTGCCATTCACTATCAAAGCTTTGTCTCTTTGGACTTCTTTCTTATCTTCATAAACACCAGGAGTTTTTCTTCTGCTTTTAGGCTAGCTTTCTGTCCCAGAGAAGAACTCAAATTGAATGATGGCTCGTAATTTACAGTTACATTCATGACATAAAGTCATGATGAGTTGGCCTAGCAATGGATATAAAATTCCTCATCAAAAGGTGGATTAGGTCTACAGCGAATGCAAATTCAAAAATAGCAGCAGAAACAAGACAACATGGTGGGAAAACTTTGCTTTATATTGAGAGAAATTCACAGGACCCTCTTGCTGGATTTAAAATAGACTGACCTTAATATATGAAATGACATTTTGGTAGTGATTTTAGTCCTTCTAAGTAAAATCTATAAATAATTATGATAAATATACTAAAAAGAAAGTATGATAAAGAGACCTTTTCATAGACTCAGAAATTAGAAATGGACAAAGTCATTAGGTCACCTTGTGAATTCTGCCTCCATAGCTCATTCTCAAGTTGTTTATCCAGCCTAATTTTATATGATGAGAGATTTATGACTCTCAGCATTTGGCAATGTTTCCAGCTCTTCACCCTAAATTTTCTCTATCAATTTTCCAAATCCTTTGAGTTTTACTTCTTTACCAGTTTGGGGGATCTTTTTTCCCTGGAATTTTCAGCTTTATTTTCTAATACAGTACTTAGAGAAAGCTTACAGACATAGCTGCTAAGCAAAGACAGACCAAGCCTGCTCAGCAGCAAGACAGATCTAAAGAACACTGGTTTTGTGCAGGTGTTAATTATCCCTATTTTCTTTGTCTCAGCAATAACCAAATGCCTAGGACTGCCAGTAGATTTCAATGCCAGAAAATTGTTTTGAAGTTGCCACCAAAAAGTTTTCACTGCCCTATAGTTAATTGAAAAACCCCTAACTGTTTTCAATTACATTTCCTATTAGCATCATGACTTGGGCTCTCTGAGTCCAAGCTGCTAACCAGAGCTTGAAGGAGACCAAGATGATACAGGTGGAAGGAGCAGAGAGGCAACACTTTTTTTTTTTTCGCTTTTTGTAGGGCAATTGGAGTTAAGTGACTTGTCCAAGGTCACACGGCTAGTGAGTGTTAAGTGTCTGAGGCCATATTTGAACTCAGGTCCTCCTGACTTCAGGGCCAGTACTCTATTCACTGCACCACCTAGCCACCCCCCAGGCAACACCTTTCTAAGGAACCAGGCTAAATCTTCACTTTGCCACAACTAGGTTTTAGTGTCTAGTATTTCAGTTTTGCCTGAGGCTCAGAGAAATTGAGTGACTTATCTGAGGTCACACAGCTAATAAGTAGCAAAAGGCAGGATTTGAACCCAGATTTTCTCAACTCTGAACATTACACTTTCTCCATTATACTTTGCTGCCTCTGACTGTAATAGAGGAGGGCAAATAGACATTCCATAGTCATATTGATGGTGATAGAACCAACTACAATTCCAGAAGACAAAATGTGCTGTCCACTCCAGATTGAGAGTTGATGGACTTAAAGTGAAAATTGTAGTTGCTTCTCCTCTTCCTCCTCCTCCTCCTTCTCCATCTTCATCTCCTCTTCTTCATCTCCTCCTTCTCCTCCTTCTTCTTCATCTCCTTCTTCATCTCTGCCTTCTCCTCCTCCTCCTTCTCCTCCCTCTGCTACTCCACTTTCTCCTCCTCCTTCTCCATCTTCATCTCCTTCTCCTCCTCTCTGGGCTCATAGGTGGCTCCATGACTCCCTGGGAACATCCTAGAGCTGACTATTACAGGCTTGAAATACAATGTGGGGCCTCCTTCCACTTAGAGCTGTCCCAAGTTCATGGAAGTCAATAAGGAGTCCTGAGCCAGAGCAGTGTAACCATGGTGATAGAGGGCTGGGAAACTACATCTTAGAAACTGCGATTCAAGAAGGACAAGAACAGATGGAGGGAGGAAGGGAGCCGTAGTAATCATAAGACTCAGAGTTGGAAGGGACCATAGAAGGCATCTCATCAAACAAGCTCATTTTACAGATGAGGAAAATGAGACCCAAAGAGGTTAAGTGACTTACTAAAGGTCATATGGGTTAACAGGGAGCAGAGCCAGGATGTGAACGAGCTCCTCTGACTCTGCTGGCAGTGTTCTTTCCACATTCCCATACTGCCACTCAAATATTTAAAGGGCTGTCAGCTAAAATAGGAATCAGATTGGATTCATCCTAGGTGGCCCCAGAGAGGACAACTAAGACCAGTAGAGGAGAGAGGAGATAAGAAGGCAAATTTGGGCTCGACGTTAGGAAAAACTTTCTAACAGAGTGGCCCTAAAAATGGTCTGTTATTTGTAGTATTCAATCAGACTTGTCATGGATGTTGCAAAAGAAACAAGGTAAAACATTAGACTAGATAAGCGGTTCTCAACCTGTGGGTTATGTTTAATTTGTAATAATGAAAATACATCCTGCATATCAGATATTTACATTATGATTCATAATAGTAGCAAAATTGCAGTGATGAAGTAGCAATGAAAATAATTTTTTGGTTGGGGGTCACCACAACATGAGGAACTGTATTAAAGGGTCGTGGCATTAGGAAGACTGAAAACCACTGGACTAGATGATATCAAAGGCCCCTTCTTATGCTAAGATTCTATGATTTTGATCTATTAATACTAATAAAAGTAAAAATAAGAGCTAGCCTTTTTATAGCACTTTAATCCTTGCAAAGAATTTTGCAAATATTACTTCATTTTATCTTCCAAACAACATTGGTAGATAGGTGCTATTATTATCTCCACTTTACAGTTGAATAAACCAAGGAAGACAGAGGTTATGTGACTTACCCAAGATCACACAATTAGTATGAACCTAAAGTCAAATTTGAACTCAAGTCTTCCTGACTTCAGATCAAGTGCTCTTAGCCACTGCACCATCTAGTTGCCTCTTATAACCATTATTGCAAGGGAAGGGGAATGTGATTCCCTCTTATATACATCCACTAAATCATTGGCTCTTCTGGGACTCTTCATCTTTCAAAATGCTAATCATTTCTCCTTGAGTCACACACAACTGAAGCAGGGCCCAAAGCTCCTCCTTTGGCTAACCAGAACCAGAAGGGGCAATTGAGTATGCATTATGGGATATCTTTGCCACATGAGCTACCAACTGCAGCTATGTAAAAATTGAAATGGAGATCATTTAGGACAGTGATTCTGCCTAATAGACAGTTTATATTGGCAAGAATGGGCCTGTTCTTCAGTTCATGTCACAATTAAGCTCTATAAAACAGGAAACAAACCTTTGATCAGATCGAGTATTGAATAAATACTCAATGCTAAGATTAGAAATGTCAATTAATGGCATTTGAATGGCTAATTTAGAAAGAGCCTCTACTCAAATTTGGAAATGTTAGATTTACACTCGTACAGAGTGGAGAACAGTAGCAAGTAAGAGCCCATATTCTGAAATTTGTTTATGTGCCCTACCTATGCTGCACTGGAAATAATTGTGGGCTACTTGTCCACAAAGTAGTTTAACTATTTTAAACCACTTTATATGCTAAACAACTCAGATTTACAAATCAAGGCAAAAGACTGATACCCTTTTTTTTTTTCAAAACCCCAAACAGACATTTTTAAAAAATCTTCCCCCAAATAACAGACATTGCCCCTCCCACTGCCAAGTATATGAAACTCTGCTGTGAACTTCAAGGAAAATGAAGTTTATTTTCCTTTAAAATCAATAAAAATTATGAGATTTTTCATCGGGAAGGGACCTCAAGAATTGACGATTTGGGTGACTCTTACACATAGATGATGAATGCTGCATTTCAAAAGATGGAAATGAGGTTTTGACTATAGGCTGTTCATGATTGAGCTTCAAACTAACAACCGAGTGGCTTCACTTCTGTTCCTAGCTCCACAACTCACATTCTGGGGTGAGTCTGTTGTCCTCTATAAGCCTCAGTTTCTCCCAATACCCTCCCCTCCAGGGGCTTTCTACAGAAACCCACCAACTTCCTCATCATTATCAGGCAGTCTACATCAGCCTTTCATCTGGAGTTTTTTATAACAATCAACCCAAATCCATGCCAAGACATTATCCAGTTATTATCACTGAGTAGGTTAACAACTGATAAGCCATTTGATTACTTTCAAATCAAATATGAATGTTAAGTGTCCATGTTGTATTTTTGGTTTTGTTTATTTATTTAAGCAATAGACTATTTTTACCAAACTCCCTTAAATTGTATAAACACAACTACAGCAAAAGATATCTTGGAGCAGCACTAATGCATTTTTTTTAGCATTTCTCTTTCAGCTAATCAGATGGTAAAGCTCATTTCCTACTTCCCCAATTAAACAGAGGTTGCAACTAAATAGTTAACATTCTTTCCATACCAGGGAGTGTCAGACAATTGTACCCCACCCACTTAGCAGTTTCTTAATTTAAAAAAACTTTGATTTCCATATTTAGCTCAATTTGAATTTTGGAAAGGGAAGCATCATTGTCACGGAATAGAAAATGAATCCCAATCAACTGAATTTCATCAAGCCAGGTATTTTTAACCAATAATCAGATTGATTTCTAAGCTCTTGCTAATGTGAATTTCATAGAAGACTCCTATTCCAGCTGTTCTGTGCTGCCAGAGACTTATATAGGAAATGAAACCCATGAATTTCCGGACCCAAACTGGAAAAAAGATTAGCTCCTCTCTTGATGAGATAATTCACTTCTCTATGTTTCCACTTCCAGATCTCTAGCATTTTTCATAAGACTTTGACTGTGACTAGATTTGTAAAGGAATGTCTGCAACAAAGACAATTGAGTGTACTATGTTCCCAACTTAAAATGGTAACAGGGAGGTTAAAATCTCTTCATTTTGTCCCCAGAGACATCATTTTTCATTAACTGTCAGGGACTATTCTGATGGGTAATGGATCTTTGACAAATGTCTTGAACACATGATAAGTGATTCAATGTACATTAAATTGTCATTAAGAAATACAAGGAAAGTGGGGAGACAGAGACAGAAAGATTGAGGGTGGAGAGGGGAGGGAGAGAGAAGGAGGGAAGGAGAGAGAGAGAGAGAAAAAGAGGGAGGAAAAGAGAGGGAAGGAGGGAGAGAGAGGGAGAGAGGGGAGAGAGACAGAGATAGACACAGAGAGACAGAGACAGAGACAAAGAGACAGAGAGGCAGAAAGAGAGAGTGCACTCATGCCATGGCTGCTATCAATAATGAAGCTGTTTAGTGGACAGATGACACACAACTGATTCTAAGCATTAATCATCAGTAAGAAACTGATAGATTTATGCATTCTCTTTCTTCTCAGGACAAATAAGGAGTGCCTAGAGAGGATCTTTCTAAGCCAACAAACCAACAGTGTACTAGAAGAATTCATGACGTACATTTCCCCATCATCTCCAGCCTTGGTATTCTCTTGGGGTAAAAGAAATTCCTCCCACACCAGTCTTCAATCTAAGCACATGTACCTGCCAGTGTCTAGGCCTGTTATTTATGCTATCCGTCATGAAGTACAAGGTATTTTCCATTCCTTTGATCAGTTGCCCCTTTCACTCCTTTACCCTAAGGTTTCATTACATCAGGAAGCAATTCTATAAGCAAGTCTGGTTTCTAAGAGGTTCACCTGCACACCTCTTAAAATCACAGTTAAATATTAGAAATGCCCTGGAGAGTCATCTAGTCAACTTCTCAGGCCATGAAGCGATTTGGGAGGACTTCCCTGACAGATGACCATCAAATAAAACACTTTGCAAACGTTAAAGAATCATTATAAATGGTACACTGATAGTTTCATTATTTATTCCTGCTACATGTTTGAATATCTCCAGTGACAGGAGGTTCACTACCTTTCAAGAAAAGCCATTCCATTGTTCTTAAAGCTATTAAATTATTAGAAAGTTCTTTTTTACATTGATTCCAATTCAATTAAAAATCATTTATTAAGCCCTACTATGCACAAAGTACCACATTAACTATTTAAAAATGGTCACCAGATCACAAAGACATTACAGTCTACTAGGGTATCCTAATTTTTACCCATTTGCCCGTTGGACTATGAGATCCTTGAGAGCAAGGATTATCTTTTGCCTTCCTTTGTGTCTCCTGCCCTTGGCACAATGCCTGGCACATAGGAGGTGCTTACTCAATGTTTGCTGACTGCTTTTAGATTTGACCTAGAGAAACAAAGAACAGAGCAAGTTTAGTCCATCATCCACATTATTGGATATCATGCCCTTACCTTAGACTTCTCTATTTCAGACTAAATGACCCCAGTTCCTTCAACTGCTCCTAGTATAAGAAAGTTTTCTGACTATAATAAAAGTGTCTTAACCTGGGGTCTATGAACTAACGTTTTTTTCCACAATTATTCATTTTATTTTATTAATGGAATAAAACAAGCATTTCCAGAAATGGTCAAAGGATATGAACAAGGTAGTTTCCAATGAAGAGAGTGAAACAACTTATAGTCTATGGACTAATTTTTTAAATATTTTGATAACATTTCAAATGAATTGGTCTCTTTTGTGATCCTATGTATTTTGTTTTATGCATTTAAAAGCATTCATCTAGAAGACTACTAAAAAAAGGTTAAGAAAGCCTTGCTTATAGAGAGAAGCATCAGCAGGCCCTTATAAATTGGACCCCAATGTGATCTGGACTTCAGCTGCATTCATGGCTTTCCCTAGTAAACTATAAACTCCTTGAGCCCAGGGGCTGCCTCACTTTTGCATTTGTAGGCCCAGAGCCTAGCCAGGTCCCCGACACATAGCAAGTTCTTACTAACGGTTTATTGATGGATTTCCGTTATTTTCTCCAGAGGGGTAGTACTATTACAATTTCAGTCTTCCATTAGCTATGGAATGATAAGGAAGTCATAAAACCTCAAAATTTTTACAAGGCTGAGGCAATATGGGCTTTTCCCCATATTTCCCAAGCTAGGCTTTGAAGGATATTGATAGTGACAGCATTTAAATTCTTCAAAAAGCACAAAAACAACTGTGCCACCACTAATAATTAGATAAAATCGGGAACTACTGCCCTCCTGATTAAATCAACTTCATCATTCTCTCACTGAGCCATATTCCAGCATCCAGTTGACTCCAAAGAGGAATCCTAGCAGTGTCCTATAGGGTTTCTGCCCATAGGGATATGGAGTTTTGAATCCTAACATCCTTATCTTATCTTAAAAAGTTGATTTGAAAGTATATTCCATGCTGTTTGTCTTGTGCACATACATGCCAGTGGAGAAGAGTGGAGTGGGGGGGAGGGGAAGACTACAAACAGCTACAAGTGAAATTAATTCAGGTGATCACTATATACACTACTCTAGATAAGAATCCTTTAGAAGAAATGGAGTAATTCTCATAGTTAATAAAAGGGTGAGAAAAGCAGTAATAGGCTATACTCTCTATAACTTCAGAGTAATATTTATTGGAATGCAAGGCAAACCACTCAACATTACAGTAATACAAGTCTATGCTCCAACCACTGGTACCAAAGAGACCAAAGTTAATCAGTTCTGTGAAGACCTACAAAATCTTTCAGAAGTAACACCAAAAAGGTAATCACATTCATCATAGGGGATTGGGATTGTAAAATAAGAAATCAAAAGATAACTGGAATAACAGGCAAGTTTGGCCTTGGAGTACAAAACAAAGTAGGATAGAGACTAATAGAGTTTTGTCAAGATACCTCATTGGTTATATCAAACACTTTTTCAATAACATGAAAGGTGATTCTACACAGGGACATTGTCAGAAGATCACTATTGAAATCAAATTGATTATATACTTTGCAGCCAAAGGTGGAGAAGCTCAGTTAAAAGACCTGGTGCTGACTGTGGCTGTGAGCTTTATATTACAAAATTCAGACTTAAACTGAAGAAAGCAGGGAAAATCATCAGACCCTATAGATAAGACCTAAATAACATTCCTTATGAATACGAAATGGAAGTGATTAAGAGATTTAAGAGATTAGATCTGGTAGATAGATTGCCTGAAGAATTCTAATTGTGAACAGAGGTTTATGATATTGCACAAGAGGCAGCCATAAAAAAAGCATTCCAAATAAAAGAAGAGCAAGAAAACAAAATGGCGGTCTGATGAGGCTTTACAAATAGCTCAGGAAAGAAGGAAAGGAAAAGGCAGAATTCCAAAGAATTGCAAGAAGAAATAAGAAGATTGTGTTTTGTTTTTTAAATAAGCAATGCAAAGAAATAGAAGGAAATGATTGAATGGGAAAGACAAGAGATCGCTTCGAGGAAATTAGAGATATCACAGGAATATTTCATGCAAAAATGGACATGGTAATAGACAAACATGGTAGAGATCTAATAGAAGTAGAAGAGATTAAAAAGAGATGACAAGAGTACACAGAAGAACTATACAAGAAAAGACACTGCTTCCATTTCTTCTCCCTCTATCAGCCACAAAGTGATGAGGCCAGTTGCCAAGACCTTAGGGGTTTTTGTTTTGTTTTGTTTGTTTTGTTTATGTTAAGCTTCAAGGCAGCTTTTACTCCCTCCTCTTTCACTTTCATCAAGCAGCTCCTTAATTCCACTTTACTTTCTGTCATCAGAATGGTATCATTTGCATATCTGAGATTGTTGATATTTCTTCTAGAAACCTTAATTCCAACTTTTGATTTGCCCAGTCTGACATGTTACCTGATGTACTCTGCGTATAAGTTAAATAAATTAGATGACAATATACATCCTTATGGTACTCCTTTTCCAATTTTAAACCAATCCATTATTCCATGTTATGTCTTAACCATTGCTGTTTGACCCATGTACAGGTTTCTCAGAGTACAAGTAAGAAGATTTGGTACTCCCATCTCTTTGAGGACTTGCCACATTTTGTTGTGATCCACACAGCAGAAGTAAATGATTTTATGGAACTCCACAACTTTTTTTCTCCATATGTTTTTACCATAATCCAGCAATGTTGGCAATTTGGTCTCTAGTTCCTCTGTCTCTTCAAAAACCAGCCTGTTCTTCTGGTAATTCTCAGGTCACGTACTGCTGAAGCAGAATCTATTTTTTTTTTCCCCTTTTTTGTTTTTTGGAGGGCAATTGGGGTTAAGTGAATTGCCCAAGGTCATCCGGCTAGTTTTTTTGTGTTAAGTGTCTGAGGTCGGATTTGAACTCAGGTCCTCCTGACTCCAGGGCCAGTGCTCTATTCAATGTGCCACCTAGCTGCCCCAAGCTTGCAGAATCTTAAGCATAATCATGCTAACATGTGAAATGAGTACAACTGTTCAGTAATTTGAACATTTTTTGGTATTGTTCTTCTTTAGCATAGGGACATAAACTGATCTTTTGTAGTCCAGTGGTCACTGTTAAGTTGGCAATCAATTGCTCATGTTATTGTGTTGGTGACATCTTTTATATATAGAAAATTTTTCCATGAAGATATCAAATAGTCTGACATTTTCATTATGTCTCTACCTATTTTGTAGATTTTTAGTACAAAACCAAGCCATGAGTGTGGAACTGAGACACAAAAATTAGAAAATCAATAAAGGTGGAATAAATGGTAGGATACTTTCAGGTGGTTGATTCAATAATCACCAAATCAATAATAATCATAGATCATAGGAGCATGCATTTGGAGCAGGAAAGAAATTTAGAGACCATTGAGTTGCTATTTATACTTCTGTAACTTTTTGGCCCACTCCTTTAAGCTCCTCAGCTAATATGTCATTTCCTTGTATTTATAGATCTTTTGAAAGACATAAATTATGACTGCATTTTATAAAATATATAAATATATAATCATCCTAAATTTTGAGGAGTCACTAGTATTATTTCAATTTGGTAATAAATATCTGGTAAATTAAGAAGGATGGAGTCTGGTGTGAATAAGAAAGGTAGCTGGTAAAGTGCTATTCTAAACATTTAAGCACTACTGGAAAGTATTTAGAATAATAGTTGATGTCTCACTTCCCAATTTTGCAAAGAAGGTTTAATTCTATGCGAGGGACTTTCTTTATCACTGCAGACTGTAATCTTTTTTGCAATTTATAATTTAGGGAATTTACTGGCTTCTCCAGTGTAAAGGAGATCCAATATGAGGAAAAATGGATTATTACCAGTCTTGAGGCAGCTAGATGATAGAGTACAGAGAGTGTTAGAGCTGGTGTTTGGAATACTTGAGTTCAAATATGGCCTGAGAGAGAGGGTCACTTATGTGGACAAGTCCCTTAAACTCTACCTTCCTCAGTTTCTTCATCTGTAAAATGGGCATAAAAATAGCACTTACTTCCATTGGTTATTATGAGGGGGGAAATGAGATGATATTTGTAAAGCACTTTGCAAATCTTAAAATGTTATGTAAAGACTAGCTATCATCATCATCATCATCATTATTTAGGAGATGAGTGAAATGTGTGAATGAGAAAAACTTTTAGGCCATAGCAGTTAGGAGCCTAATCAGAACAATAAAAAACAAATAACTATGACATGGGAGGAATTTTAAGATTGCCCATCTGGGTCTCCAAATTGACAAAATCATAGAATGTTTCCTCCCAAGAAATCAAAAGTCAGATTTCACAATTTAAACCAACAGGATCATTGGTAAGATTTGTATGGTGACCAAGAGCAGAAGAGTGTTGGACAAAAGGAGAAAGTGGCACCTGGCCCAGAGATCCTCAGCCCTGATGCACTCCTTCACTCCAACCCTCCCTTAACCATCTGGCTCCCTCTAATCCGTTATCCTGTGATAGTGCTGCTCCCACCAACTCACATAGGAATCCATTTCCTAGCTGAAAGGGGAGGCGGGGGGAAAAGGGGGAGGCTGAGGCAGCAGACTGTCCTCAGCCTGCCCTCAGAATCATTAATCCTCATTCCTGGAAAGCTTTACAATATTAGATTTCAAGGAGGATGACAAATTGATAGTCCTCTGAACAGGGAATCAGAGTTAAAATTCAACTGTTCTTTGCCTGGCTATGCCCCAGAGGGGCTGTATAACTACTGAGTAACATTCATGGAGGAATGAGGTAGTATAATGAGGCTCTTTTAGTCTACATTCATAAATCTTTATAAAATTCTCACATCACACACTATATAAATGTGACTCTAAGGTTCGTTAAACTTGAGATAAAATTATAGTATCAGGGACTTATGTTTCCTTAGTTTCCTATCATCAGTCTACATGGCTCTGAAATGTAAGACTAGGACAAAGTTCATTAGTCAGTTATCTCTCATTCCCTCCCTGGGTTGTTATTTTTGGTCTCCATATTAAACAATGTGCAGACAAAACGCTGACAGCTTGACCTCCATCTTGGTTGACAATAACCACAGCCGCATCCTTACTGCTAGATGCCTAAATGGCTGAGACAACATAGTTAGCGTACTTTTAGATCCTGGCTGTGTTAGCTTTGGAAGGATGAAGCGGAAAGCTAAGTATGCCTCATTTAAGTGGCTATGTGTAATACAATTCAGAAAGGGGGGGAAAAAAGGTGATGACTGATTTATCCGAACATGGTTAAGACATCTGGCCTATTGTGTATCCTCCCTACAATCAAGGGCCATAGTTTTATGGCAGAATACAAATAAAGGATGAAGATACATGGAGTATTGCAGTGGGTCTTACAATAGAAGGAGGAGATGATGTCTACAATTCACTATTTATAGGCAAGACCCTATTATTAGTAGGATTTTTATGCCAAGTTTATAAAGGGTGGGCCTTTTTAAAAAAAATGACAGAGGCCCAATTATTAAAATAAGTAACTACAGCTTTGGTTTGGGGCTTAAATGTTAATCAACATTTATACAAGTGAGTTATTTGGGGAGTTTATTTTAAGGGTGCAAACAATCAATCACACCTTTGATTATTCCTCCCACATTGCAAATATAAAATTGCACATGCAAAGAGGAAGTCTGTTAAAAAAAAAATTCTGTTCTAAATCAATGAGATAAAATAAAGATTAGAAAATGACATCCATACATATTTCAGGCAATACCTTACATATACTAAAAGTGCTCAAAGATATGAACCATTGTAGATAGTGATCAAATAGGTTTGTGTCAAGAAGAAAATACTGTAACAAGCAATAAAGCAGATTCCCCCAAAATGGAAGATTTCAGCCAGCGAAAGTAGCTATACCTATCACAGAATCACAGGATTCCAGAACTGGAAAGGCCCTCAGCCACTTTACCTGAAAAAAAAAAAAAATCCCTTCTACAATACTCAGAAAGTGGTCATATGGCCTCTGCTTGAAGACCTCCAATAGGGGAACTACCTGACCTCCTGAGGCAGCCCATTCCACTTTTGAACAGCTCTCATTTTGGAAGTTTTCCTTAACATCGAGCCTAAATCTGTCTCTCCAAATCTTCCACCCCATGCTCCTGGTCCTACCTTACAGAACCAAAAAGAACAAGTTGAATCTCTCTTTCATATGAGAAGCTTTTTGAAACTTCATAATTATCACAATGTACGCAATGAATCCTCTCTCATCTCTAGGCTAACCATTCCCACTTCACAAGACTGTCGATTGAGAGCTGATAGGGAACTTAGATACCATTCAGTGCAATGCCCTACAGCCCCTAGCTGTAGACACAGAATCAGAGTACTGTAGTTAAGTAATTGATCCAAGATCACATGGGTAATAAGTGATGGAGCCTCAGTTTAAACCGAAGTCTTCTGACATGAAATGCAGCACTCTCCACTGAGTCACACTATTCCTTCAAACAGTCCTCATATGGCACAGACTGGAGGCCACTCACCATCTTGATTTTCTACCTAGTCTCTAGGTACTCTATATTCTCATGTGCAGAGAGAGAAAGGAGACAGAAGGCAAAGGAGAAGGAAAATAACAGATGGGAGAGAGAGGTGGAAGAGGGTATCAGGGAAACTTCTAGTGTTTTAGTGGGCCTTCATTTATACTAAAAGATTTGTGAATCATTTCTGATTTCAAAAGATATGGTGATTTAAATTAACTTAATTTTCTGGAAAGTCACTGCCAACAAATGTTATTTTTTTTTTCCTAGATGAACTGATGAATG
The DNA here is from genome assembly GCA_028646515.1 of Pseudochirops corinnae. NCBI lineage: Eukaryota > Metazoa > Chordata > Mammalia > Diprotodontia > Pseudocheiridae > Pseudochirops > Pseudochirops corinnae. The sequence continues at coordinate 159,104,182 of CM053587.1, read as the reverse complement.
GGCAAAATCTCATTCCTAAAGAAGAGGACACCTAATCCTTATTCTTTTCACAAGCAAATCTGACTTAAGGCAGCCAACAACACCACCTCCTGAGAACTCACTTTCCTGTGCTTATCATGCAGACTTATTTGTCTCATGCTAAGATATGCTCTCTCCTAATTTACAGTGTGGTTTCCTACGGCTTTTATGGCCTTGAGCATTATTATCATTATTAAGAAAAAGAAGAGCTAACATTTATATGGAGCTTTACAGGTTACACAGCCCTTCCTTACAAGAGAAAACAGGTGTCTCACTATGGATAACTTACTACTATTGGAAAAAACGGTGTCATCTCCATATGTAATGTACAGAACTATTGTTGGAGTAGGAATAAATGATTGCTAAGGTCCCTTTTAGTTATAATTTCCCACGAATTGATCAGACAGCTTCAATATCACTGAGACCATGGTTAGTTCTAGAAGCATCTTGACATTATTCTGACTGCTACATTTTAGGAATCAATGAATTAATCAACAAACATTTTTTATGCACCCATAATATATCAGGTACTATCTACTAAGTGATGGAAATACAAAGTCAGAAAAAAAATAAATCCCTTCGCTTAAAGGGCTTATATTCTATTGAACAAGATAACATGTGTACATACAAACACACACACACACACACTCATGAAAGATACAAGATGACTTGGTGGGGAGAACACTAGTGGGTTGGGATTGAGGAAAGAGACGATGAAGACAGGTCCCATGGAGGAAAGGACACAAGAGATGAGTCTTGAAGGAGACATTTGAATGGCAGAGAAGGACTGGATTCTAGGAATGAATGACAGTCAATACTAGGGCAGAGAAAACAGAAAATGATGCAGTATAGTGTTATTAGCAATAGTAAAAAAGTCAATTTGACTAGATTGTAGAGTGCACTCAAAGAAATATTGCATAATAAAGCTGGAAAGGTAGACTGGGACCAGGCCCTAAAGGGATTTAAATGCCAAACAGAAGAGTTTATATATGTTTTTAGGTATAATTGGAAGTCACTAGAATTTAATGAGATGAGTAGAGATATGGGTAGACCTAGACTTTAGGGAAAATCCCTTTAGCAGCTATGTGTAGGAAATATAATAATAAAAGGAAATAATGTCAAGTAGTGGAAAGCAATGTTCAATTTAAAGTCAGAGGAGCATACTTTGTATCTCAGCTCTACCATTTAGTACCATGTGACCTTGGGTAAGTCACTTAACTTTTCTGTGCCTGTTTTCTAATCAGTAAAAAGAGGGAATCACACTAGATTAGAGGAGTCAGACATATAGCCTGCCTGCCACTGAATCAAATAAAAATGTGATTGGGAAATACTTAACAAAATTAATAAAAATACAATAAAACATTTTATTAATTTGTAGTTTTCTAAATCAATAAGTAGTTATAGGAATCCTTTTTTTATGTCTTAGTGGCTCCCAATTCTATTTGAGTTTGCCACCACTGCACTGAACTCCCAGGTTCCTTCCAGCTCTAAATTTATGATGATGTTAGGAGAGGGGACTGATTCTATATATATAATTCTATACCAGGAGCCAGTGAAGGAACTGGGCATGCATTGCCTGGAAAAGCCTATAATAGACCAGGCTAAGCTACAATATAACCTATAATAATATAGCTTGCTAGGCTATAATAACTATTTTCAAGTATTTGAAGGGCTGTCACATGGAAGAAAAATTAGACTTAGGCTGCTCAGAAGACAGAACTGGGAGTGATGAGTGAAAGTTGCAGAGGCAAACTTAGCCTCTAAGTAAGGAAAACTTCCTGACATAGCTGCACAAAAGGGCAATGGACTCCCTCAGGAGGTAGTGTGCTCCTCCATACTGGAAGTCTTTGAGAGGCAAGGCATTTGAGTGATGTTAGGTATGTTATAAATGGGCTTCTTGATCAGGCATTTGGAGGGAGGGGGAGTTTTGTGGTGGTGGTAAAGGAGTGGTGGTGGAGGAAATGACCCTCTGAGATCATTTCCAATTCCAATGTTCCTTGGGGGGTGGTAAAAAGGACATGGGAGGAGGTTGGAGAATGGAAGTGGAAGAGCCATTAGAGAAATGTGGCAACAAGAAAAAAGAGCAACACATCAACATGGCTAAAACGCAGTGACCTATATTGCCTCTTGGACAGTAGAGACTCATACATTGCAGTATTACTTTTCCATTGTAAAAAAAACTTACATTTATATAGCACTTTACAATTACAAAGACCTTTACATACATTTGCTCATGAGCTACAATAACTCTGTAAAATAGATAATACAAGTATCATGCTGTGGCAGACTGCTTGTCAGGGAGGTTTGTTTTTTGTTTGTTTGCTTGCTTTTTCTTACATCAAGGCCAAGTATCTCTCTATACCTTTCTTAGTACCTGGCACATAATAGGTACTTAAATATTTACCAATTGGTCACCAGTCTCTTTCTGTCACCACCTTTGTCTGCCTCTGTCTTTTTCATTTCTACCTATTGCTTCTATTCCTTCCCCCTGGGGAATGAAAAAACACCCAGAGTGCTCCTTCCCCTGCACACCATAGTTTCTCCTCCACTATCCCTGACTTCACTAGTGGTCACTTCATTCTCATCAACAGGGCCGAGGGCATTCTACATTTTTAATTCTCCTGAAGGGCCTGCTTCAATTGCATAAACTGTGAAGTGCTAAGTAGGTGATGTTTATTGTAAAAGAGCAGCAAATGCTCAGATGAATCCAGAAATAAATTCCCACATCATATTCAGCTAGACACAAACTTTAGTTACATTTGGATTTCCATTGAACCTAATGGGATTTTTATGATCTCTACCTAAAAAAAAGGAATCTAGCAGGTCTAAAATAGAAGAAATGGACAGGAGTTATTAATTAGTCTAGACTGTAAAGCTGGTTTTCCTTTTCAACACTTTCCTATTCATACAAAAGAAAAATTATTGAAAATAGGATGGAAATTCTGGATAAACGTCTTTCTCCACACTACACAAAAAGAAAGTTATACAAAGTACTGAAAGCTAATTAAATTGGTTATTGAAAAATTACAATAAAGTAACACCAATTTTAAAACCAATAAACAGAGCTTGTAAAATGGCTTGAATTCAATAGCTATGTGTCTTACAAAACCAAAAATGAGAACAAAAATGAGAACAAAAAGATCTCTTCATGGATCCAAGTAAGATGAATAATTTGTGCCTTGGTACAGAAGGTGTAGGCATCAATAATAATTTATATTGAATACCACCAGTGCATAGATGAAGAGAAGCAGGTGGGGTACCCTGGCATATTGGGAAAATTAAGAAGGAACATCAATGCTCTGAATCACCCTTCTCTTTGCCCAATGTCCCACCACTGCCTCGGGAAAGGGGTAACAACAAGGAGAAGACCCCCCCTCAGCTGATGCAATGACATTGAGTAAGGAATGGGAAGGTGTTGGTCACATTTTTCCAATTCAACCACAGGTTCCAAAAAGGCATATTGGTATCCATAATCCACAGAAGGAGCAAAGACATTCTGGGGAACACAAGGAACATGCCATTCCCAGTACTCAAAAGTACTTAACAGGACACAAAAGATTCACCCCTCCTACTATGAGAGTTTCCCAAATAAATACCTCTATTTCCTTGACTATATGGTTCAGACCTGAGCATAGATATTAGCAACATCAGAACTAACTAATGGCTAGTTAGCTAGTTAATAGTTAACTCATTACTAAAACTTAAATTAGTTAACTAATTACTAAAATTGTTTTAGAGTTCATTGAGTAAAAGCATAAAAACAATTTAATAAAAATTGAGTGCAAATGAAGAAATGTTCTCAACTTTTTAGCAGAAAAAAAAACCACTGCTTTCTATGGGCTCAATGGAGTACTTTTGAAATGAAAGAATTTTAGGAAGACCCAGGCACAAGTTTAAAATACATTTAAGTAATATGCAGAATGTCTGTATTATTGCTACATGCCATGCTCAATTTCATCAGAAAAAAAAACTTTAATTTGTGGAGACTTCAAAAGTCTCTTTCCTCTCTGATCCATCCTCCATGTAACTACCAAACTGATCATCTAAAATCACAGATTTAAGGGGCAGCTAGGTCATGCAGTGAATAGAGCACCAGCCCTGGAGTCAGGAGGACCTGAGTTCAAATACAGCCTCAGACACTTAACACTACTAGCCGTGTGACCTTGGGCAAGTCACTTAATCCCAATTTCCCAGCCTTTCCCCCTCCAAAAATCAAAAATAAAAATAAAAAATAAAAGCACGGCTCTACATCATTCCCTTACCCAAGATGTCCCAGAGAATCTTTGTCTCTATGACAAAATGTAAATTCTTCTGCTTGATTTTAAAATACTTCACAGTCGAACTCCAATCTGTTTTTACAAGTTTAGTGTCTAGTTGTGCCCTTAGCCCATTCCGCACTCTGTTCTCCATACACAATATTCCACCTTCCATCTCCATGTCATGGCAAAGACTGTCTCCCAATCATAGAGGGCTGGCTTGCCAAATCCCCAGCTACCCTCAAAATTGAACTCAAATACTACCTCCTACAGGTAGTTTATCTTGATCCTCTCAATTGCTAGTATCTTCTCCGACCCAGAAACTGCTTTTTTTCTATTCTGTGTGTGTATGTGGAGGTATGTGTGTATGTACATATGTGTGTGTGTGTGTAGATACATATAAATTACTTTTCTATGTGTTGTTTCAGCCAAATATTGTTTCAGCCAATAAAACATAAGGCCCTTGAGGACAGGGATTGATCCAGTCATGTCTTTGTACCCCCAATATTTGGCACAGTATATGTCATATAATAAGAATTTTATAAATACATGCTGAATTCATTAACTGAAAAATTAGTAAAGATTATATTTTTCTTCTCATGTTAGGAACCTGTGGTTGAATTGGAAAAATGTGACCAACACCTTCCCATTCCTTACTCAATGTCATTGCATCAGCTGAGGGGGGGTCTTCTCCTTGTTGTTACCCCTTTCCCGAGGCAGTGGTGGGACATTGGGCAAAGAGAAGGGTGATTCAGAGCATTGATGTTCCTTCTTAATTTTCCCAATATGCCAGGGTACCCCACCTGCTTCTCTTCATCTATGCACTGGTGGTATTCAATATAAATTATTATTGAAAATTGTTCAAGTTTTGGTTTGTGGGGTTTTTTTTTTCCTTTTAGGAATCCACACTAAATTCTAGATTTAAATGATACTTTTACTGACTCTGAATGGTATTTAAGTCTACGATTATATTTTGTATTGTTTGGGGAAAAAGGAGGGTTTGGAAGGAGGGAGTATAGAGGATGGCCCAGAGTTGCAATTTCATTGGTACAAGGAACATGGAAACTACTGCTACCTATTCAGTTTGACAGCTCTGTAGTCCTAGAGTATTATGTGGGATACAATGATAAGTGATTTGCCCATATAGCTACAGTAGTATATGATTTTGAACCCATGTCTTCCTTGAACCCAAGGCCAGTCATCTTCTCACTATACCTTGATGCCCTCTTCATAAATCTTGTATTGGAAAACTAAAGGTTCATGTAGCATTATTATGATCACCTAGTATGTTTCCTAATTATGCCAATTATAATTTTTCTTGTTTCTTTTTTTCAGCCTTTTCATTTTTCCCATTTCAAGAAGTCTATGCCTCACTGTAGAATAATTGATAATAACAGCTCCAGCTACCAAGTCTCTCTAAAAATCTTTTCTTATTTCCTGAGGATTAATAAGGCTATTCAACAAGAATATTTTGTTAATTCTTTTTATAGTTGGATTTTTTTTTCAACCGCACTTAGCTTTGTGCTTTTTGTGAGACTAATACTGTTTCACTGTGGACTTGAAGGATCCTTGAAATACTTGACTTCCCCACACCAACAGCCACTGCAATATCGCTAACAGTTCCTGTTGAGCTCTTTAAGAACTACCACTTTCACACATTTCCTTGAAGTAATATCCATTCTTAAAACCATAAAAGCAAAAACTATAACAAAAGAGAGCAATGAAACACATCTGGTTTTATCTGGTCAGGGTACTTGCATGACCATTACTGCCACAAAATGAAACTATATCAAAATCAATGTTTGTCCCAAGTAATTTGCACATCACCACATAACTCGCCTCAGAGGTCATCTGGTCTAAGCTCTTCATTTTACAGATAAAGAAAATGAGACCCAGAGAGGTTAAGCAATTTTCCTAAGGACACACACACTACCTTTCTTAAGGTAGTAAGTGGAAAAATTGAGTTTCAAATAAACATCCTCTTACTTCAAATCAAGCCAGGCCAGAAATCAGGTCCTGCTAATTGTGATCTCTGCCCTTTCTCCCCAGAGGCAGCCTGCTCCCAAACCCACTCTCACTATCCAATCACTAGGTTCTACCCAACTATCTCCATTCTTACTCCAGTCATAATTAGGTCCTGGCAATCAGGATTTTGTCCAAAGAGGATTCCAACAGCATGTGGAAGCTACTCAGCAGTGTAGAAACTACAATGTTAGGCACATAGTTAGCTATAATAATTAATTAAAATAGAAAACAACCAGATGGCAGAGAGGGTTGAGCATCTCCCTTGCTCTACCTATCCCCGATCCCTTCAGCTGAAGGCAGGTGGTCTTTGTCCCAGAAGCACAAATTTCTGGTGACCACTGTTAGCTTCACCTTTTTCCTCAGAGGAATATGTGATGTCAGTGCCCTTTAAATTCATTGCCCCACCAAATTCTGGCTCTGTTTATCACACTACCCATTCGATATTTCTGTCCCTTCCTTGAGGAGGAAACCCCCAGCTGTGACCTTTGCTCCCTCCCCAACCAGAGAACTGTGGAACTATGTGTGCTCTCCCTCTGGCTCCACACTGAATGATAAGGATCATGATACCATAGGACAGGATCATAAATCTAGAGGTAGAAGAGACCTCAGTGGTCACTGATTCTGACTGGTCACCTTTCATTTTATGGGTGAGGAAACTGAGACCCAAGATGTCAAATGAGTTAGTCCAAAATCACATAGCAGGCAGGCAAAACAGTCAGAATTTGAACCCAAGCCCTTTGACTCTAGAGAGAGTGCTTTTTCTACTATGTTGCATAACCTTCCTGTCAAGAATATAACATATACATGTACTGAACATTATGTTTCCCCAAAACGTGCTCATCCTTTTGACTTCACTATTTCTGTCAGAGACCCCACCATTCACCCTTGTTTCCTTTGTTTGAAGCCTGGGGGTTATCTTTAATTGTTTCTTATCCCTTACCTCTCATACCCAGTCTGTTGCCAAGTCCTGTCATTTCTAGGCTTACAATCTCTCTTACATCTGTTTCCTGCTTGATAATCTCAAAGGGACCACCCTAGTTTAAACTCATGTCCCCATTCACCTGTACTACTGAAATATGACTCTATTCCTTTTCCACACCATTGCCAGACTTATCACATGCAGAAATTTGGTCATATCGTCCCTCTGCTCAAAAATCTGAACCCTAGCTAAAAATCTCACTTAAGAGATGATGGGGGAGGAGGGGCAGCTAGGTCATGCATTGGATAGAGTACAAGGTCTGGAGTCAGGAAGACTCCTCTTCCTGAGTTCAAATATGGCCTCAGACCCTCACTAGTTGTGCTAGCATTTGTTCCCTCACTGAACATCAAAAATAAGAAGGCTCCAAAGTTAAATTTAGCAAGTAATTTGGTTTAAATTTAGCAAGTAAAACTAACTGTGTGACCCTGGCACTTAACCCTGTTTGCCTCAGTTTCCCTCATCTATAAAATGATCTAGAGAAGGAAATGACAAAGCTCCAATATCTTTTCCAAGAAGACCCCAAATGGGGTAACAAAGAGTCACATACTCCTGAAAACAACTGAACAGAAGAAACAATGGATGTCTTGTTATCAAAAATGGCATCATTTTATGTCACTTTTAAATTTTCTATGATTTGTTATTATTTGGGGAGGGAGAGAGAGCAAGGGGAAGCATTACAGTTTTTATCCAAAAGCACGGGACAAAAAAGAGTACAGAACAAAATGATGTCTATGATTTTTTTAAGGGGAAAGTCATTTTAGCTCTGTTTTCTACAAGGTATTTCTATTTATTTCCACAGCACTAGTCACAGCCTGTCAGGAAGGCATGGCTTTGAAAGGTTTTAAACACTTTCAAATTATTTCTAAAAGTAGTCTTCCAAGTTACACTTGAGATCCTTTCCATAGCTGAGATATAATTATTTCATAGTTTTATATTTCTCATTCTTTGTTTTGTTCATATGTAAAACTAGCACCCAGTCATGCTATTTTCATGGGGAAAGAAAATGTGTGCCACTTGCTGATTTTTATTAAAATGGAATAATTACGTGATCTACCCAAAATTTCTTAACATATATACCTTAATACAACAAAGTGTTAGAATCTAAATTCAATTCAATCCATTGGTGTATGAGCTGGGAAATGAACAGGGCAATAAGGCAATAGCAATATAAAAACAAGAATAAAACAATTTGTGTGTGTGTATGTCTATGTATGCATATGTATTATGTATGTGTGGGCATATGTACATGTGTATCTATGTGTACATATGTATATTGTGTCTATGTATACATATGTATTGTGTATGTGTGTATGCATATGTATATGTGTGCATCTATGCATACATATTATTGTGTATCTATGTATGCACATGTATATGTATGTATCTATATATACATATTATTGTGTATCTATGTATATGTGTATTTTTGTACACACATGTATATGTGTGTATCTATGTATATGTGTGTATCTATGTATACATGTGCATCTATGTATACATATGTATGTATCTCTGTATATATGTATATGTGTATCTATGTATACATGTGTATGTGTGTCTATGTATACATGTGTGTTATGTATGTGTGTATACATATGCATATGTGTATCTATGTATAGATATTGTATGTCTATGTATACATGTGTATGCATGTTTATCTATGTGTGCGTGTGTATGTGTGCATATGTATATGCATATGTATGTGTGTATCTATGTATGCATATGCATATGTGTCGGTGTGTATATATGTATATTGTGTGTCTATGTATGTGTGTGTCTATTTATATGTGTGTGCATACATATGCAGCTATACATATACATACACATATATGTGTATGCACATGCATGTATATACATATACACATAACACCTGTGTGTGTGTATGTGTGTGTGTGTTATAGAGAGAAAGGCAGATAGGGGGCCTGGAAATAGGAAGACCTGAAGTCAAATTCAGCCTCACTTGCTTACTAGCCGTGTGACTCTGAGGAAGTCACTTATTCCTGTTTACCTCAATTTCTTCAACTATAAAATGAGCTGGAGAAGGAAATGTCAACCTACGGAATAAAACTAAGTTTATAAATTAAAACAAATACAAGATAGTTAGATACCAGGCAGTTTAAGAGAGAAGGAAATAGCATTGAGAGAATGGAAGATTTCATGTAGAAAGCAATGCATGAGATATGTTTTGAAGAGAGGAATTCTTTGAAGCAAAACACTTAGTCTATGGAGTCTATTAAAGTACCCTATAATACCCAATCACCAGTGAACAGAGAAGGATATCAGGAAGAGGAGGAGCATAGATGGAGAACTACCTTGGTGTTCCAATAGAATGCTGCCAACCTTTGTAGTTGAATAATCTACTATTGATCAATATTGTCTTCTCCACTCCACCAACTATGTTCTAAGATTATAGTAATACCATCCCACCTCGTGCCCCTACCTCCCAGAGATTAGGAATCTTCTCAGAGTTTCAGAAAAAATGCAAGTAGAAGCTAAATTTAAAAGAGTAACAACTCAGGCTACCAGTTTTATTTGTAACAATAATAATAATTAATAAAATAATAATGGCAAGTTAGCTATTTCAGGAACAAAATAGTACGAACAATTCTAAAGGTAGTGCTAAGGATCTGAAAAGTCATGGGCAATGGAAAAGCAAAATGTACAAATAAGAGCTTCCTTCTCTCCTGTGTTTTTCCCATCCCCTATGTCCCAGAAAAATGAGGAAAGAAATCCAGAAAAGTTGTGTGAATTGGTATGGGTCTGAAAGAATTGGCTCGTTTGCATTTTAAAGGGTTTTCTCCCTGTGGTTGGATGAGTATGAATACTGAGATATAAATGTTTGTTGATTTGTTGCTGTTGGAGCTTTTTGACTATACATGTCTGTGAGAAAGGAAATAACCCTTAATAAAGAGTCCAAGCGAAATGAAAGTAAGCACTTCATTGAGAAAGTTTGCGACACATTTTGATTGGGATTGGAGTCAGCAGAAAAACTCAATCGTAGGACCATATAACTTTGGAATCTTGCCTTTGATGTTTGGTGAGGGAACAAACACTAGCAAAATTAAACCAAAAATTAAGGAAGTAGTATGATATAAGTGTGAGGGAGTATAGACTTAGGGATAAATGCCCGACTTCAGGCTTTGTCTCTGATGCTGGTCAGTCATGTGACCCTAGGCAAATCACTTAGGCTTTCAGGCCTAGTTTCCTCAGCTAGAGCTTGTAGTGTCTAGCTAGTAGGGTAGTTATAAGGACTGAATGAGATAATGCATGTGAAGTGCCTTGTCTACCATTGTATCAGGAGCAGGGGTGTAGTGTGGTGGAACAAGAAATGACCTCAGGTCAGGAAAACCTAGGTTCAAGTCCTGCTTGCAGCCTATGTGATTCCTGGGCCATTCTCTTAACATCTCAGCACTCTAGTAAATTACAGAGGTGATGATCTGGAGCTCCCCACCCCACTGAAATCACGGAAGTTCTGTCTTTAAGCCTAAGTCAACCTTGCTCAGTGTGTGCAATAGTCTAAACTCACCAGGAAATGACTGCTCAATGAGGCCAATGCAGGAGAGACGGCTAAGAATTTTCAAGCTTCATTCACAGATGCTGTCATCCTAGTATAGACTTGGGGAAAAGATAAGCTGGAATCTTCCTATTGAAGAAGAAAAAACCTTTAGAAAGCATATCAGGATTCTGAATCTAACTTGACTGCACAGCAGATGATCTGTTGTGGGGCTTGTTCAGCCACTTCAGCAGTGCCCGACTCTCTTGGTACAATGATACCTGGTCCCTTTTTCAACTTGTACTTTTGCTACAGTTAATTCCTCCCACTGGCATTAATAATGCTAATGATGGTGCTGATAGCTAACATTTAAATAGTGCTTACTTTGTGCCAGGTACTGTTTTACTATTACTACATCATTTAATCCTCACAACAAACTTCAGAGGTAGGTGCTATTATTATCTCTATTCTACAGATGAGGAAACTGAGGCAGGTTGAGGGTAAGTGACTTGCCCAGGGTTACCCAGCTATTAAGTACCTGCAGCCAAATTTGAATTTGCGTCTTCTTGACTCCAGGCCTGGTGCTCTATCCACTGTGCAACCTCACTGCTCCATTTGGCTTAAAATGTGTCAGAATGATTGTATAGTAATTAGTATATGAGTGAAATGTAAGGCTAGGACTTTAGGAAGAGAAGAAAAGAGCCAGTGGCTTTGAAGAGACAGAGCTTTGTGGGTCACTGTGTAGTGTGGAATCTATTGGGAACTGTGGTTACTTTGACAATTTGCCTGTGATCCCGTTTGATCCTAGATTAGACACTTCCATTATAGCAGATTCTCTGAATTAGAAGATGGCACAGTCATTAGAAGTGATTTTTGACACAGTGTTCACTCTGACAAATCACAAGCCCATCAACAAAGGGGGAATGTTAACAGACTATTTAGGGACCAAATATCAGTGGGACCAAGGGTATATCTGATTATTTATTCAGTCTCAGGCAGCTAAATGGGATCAGTGAGAAAGACCAGGGAATTGGTCCCACTATGGTGGTAACAGGGTTTTCCTAATTTATTTCCATTGTTTCTCCTTCCCTGAAAAGGGTAGAGCCTCTACATGGTTGACCACAGGTCTAGCTATCAAGTGTTAAGTTGTATCAGGAGCAGGGGTAGTCTTCATGAGTATACCAAAACCTTACCTAGTATCAAACAGGACTGAAAAGACCTAGATATAGGTCAGACCCAGATGTGGCAGGACAGAACCAAATGGACACACCACTTATATATAAAAGGTCACATCACAAAACAGGTACATTTCCTTCTCTCTTCCTCATAGCATGTTCTTCTAGCTCTTAAGGAGATACCCAATTGCTCTGGTGAATTTTTGTGCAACTATTTAACTGGCAATTATGAATGTTTTCAAGCCCAACTGAACCAGAAAGAGAGATACTAGAACATGAATACTTCTAAGATATACTTACCATTTTAATTAAGACTGGATAGGAAGATTCTATACCCAAACAGTCAGTTGCACCTGCTATTTTATTCAGTGTCTAGCCACAATTTCCAGACCATGCAGCTTTTATTTCATCCATTATTTTCAACTTCTTCATCCCCCTCCTACCTGTATCTCTCTCTCCCCCTTCCAGCTCCCTTTATCGGCTCCTTTTGCCCATTAGAATATAAGTTCTTTGAGGGTAGAGACTTGCTTTCTTGCATTTATATGGTCAGCACTTATCACAAACTTGCACATGCTGAGTGTTTAATAAATGCTTTATCATTCTTTCATTCATGATTCTGCTCTATTTTTGTGTGATTGTTCAGCTGAATGTGCTATTTCTACAGACATATAAAGTCTCTTATCTTAGCCTTTGAAGTCTATTGTGGAAAAAGTATCTGAGCCTGGGACCACTGGATCACACAACAGTGATCTCTTATAAGGCCACAGGTTATGGAAATATTCATGGATTTTGTGGAGATCTCTCCAGGCTAAGAGCCAGTACAGTTTCCATTGGCATATATATATATATATATACTTGAGCAGAGGGTAAAGGAACAACTCTTTAGGATATAACACCTTGGCAACACACAGATGCTCCAGAGTTACTATTCCAACTCCTACTTATGCTGACAAGTCAGGTTTCCTATGACTACAATGCCTACCCCCAGGATTCATTGGATAGTCTTCAGGAATTAGTGGTACCATTTCTAGAGCTATATCTCTGAGCTCCTATCAGTGCATTTCTTGATTATCAATTAGTCAGTCAAATCTTAATTATTGATGAGAAATGGGTTCATTTACTAAGGTGATATAATAAGAACAGTTGGTGTAAAACATTCCCTCTTGTTGGGAAAAGTAGGGCCAAATTTAGTGCACATATGGCAAAGAGGGTAGTTAGCACATGGTTACCAGAAATTCTTTTGCTGGAGTCTTCAATACTCCCCTTAGGTCACTTTTCTGCTGAGCTCTTTATAGAGCCTTGATCTGCATCTACTCCATTCTTGACTCTCCAGGCACTGCCTGGACATTGTCTCAGCTGATCTGAGAACATATAGGAGAAGATAGAAGATGGGAACTTCTAGTTCTCAGAACCTCTGAGGCTCACAAATTCCTCCTCTAATCATACTGACCTTCTCTCAAAAACCCTAACAGTTCCTCAGTCTACTCACTCCCCACAACCCAGTATTCCACTAAACCTCAGAAGCACACAAAAATGGTCATACCCCTGCCTTGATCTTGTCATCACCCACAAATGCACCACCTTCATGTTCAGAAACTCTGAAATTCCTTTATCTAATCACAATCTATTAGTTTTCCATCTCTCTGCCTTATTGTATCAAACTCTACTCTTCATCCATACCTATATCATGACTTCAACCCCTCATTTCTCTCCTTGGACTAACCACTGTCTCCTTCTGTCTCCATCTTATCCACCTGGTGAACCAGTTCACCTCTGCAACTTCCCTTGTGTCCCTGGTCCCCTTACTATATTACTGATTGTTCCCTACCGACTCATAGTCCTGGATCACTTTCACAATTCACTGCCTCCACTTTACATAAGTGCTACTGAATGAAGGTAGAAAAAATTATGCAACTATTCTGACTGCTGGGTCCACTACAAATTTATGTTACCTAATCTTAACAGGATCCTCACTGCTGCTTGGCATCCTGCTATACCTCCCTTATCAATTCACTATCACACTCTCTACAGTAGTTTTTACAAATCTTTTCAACCCTCCTCAAGTCTTCCATAGCTCCCTTTGCCCACCATCCACTCACCTAAGAACTTTTCCTAATATTTTACTGAAAAAATTGAGGCCACTCACTAAGAGCTCCCTCTTTTCCCCTCCTCATCTCATATCATTTAGATGCTTTTTGCCATTATCTATTCCTTCACTTCCATCTCCAACAGATTGCTCACTCTGTCATCCCCATTCTCTCACTTATCTTCAATTTCTCCCTTTCTACTGTTTCCTTCCCTTCTAGCTATAAGCACATCCATGTTGCCCTATCCTTTAAAAACCTTCACTTGATCCATCCATCCCTGTTAACATTTGATCCTTCCATCCCTGCCAACTATTGTCCTATATCTCTTCTGACATTTGTGACTAAACTCATTGAGAAAGGCATTTACAATAGGTGCCTCTATATTATCTCTTCTTACTTTGTCCTTAACTCCCTACAATCTGACTTCCAACCTCATCATTCAACCAAAACTGTTTCCTCCAAAGTTATCAATGATCTCCTGTCAGATTCAATGGTTTTTACTCAGTCCTCCTTCTTAACCACTCTATTAGCTTTTCACATTTGTCAATCATCCTCTTCTCCTTGATATTCCCTTCTCTATAAGTTCTTGGGACACAACACTCTCCTGGTTCTTTTCCTACCCATCTAGCCATGATGCAAGTCTACCACACTGGATTCTTACCCAGGTCATATCCAATAATCTTGGGTATCCCACCCAGCTCTCTCCCTATTATTTTACTTAGTGATCTCATCAGCTCCTATAAATTTTATTATCATGTCAAGGCTAATGATTCTAAAATCTACTTACTTAGCCTTAACCTCTCTGCTAATATTCAATTTAACATCTCCAACTGCTTTTCAGGGATCTTAAACTAGCATGTCCAAAATGGAACTCAATAGCTTTCCCCTAAAATCCTCTCCCCTTCCAACCTTCCCTATTACTGTCAAGGGTACCACCATCCTACCAGTCCCCCAGGTTCACAACCTAAGTGCCGGTCTTGACTCCTCACTACCTCTAATACCCTATATCCAATTTGTTGCCAAAGCCTGTCAATTTCAGCCTTACAACATCTTTTGAATAATCCTCCTCACCTCTGATACTCCCAGTACCATGTTACAGACCTTCATCACTTCATAGCCAGACTATTATAATAGCCTGCTGATTGATCTGCCTGCCACAAGTCT
The DNA here is from genome assembly GCA_028646515.1 of Pseudochirops corinnae. Classification (NCBI taxonomy): domain Eukaryota; kingdom Metazoa; phylum Chordata; class Mammalia; order Diprotodontia; family Pseudocheiridae; genus Pseudochirops; species Pseudochirops corinnae. The sequence continues at coordinate 159,088,985 of CM053587.1, read as the reverse complement.
CTCTCCATCAAAGTTTATCTTCCAGTCAGACAGCAAAGTGATTTTCCTACAGGATCAGTCTCATCATGCCACTGCCAGACTCAATAAACTCCAATGACTCTGAATCACCTCAAGAATGAAATAGAAACTCCACTGATGCTGTTTAAAGACCTTCATAACCTAGCCCTGCCTCACCTTTCTCATACCTTACATCCAGCCCCTCCATGTGATCTTTGAACCAGTGATAAAGCATTGTACATATGTTATCTCATAGATCCTTAAAATGAGAGGTTTGAACTAGACAACCTCTAAGATTCCTTCCAACTCTAGAGTTAAGATCTGATGATCTTATGAAGGTCCCAGATTTAGAGAAATTATATAGGGTAGTGCTGATCACATAAGGTTCTCTTGAGATGCCTAACCTCTCCATATCTCTATAGGATAAGGAGAGCTGATTTATATAACCAACTCAAATTATACTCTATTTGCTTGGCCACAGGAATATTTTTAACCCAATAGCTCATACTGGGAATTGAGTGTGTGAAGTGGAGTCATATTGTAATAAGACTGGAGAGGTAAATTGGAGTCATATTCTCAATGCCCTTGAGAAGTTTGTAGGCAATCCCAGAGCAAACTAAAAATTAACAGGTTTATTTTTTCTGTGGGAAGATAATGGCTAGAACTGGACATCGGTTTTTGGCAGCTATCTTGAGAGGATAGATTGTAGAAGGCAGAGATTGGGTGGTGAGACCAGTTAGAAAGCTATAATATTATAAGTGAGTGGTGACAGGGGCCTGAATTAAGAAAGAGGCCATACAAATGGAGAGGAGGAGACTAATGAAGAGGATGTTTTGGAGTAGAATCAAGACAATGTTCATCTCTCTAATAAGCTATATTTCTTTTTAAAACATGAGGATGACTAGTATACTGCTATATGTCTAATTTTAGAACAGGGTTGCATTATCTGTAATAATTTACCACAAATTATAACATTAGCTACATTGACAGTAAGCAGTAAAAAAGGACAGCATCAAACAACAATATATTATTTAAAAGGTTGCTTGTAAATATGTTCACTTGAATAAAGTTCAGTAAAATATGTTATACATTATCACTACCTAAAAGCTGAAATGCTAATAATAAATTCTGCAAACATTTTACTCATTCATCCAACCAAAAGTCAGGCTGTCTACAATACGTCAGAAAAAGCGAGTTTTTTTGTTAAATAAGATTTATGAACTCAAGTCACTAAGAAATCACACCTCTAGGACACTAAGTATTCTTATACTGTTGTAGTGTTCTTCTTGCTGTTGTTCAGTTGTGTCCAACTTTTCATAACTCCACATGGGGTTTTCTTAGCAAAGATATTAAAGTAGTTTGCCATTTCCCTGTCCCAGAGTCACACAGCTAGTGAGTGTCTGAGGCTAGATTTGAGCCTTCCTGGCTCCAGTCCCAGCATTTTATCTACTGAGCCACCTAGCTACCTCCGAAGCAGAGGTTAAGTGATTTGCTCAGTCACAAAGCTAGTAAGTGTCTAAGATCACATTTGAACTCAGATGCTCCTGATTCTAGGACTAGCATTCTATACACTGAGCCATCTAATTGCCTCTAATGTTCTTCAGCTTGGCGCAAATACCTAGTTTATGTAACAGACAGTATCCTACTAAAAGAGCTGTCATTTTCTTTGCTATATATTGCATATTACAGCCTTGTCATTAATTAGTCAACATTTGTCAACATCTGACAAAACCATCTTGTATATTATAAATAACTAGTTCAGAAGAGAAACATAAAAGTAAGGGTTGTGTCTCTTATCACTTATTAATTCACTTATTGCCTATTACTTCTAAAATCAAGTAAAAATTCTTGTATTTAAAATTCTTTGCATCCATGAGGTTTGTTCTATTTATTGCTCAGCATTAGATGATAGAAATGCCCTGTTTGACCACTGATTGACTCATCAATGTACCTAGAAGTCCTTATGTATGCAGTAACTAATTTGAACTATTACTATTGGGTTCTTTATATATATAATGCTATAAAACTACCAGTTTAGAAACTTCCTTAATATGCAGGCAAACTTCATATAACCTAGGTATAACAAACTTTCCTAAACATAATGCTCTCATGGTCAGTGAGGGGTGAAGGGGTAGAACCCCAGATGACCCCTGGATTCACTGCCTCTGAGGCAATTAGTTCCTATAAATCCATGTAGCAACAACAATCAGATATAAGAACACAGCCACAGGAGATTTCTCCTGATCAGGGCACTCATCCCACAATATACCCAAGCCATCATTTGTGTATCCATAGGACTGTCAGGCTGGGGAGCTACCCACCTGCAAGTCTGTGAGTAACAAATTGCCTGATTCATCATCCTTGGAACACATACTCTTTCTTACCCACAATTTCCTAATAACAACATTGTCTCATCTATGTTTCCAGCCATATTATATATAACTTCCTTATCCTATAACATCTTCATGATCTTATATGATATCCCATTTCCCACCTTCATGTGTTTGCTGTTTCTATCCTCCATGCTTGGAATGGACTCTGTTCTAAAACATTATCTCTTAGAATCCCTTGTTCTTCAGTCTTTTCAGTAATGTCTGACTCTTCGTGACCCCATTTGGGGTTTACTTGGCAAAGATATTGGAGTGGTTTGCCATTTCCTTCTTCAACTCATTTTACAGATGAGGAAACTGAAGAAAAGAGAATTAAGTGACTTGCCCCAATTTACACAGCTAGTAAATGTCTGAGGCTGGATTTGAACTCAGGTCTTACTAACTTCAGGGCCAGCACTCTATCCAATGTACCACATAATTGCCCAAGTTTAGGATTCCTGGTTTCCTTCAAATCCCAGCTTGTGTCATCAACTACATGAGACCTTTCATGATTCCTGAGCACCTTCCCAAAATTTTATATGTCTGTGTATACATATGTATGTATGCATGTATGTGTATACATATGCATGTATGCATGTATATGTGTGTATACATATATGTGTGTATGCATGTATATATGTGTGTATATATGTATGTATGCATGTATATATGTGTGTATATATGTATGTATGCATGTATATGTGTATATATGTATAAGTGCATGTATATGTGTGTATATATGTATGTATGTATATGTGTGTATATATGGGTGTGTGTATATGTATGCAAACACGTATATGTGTATATGTATGTATATGTATGCATATGTGCGTATGTATGTGAGTGTGTGTATATATATGTATGTATGCATGTATGTATGTATGCATGTATATGTGTATATATGCATGTATATGTGTGTATGTATATGTGAGTGTTTGTATATGTGTATATATGCATGTATATGTGTGTATATATGTATTTATATGTGTGTATATGTGAGTGTGTGAATATATGCATGCATGCATATATATGTGTATATATGTATGCATGTGTGTATATGTATGTATGCATGTATGTGTGTATATGTGTATGTATGCGTGTATGTGCGTATGTGTATGCATGTTTGTGTGTATATGTATGTATG
>CM053587.1:159062134-159084975 GCA_028646515.1 Pseudochirops corinnae | reverse complement strand
ATAGGAGAGAATAGACTGGGGGAGGGGGGACACATTGGGATGGCTGTTTTGGGGCGGTATGTGGGGGAAAGATGGGGAGAAAATATGTAACTCAAAATCTTGTGGAAATGAATGATGCAAACTGAAATAAAATTTAAAAAAAAAGGAAGGGGCACTGTCTCAAGCTTCAGGTCTTTTGTTCTGTTGTTCTCAGAGCTATTTCTAGTGGTCTGTAAGTTTTCATTACTTCCAACATGGTATGATTGAAGGAGAGTTCTCGTCATTCTTCTTATGGTCTGCGCTCTGATATTTGAGTGACCACATGTACTCTTTTCCACCCTAGACCCATGACTAGGATCCATGCTTTTCTGCTTCTATATTCTCTAGTAAGTTAGTGCTCTTCTTCACCCTGTGGCTTCAACTGGAAATTGGATATTGGCAATGCCACAGAGTCCTGCACCTTGTGTCAGAAAAGGGTCCCCTGTAATCTCTTTCTGACTTGTTGTATAAGCCCTTTGCTGTCTGTGGGCTCAGAGCTGTAGAAACCTCCACTGCTGATTCAGTTGCCTTCAAGGCCTGCTGCTGGCTTGCTGGTATGGCCTGAGCTGGACTATGTTCCACTCTCACCTCAGTGAGCAGACTTTTTTTGTTTTTTTCTTTTGTCTTTTTGAAGGGAGAAGGCAAGACAATTGGGGTTAAGTGACTTGCCCAAGGTCACATAGCTAATAAGTATTAAGTGTCTGAGCCCAAATTTGAACTCAGGTTCTCCTGAGTCCAGGGTCGGTGCTCTATTCATTGTGCCATCTAACTGCCCCAGACTTTTTTTTTTTTCAGACATTTTTTTTAACCAACCTTCTCATTTGTCTTGGGCTAGAAAAATTGTTTCATCCCCTCCTTTTGTTGGTTCTGCCATTCCACAATTCATTTTGAGACTTCATTTTAACATTGTTTGGTGGGGAATTTCGGAGAACTCAGGTAAGTCCCTTCTTTTATTTTATTTTGCTTTTTGGAGGGGGGGGCAGGGTAATTGGCGTTAAGTGACTTGTCGAAGGTCACATGGCTAGTAAGTGTTAAGTGTCTGAGGCCACATTTACATTCAGGTCCTCCTGACTCCAAGACAAATCCCTGCTTTAGTGTGCCACCTTGGGTCCCCCATCACCGTCCTCTATATCCCCCACTTGCTTTCTAGAAAGCAATATGTAAGAAATTATCTGTGTTCTCAAAACCGTTTTGCTTCTTGTGTCCTGAATTTCTTTTAGTATTTTCTTTTGTGTTTTGGTGCGGGGAGGGGCTGTATTTCCCCGACTTGCCTGAATTGAGATTGCAGTAATCACTCACTGTACAGATCCGGATTCTAGTGCTGATTGATATGAAAGTTTTAATCTGCTCCATTTTTCTGACTTGAACAGTTTACCACTCCTGGTAAGCACTGTGGTAGGCTGCTATTGGGAGAACAATTAGGAGGTTCACCATATTAATTCTGGACTTAGTATTGATACCAAACATCTTTAGTCCTACTGTAGCTCAGAACTACAGAATTTAAGTAATCCACCACACTCAGCCTTCCTTAGTAGCAGGGATTACAGGCATGGCCCACCACACCTGGCTCTTCTGTACATGAAATAAAATGTGTGTGCTTGCTCACTCACTCTCTCTCTCTCTGTCTCTCTCTGTCTCTGTCTCACTGCTCTCCCTCCTTCCCTCCTTTTTTCCTTCCCTCCCTCTCTCACTATTGCTGATCCACTTTTCCTCATTAAAAATGAGAGAAAGAAATTTTTCACAAAATATATATTTTCAATAAAATGAATCGATCCAGTAGTTATTTCCAAAATTGTGTGTTTCTTTATGGACTTTGTATTGATCAACTCTTTTAGAAGCTGAATAATTTGCTTCATTATAGATACTCTAGGGAGACATAGTCATCTCTTTGTTCAGAGTTCTTAAATCTTTTGAAGTGGTTTTTCTTTATGTTGTTCTTGCGTACATTTTTCTGATTCTGCTCAACTTGCTCATTGTTAGTTCATTTTACCTATGGTCCTCTCAAATCTTCTCTTTTCCCATTTCTTATGGTGCAGTAATATTTCACTTCATTCATACTGGCAGCTTCATGGCACAGTGGATAGAATGCTGGGCCTGGAATCAGAAAGACTCCTCATTTTGAGGTAAAAATCTGGCTTCATACCCTGATCAGCTGTGTGACCCTGAGCAAGTCACTTAACCCTGTTTACCTCAGTTTCATCATCTGTAAAATGAGCTGGAAAAGGGAATGGCAAACCATTCCAGTATCTTTGCCAAGAAAATTCCAAATAGAATCATGAAGAGTTGGACACAGCTGAAAACAACTGAACAACAACACATTTATATTCCCCAATTTGTTCAGCTGTTCCAGAATTGTCAAAAAGGCAGTCTAACGCGTTTTCCCTCCTTAGATTCTTGTTCTTTAAAAACAACAACTGCATAGTTCACCACCACAACAGCAGCAGCAGGAAAACATTTTTTTATTCTCCCCCACACGCCCTCAGTATTAGGGAATTTGTTTCACTTATGACTATTTTTTTGTGGATATTAACTTCCCTCTTAATCCCATTGCTGCTGACCTCACCATTCCTGCTCATTTCCCTGTTGAATCTGATGTATATCTGTGCCAAACTATGTGTGTTCAATTTTCCTTTGTCCATTTCAGGTAGGAATGAAGCTCATTTATTGTCTGCCTCCTACATCTTCCTCCATGTTTGCATACTTTTCTTCTCACACCCAATACAAGTTATGATTAATGTCAAATTCTACCTGCCTTATTCTTCCTTTACTCATTTCTCTATTCTCTTCTCTTTCCCTTCTTCAAAATCTCAGAAAAAAACAAATCCACCCTCAAGACATCTGTTTTTCTTATAAAATTCCATCAATACCCTCTGAAGACATCAAAGTTCTATAGGGATATTTGTTTCTTCTTCTCTATTAGAATTCTAGTACTTTATCACTTTTTCTGTTCACTAGATGAATTTGCTTTTCTTGGTTTCTCTGGACTTGTGTCTATTTCAAGGTTATTACTCAGGTCTGGAATTTTCATCAGGAATGTTTGAAAATTATTTCTCCAACTGAAGCAAAACTCGTTATCGTTCTCTTTTATCTCTGTTTTTTTTTTTTTCTTTTCCCAGTGATCACTCATTGGTTACAGCCCTTCTATATGACCAAACTATTGTACAATGTGAAAGTATTTGCAGATCCTATATACGATTGCACGCCACCATGGGGGGGGGGGGAAGGGAGGGGAGAAAATCTGAAACTCAAGTGATTGTGGAACTGAATCTTGTAAATAAAAAGTAAATGAGCAAATAAAAAAAAAAACAGAAAATTATTTCTCCATTACAAGGTCCATATTTTTTCCTCTATAGGGTTATGCGCAGTTTTGCAAGATAAATTTTTCTTGGTTGTAAGTCTAGATCTTTTGCTTTTGGAAATATTTTATTAGAAGATTTCTCATTTATAGTAGAAGCTTCCATGTCTAGTATGATCCTAGCTATGATCTTTCATACCTGAACTGCTTTTCTCAAGATGTTTATAGTATTTTTTTCTTTGACACAAAACTTATGATTTGGGTTATGATATCCCTGGGCTTTTCTTTTTGGGTTGCTTTCAGAATATTATCAATTGATTCTTTTCATCTTTATTTTGTCCTTCAGTTCTTATAGATCTGGGAAGTTTTCATTTAAAATATTACGGTTTTTAGGGAATCCAGTGATTCTCAAACTATCTCTCCTTGACCCAGTTAGTTGTTTTTGGTATTGAATTTCTTATATTTTCTATCTTTTCACTCTTTTGATTTTGTTGTGATATTTATTGCTATTTCATAGTCATTAATTTCAGTTTAGTCTTTTTAGTTTTCAGAGAGTCCCCGTGCTTCAGTACTGTGCCATTTTCTCTTCCAAGATTTTTTTCCTTTCAATTCTTTTCTTGAAACTTTAATTTTTTTCTCTTCACTTCTCCTAGATACTCATGTAGTTTTTATGGAAGAATGAAAATTTTTTCTCTTTTGAGTGTCAGATTGTAGATATTATAGATTTACCCATTCCTTTTGGGGTTTTTCTAGATTTGTAATAATTTTTTGCATCACTTGTTATTTCATTTACTCATATCTCCAGCTTTAGTTCATATTTGTGGCTTTCTGCCAGGCCTAGGTTCCACCCTCTTTGGGGTGGGTTTTTGGTTGGAGTGGTAGATTCTGTTTACCCTTGCTCTGTATCCTCTGGATCCCCTTTCAACTTTTGAGGTTTAGTCCTTCTGGATCATTGCATTTCAAAGTGTTGAATGTTAAGAGTCTTTGTTGGCACCACAAGACAGAATTAGACTTTTCAGAGTCCTTAGGTCTAGGCCAGGGGTGGGGAAACTGTGGCCTCAAAGCCACATATGGCCTTCTAAGTCCTTGGGTATAACTTTTTGATGGAGTCCAAATTTTACAGAACAAACCCTTTTATTAAGGGGATTTGTTCTGTGGAGTTTGGATTCAATAGAAGACCTTAGGCCTCTACCCTAGGGCTTTCTTAGAGGAACCCTCTTCTGCTTCTTCTAGATGCAGAGTCTTATAGGATTATATGTGTTCCTCACCCATTTCTGGTTGCACTGGGAAGCTACTCCATGCCAGAGATGGATTTGTTGGATTCGTTTTCTTGTTTCTTATGGGATTCTGAATAGCTTTTTGTGAAATTCTGTGGTTCCTAGGATTTATTGGTCATTATTCTGTCTAATATGAACTTCAGTTATTTGCTGGTGTAGGAATATGGCAACTGAGTGGTCTACCTTCTGTTCATGAAGTTATCTTGGCTAGAAGTTTTTATAGATTAATTTGTAGAAGGATGTGGAATACAGAAAATTAAGAACCATATTATATTGTAGAACAGTAAAAAACAGAAAATTTTTGAAAAGAGACTGCAGAAAACTGCATGTGATCTAACTCAGCCACATGGAATGGACCCCAGCAATCACCTAGTATAATTCTACCATGAAAGGAATCAACACTGTAATACATCTGATAGACAGTCAATTATTCTCTGCTTCAATGCTTCCAACAAGGGGGAAAACCACTCTCAAGGCTGCCTATTTAACTTTTGGATAGTTCTGTTTGTTAAGAAGTTTCTTTGAGATTTTAAACCTCAGTTGACCTCTTTGAAATGGTTCTGCCCTCTAGGACTAAACAGAACAAGTCAAATTTCCTTCTCTTCTCCAGGTTATACATGTTAACTTTCTTCAACCAATCCATATCTGACATGGAATTCAGGTTCCTCACCCATCTTTTTTAAACCATAGCTATCAGAACAAAATAAAATAAAATACTTCAGTTGAGATCTGTTAGGGAAAAATCCCTGGAGAACTATCACCTGCCTATTCTTGGAAATTTTACATCTCTTAGTGCAGTAGAAGATTTCGTTAGCTAACGCATACTGAGCTTGCCTTCTGCTGAAACCTCTAGGTCTTTTTCCAGAACAACTCTCTAACCATACTTCATCCACCTGGTACTTGTGAAGTTTTTGTTTGTTTGTTTTACTATGGGATGTTAGGCTTTTATAAATTTTGTCTTATTAGATTTAGCCCATTGCCCTGTCTTATAAAGGTCTTTTTGTATCCTGACTTTGTTGTCCAGTAGGTTAGCTATCCCTCTTAACTCTGCATTATCTGCAAATTTGGTGAACATGTCTCCTAGGCCTTTATCCAAGACACTGTTTAAAAAAATGTTGAACAACACAGGGTCAGACACAGATTCCTAGAATACCACACTGAAGACCTCCCATCTCATTGTCATTGAACCATTAACTCTGAGAATCTGGTCATCCACTCAGTCTTGATTTCATTTAATTACATTATTACTTTTTTCCATATTTATTGATCTTCTCCATGAGAATAGTTTAAGATATGTTATCAAAGTTTTGCTAAAATGTAGATAAGCTCTATCTACAGCATTTCCCTATTTGCCTAATCTAGTGATCTTGTTAAAAGAGGAAAGGAGGTTAGTCTGGCATGACTTAGTTTTGAAAAAGTCAGTCGGTCAGTCAGCCAACTCAAGTCATGTTCTTCATAATCACTGCTTACCTTTTAAGAGGGTCACCAATCATAGCTATGATTCATTTGAGAATTTTTTCAGGATTTGAATCAAGCTCCCTGGGCTATAATTTTCACACATTTTTCTCTTCATTTTTTTTTTTTAAATTGAGATCCTTTGTTCTTCTTTGGTTTTGTGGTGACTTTCCATTTAACCTTTGATCATTTAAGTATCACTGACAGGGGCTCAGCCACCATATCTGTCAGTTCTTTCAGTACCCGATAATGGGGATAATACTGAGAGAAAGACAACACAGAGATGAATGGTGGAACAAACATGTCCATGTTTTTCTAACAACCTTTTTTTCTTTACCCAGTGACAAAGAACCATTATTTTTGAAACAGCACAAGGTAATGGAAAGAGGTATTGTATTTGGTATAGAAGACCTCATTTCAAGTCCAAATTCTGATGCTCTATGTCTGGGCACACCCTCTCTGGTCTGTTTTTATCATCTGCCAAATGAGGGACATGAAGTACATGATTTTTAAGATTCTTTGTTGCTGTTGTTGTTTTTCTAGCTTCTCATTAATAAAATGTAGGCCATTCACTGAAAGCTTCATGTTTCCCCTCTTCCCCATATCATATCACTTCTAGTATTCTCTACTCATGTGAAGGGGTAGTTCTTTTCCTTGCCAGGGGAAACCCTTTTACATACACCTTTGATCTTTCCTGGCTCCTGTAGCAGCAACTACTCTGGTGTATCCAGGATGTTTGCTAGCACAGGTTCTTAGATCTGTTTTACTAGGAAACATAGCTGTTTAAGGGGTCAACAATATTTTTTAATCACATTCACTAGTTCAGAGGAAAAGTTAGCATTGTCAGCTTCATAAAAAATACAAGGAAAATACAAGCAGAGAAATAAAGTCCAACAAGTAGATCTGACTACCCGAATCAAAGCAATATTGCTATATATTTTACATACATCCTTGGCTCAAGAGAGTCTTTACATCTGAGCAGTTGGGGAGTTGTGAACATATGACCACTCAGAATCTCAACCGGGGAATCTCAAGATCCTTCTCATAAGCAAGCCCCCAAAGCAAAATACCAACTCGGAGTATATATACACTTCTCAGAGTCAGAAGGCGTTACAACCCTTGTGATTCAATGTCTAAATTAGCAAAAGGTATGAAAGCCTTCTACAAGCAAGCTTCCCCTAAGCAAGCTTCCCTCCCCTATAGGCTCTGTGACTCAGAATGTATCACAGCTGTGAGCTGGCCCAGAGCTCAGAGGAGGTCACATAGAGAAGATCTTCCTAACTCTTTAACATTATAGCTCCTCCTCCAGGCTTTGTTTTCTCTTTCCTCTATACTGTCTTGCTTAGTTATCTTTTTACCTTCCATCAATTTAGTATTATCTCTATGCAAATGATTCCCAGCTTTACATATATTCAGCCCTAGTCTCTTTCCTGAGCTCCAGCGTCTTATCATGACTCCTTTTGTATATATTTAACTGAATATTTCATAAATATCTCAAACTCAACATGTACAAATCTAGAAATCAGTATATTTCCCTCAAAACTTTCATGTCTTCTAAATTTCACTATTACTGTTGAGGGTACCATCTTCTTCCCAGTCACTGATGCCCACAACTTCATATTGTCATATTGCCTGTTCTCTCATATTTATCTCATATGCCCAATCTGCTGTTGTCTTATCCTTTCTACCTTTAAGACTTCTCTTGTTTACATCCCTTTTTTCCATTCTCAGTCAGTGCCTTGGTTCAAGCCCTCATCACTTAATGCCTAGACTATTTCAGTAGTCTTCTCATCAAGTAGTCTTCCTGCTTGCAGTCTCTCCACTGTGATCCATTTTTCTATTCAGCGGCCAAAGGGATCTTCCAGAATTGTAGTTTTGACCATATTACGCCACTCCCCTATGCCCTCCACTCAATAAATTTCAGAGACTCTTGCTACTTCCAGGGTAAACTGTAAAATGCTTTGTTCAACATTTCAGAGACTGTTTGACTCTTCCATTCTTCATACAATTTACTCCTCTTCATGTAATAGATGAGCCACCAACACTGGTTACCTTGCTTTTCCTCACACTTGACATTCTATCTCCTCACACAATGACTTTGTGTTGGCATCCCCTCTTCCTCCCAAGTCCATGCCTAGAACACTTTTTCTCCTAATCTCTGCATCCTGGCTTCCTTCAAGATTCAATTCCCAAGTAGAGGTCTTTCCTTCTCTGTTCCATCCCTTCCATGCCCCACTCCTTCCTTTAGTGCCTTCCCTGAAATTACCTCCTTTTTACCAGGTAAATATCTTGTGTCTACATAGTTCTTTGTGTGTTGTCTCCTTCTCAAACCACCCCCACACCCCCAGTTTAATTTAGTGATACCTTGAGTTAAAAGAATGTGCTTTGTGCTTTCCTTATACCCTCAATGCTTAGGACACTGCCTGGCTTACACTGGTAAGCTTTTAGTAGATTCTTGTTGACTCACTTTTGACTGACTAATCTATGATCCTCTCTGAATCTCAATTGTCAGTGTGCTTCAAGGCAAACTTGAAATACCACTTAAGAAGTTAAAGTGAGAAATAGCAACTAGAATAGTACAAATGCCCACCAAAGACATCTGTTCTGGAGGCAATTCAATCTTGAAAGCATTGCAGGAAGCAACCATTTTTACAAGGTATCCCTAAGTGGGGAAAAGAAGGGGAATCACTCAGAGGTGATCTCATTACTCCCTAAAAGGTGATTGAGAACACTAATTAAGTACTGGCTCATAGGCCTACTTTGCTACAAAAATAAGGAAATTCCTGTAAAACCTATATGAGTGTGATCCACAGGTAAATTCAGAGCCTTCTTTGTGAGATTTAGAAGGGAACCAGGTAAACTTTTTCATATGATGCACTAAAGCAGATTTCATCTTCACATTCACATAATTGATTGAATGGTTTAGAGAAAATTAAATACTGTTTCTAAAATTACAGCAAAAGTGTTTGATTCAAGAGAACAAAATATAGTCTTAAGTAGTGATGTGCTGGATATACCTTCTTCCATCTTAAGTCAGTTGTTAAATTTTCAATGTAAATATTTCCACCTTGGACATCAGTGAATGCTACAAATCAGGGCTTAATTAATTTTGTTGATTTCTAGATTTAAGGGTGTGATGGAGAAAATGTTGATAATGCAGATTAAACTCAAAATGTGTCATACATAAAGTATATGTGTATGTTGTTGTTGGTTGTTAATTTCCTTCAGTTGTGTCTGACTTTTCATGACCCCATTTGGGGTTTTCTTGGCAAAGAGACTAGAGTGGTTTGTCGTTTTCTTCTCCAACCCATTTAACAGATGAGGAACTGAAGCAAATGGGGCAAAGTGATTTGCTCAGGATCACGTAGCTACTAAATGTCTGAGGCTGGAATTCAGCTCAAGAAGATGAGTCTTCCTGATTCCTAGCCTAGGACTCTATCTGCTGTACCAATACATATCTATATGTATATCTCTCTACATAAAATACATATTAATATAATATGTAAAATGTATTTAAATATGTAAATGTTTTATATAATATATTTAAAATACTAATATATATCACTGATAATAATATATGTTCCTCATGAAAAAGAAAGAGAGATCCAGTTATGAAACATTTATTAGCATATCTCTTGTATTAATGGCTCTCCTCCAACAAGGTTCATAGGATCGTAGATTGAGAATTGGAAGGGACATCATAGACCATCTTGTTCATAACCTCCCATTATCCCTTTCCTCTTTCCCTTCCCCTTCTTCATACCTCATTTTACAGATGAGGAAACTGATCCACAGGGAGGTTAAGTGACTTTTCCAATATAACAGACAGTGAGGTAGAATATGAACCTAGGTTTTCTGCATCTAGAGCTAATGCTTTTTCCACTAGGCTGCCTCTCTCCAGGAATCTTTCATGCCTTTGGAAAATCATACAGAATGCAAATGATAAATACAACTACAGAAAAACCAACCGTTTGGTCAACAACTATCTTATTAAGGTCAAGCACTCAATAGAGAAATATATGCTCTTTGGAGGTGTTTGTTCCCTTCTACTGTCATGGATGCCCTGTACTGGTCCCCAAAAAAGGATTCCCTAAAGATGATGAGGGATGTTCCTGGTTGTGAACAATGTTAAGCTGATTACATCAAGGTCCATGATTACTTTAAAAAATTTAAACTATTTCTTTGGCACGTACTTGGTCTGTTCCAGCTGCTTTTTTTCTGATTTTGTTTTACATTTCATTTCAACTTCCTTACATAGCCCATTGGCAAATGAGGTTCATGGGATCCTAGATCTATAAGTGAAGAAGACCCTCAGAATCTTATAGTTCATGATTCTCCAGCATTCTGCACAGCCCATAAAGGAAAACTCAGTTTTTTTTTAAAAGCCTATTGTCAGAACATATAGTTGATAGGCTAGTCCACTTAAGTATTTATTATTTTAGCACAGATTTTATTCAGACAGTGCAGTTAGACATTGAGTTAGTTCCAGAACTGAATAGGAGTAAGAGAGTTGATTAGATTGAATTTGAGCAATTGAGCAGTGTGTTTAATCATTCTGACTTGCTCCTGGGTGAAAAAAACATGTCTTTAGCATCAGTTTTCTTTCAATGATGCTATATGTTTGTAAATCTTGTAATGCCACAACCTCTAGGGAACTAATGTTGTAGAGTGAACTGAAAGGCAATGAAAAGATACAGGGAGGGTTTGGGGGGAGACACACATTGACTGTAGAATTTTTCCTCTACTCAAGAAGTATCATGATGGGAGTTTATGTTAAGTAATATGATTAGAGCTTATAGAAAGTTACATGAGTAGAGTTTGTAGTAAGTATCATGATTGGAATTTCTAGTAAGGAGTATGAATAGTTTGTAGTAAGGAACATGATTAGAGTTAGTAGTAAGTATCATGATTGGAGTTTTTAGTAAGTAACATGATTAGAGTCTCTTGACGTTGACTAAATAATCAGATATAGCATATTCCTTCACATCACACTTCAGAAAGAACAGACTGAGGGATATTCCTTAGTGTGTTTTGACTCTCCCAACACATTTTATTTATATCTACAAGTAGTTATAATGAAAGAAATCTGGCTCAGATTTTGATATTTTTGACAGCCTTAAATCAAGAATGATATGGATCATTTATTGACTTTTAAATGAAGTAAGTTAGTCAATAAACACTTATTGAGCTCTTATGTGCCAGGCTCATTACTTTGCTAAGCACTGGAGACCCACAGGAAGGCAGAAGTCAATTCCTACTCTCAAGGATGTCATAGTCTAATAGGAGAGAAAAAAATGCAAACACGTATGTGTATGCAGGCTACATACTGGGTAGATTGGAAATACTCAACAGACGGAAGGCACTATAATTAAGCAGGATCAGGAAATGCTTCTTGTAGAATGTGTGATTTTAGCAGGAATTTGAAAGAAGCCAGGGAAGCCAAGAGGTGGAAATGAGGAGCGAGAGCATTCCAGGCACGGGCAGAAGCGGGGCTTAGTCAGTGAAAATGTCTGGAGTAACTTTATCCAAAAACTGATACAATTGTTTTTTCATACTTTTACTGATTCAGATCACGATATTGAAGGACATCATTGTTTTTTATATTTATGTGAATTCATTAGATCAAAACAGAATGCAATATAAGAAATGATAATTATTCTCAGTGCATTTTTAGTAACCCTTCTCTGTTTTTCAACTGTATTTTCCATCATTAATTCATTAGTCCACACAATTAACAAATCATTCAGAACAACAGTCTTCTGAGAATTCTTGCCCTGATTTCACAGATGAGGGCATGGAGAGAGTGACACTAAATTTTGTTGCCCAAGGTCAACAAAAGAGTTCATGTCAGGATCAGAATGAGAAATCAAAATCCCTGCTTCTTAGATTTTTCTCATTCTTCTCTGTCCCCCCAGGAGTATCATCAATGTGGTTTCATTTTATGAAGATCTTTAATTCTCCATCATTAAGAACCATTTTATTAGAAAGATAAAAATAAATTAGAGTTTAATTAAGCAGCACCTTTGCCGTGAGGAGTAGTGTTTAGTTTATGTACAAGTCTTTCACCTTTGGAAAGAGGGGCTCATTTAATACAAGTTCATTTATATACCATCTGAAATTCTCACCAGTTTTGGACTACCATTAAGATTTTTTTAATATAAGACCTGATATTTAAGATTGTGCACATTCTGGACAAATAATCCCACATTTGTTTACCTTTGACTTTGCATACATGTATGCAGTAGAAACCTTAGATAATTGTATGTTTAACTTTAAATAAAAATCAATGTTTGCATGGGACTTAAATTTTCAGGTAATTATAACAGCTTTCTAGTTCACTTTATATAAGCAGATACTGGCAACCTATATGAAAAAGGCCTGAAATAGACTATCTTGGTAATTGAGGGAAAAAAATTATTTCTTTCTGGAGACCCTTACTATTGAAGTAATTTACAGAATTTTGGAAGACTTTTATAGTTGGAGGGCTGGTAGGTCTAAAAAATTGCATTTCCTAAATCTACTCCTCAACCTTTGAATTGCTTTTATTTAAAAAAAAAAAAAAAGATGGTAGTCATTGCTCTTTGTTGCAAGAAAAATGAATCTTGTAGGAATTTGTCAGTTCTGAATAACGACCAGATCTAGTTGGAAGGGAGCATTGGTGTGTAAAATTGAAACCAGTTGTTAATCCCCAAGTTATTTCAATTTGTGTTTGGAATATAGCGTGTGTTGTTTGTTTTATTTTTTCACACTTTATTCTTATTAAAATTCATTTGCATGCTGTGATATTGTCAGAGAAGTGGCTCAGGAACATACTGAGTTACAGTGGAAAGTGACTTTTGAATTAAAAATTTTCCATGAATAGCCTATATAATTTGTAATCTAGACCTGTAATCTAGACCTTCAGCTAATGAAGAATGTTTAATCAGAATTCTACAGCAAATGATAGTATGAGAAACAAACAAACTTGCAATATATATATATTTGAAAGAAAAACGTTTTCATAAAAATGAACTGTTTATTTCTAGATATTGCAAACATGATTTTTTTTGCATGCTTCTATTTATTTGTTACAAGGATTGTGTTTTTCTTTAGTTTAGAAGGGGAATTTGGTGGAATGGAGGCAATTAGTTATGATTACCAAAAAAAGAAAGGAAAAGAACAGAAAAAAGTGGTTATTGAAACATTTTTTTAAATACATAGAAGGAAGTTCAGAAGAAAACAGATAGCCAGGACAGTTTTGAAAATAATGTGTTGATATACATAATGACTGCATCAATGTAGATGAAAAGGTCAACTACTCCCCCCCCAAAAAAAGAGTGAATGTTGCAAAATTCTAAAGAACAAGAATGAATCCAAAGAAGAGATGTGAGAAGACATCCCCACCCCACTACTTTGCGGGGAGTGTGGGGGGTGGTTGTGACATAGGTGGATGTGGAACACTAAATATCTTTTCAGAAATTTTTTGATATATTTCTTGGATTTGCTGATTTTTTTCCTCCTTTTTCTGTTTAAACACATTTTGTTTGTTAAATGGAATGACTTTGGGAGCAGGGATAATGGGGAAAATTTTGGCTCTGTAAAAATGAAAGATATAAATAAAATGTATTTAAAATGAAAATGTTTCTACGTGATTATTTTTTGTTTTTTGAAAGCAAACTATACATAATACCTATATAGGTTTTCACATGTTAAACCTCTTCTCTGTTCTTCTTAATATATGGAAATATTCTTTGTTTTCTGGGTATGCCTTAAATTCAGCCTAAAAAAAAATTAAAAGCACTTTATAGAGAAAAAAATATTAGCATCTAAAATGTGTTTTTTTTTTAAGGTCTCTTGGACGTTATCGTCAACAGAGGAAATATATGCATTTTCCAAAGTCATCAGACAAGAAATTTTTCTCTTGGTCTTGATAATGTCTCTGGAATGGCCACTGGAATGGTATGTTGTTATTTTTTATTTCCACAGGATACTAATACTTCTCATCTTTTTAAAAATATGTCTCATCTTTTAAAAACAAATTGGAAATAATTGTTTTCATTAAATAGTTTTGTTAAAATTTCTGATTTAATTTTTTGTTCATCTGTGTATTTCTCACCTTTGCAATTATTGTTTCTTGCTAAGTCAAAAGGTTTTGAATGGAAAATGAGCAATTTGTTTAATAAGTATGATTTAAAGACAATTAGTTGAAATAAAATTAAAATGAATATAGATGAGGAGCATCAGAAACCTTTTAGTTTTACCCTCTTCATTTTACAGATTAGGAAACTGAGGACCAGGAAATTTAAATGACTTGTTACACAGGGAGTATCAGGAACAAGATTTGGACTCGTGTCTTTTGACTTCAGAGCCAATGCTCTTTCTATTGTATAAAGCTTTATAGTGTATTATAGAATTATCTAGGCATTACAGAATACCTAGCAATGTAAGTTTCATATGCATCTGTACTGCCTAAAGGAAGACGAATTAGCTAAGTGACCCTTTAAGATCACTTTAGGTGCTATAATTCAGCACAATAAGGGGAATTTCTTCTAAGAGTTGTTATTTATATTACTCAGTAAAGTTTTAGAAGTAGCTTATGATATGCCACATTGTACTTGCCCTGCATGCACGGATCTCAGGAGTGCTGAAGAATGATATGTTTGAAGACAGTGATGTATCATGTACAACACCAACACCTCTATTACTATGGGACAATAAAAGTGTAAAAAAAGAAATTAAGCCGTTTATGGGCTTAGATTCAGTCTGTGTGTTACAGATTACCACATAAATTTTACTTCTTTAGTTTATTTAATTTTACTAATTCAAAATTTTCTATTCTAGGCCAGTGGTGGAGCTCCATGTGAACTCAGAGTGATCTATTTGCCCAATCGTTGCGCCATTCTGGAATCAGTTGTGGTCCCTGGTCACACAGTTGCTTTCAATCGTCAAGGCAAAGTAGCTGATGAATCAAGGGACAGCTATGCAGGGCTCTCGAAAGAATTTGTGATATATGCTAAGGTAGGATGGAAGAAAGTGATCTGAAGAAAATGATAACAATGGTTTGTTTACCTTCCTCCATTTGAAGAAAATCTTCAGTAATTAAGATCATTTTGTACAAGTCAGGTTTCCCACTAGGTGGCGCTCATGTCTCCTGCCATGATATTTTATATAAACTTCTAGGATTTAGGAATATGTGCTACCCAATGTATGTGTTCCCAGAAAATTCTGCTCTTTTTTTTACCCATTGGTTGAGGACAACAGGACTAAGAGATTAGCACATTGTGTTCATTGTGATTGTGATCAGAGTAATGTCTCATATAATAGAAGCTAAAAGTTAGATTTATGACTGAAGGAATTAAAATGGGGGACATTAAGGGAAGATGAGAGAATCTAAATTTGAAAGCTTCTCAGATTTGTAGGTTCCGTGTTTTTAACTGAATTATAATCTTTGAAGTTTTTCATATTGTAAAAGCTTGGTGAATAACAAATTTAAGGTTCATGCTTTTCCCTTTTTAAGTCTTTTTGAACTTAAGCATAAAAAGTCATAAAAATATGTTTAAAAACTGCACATTTGTCAAGACAAAACCACCCTGAAAACTGACAAGTGTTTAAATATACAGCTATGAAATATTATTGCAGTGCATTAGAATGTTCTTTTAGGGGTATGGATGTGGTGTAGTAGGAAGGGCTTGGATTTAGATACAAAAGGAATCTTGGAAAACTTGGGTTCTAGTTCTACCACTAACTAGCTTTTTAAAAGCAAGCTATACATAATACATATTTAGTTCTACCACTAACTAGTTTCAGTGACTAACTACTTTCAGGAACGTGGTTCAATGGCAAATGCATAGAACTATGGGACACAGGATGTGGATTTGAATCTTGACTATATCATATACTACCCATGTGACCTTGCGCAAATCACTTCAAATCTTTCAGCCTCAGTTTCTTCATTTGTAAAATGAGGTTGCATCGAATGACCTATAAAGTTTCAGTTCTTAGCACAATGCCTCCAGCACTTAGTCCAGTTGCTAGCACATAAAGTGGGGTTGATAATTGCTAGCTAACTGACTGAAATCTCTACAAATCATTTAACCACTTTGAAACTAGTTTCTTGATGTGTAGAATGAGAGGACTAAACTTAATGATCTCCAAGGTCTCATTCAGCTCTAAAATCCCATCATTCTTTGCCTTGGTAGTAGATTAATAAGTACAAACAGTTATAGGCAGTAGAACATTTGTTTTGGAACCAAATTTGCCTTCTTTTCCCCCAAACCCACCAAAAATCTCAAGGAAGTTTCTTTGCTTCGTGTTGGGGAATTTTCTAGATTTCCACTTGATTGTCAGTTAAGTATGATGTTTCTGGGAGTTTTCATTTTGGAGTCTCTTTCAGGTTGTGATCAGTGGATTCTCTCAATTTCTCTTTTGCCCTTCAGTTCTAGGATAGCAGGGCAGTTTTCCTTGATAATTACTCGAAAGATGCTATCCAGGTCTTTTTTCTTTTTAAAAAAATTATGACTTTCAGGTAGTCTAGTAATTTTATAATTATCTCTCCTATATCTATTTTCCAGGTCAGTTGTTTTTCCAGTGAGAAAATCTCACATTTCTTTCTTTTTTTTTGACCGTGTTTTATTGTAACTTGATGTCTCATGGAGTCATTAGCTTCTACTTGCTGAATTCTAATTTTGGGGGTATTATTTTCTTTGGTGAACTTTTGTACCTCCTTTTCCATTTGGCTAATTCTATTTTTTAGGGAGTTATTTTCTTTAGTAAATTTTTGTATATCTTTTTTCATTTTTTGTTTCTTTTTACCATCTTTTATTTTCTGGAAAAAAAATCAAATTTTTTCATGATTCTTTCTCACTACTCTAATTTTTTTCCCCAAATTTTCATTTACTTCTCTAATTTGTTTTTGTAAATCCTTTTTTAAAGCTATTCCAGGAGTTCTTTTTGGGCCTAAGACCAAGTTACAGTTTTCTTTGAGGCTTCACATATAGCCATTTTGATACTGTTGTCTTCTTTTGTTTGTATCCTTAGCCTCCCTGTTACCATAGTAACTTTCTATAGCCAAGTTCTTTTTCTTTCTTTTTTTGTTTGTTTTTTGCTCATGTTTTCGGCCTATTTTGCAGCTTGGTGTTTTTAGCTGAGAGTTGGACTCTGTTCCTGTACTGTCCTATATTTCTTATGCTGGGCCTCAGGTCCTAGCTAATGGCATGCCCTGGAGTAGGGGTTGGGCTCCCTACTGGCTTGTACTAGAGGGGGCAAGGTCTCCCTTTTGGCCTCCACTGTGCTGTTGCTGCTGGCCTGCCCCAGGGGCCAGGTTTCTCTACTGGCTGGCCCTGGAGGAGGCTTTCACTGCTATCCATCCCTGGGGGGGGGGGGGGGGTCGGGTGGGGTCTTGCTGTTGACTGGCCCTGGGAGCAGGGCCTCTCTACTGGTGGGCAATGAGAGTGAGGCCTTACTGGTGGCCTGTGCTAGGGCTTCATGGTTGATTGCCCTGGGGCTGAGGGCCTTAATGCAAACTCCCCATTATGCAGTCTGCACTCCCACAACAATGAATCAGATTTTTCTTACTATGCTGGCAAACTTCTTCCCTGCTCCTAAATCAAGTTTGAGGTAGTTTTCAAGTTCTTTGGAGGGGAATTTAGGACTCCAGGAAGTTCCTTCCTCACCCTGACATCTTGACACCTGGTGTCTGCTGTAATTCTTCAATGAAGAGAACGATATATTTGGTTAAAGACAATTAATTTGGTAACTGAGAGCTCAAGCTCATTTTTCTAAGGTTCAAATGCTAGAAGATTTCATCCTCTCCTCTGGTTCAATGATAGCATCATATGGCTGTTAAATATCAGTGTTTTTCCTTCTGGGTAGGTATAAATGTTAGTAAAAGGGATCCTGTGAAGTTTTTGACTAGTGAGAAGATTTATTAGACATGATTGAGTAAAAAGGGCCACTCTTGCTCTGAATGGGCTCATCTGGTCTGTGGTTCCAGAACAAATCTTTTTGCTTATGTGTCCACAATTGCCTCCTGGTCAGATAATGAAATTGTAAATTTAGATCTGGGTGAGACCTTAGAAATTTAATCTAGCACCCTCATTTTTTTCCCCTGAAGATTTTTTTTATTTTTGCAATAACCATTGATTAATTTATTTTCCTCCATTTTTGGTTTTAGTGATAGATATTGTACATTATACCTCTTTCCAAATATAGCCCTTTCTCCTCCCCTACCATAGTGAGCTTTTTTTTTGATACAAAAGATTAAAAAAGAAAAAAACTCACAATTTAGCAAAATGAAAATTCTCACCATGTCTGACAATACATGCAACATTCCACATCTGTAGTCTCCCAACTCTGCAAGGAAAGGATAAGAAGTATATTTTCTCAGCATTTCTCTGGGGCCAACCTTGGCCATTATAATTATATTGCATCCAGTTTTGTTTTATTATTCTTTCCCTTTCCATTGTTGTAGTCCTTGTGTTGATTTTTTTCTCCTGGTTCTGCTTGCTTTACTTTGCATCAGCTCATATAAGTCTTCCCATTTTTCTGAATACTTTATAAGCTCTTTATTTTACTACTCCTTTTGAAGGAGTAAACTGAAGTCCAGAGAGGCTCAGTGATTTGCACAATGTCATATAGGAAGTTAATAGGAGGTTGGGAGATGAGCCTAGGTCTGCTGACTTCAATTTTACCACAGTTGTTGCTGTATCATTTTGCTCTTCCTAAGATGCTCAGATCAAGAATATTTGCCAGAGAATAGGTATCCTAGACAACAAAAGAAAGAACAAGGCTGTTACTTAATACTTAAACTTTCTATCAATTTTTTTCAAGGGTGTGTTTCACAACAGTGCAATAGTTCTGCTCACCACCAGCTTATGCCAGGCTCTGACCCTCCAGTTTGATGGGAGCTGTAGTGGTGCAGGAAATCAGTCTGAAGAATCCCACTGGAAAGTGCATAAAATCAGCTCTGGGGTTTACATGTTTGAAAGTGTGAAAAATCCAGGAATGTTTCTCAGGATCAAGAATGGCCAGTGTGATGGAAGAGTAAGCATCTGTTCTCATTTTTTTCTCATCACATGTTTAAGTAATTTGCCAACAATAGAAATGATGATAGTGTTTTAGGGTCTTTTATTTATTTCTTTTTAAAATCATGAGTATCCTGGAAGATAGTATGTAAATTTATATATCAGTGACTGACTAGACAGCTATTTATAGGATTGTCAATAATTATGATTGACTTTAAAAATATGTATAGTAGGTAGTCATTTATTTGAAGGCAGGGGCATGTCTTGTGAACAAAGATGTCACCTTATTTGAAGGACATCCTTTGGCCCCTGCATACATTTGAAATGCTACCACTAGATTTTTTTCCCTTTGAGTTTTAATAGCTTTTGTTTTGTTTGCAAATGTCCAAAACAAACAAACAAACAAACAAAACCAAAACCCCTTCCTACTCCTATGTCTTATTGTGGAGTGTGGTAACCCTCTTTTTGTTCTTGAAGAATATATCTCATAGGCAAAAACTTATGTATTTTTCTGCCATGTTGGAAAAAAAAAAACTTTGAGTATGATACTGGTGATAGACTGTATTTGTTGAGGACCAGCTTCACTAAAGAGAAAGATATATGCCTTCTAGGTTGGACAGTAGGGGATGATTCTGTATTTTATGAATTGATAAAAAATTCAAAATGATACTTCTTCCTATGTGGCCTTCTTCCATATCTACAGTAAGAGTGGCAAAAATCAGGTAGGCTAGGGCAGAGGATAGTATCAATCACACTTTTTAGATCAATATTGATAATTGATGTATTAAAATGTAAATGTCTCTGGAAGGAATTAAACTTTCATTGGATTGTTATTCTATAAAATCACATTTAATCTATGATCTCACTGAGACAGGTAACTTTTGTGCCTTTTCATTGTGTGTGACTCTTATCCACATCCTCCAGTAAGTACTCTTGAAGAGGAATTCCCAATATATTGGTGTCCTTTTTCTAGATTCTTGGCATTTCATGAATACTAGTGGAACACTTGGACTACCCATAAATTATCTCTTGTTCTCAGCATGTGACTAGCCAATCTCCTTCTCTGTCAGACATCCCCTTCACAGTATCCTTTACATTGCTTCTTCCACATAATTCTTCATTGGCAACACATTGAATCTACTCTCATCAAACATGTGCCTTTCCATTGCCCTTTGGGCTTTAACTGTAGCTTCAATGCTTTGGGTACTATAGTATTTCATGACTCACACCCTTCACTGAAAGAAAATTGATGTTATAAAATAATGGGCTTTTGTTTCAGGGAGAAGCTCAACTTCATTAAAAATACTCTGCAATTTCCCAAATACAATCCGGATCACTTTCCTTCTGTTCAATCTTGGTCTAGTTCACTTTCCAAGATAATGAATATCTGTCCAAGATATAACTCATTTGGTCTTTACAGCAGCCCTTTGAGATCAGTACTGTAGGTATTATTAGTATGTGCCTGAGGTATATTTGAGCCATTGTCTCTACTGACTCCAAGGCTGGTGCTTTTTCCTGTGTCACGCTCTCTATCATCATTTTCAAGGAAGGTTATGAAAGGGTGAATGAGACACAGTATAGTAACCTAGGAGGAATCAATGGCCTGGCCAGGGAAAAAGGATACTGAAATGGGAAGTAAGAGAATACCAAAGACAAAATATGTTTACTTCATATTTTTTTCCCCAAGGCCAAATATGTTGGTAGGTGTTCAAGAAGAGTTGTGTGAAATGGAGCTGAGCTTTAGATTGGGGCAAGTTAGAGGGTGATTCATTGTGACCTCTCCTCCACTGGGTCCTATACTACTCTTAGTCACAGGTATTTCCCCTCTCTTTCCCTTTTTGGTGCTATATGGTTGCAGATCTTGGAACAAGATTACTTCTGAAGAATCAAATTGGTGGGCAGATGACAGAAAAAGTGATGGAGAGATTGCATAATGGGCACAAGTACATTTCAGAAATAGCATAAGAGGTCTCATTGAAATAAAAGACATTTCTAGAACAGGAGGTCTATCAGTCATGTGGAAAGAAGGAAGGACAGGCAAACGATCCAAGTGTTCCACTATTATCCACAGAAGATAAACATGACCCAGAAGAAGGGCTCCATCACCAGAGTTGGATCTTCTGTTGGGAAGTGCAGAGGATGAAGAGGCATAGGTTGGCTGTGAGCTGGGCTAATGGGGAGAATCCTCATATCATTGTCATCCTAGATCCTTTGAAGAAGAATCTTGTTATACATAATACATACATACAGACACACATACATCCCCCACACATGTGTGTATGTATATATGCATATGTATGTATGTCGCATGTGTATATATGCCTATGCATGCATATTAACACATACACACCTATCTGTATATATACATATATATGTTTATTCATTGAGGACAAAAGGGGTTTTGAAATGGAAAGCACAGATATGCTGATGACCTACCATTTCTTTTGAACAGAATTAAAAAAGAATTTGAGATGCAACCTATTAAAGCCAGATACACAAAATGGCTATTAAAATACAAGTTGATTTCCAAGAGAGAATAAATGGGCATTAGTGTAAAGCTAGTTTCTGAGTCAAGCTAGTCTGGTGGCATCATATTCCTTCCAGGTCTTGCTTATTGTTCACTCGTTCAGTTGTGTCTGACTCTTTGTGATCTCATGGACCATAGCACACCAGGCCCTTCTGTCCTCCACTATCTCTTGAAGTCTGTCCAAGTCTAATTGCTAGATAAAAATTATAACAACAACAATGAAAATGATAATGACGATACCTGTCATTTATATAACACTTTAATTTGCAAAGCACTTTACATATGCTAACTCTTTTGATCCTCACAATAGTCCCGTGAAATAGGAGCTGTTTGTTATTATGCCAATTTTACAGATGAGGAAACTGATGCAGAGAGAGAGAGAAAGAAAGAGAGTGAGTAAGCGCTTGGGTGCCCAGAGTCACATGGCAGTTCAAGTGCCATCGAGAATGAGGTCTTCCCAAACCATCAGGGGCAGGAGTCAATCTCAGGTCATCCTGAATCTGAGTCCCATCTAGTGGAGATGTTTGAGGTCAGTGAGAGCCTTCCCAAAGCTCCCTGCATTCACAGGTACCTGCCTCTTTTAACTTTCTGATGAACTGCCCTCTGCCCTGCTATATTTGCCTAATATTTGCTATACTCTGTTTTGTAACTCTAGACTTTTCTCTTGGACCTTAAAATAGTCTAGTCTGCCTCTAAATCTTAAACAACAGGAACACATCCATAATCACCTCTAAGCTGACTACAGGGCTTATTGATTAGCACACAAATCAGTGATAGAATATTCATTTGCCCCAAAATGATACAAGAAGATCTATGTATCTGTCTCTCAGTTACCCTTAGGTCTCAGGCTTAGTCTGGTTCTGGGAATTGACTGAATAAGTAATCACAAACCAGGCCATAGTCTTCATCCAGACTTTAGAATGAGTCGGTGGTGAGGACAGTTAAAGGCTTTGTTTACTTGCTTCTTTGTTTTTTGTGTTGAGATTGAAGAAAGAGAGGTGGATAGAGCTGTTTACATACATAACAGTTCAGGGTAAACAGACCCCATATACTTTTGAGTGCACTAGTTATGAGTAGGTTAGAGAAGGCTAAAGGCTTGGGTTGGTAGAATTCCTTTTGTGTCAGGAGTGTATTGTAACAGCAAGCACCCTAGCATACCTAGGGCGGCTACTAGCACAGGTTCTTAGATCTGCTTTTCTAAAGGAAAGCAACTCAAAATGGGTTAACAAGCTTACTTTAATCAAACATATCATTTACCTAGTTCAGGG